>MU968411.1:63305782-63905782 GCA_034641835.2 Pinus albicaulis | reverse complement strand
AAAGATCATATAGTGCCTCATATCCATGAAAAGAAGACGTGTGTGATGTACGATACAATCTTGAAGTTGTATTTGAATACTAGTGATACCAGGGAGCTTGCTCTTAGGGAGAAGTTGAAGAGTATTCAGATGAGCCCGGATGAGCCCATCGTCCCATATTTGTCAAGGTTCACTCTGGTACTTGATCAAGTTGTATTTGATCATGATATTGTAAATTTTTCCATACTTGGACTTCACAAGTCGTGGAAAGGGTTCCAAGGCATTATTAGTGGGAGACAAAACTTCCCAAACTGGGGAAGGTTTTGGTCTGACTCCATGCAAGAAGAGATCTAGAGAGGAACCATAGAAGGAAGATTGGTTATGACAGAGGACAAGGAGAACTGTGCCTTGGTAGGAAAGGGTAGCAAGGCTAAGGGCAAGAAGGGCCAAGGAGAGGCTGGGTCGAATGAGAAGGGAAAGAAGAAGGATCTAAGTAAGATCAAGTGCTTCTTGTTGATCACTTCGTGTCAACTACCCTATAACAATACACTTTTTCGCAAAGGGATTCCATCATGTTCAAGCACTCAGATCATTCGGGATTCATCATCATCAATCGTCAGTTTGTCAAAGTTTCAAACCCATTCTGCAAGTTTGTAATGCAAATGATCCTAGTAAGACCATAAATGTATGTAACAACTTAGGTAAGCATATTATTTTGGTGATGATTTTTATCCTAGGAGGTTTTTCGTCTCATTGATTTATCTGTGTTTGTAAACACATATGATTAGCAAAGTTTTTCCCTCTAGCCTCACCTCAAAGCTAGGGTGGATTTTGTCATCAAGATCTTAGGTGAGTCTTAGTGTTCTAATCCAATATTTTTGTAAAAGTGGTTTGGGAATAATTTTAGCTAATTGGCTAAATTGTTTTATTACAAATCACTTGGTCTAATAGATCATATTGAGTCGCAAAATTGGGTAAAAAATTGAGGGTCTATAATGAACGGGTGTTCCCCCTTTGAGGGTTGAAATTGTAATATCTTGATGTAAAAATTATTTTGGTGCATGATCCATCATATTTAGACACCATGGCTAAAATATTAGAGTGGAAAAATTATTAATCCCCTCAAGTGTCAATCAAACAAAATTTTCTGGCAAAAATAAATTAAAATCCTATGCCAAAAATTTAATTTATTAGAGTCAAAATTAAAATCCTAAGGAAAATAAATTATCTAAAAAGAGAAATTAGTGGGTCTTAGAGAAATACATTTTTGGAGGCCCCCAATATTGAAATTTCAATAAAATTTGGATCTTTGGGTCTTGGTGGTTAAGTCAAAGTCATTTTTTTGAAGACATTAGCTCAAAATAATTAATTTTGAGCTAGTTAAAAATGAATTAAAAGAGAAATTCCAAAATTCCTCAAAAATAAAGATTTTCAACGATGGAGATTAAAAAAAAATCAAATCTTTATCAACAGTCGAGATTACTTTGAAGGGGATCAGACCAACTAACCGTTTGGAGAATTTATCTATAAATTTGAAGCCATTTGCTTCATAAAGGGTCCGATCTTTGAATCGTGTACTGACTCTCGAAGCTCTCTTGTAATTTTTCTGGAATAATAATAATGCGAAAGCCTTTGGGGTTTTCATTGATGGTGGTGTTTCTCTCCTACTTATGGTAATATCGCTCCTAATGCTCTGCTGAATAATATTTTAAAAGTTGTTGATCATTAGCCTTCGTGGCATAACTTATTGCACAAGTATCTTGCATTTGTTATTGGATCTAAGGTATCATTTTAATTCAATTGAATTAGTAGGTATCTCTAATTCTTGAGGATTATATTGTCATTTTATGTCTTTATCGATCTAACAACTTGATCTTGAGTGTGCAAAGATTTTTTATATCTGAAATCTTGGGCATGAGGGGAAGTCCTTAGTTGGACCAGCCAACTCCCAAGGCATAAGAACTGAAGAGCCTTCCTGATTGAATCCCAAGACTTACCTAACGAAGGCTTTCTTGCAGAGTTTCTTGGCTGGTACCTCATTTAAACTCATTGATATTTTAAAATCTTTTATATATTATGCTTATTTGATAGATCTTGCTAGGAAGAGGTTATTTCTATTGATCTTGGAGCGGAGTTGGACTCATACTCAGATTGAGTAGATCTGTAAACTATTCGTGTACACTGTAGATCTAGCAAATTTTGTAAATAATTTTAAATTTCTAACCTATGTTTGCAGCTGGAGTTTTGGGGTCTTGGATTTTGTTTTAAATTTTATGTTTTGGGGTTTTTAGCATACTTGTAAATAATCTTTAGATTGATTTTGTAAATAATTTTTAGATTTCAAAATTGTAAATATTTATTTGATTTAAGTTTTAATTTTTTTTAATTAGATTTAGCTTTTAATTTTCACTTGGAAAGTTTTTTTTATCCCACATTCAAAATTTGAGAAGTTTCTCTAATTTGTGTCTATATATGCTAACCTCTCACCTTGTATTTTATTTTTAATTTGTAAATATTTTTCAACCCTTGTAATCGTTATTTTCTTTTGCATTTCTATTTTGTAAAGTTTAATAGTTTTACACTAACCTTTGTATATTTTTTCTTCCTTGTATGTATCTCCTATTTTATTTTGATAAATTTGGATGGACGTCTAGGGTGTTTGGGCTTTTTTTGCAGGTGGATATTTTCAAATCTGAGGGTTTTAGCCCTCAGAAATCCTAGACGTTTAGGGTTTGAGGCCAAATTTCCTGAAGGATGTTACCCACTTTGGCCCACTTCTGGAGGGGCGCAAGGGTTTGAGCCTCTACTAGGCCTCAGAGAGGGTTTTGATCTGCAGTTTGGTAGCCTTTCCCTCAACAAAAATTCTTCTAAAAAGGCTGTAAATTTCTGAAGCCCTAGTTTCATTGAAAACCAAATTACTAAGAGAGGATTTCTCTAGAAGTCTGATGCAAATATGAACTGTTATTAAGTATTGTCCTGATTGCAGTAGTAGTGCTGTTGGCAACTTCACTCTTGCTCTTAATTACTATATCTGTGGAAAAGACTTTGAAGTCTAATATACTTGCTTCAGCATCAAGTTTGGTTGTTGTGTATGCCTGTAGCATCTTCAACAGAAAGTTTTTTTTTTACAGTGTTATATATTGGTTCTAACATCAGTTTGGCATATTCTTGCATAACTATAACATCTGGGTAGCCAATTTCTTGCAACAGCAATTTGCTCTTGAGGTCTGGCATAATTATTGTGTGACAATTCCATTAATTAGATTGGGTGCTCTAAGAGGTCTTGAGGATACTCTTGTTACTAACTCCTTCTCCCTCTTTGTTTTACTAAGTCGTCCTTACATCTTATCATCATCTATTTGTCTATCTTCACATTGCACCCACTGACAATTAATGCTGTGAGCCCAATCTCCTAAACTGCAACTCAATTGGTCTTAAGTTTAATTGTCTTGTTGTGCATCAAATCATCTCTTTGTTGTTTTGAGCTTAATTACAAATCGCATGTGGTTGAAATTGTTGCAATTATCAAGCTAACTGTCCTAAGCAGCACGTATATCTTGTAACTTGATAGATCTATCCATTGTGTAAGTTTTAATTTATCTTGGGCATTGTAATCAAAGGCACTGGTCTCTTGAACTCTTATTCTTGGTGTGTGTGAGGGATCTAATATCTTAATGCATTGCTCATTAATCTCACTTGCAAACTTATTATAATCAAGTTAATCAGATAATCTAAGTGCATCTCCTAGAACTTGTTGGTTCCCAACAATTTTCCTCTGATCCTTCACCTTTCACCTTTAGGGACTACCCCCCGTAGATTGCCTATGAGATAGCTAGAACAAAGTGAACGTGGATCAAAGTGACAACCCCCGTTCTGAGTCGTAGTCACTTTTAAAGTGTACAATTTGGGCAAAAACACTTACACTGCCATGAGTTTGGACACCATGCTTCTAAGTGTCCTAGTAAGAAGGGGGTCGGGAAGGATCATGCTGTTGCACCAATGGAGGTAGATGACTTTTTTGCCCAGTTCGGGAAAGATTTCTCATTGACTGCCTGCATGGCAAACTTAACAAATAGTTAGTATATGGTATATTGATTCAGGAGCATCCTTCCACATGACCAAGAACAAGAAGAGTTTCAACCAACTGAAGGAGGACATCCAGTTTTAGATTGAGCTAGGAGATGATGGTTAGTATGTAGCTAGTGGAGTTGTATTATTAGTTTTTAGAGGGAGTCAGGTAATTCTCTTCATCTCAAATATGTTCTCTATCTTTCGGGATCTAGGCAAAATCTTGTTTCCATGGCCACCCTTGAGGACAAGGGATATGATGCCATCTTCAACAAAGGTAAGGCATGCATCAACCACTTAGCTTCAGGATGGAAGAAGCAAATAGGTGTGAGGGTGAAGAATCTCTACAAGTTGCAAGTAGTGATAGGTGCAACCTTGAGCAGCAAGGCATGCAGTGAAGTGATGGTTGAGCGAGAGCTGGATAGAGCTCTCAAGATGGAGCCTCAACCAGTATCTTAGTTTCAATCTAAGCTAGTTGGTAGTTGGGTTGGCCAACATCATGATGATGATAAGGACCATAGCCTAGGGTGAGTGGAGGCATCCACTTAGTTAGAGACTTCCAGTATAGGGAGAGTTCGAGCCAAGTGGGCAGAGGATTTGATTAAGGGAGATCAGAAGAGAGTTGAGTTTGCCAACATCAAGAAGCAACCACAAAGATGCACATGGTATATGGTACTTATGACTAAAGTGGTGGACTCCCAGAGCATCGTGGGAAAGAATTGGTCTTCAAAGCAGGATCCGTAGAGGAAAGCAAGGAAGTCTTCTAGTTCAGAGGGAGCAGCTGCAGCAATGGAGAACTTGGTAGTGTTGGGGACAAATCCAGGTGGACGAGGTTCTTCCAAGAATCCCTTTCTCGCTAAGAGAGAGTGTTGAAAATAGTAGCGAGAAATTGATTCCTTGATTTGTGCCTTAATTCAAGGAATCAAACTCGAGTTCCTAAAATTAGGAGTGCATGAGGTAGTTAACTGATGTGTTGAAGTTGAAGGTCGAGTTTTGATCTTCTAGAGTGAGTTAAATTGGGAACTGAAAGTCTGAAAGCTTATGTGGATTTAGCCTCCTAAATTTTAGGAGGATCCAGTTTACTTGTTATGTTGACTTTTGTTAACTAGAAAGGCACTAGTTCAATTCCTTAATTCGAAAACTCACTAATTTTAACCACTTGAATTTCGTTTAAAAGGAGAAGCAAAGGCACAAGTTTAATCATTGTTTTGGTGAGTGCGAGTTGGTGAGACCAAGCAATAGGAAACACACGTTTGTGCATGGATCTTGTGATAGGAAGAGTTTGCAAAGAAAGCTTGTGCACAGGTTGG
Source organism: Pinus albicaulis (assembly GCA_034641835.2). Lineage (NCBI taxonomy): Eukaryota > Viridiplantae > Streptophyta > Pinopsida > Pinales > Pinaceae > Pinus > Pinus albicaulis. The sequence goes on along the minus strand of MU968411.1, from coordinate 63,900,425 downwards.
TAGAGGGCAGCAAAGATCAGCAGTCTTGCAAGGGTTTCAAGCTTTAGATCAAGCAAGAAAGTCAAGTGTCTTTTAGATTGAAACAGCTGTATTTTGTAAGAGATCAATTGCTCAGTCTTTGCTATCAATAAAATTCTCATCAAGCAGAGGGTTTTCCCAGTTGGGGGGTTCCCTAGTTTTTTTTTTGTCTTGAATTGTGTCACTGTTTAATTTCTGTTCCTGATTCTGCTGCAAATTGAGTAGAGAAATTCTGTGTTTGTAAGAAAAGAAAGGGTTTTTCAGATTGTTCTTATCAGCAGAACATAATTTCGTGGAAATTCTCCAAATTTTTCTTGGAAAATGTAAAGCTGAAGGTAGAAAACTGAAATTGAAAGGTGCTTCACTAAAAGATGATGGTAAAGGTACCAACACCTTAGAAACTACCTAAATGTGTAGAAAAGCATGTAATGGTGCTGTATGTTTGGCCCTTGTGAAGTACGATATGTTTTTCAGACCAAAATGCCCCCTTTCAACTAACACTGTTATTCTAAGAATGGCCTAGCTTATTAGGATAGCTTGATGGGAAAGTAAAGTTTCAAAGGGGTGGTGGGCATTTAAATTTCCCATGCTTAAATCTGATAGCACTTTATGTAACGGAATAATTGTCTGCCTGTTGAATTGAACACCAATAAAAAAAGTTCCATCACTGTAATAGTTCTAATGTTAGAGGTGTCAGCCACCTAAAAGATATAAATATCAACTAACTCTAATGAAGAGCATGCTTAAAATGAATATATTGCTCTCTTAGATTCTAGTGGATTGTTAGAATCACTGTTTTTGTTCTAAATTTTAATTTGGCATATCTAAGTGCTATAAATATAGAATCAACTCTCACAACGTGCATCCTAAAAAATGAGTTTAGCTCTGATAGTATCTGGTTTCTGTCTAGCATACAAGTTGTAGAACTTTCCTTTCCTTCATCTCTGTTTCTTCTCCATTTCTTTGTCTTTTTCTTTGAAAAATGTGTTTTTCTTGCAGAAAGAAAGGAAAAAGTGAATGCTGGAAATCGGGCATTGGTGAATAATTTTCAAACAGAGCTTTCGGAACAAATAGGACTTCTATGCAATATTGTGGTAGAATCAATGACGAAACAAAACCACCACCTTCAGTCCGTAGAGCAACAATTTCAGTCTTGTATGGATTTCAATGATACGGTAGTACAGTGAAAAACCTATCTTGATTTACTTGAACCATTTGAAGGATGTAAAATCATACTTATGGATATCTGGAAACATTTAGGCTTTGTGTGCTTCTGCTTATATCAATCTTACTAGAGGGTTTGGCATATGATGACAGTCGCTGGAGGAATTGAAGAAAAAAGTGATGGATCTGAAATTATTGTATTTCTCTCACCTTCAAGGTTTGCAAAATATAGTTCGCTTGCATAAGGCAAACTCAAATGCTAGTCTGGAAGAGATGAAATCTGCTGCCTCTACTAATGGCAATTCACTTGAGGAAGTAAGTGATATTAGTTGGAACCTTGTTTTTTGTTTACACTGCTTTCTTCATCATGTTATACTCAGTTTGGCTGATTTAAACTGTCTGGCAGATGCTTGGTGTGGCAGCGGGGGAAGCAGATTCAATACTCAGGGAACTTCAAACCACTCTTTCGGTTCAGCAGGGAGAAATTGCTGAATTTGCTCAGCAAATGCGTGAAGTGATTGCTCTTCTCTTTTATTTATATTTGCTTTTATAAAAGTTCGCTGGGAATTTTGAGTATCCATCTCTGACTTCTGATTTGAACTTCAAGTTCCTTCTCATCTGTATTAATTTGTAAGGATTTGTTGCGTCAGAGAGCCCGCACAAGTATCGAGTTAATAACAGCAATATCTGGGGCTACAATGGGTTTCTTTGAGAACTTGGCTGATCAAGCATCTAAGTTTCAGCAACACATTGAGCATTCTCATGAAGATCGTGAGCAGAGTATCATTGATTTTCAGAAAGCTTACGAGGTGTGTTCCTTTTTCAATCATAAATATGTTGAGTTAATCGTTGTAATAGTTTTCAAGGCTTAAAATAGTAAAATATAAATATTAAAATAATATGGTCATGTGTAAGCTTTCTTAATCTGTCAGGATCTGGTGTATCTGATTTATGTATCAAAACAGGCACAATCAAGACAGGAGGAAGAGCAACTTATAAACGATATATCTAACCTTGTTGCAAATGCAATGGTCCGGAAAGCAGACATGGTATCTTTGTGGCACTTGGATTTTGGATTTTTAGTATCTTGTATAGGTCAACAAAGACATTCATGCATTTGAAGTCTCATTGTAATTTGTAACTATGATGCAGGTAAACACAAGACTTTCCAATTTGAGAGAAAAAGTCATTGAGGACAAAGAGGCTATGCAACAAGGTATATTAAGTATTGATGTTGCAACATCTGATGCCAAAAGGAAATGGGAGACTTTTGCTAAACAGGCTGACAATGATGCAAATGAAAGTGCTGCACTTTCAGCAGCAAAACATTGCCGTATGGAATTGCTACTTCAGCAGTGGTATAGAAACTTGCACCTTAGGAGTTTCTAGCATTTATCTTTTCAACAGTCATTATTTTCTAATGGAAGTATTTGTTTTGTTTCTTTAGTGTCAATATTACAAGCAATGCTTCCCAGCACTGGAAGACAACCAAGAAATCTGGTGAAGATCATAGCAGAAAATATGTAACAGTAATGGAGTCGCTAGTCAGGTGGCTTCTATCTCCATAACAAGCTTAATGTTTTTTTATTAGTTCATGAATTTTGGACTGCAACCTTGAATTATGAAGGTAAATACAATTATGATTATCCGGTTTGTAAATTTGTTGCTGTATACAGGAATGGTGTGGAAGCAAATGATAAACATGATGCTGAAATTGACCATTCAAGGGTTTCAGCTGAAGTAGATATAGAGAAGAATAATGAGAGCATTCTCCTTCATGTTGACAGTAAGGCTACCTTCTGTTATGTCTCCTGCACTGTTTTTGAATTCTTGGTTTTTCAAAACTTGCTAATGGTTTCATTTTCCTAAATATTGGCCAGGTTCAGTGGAGCATGAACATAAAATTGCATCTGAATTACTATCCACTGTAGAAGCTCACTCACATACACTTCAAAAGCTTCAAAATGACCATCTCAACAGAGTGACACATATTGAAGAGCAAGCAGAGCGCTGCTTTTGCAATGAATATATGGTCAGTAATGACTACTAGCTAGTTTTCTTTCCCTTTTATTTGCAAGCTTGGTTTTATCAATTGAAAATGTAACTGCGAAAACTCATTCATTTTCTCATTTTGAGGTATAATTCTCACTCAAATAATGTCTCAGGAGGATCAACCTACATCTACAACTCCATCTAGAAAGAACATTGAAATTCCAAGCAGAGATTTGATAGAGAACATGCGTGCACCTCCCTTTGAAGCTCTTGTTGAAGAGTTTAGGGAAAATAATCCACATGATGTTGATTTGAAGATCTACCATGAGAATGGCATATTGAAGGAGTCAAAGCCTCGTCAGGAGTCACTAATACCCAGAGATTCACGCTCACCATTAACACAAGTTAATTAAAATTGCTTCACGTGTATTTCATTTATTCTCATAAAGCTTGAAAGTTGTCAATTTCCCCTACTAATGTATTGTAGTACAAGATGGTTCCCAAAGAGGGGGTTGGGTTTTGAATTACATGCTTAATATTTCTCCTACATGGAAGCACATAATTGATAACATTTGGACTGCTATGATGGTAGTCACAATGTGCTGATGCCATAGGCATACTATGATCAGTCCAGCTTAGTTCAGGTGCTGTATATTGTTTCGTATTTTCATTCTAAGATATTGAACTTAGGGTCAACATCAGGTAAGCACAATTTTTTTTATATGACAGGCATCTCACTAAGCGATCAATTATTTCCATGCTGCCTTGTTATTGTTTCGCTGCTTGTTTTATAATTTTCTTTGTTTCACCATGTTCTGCTACTGGAACATTTTGGAAGTGAAAAGCTGCGAGGTACCCTATTCTCGAAGCTTATAATCAGTTCTGATGTACTAAATTTTGAGTGGAAAATGTTTTACGAGGCTGCAGCTTTAATCAAACGTGCCATTCTCAGTGAGTTTTGGGCACCACTTTCCATTACATGATGGGATGAATTAAGTGGAATGTATGAGGTTTCTCAAGAATTGTACTACTTGTTTCCACTATAAATGGTGATTACTAGTTTTTTTGTACCAATATATTTCTAATTTTTAAGAAATTGAATAAATGGTGTTTGTTGGTATCTGCATTTAATTAATAATAAATTGTTTTTTGAAGTCACAGTCAAATTAGCCATCAACTTGGTGCATGGGACCCCTTGTTTGTAGGACAAGAAACTCGTCTCCACACAGTAGATTCGATTGCTAAAGTCTATGGAAGTGTACATACTCCACCCCCCCTGGATATGAACAAGTAAAGCTCTTTTATGTGACATGAGTATTATATATGCAAACTTGGATTCCTTGTCACGAACTAGATTCGACGGTCCTTTAATACCTGCAATATGAAGAAATTTGTGACTAGATCTCATGGAGTGTGTTGTTCCATTTGGGCAATTTCACCAGCCAATGAAGGGTTCTAATTGCCCCCTACCGTCCCAAAACTTTGGGAAGGCAATGCTATTTTGGCATATCTTTTATTTGGATGAGTTCAGCTCAGAAAAGTTTCGAATATATCCTCACATGGGACTTGGAAAATTTGCGTTATCAAGATTCTGATATGGGGCTTGGATTCTGATTCTTCTGGTATTTTTGTTGTCGGTTTTTAATAACATTTTGCTACAGATAAATATCTTGGAACAACGTAAACAAGCACAAGAAATGAGTAGCTTGTTATTCTTTTTGGATTCATATGCAATCAAAATGTAAAAATATGTTTACAATTTTGTATTCATGTTTATATCAGAATTATAGAACTCAACTATGACCAGGACCAAAGGACCACGTAGTGGTGACCCTTATTGCAATATATTGCAACTTAATAACTGAAGTAAAAATGCATCGATGTTTTCTAATATAGTTTCATAACTAAAGTAACTAGATGTAGTTCAATAGCTAGAGGTCATAGATGACAATTTTTTTGATTCGCTAAGAAGTTTCATGTAGTCTGAACATTTGACTTGTCCAAAATATAATCAGAAATTTAGAAGAATTGATGGAATTGCAGTTGTTAGTCATAGAGACTGTACAGCCCAGGTAGATTGTGGGGTTTTCAGTGTACTGAATCTATTTGTATCCCGAACTACAATTTAAGAAATGGAAAATTGTAATCTCACCAACAATTGTATTGTCGGATTCTGGTGATAACTGCCTGCAAAAGTGCAAAAGTTCAATGTTTAAATCTGTTCAATAAGTTTTTTTTTTGTAGTGGACTAGGTGAATTATTAATGGTCTTCTCTACAAACAACCCAAAAGTAATGTGATTCCTCTATCCATCTATCCATCAAGATCCAGCTGTGTGGTTATACACATTGATGACAGCAATTCACACATCAAGATTCACTCCATTTTGCAGCCTAGTAGTGGAAACTTAAGTACACTGATTTCAATTTGTCCATATATTCTAGACTTATATTTTTGGGCAGTGGCCACCCCTCTTGTAATATATTCAAGAATAATAGCTGAAGTAAAAGTTCATTGACGCTCTCTAATATGGTTTAAAATCAATTAATGTAAATATATGTTAAACTCAATTAATGTAAATAGATGTAGCTCTGATTTTACTTCAAGCTCAATAGCTAAAGTTTATAGATGTAGTTAACTTAATTTGATAAGTTTTCTATAGTAAACTAGTTGAATGAATTATTCTCTTTTGTAAACAACCGAAAACTGAACATAACTACTCTATTCATCCTGTTATACCTCCTTGCCGTCTACACTTAACTAAAAGTCAGTGGAAAAAACTTTCAACCCCGCCAGGTGTGGTTGGTGGGAAGGAATTCGGAGAAGGCGCTGTCACCTATTCTCGTCTCTCTCTATTTAAGCTATTTTCTAGGTTAGCTAAGAAGGTGGTCCCTAAAGAAAAACTAAGGTAAAGATGTGAGTTTCTAAGAGAGTTGTTAGAGCTTAATAGATGTCTTCTTAAGATTTATAAACAAAAAAGTGATATGAACAATAACCATCAATACATAATTTAAATAAGTATAAAACATATGAAAACCAGTGTCTTCAAAGTATTGCTCTTTAAAATGAAAATGTATAAAATGATTTCAAATGGAATGCAAAAATAATCTTTAAAAGTGAAACACAAAAATGTTAGCACAAAATATTATAAATGTAAGATACAATAATGCTTTTAAGATATATAAATTGGTGAATTAAAAAATTAGAAATTATCTTGCTAAAAATGAAACAATTAGTGTTCTATTTTGGAGAATGTAAATGAGATGATAAAAAAAAACTCAAATGTTTGATCAAGATAACAACATGCAATTAAATTTGCAACACCAAATAAGGACATTTGTCAATGAAATAAGATATATTAATCATTCATAAACATAATGACCATTAAAATAAAAACATGTAATGATATTGCAAAAGTAAACAAATTTCCAAGTACCATAGAATTAAACTTGTTGCAAAATTTAAGAGATTAAAATATTTGCATCCAAAGTGCTTTTTGAAATAAGATTTGCATGTGAAACTTTAAACCATCAAGATAGCCAAAAATTTGAGAAATTTGCAATTAAATGTGATGAAATAGTGCTTTTGGTTTATTTTATTAGTTAGCTCTAAAACAAGATTACAATTGAACTCCAATTTTCAGACCTCACTTTCGCGCAAAAGTTTGGATCTTAGAGTGAGGAGTCCATAGAGGTAGAGGGTCTTTAAAATGTCTACTCAACCAACTTAAGTAGGAGGTAAATTTTAGTGATACTTGGGGCATGTAAGATCTAAAAAGTAAATTAACAAGAAAATGAAAATTCAACTTCAACTTGAAATATATTTGCTTGTCGTGAAATAAAATGTAGTTTTACTTGATGCATCAAGCTTAAGATTGTAGAGTGTGCTCAATGGTGAAGCATAAACAAATTTGAAGTATGATTTCAAGCTAAATAAACTCAAGTAAAAATGTTTGCATATAAATAAGTCCAAATTTGCTATGAAAGTAAATGATCTTAAAACTTGTAGCAAATCAAAGTGAATAGCTAGTAAAATGAATGAAATGCACGGTTGTGTTAATTGATCAATTAGATGACATGCATGCTATTTAAAGAGATCAACAAATCACACAAGTCTTCTAAAAAAAATGGAGAGATTGAAATGCCAATGGTTAAAACTCACTCTCTCAAAATAAGAAATTTTATTGTTTGTTAGAGGTAAGAGACTATGAAGCCTCCTACAAGCTCAAGGAAAACTTGTACAAATGAAACTTGAGGTTTTAGACTTATCATTGATGAGAAATTTCTGCAATATAAAGAATCAATAGAAATCATATTTTTACAAGTGAAGAAGAGAAGTTAAGCCTCCTCAATGCTCATCACCAAGAGAGAGAGAAGAAGCCACAAAAGAAACTCGACTTTCCTCAAAGAAGATTTTTAATTGCCCACAGTCAAAGGAAAAATAGAGAGTCCTCCTTGTTTGACATTAGAGTTCAAATGTCCTATAACAATTTGTTAGTAGTTTTAAAAAAATGAATCTCACAAGTTTTTACAAGAAAACAAGTTATAAAAAGAATGCTACAAAAAACCAAGTGTTAGAGAAAGAGAATCACAAAATATTATACAATAATCTACAAAGGGCTAAGCTAAAGAAGATGAGTAAACTCTCTTATTTGTCTCGCCATGCATAAAGTTTTTAAATAACAAAATATGATTCAATGAAGCACAATGAAAAGTAAAATATTTTTTAATGATTGCATGCATACAAACTATGTCCAAATGAATCTCTGCAAGATACTTTTCTGTAAAATAAACTATGAAAATCCAAATAACAAAAGAGAGTTTTTTTGAGAGTGTTTCAAGAGTGGGTTGGTATCTCAAAGACTTCCCCTCACGCTTGATCCAAAAAAAATTCTTCTACAATACTCAAGTCACACATTAGTCCATGTAGATTTAGATAAACAAACAATGAATTGAACTTTTTAGAAATTTATTTGAAAATAAACTAGAACTTTCAACCTCCAGAGTCAACTTTCAAATCAAATGCTAATACAAGATAGATGTGGACTAACAAGTTCACAAAAATACATGGAAAATGAAATAACTCAAAGTATATAAAAAATTATACCAATAGCTCACAATGGACCATCCTCCAAAGGAAGAACACCCATGAATGGACTCCCAAAGTTCTTTTATTGACATTCTTGAAAATTGTACAAAGTAGCAGCGCTTTCACAAACACAATAGCTAGTATAAAAGATATAATATGAGAGCCTATGATTCCATTATATAGAAAGTTGGGAGCAAATCCCAATGAAGAACCGAATGTCAAGTGGTGAGAAGAAATAGATTACAAGACAAATTTGAATTTGATAAGTAGAGCTCCATTGCTAAGTGTAAAAATCAGATTCTCGCAAGTGGACATCATTTTTTTTTTCTGTATGTGCCAAATTTGAATTTTATGATGGAATAACAAGTGTATATGGGTGGTAACTCATGCGGGGACAATTTCTCACAAAAATCTTCACCAAATATTCACCAAAATTCTCCCAAATGAGCATTAACTTCACAAATTCAAATTTTCAAGTAAGCAACTCTCATTTAATGCGAGAAATTCAATTTTATTTGAGCGCATGTCATTTCTTTGATTTTATGAGTCCATATCAAATTGAGACTTTACTTTAACTTCTCTATAATTTTCCACCTCATTTCCACCTCATTTAGCATGTGTGGATATTTATTTAATTTCTGGCTTAATTGATTGTCAAATTTCCCACTAAACGTAGGAAAAATGAGTTTTGAAGGTTCAAAACATATTTTTAACCTCTCAAAGTGCGTCATAGTAGAAAGGTGAGGGTGAGGTGTAATTTTGATTACTCATACCCCACACAACTTCTTTAGACAACACTTATTACAATTCAATTACAATTTTTATTGCAATTTTCGACTCGTGAGAAAGTTAAAAAATTAAAAAATCACTACCTAAACCTAACCAAATTCCACGAATTAACCCAAGGCCTTACCATCAAGTCGTGCTTCGACTTTGGGGTAAAATTGATGGAAAAAATTCAATTAATTATTAAGTCCTGATAGGGAAATGATAATTAATTGAGTGAAAAAACCTCCTCCTAGAGTAATACTCACTTGTTGGCAAGATTCCAAGCTACCTAGGTTTGTTACAGACTTAATACTGACTCAAATTCATCATTACTAGCATTACTTATTACAACTCCCCGTAGAGCGTGGAATTTGGGTACAAGAGAAAGATGGTGAGAAATAGAAGTAGAGTTCAAAAAATCTGTTGAAATGATAATATATGATGGTACAAATGTCTTTTGGTTCATCCTTGGGCATGGAGTAGTCTCATTATCATCAGGTGCCACTCCAGTGGTCAACACATCCATTAATCAATTGTCTTTGGCGATTTTATGGAAGTGGCAGCACCCTATGGTATAATAAGAAACTGATGTCAAATTGCCTATATAATTTAGACAATTTTTTTTCATGAAAAAATAAGATATTGATACTCATTGTAGAAATCAAAATATAGATTAGTATGGTTTTCTTGACATCATCAATACCTAGGGTTTATGTCTGTCCACATTTTCCATTACAAGCATATTAACTATAATTGATATTCGAGACCTAAGGTCTTTGGCTATCTTTTTGTGGTAAATAAGGTTTCTATTAAATTGATACTAAATTACATAAATATCAAAATCTTTTTGCTAGATTGGAAGCCTGACCAATGGAAAAAGTTAATATCTTTTGTTCTAAATGTCCATATGCTAATTGAATACATACAGAAAATTTTGCTGATCAAGACTTCCTAATGAAAAACATCATGCCACAATATTAGTTGTGATAATCTCGATTACTCTTTCATTTATTGTAAATTAAAAATAAATCTATGCACATGGATTCAGTCAAAGGGAAAAATAATTCCAGGGTTGAGGTGGACATGTTGCTTGGGATATATGGTAAGTAAGGGAAAAAGGCCAAATGTCATGTTAGGGATCATTGGTCTGCAAGACTGAGAGTAATGATCATTGGGTTGGTCCAGAAGGGTTGGGCCAAGTTGGGATCACATTAACCATAATGAGATTTCAGACAACAGAAAAAGGGAGGAATCGAGCTAGGGTAGGCATGAGAGTCTAGGAAATGGAGAAAGAAAGATGGAGCGCGGAGAAGGAGGGCACAAATCGAAGAAGAAGAAAAAAATAGTCTAGGAGAATGTCGAAAGGAGGAACTCGACTGGTTAGGCTGTGCCTTTGGGATTCTTGGTTCAACTGACAACTTCATTTGGTCCTAGGAGCAGCCTTCAACAACCTTGGAATTTGGCTTGGGGGAGACAATTGCACAAGAAGTTCGATTGCAGTTCGTCTGTGGTTGGGAGGTGAGAACAATCCCCAAATTCAATATCCCATCTGCACTCCAGACAATGTACACAATAAGTTACTCGAATCACCTTGGTCCATCATGAATTAGGACCTGCTACAACTATGTGATTGTATCATGGTTTTACATACCGATAATATATTATGTTTGTGGTGTGTGATTGATACTCTACTCTGTGGATGTTTTTTGGGTGTTCCAGTTATCGTTGTAGGTTGAGTCGACTGCTTAAAAATGGCTCTTTGTAGCATCATATTTCATGGGTAATTTAGTATAACAATGACCCTTGGTATGTTTACCTGTTGCATGAAGTTCAAACTACATTCCTCATAACAACACAATTGTCTTGAAATACATTACGCCTTCTTTTATCATTTCATCGTTTTAATCATTGGGTGGAATCCTTAACCGCATTACCTGGTGGATAGTTTGTGTAAATTAATTCTGCATTTCTATATAAACCATGAGCTACAATTTGATTTCCCTGTGCCTGAATTGTTGGTTGACTACAACCATGATTAAGACGGTTGGTAAACTCATTACTGATAGGATTGTCTGGGATAGATGGAGCTCCTCATCAACTCTACTTTATTCCTTAGGCTGGTGATGTTCCTGGTCACCTCTAGGGTGTCATGGGTCCCAAATCTCGCAGAGGGCAAGGGGCAAGTTTTGTGACCCTTTTAAGAAGCGATGATTCCGTCGCTAAACATGGAAGTGCGCGCGATTGCTTTGCCCTTTTCACCTACCAGAATTCTCCACGTCGAAGGTGTTAGAATTTCCCTCTTCAACTATTTATCTGCCACCACAGGAAATATAGGCAAGAAAACAACACAATAACCTATCGAGACAAGAGGTTTAAAGCACTAAAAAAAATAAAGTGGGTTCATCCTCTCCAGTCTCCACACAGTGAGCGAGAGGCATCAAGTTATACCACATTCTTCCCTACTTTAGCATGCTTGATGATTTTGGAGGTTTCACTTAATATTCTTGTTACCTCTAGTTGCTACTGTTGCATGCCTTTGATGACCATAGTTATCTCTGTATCTTGTCGTTTCATGAGTGCATATGAGGAAGCTAAGCTACTCACATGCTATTGATCAATATGAGCCGATCAATACTTGACTCCAACCCAGGCACCTTTGACCTTCATCACTCAATTTGTACATTACATGTAGTATGCTTCCTAGGATGTTTGTCTGCATACTTTGACTCCTAATTAGCTTCTGAAAAACTCTTGCAAACAATTCACACATATCATTCCTCATTACTTTTGTCTCCATGAGCTGCTCTATGGTCTGACAACACAAATCAACCCTTGAGGAGGCATTAACTCGTGGCTTGAAATATGATTGTGATTTCTGAAGTGCCCTATCAATACCCACCTTTAGTGGTTATGATTTGCTTTCCAAGAATTTAATTTCCACTCCTACATGCCACACCCCCCATTATTTATTTTATAGCAAACCTTGGTGCCATATATTGATCTAATTCTCGGGATGATGGCTTTTACAAAGGAACTAATTCCTCTATTTATTCAACCACCCCTATTTCCCAATTCCTTGATTCATATTTCACTTTAAGAAGCAATCCCCTTATGCTTTGAAGAATATCAAGGTTTTTATTGATTTAATTTTGTGAGGCATGATTTGTGTTGTGCTTTATCTTGTGACAAAACTTTTTTGGTTTAAAAAAATGAGGGACACACTTGTGAGATGAACTACCTGTGGAGTATCTCCTAGATGTATTTTCACAGGCCACATGAGGAGGAGTCTTATAATAGAATGGATCCTATCTTGTGGGTGTAGGTCATGTGTTGTAAATACTATACCAAAATTGCCATTGTTATTAAAGCTTGGATAAATTGGGGGAGGGGGGTGGGGGAGGCAGGGTGTGGTGCGCTCATATTTATTTGAGGGATTGGAGTTGTCGCTGGTACTTTGGGATTACAACTTATATGGTTGTGCATTGGATGTTTTTCACAGGTTCCAAAAAATAGACCTGGAGATGGTAGTGAAGGATAAGTTGGGGATTGATATAAGCATTTACAAGGTGTTAGAAATGTTGAGCTTGAGATATTTGTGTAGGATGAGTAGAAACATAATGATATTGTGTTGTAATGCTTGGATATTGTAGGATCTCCTGGAGATCTCTCCTCACATGAAGAGATTCATGCCCAAAATCAAAGTTCGCTGGAAGAACTTCATGGCCTGCTAAATATAGTTCCATTCTATTGAGGCTAAATATAAGTCGGAGATAATCCAAGTCTACCATTTGGTTTCTAATCACATCATCCATGGAAATGCAAAACTAATGTGCTCTTTAGCTTCTTTCACCAACTCCTCCAATGTTGACAATGAACAACTACTCAAGCAAGAAGACAAACATTGCAGTCCTTTTGCTGATAATGACATCCAATAAGCCATAGTTTCACTTGGGTATAAAAGAGGTTACACAACCTTGATGTGTCGATATACTTGGAAAGCCTCTTTTGGCACATCCATGCTTAACACTGCAACTTGTAATAACAATTGAAAGCCCAACATTTATTGGGCGCGCTCAGAAATTCAAACATTATTGCAAAATAATTGGAAGCAGAACTATATATATATACCCCATTCTCGTGACCAAGCAACGTGAGTCGGGTAACCTAGTAACCACCTCTGGTTAAGAGAAAGGAGTGTGTCACAAGTGGTATCAGAGCACCAAGTTTAATACTTGGACCTAATGGGCTCTATAGCGAAAGGAATAAAGACTAATGGGAGGGTTGCATTTAGAACAATATAATGTTACCGAGAAATTAATTGCCTATGGGACGAAATAGCCTATCAATCCCAATAGGCCATAATCCTCCATAAAGGGTAAAAAACCCAAAATTCCCATTGTTAGGCAAGTTTTGGGGCACTTAGGTGAATAATTCCAAATTTGGGGTTTGGAGTAAAGTTTACTCAATCATTTTAGAAGAAGAGACCCCTCTAGGAAATTTATAAGTATGAGAGGGATGAATTCCTTTTAGATCATCATTAGTGAATCAATTTATCTCTGTTTTTCTTGAGTTAGAGGCTTTGAAGGTTTTAAGATCCCTTTCTCCTTGTCAATTTCGAAGGTGAAAGATTCCACACTAGTTGACACAATTCTATCATTTTTCACTCTGTCCTGGCACAAGAGTTTCATATGAAGAGTGACAAGGTTTTCTGTTTATTTGATCTTCTTGTTATGTTATGGCATAGGAAGACCTTTTTGGGAGACAAAAAAATTATTTTTGGTCACAGGAGTCCTCCAACCGTACCAGCGAAGTATATGGAAGAAATTATGTAGTATTTTGATTTACAACCTGGGTTGGATAAGTTCCTTGGGGAAGGGTTTCTAGTCAAAATGAAATTCTGGGAGGCAAGACAAAAGTCGTATGAGTTAGGATGTCACCCTGGAGTATTAGAATAAGGACGAATATACTTTCTGCATCTCTATAGGAAAAATGAAAAATCGTTCTAGGGCAGGCCCATCTGTACAAGGCAATCCAGATTCATTTATGGCCATACGAATCGTTCTAAAGAATAAACGAGTATTGAAAAGGGAAGTCACATTACTAAGTAATTATTCTTGAAGTAGATTGTGGTCAATCAACATTCAATTCTAGGAAAATTTTCGGGCTATGCGAGCTGGTCTGGACAGTCTGTTTCTAAAGCACACGAAGCACCCTAAATCATTCCTGGAGTAGACTGGGTTTTTTTTGACAAATCAAATTGAGATGCCTGTAGCAAAAAAAATCTGTTGGGAGGTCCAAGCTTGAATTAAACGAGTCAGATTGATGTGTGCGTGACTCTTCGTGGGATTCGTTAGAGTGAACCGCTTGCTGTAGCGGGTTTTGACGTTGAAAAATGGACCTGTAGCAACTTTCTCTGGTCAGCATTACAATTGAAGGACATATATGACAATTGAGAAGGATAGGCATTTAAAATCTAAGAAAAAACAAATGCGGGATCTGTGGCAAGTTTGGGTATCGTCATTTGAACAATACAAAACTCGTATAAGGTTAAATTTTGGTTATGATATTGTCTAATTGGTTCCACTTATTGAATGTAGACTGTATTGTGACCCTATACATTAGGGGAATTTTGAAGTTTAAAATGGGTCTCATAAGGAAATAATAAAATAATAGTTAAACCAATAAAATAATATTTATGAATTTGCAATTCAAAATAATTCACTTTTTGCACCAAAATCTATGTAACCATGGTTAAATTCAATTCAAAAGTTATACCAAAATAAAATTAATAAAAAAATTGTATTGATGTGACTATAAATAAGAATGAGTTTTTTAAGAAAAAGTCATTATCATTGCAAAACTAATCCATTTGTCCTTTGTACTTAAATAACTTAAAAATAAAATATAAATATAAATTCTTAATTATAGAATAGACTATTAATTAAAATTTATATTATATAAATTATATAATAACATGGAATTAATATAATATATAAAAATAATATAATATAATATAATAAATGAAATATATTGTTTTATGTATGAATTTTATATTACATATTGAATTGATTTGATTTATAACATAAGAAGAAATAATATATAATATAAAATTGAATATAATATATATTATATAACATTCACATTTAGATTATTTTTCATAATATTATATATACTAATATATAATATTAATATAATTATAATGAAATGAATTGAGTTTCATTTAAAATAAAAAAAAGTATTGAAACAAATTTAATTTATATTTATAAGTATAATATAAGATATATATACATTGAAATTTAGTATTTTTTTACCCCAAACCATGTTGAATTTAATATATCTTTTTTCAACATATAAAATTAATATACCTTCTTTTTTCTTTCTTTCTTTATTTTTGTCTTTCTTCTTCTTCTTCTTCTTTTTTTTCATCCGACAAATTTAAAATGTATTTTTTCTTTAATTTTAATATGTTTGTATTGCTACTAATATTATAATGGTATTATTTATAAATTTCATTTATCCTAAAATTACAAGGTTATATTTTTATTTATTTTAATTTCATATGTATAATATATATGTATATATATTAACTTATAATTAATTTGAAATTGTAATATAAATAAAGAGATGAATATATACTTTAAAAATAAATACAAATATAATATTTATTGAAAAATGTGTAAATACATGAAGATTATACGGATATGCATTTTTTCTTTCAAAAAAAATGAAATGACAATAATAACATTTTATTCAAAAAGTGTGAAATGAGATTTATTATGAGTACTTCACTTTATGACTTTAAAAGTACTTAGAGCACTACCATAGTTAACCATGAGTTTTTATCTACCATTGAGAATGTGACAAGTGCCTTTATCTCAAACAATGCCACCTCAACCATTAGGGATGATGCCATGCCCTAAAATGTGATTGGTTCTCATAAAGTAAATTTTTATTGTACATTTTCCTTAGGAGGCCCATTTTAGACCTCAAAATTCCCCTAATGATCATATGGAGTAGTCTTTCGTTAGACGAAATGGAGCCCGTCTCCGGCTGATGGGACAACTCCCTACGACGACCCCCGCGACTTTTCGGATAGGAGGTGGACCCCACCCAACTCGGATGACATCAAAAAGAGAACTCAACTCCACCAACGACATCCCAACTTGACTCCGGTGGACCTCGCACCCTTGCCTTTGCCACCTCGCTCCCTCCGCGCCGCTCCTCTCCCCTCCGCCACTCCTGCACGTTTGGAAGAGATATTTGAAATTTGAATTTCGTTCATTTGCGCCGGTAAATAGTCTGGTTCATTGTTATGCCCATCATTCTGGTTCATTCGTGCTGGAGAATTCAACAACCCGTCCCAAGTTCAATAGTCCGTCGAAGTTCAGTTGCGCCGGAGGATTCAACAGTCTGTCGAAGTTCAGTCGCGCCGGTAAACAGTCTGGTTCATTCAACAACCTCTCTGTTTTCTTTCCCATCTGTGTGAATTTCCAATGCCTCTCATTTCTACTATACAGATGATTTTTTACTGATTTTACTATACATGTTATCATGGGCATAATTACAACTTCTATAGCCTATTTAGATGGTATCTGTGTTTACTGATATATATTTTGTTGTAAAAAATCTTCAGAAACTGAAACCTTCATCAATAAAAAGCACCTGAAATTACAAAAGGGTAGTTCAAATCGGATGCCCTTAGGTCTATTCATCATCATCTTTTCTGGGCTTATTACTCTTGGGCCATATACCATAATCAAGAAGATGCAGAGTTTTCCTAGCAGGGGCATCCCATTTCTTTTCATTTGATGGAAATGAGAATCGAGGCATCCCCTTTCTTGTCATTGGAAAAGTCTGCAATGAAGTGATCTCAGGGAGTTGAAGCTGATAGATTTGTAAATGTTTCAATTACAGCTTAAATAAATAATTTGTGTTGTTCGATTAAGCATAAATTTTACGATTTTAATTTTGAATAAACATTTCTTTCCCCACTGTTTTATTGAAGATAGGTTTTATGATTCATTTCCCCACTGTTTCTTTGAAGACAGTGCATGTGATGCCTAATTACCTTTAAAAATTCCTTGATCTGATGGTTGTTTGACTTTATGTTCATCCTATTAGGTGGAAATAATGATAATGATCAATGGAAAAGTAGATATAAGTAAAAAATATAGAATCATTAATTGTATAAGGAGCCTGAAATTCTCTTTCATTTCTTAGCTTCAAACTACCATAATTTAAGGTCTAGGTAAGCTTTATGCTTGAAAATTGCCATTGAAATATGTAATTGAACTTCACAGAAGGTATAGACAATAGTAGTTAACAATTGGTCAATTTTTTATATATAAAGCCAAAAAATCATTTGTAGGTTCATATATTTCCTTTTAGTGTTTATGTCCACCTTCAACTCCAAATCCAAGAGAAGGATTTTGGATAACCCGCACATATTACCTTCCCCTCCTCTGGGATCCCGCTAGGTCTTCTTCTGAGTGATACGGTTGGAACTCCAGAAACCAAACTCCAGTTAGAATTTCCACCAACAATGAACAGTAAACAACCATGCTGAGAAATGTATCAAATCCCTTCTAAAAATTTATGCATCATATTCCTGATAAACGTATTAAACACCACAATAGAAATATATCAAATCCTTAATTTTACACCATATTAACAATAGAACAGAAATTGAAAGTTCTATGCATCAAGTTCCTGATCATTGAAGCAAGAATAAGTAATTTACTACCCATATATATTCATATCCATGGATTCCTAGAGATGAAAGGAAGAGGATAGGAAATTTTGTAATTTTAAGATACACACATCATATTATTCAATGTATTCATATCTATAGATCATATGTATTGATAAAAGGAGGAGACTCTGTAGTTGATTCGAGTAATATTATAATACTTGAAGATATACATAAAGATTTCATCAACACCCTGTTTCACAGAGTAAGGGAAAATTTTGATGAAGTCTAAGATGTCATAAAAGTTAATAATTTTCAAATGTGATTTGAGAAAATATTAGATTATTGCTACTCATACATTGTAATATTCCCAAATGGGGAAAGCAACAATATATGAACACAAAACTGGAAATAGGAGTGAAGAAATCAACACACCATGATATGAGACAAATGTACAACCATCTTACTAAACATATCAGCAAATAATAGGCACAAGATCTTGAGGATATAATCACTCAAGAAAAACAAGACAAGCCTCCTCTAAGAAAATATGTCAATACATGTGAAAATACTGCCATACAAGTGCCATGAGCCATGACATTGTAGTTTTAGGGCATAATTACTACATAAATGATATATCAATATGGATCTGATCTTATATAGCTCAAACAATGCTAGGAACATAGATCTAAGCTACCAAGCACATTTCCAAGATAACCCGGAAAGGGTTTCCTGAAATACACAAAAATGCAGAAATACAAATATGGCCATAGGGCTGAATAATATTTGCAACTGGATAGATGATAGGAGGTTGCTGATCTGATTTGGAAATGTATGAAAACTCCTATTGATTCTCCAAATGAGAGGCTGATCCTCTCACTGAAGATCTATCTCCCCCAACTAGGGCTCCAAACCCTTCATTGCAACTGCACCCGGAAATAATGCAGTTCCTTCAGAAAACTGCGCTGTAACTGATCGCAGCACCTTAGCCTGATGCTGGATGATGAAATAAAGCTCAGAGTTTCTCCTTGCTGGTCTCCCAATGGAAGGAAACCTTCCTCCAACTGAAATTAAGCAAGGAAATGACCCAAATCAACTCTCCACTGCTGCAACCTGCAACACAACACAATACTCTGTAGAAAATGCACTGTAAAACAAATATGTAGCTTGACGTGATTCCGGATAGTGGACAAGGTAGTGCAATAATCTCCCAAGATGCCTCTCAAGGAAAGAGGTGGGATTCTCGCTCGGGAACACCTTGTGCTAAACAACACTGCAATATTACCTAAACAGTTGAAGAGAGCAACAAAGTCTAAGCAGACATATCAAAATAATAATCAAAATATAACCCCATATGGCTACCATCCTCTTCCTTATAAGTTATGAGCTTCCTCACCCTTGGCCCCACTCAATTAGGTCACTACCTCCATGCAATCAATCTCCCTCCAAAACTGCGTTTTCCCACCATGAATGCCACTCCTCCATAACAACGTTGTTTGATTTGGTCAAAGTTGACCCCGTCTTCATGCTCCAGCCCCTTTTCACACCTAAGGGTCTTCAATCCAGCTTTAAGATGACCTCCATTCACACTATGAGTGTTGTTTATTCCTACTAAGGAGATTTATGGGTCTCCATACCCTCTTATTCCTCTAAGGGAAAAATCAAAATTTAATATTACAATTAGCTGTGTGCTAATTTAGGAATATTACAGTCCTCCCCTACGAAATGTTGATTGTCCTCAAGCAACTGCAAGGATAGAACTAAAGAGCCTCTCCTCTTCCTCCTATAGCATCCTGATATGATAATTTCCCCCAATGAACATGATGATGTCTCATCAATAAGTCTCTAAGTTTCTCCTCCGAAGTGTATAAGTATGCCTTTGGCGAAGAATCCAAATGGCTCTCATCATGAAAAAGTGGAATATCCATGGAAGAAACTATATGTGGTCTAGAGGCCTTCTTGAGGCATGGAATCTGAAATATATTGGGAACTATTATTCCCATGTGAAGCCTCCATCCCCAAGCTATCATCCACAAAAAGTGAGTCACCCTCCAACATGGCAACTCATGAAAAATCTCCTCCACTTTAAGCTCCTACAAAGTAGGTGGGCTGCATAGATGAACATGATGGATAAAATTATTCATCCCACGCTGTCTCTCTCTCCACTTATGATAAGTGTAGAGTTGCTGCTGAATTTGGGCTGCAATAATTTTGCCTTCATGAAGCAAAAAGGCAATTGGATCCTCGAAGATCCACTCTTTGGTTCTTGCCCAGATCAACCCATATAAAATGAATATGACATTATCACCATATGGAATCCAACTGAGAGAGGTACTGAAGGTTTTACATAGTGCTGGAAAGTACCAACAGTCTCTCAAGTAGTCACAGCACAATTTTTCTAACTATTGTTTTAGAAAATAACATGGCAAGCTGTCTCCTAACAATTTGCTAGTTGTGCATGTCATCACATCTACTAGTAAATAGTAAATGGAATTGTATATCAAATAAGCATACAGGAAATAGTACAACACTTGCCCAAGGCCATACAAGAAATGGCTCTCTCCATCATAGATGTTGGTCCCAAAATGACCATGAAGCCCAAATAGAGGCTTGCCCTCTTATGGAGAAATTCATTGTATAGAGATGGTAAGAGAATGCAAATACTGTGTTAGATAATCAATAAGTGAAACAAAACATTTCTTACCATGTACTGAGAGTAGGATGATAATAAGATCCATGAATGAGCCCTCCATAGTGGTATGCCATATCTCCATGAAAAGGAATGAACCATGTGCTGCATGAAAAACTTTCTTCTTATGCTTGGAAATCCAAGTTAAGAAGATCATATCATGGTAATAGATGTCTCCATCTCCTATTTGTTCACCAAGTGCATCATATGTGAAGTGATCTTGGGAACACCCCATCAACAAACCCAAGTTCGAAGTGACAGCGCTGTTGCCCTTTGTAATAAGGCTCCTGTCATCTCATAGCTCCATTCTTTGACATGCCAAATGTCAAAGTCATCTACCATAATGTTGCTATATATGGAAGATTCCTTCCAAAGTGGAAGTACCTCCTGATCTTCCAAGGCTAAGGAGTAGCCCCTTTTCACCATGATAGTGCCATCTCCTACTCCCGCAACATCATGCAAAGCATGGGAGAAAATCAACCCATACTCTCCCAAGAGTTTCCAAAGCAACAACAACTCTTGTTTCCTCCCCACACCATCATCATATAAACTATGGAGCAACAACATGATGGTTGACATGAAAGATATCACATCACCCCAATACACCCAAACTCCTTGCTGCCATATGATGCAAGTGCCATTCCAAGTCCCATCCACCAACCTACTCTTTGAAATACAATGTGTCATATTATGACCAAACTCTTTCAAGAGTAACCAACGTAGCCTTGCCTCTTGCTGCCCTGTGTCATAGATCTGTAAGTGTCTTTCTAGCCTCTTGCTCATCAACATCACCCATCCAACCAATGGTGAGTGTCTATCATTATGCCCAATATTGGCATCCCTCCAATGAAGAATACCATCCTCCCAAGTCATATTTATATATCTGCATTTCATGGGATGTTGAAATTCAATCTCCTGGAGATCTCCAAATGAAGACCACTTCTTAATGACCAAGTTGATCCCATAAGGATCCAAATAAGGTGTAGGAAAAAATTTCTCATCAAAAGGTGAAGTTATCATCAAGAAGTAACCATCATAAAAATGGAAGATGTCATCCATCATAAGATGTCCTCCATCAACCATCTACCTATCCATTGATACCCAAGTGTGTTGGTCATTAGAATGTCTCAATATCAGTTGGTCCCCCAACTCATCACTACTGCTTCATGAAAGCGCTGCTGATCTCCATAATGGTGCACTGGCTGTCTCATGCTCATGCTCAATGCTGAACATATAGTTCTACATTGCTTAGCTCAGGACAATGTTCATCCCATCCTCCAAAATTATACACTCCAACCCCAAGAGCTGTGTGCAACTCAACAACGATATAATAGGATAACTATCTATCTCCTCCTTGAACAAATCCAGGGTCATTAGTGCAGTGATAGTCTGCTGCTCCAAATAAACAATGTACTTTGACCCCAGGTCATGCAAAGGTATATTCCCACAATCCTCCATATGTTGTGTTGAAATAACAGAAAGTGGAAACATATGCATACCTTGGTAAAGCTTGGGAACATCTTGTACTGCTACAAGGGTTCCTTCTTCTGGTGTGATGGCTTCCCCAAATACTGGTGATGATGTCTTCTCTTCTATGGCTACATCAACGCTGGTACAAGTCTCCTCCTCCTCATGCATCTCCAGAATAGTGCATGGGACTCTAAATTTCAAGAGATCAAGTCCACTTTGCAAGGGTGCAAGTGTTCTTTCTCCTGATGCAAGTGCTCTGGTAGCAAGTGCAACTCATCACTGCTGATCTCCATAATGGTGCACTGGCTGTTTCATGCTCATGCTCAATGCTGAACATATAGTTCTGCATTACTTGGCTCAGGACGATGCTCATCCTATCCTTCAAAAACCTACACTCCAACCCCAAGAGTTGTATGAAACTCAACAATGAAACACTAGGATGAACGTACACCCCCTCCTTGAATAAATCAAGGCTCCTCAGTGCAGTGATAGTTTGTTGCTCCAAATCAGCAGTGTGTTTTGACCCTAGGTCATGCAATGGCATATTCCCACAACTCTCCATAAGATGTGCTGAAGTAATAGAAAGTGGAAACATTTTCATACCTTGGTTATGCTTGGGAACATCTTGTATTGCTACAAGGGTTCCTTCCTCTGGTGTGATGACTTCCCCAACTACTGATGATGATGGCTGCTCCTCTATGGCTACATCAGTGTTGGTACAAGTCTCCTCCTCCTCATGCATCTCCAGAATAGTGCAGGGGATTCTATATGTCAAGAGATCAAGACCAATTTGCAAAGATGCAAGGGTTATTTCTCCTGATGCAAGTGCTCTTGCAACAAGTGGTGGTGAAGGCCTCTTCCCCTCAAATTTCTTCTTGTCAAACCTTTTGATCAACCTTTGAGTAAAATCTGCATATGTAGTCACGCTTGCATGACTCAAATGGCCGAACTAGCAAATGTTTGCTTCACCTTCAAGGTGGAGCACTGCAATCTCAGCAGATTCTCTTTCTACCACTGGATGTAGTAGGAAGAATGCATCCAAATTCATTCCCCAAGCTCTTGCTGTACATGTGGATGACCCATCAAATGTAGGCAATAAGAATCTATTGTTGCAAGGTCTCCTTTCTTCTTTGAGTTGAATGAAGTGTGGGAGAGTTATATTTTCCTTGAAAGCTCTAGGTTGAGACTTATATTCTGCAAGGTATTCACTTAGAATCTCATGATCTAAGTGTCCTCCATCTCCATGCCTTTTTTCTTCTTCCTAAAAATAAAAGGGCATAGTGTATCGCTTTGGAGCTCTCCGCAACACCGATTCTTTCTTCTGCTGATAGGAAGTACATGGACCTTCCTCTTCTTGAAACCCTTTTGAGGTCTCATTGCATCTCTCCTCTTTCATCTGCTTGACCTCCTTGGAGAGGTTCTTCATAGATCTGAAAAGTGATGAGACAAAGCTCATTCCTTCCATCATTTTAGATCTCATTTTCTTCTCTTCTTCTTCTTATAGAATATTGGTTGAAACTCATAGGCTGAGCCAAGATTATGCTTCGATACCACTGTAATATTCCAAAATGGAAAAGATAAGAATATAGAAAATATTGAGCATTCCAAATAAATCAAAACAGGAACATAGCACTAAAATTTGGAAAATGCTGGAAATATGTTGCAACTGGAAATTACATTATGACATCATAATCTATGAGTAGCAAACAACAGAGCCATATCATTATATATAATAGCAAATGAAATTACACAGTGCTCCAAAAGGAATGCACTCAAGCCACAAGATGGCTGAAATACACTAAAGAAACCAAGCACTGGAAATTTTGTGCTGCTACCAATGTTGCAGGAAACGTCCCCCCGGCTCCAACCCCAAAAACGCGTCCCGTATAGAACTGTACGGCGAAACACGTTTCGCAAAAAAATTGCGTTTCCTGGAAAGTCGGATCCGTATGGCTGGATCCGCGTTTCCGTACAGTGGATTCGCGGATCGTACGTCAGATCGCCGTACGGAAGTGCCGCGATTCCTCTACGAATCCGTACGGTTTGCGAGTGGTTCCTTACAATGCCGCACGGCTCCGACTTGCGCACTAAAAAAAGCTTCCTTTTAAATTTTATTTTATTTTATTTTTATTTTTTTAAAATTTTTGGCTTATCTCAGTTAGTTAGTGAGTTAGTATTGGGTTAGGGATATGATGAAAAGGTTGTAAGCTCTATTTCACCTATTATTTGCTCACTTGTGTTTTTGGAGAGCTTGGAGAAGAGAGGAGAAGAGAGCTTGGAGAAGAGAAGAGAAAGAGAGGAGAAGAGAGCTTGGAGAAGAGAGAGTTGAGGAGAGCTTGGAGGAGCTTGGAGGAGCTTGGAGGAGGAGCTTGGAGGAGTAAATAAGGGCTTCCATCTACAAGAGCTAAAGAGGTAAGTGCAAACCCCAAACTCTCTCATTTTTTTGGTCATTGTTTTTTTGTATTTTCTCTCCTCCCTCTCCTACACTTTCCCATTCTTTCTTCTTGTACATTTATTTGCAGGTTGTCCACCATCTATATCCATACTCAAAGATGATGTTTCTTTGGGTTCTATGTATCATTCCACTCTTGGTTTTGATGATGGTAAGGGGGAGTAGAAATAGAAGAGAAGAACATGAAGAAGAAGAGGAAAGTGGTGACCATATGAGTGACCCAATGTATGATGAGGAGGAAGGCTTTGAAGAGGAAGGGGATGATGAAAACATTGAATCACAAGATGGGAAAGTTGCATTGACACCCTTGTAGAACTATGTGACCAAACTTGAAGGGGGAAAAGGTGGTGGAAGCTATAGGTTTTTGTGCCCTCATGGTTGTCATGGAGGAAAACCATATAGCGGTTCATATACCCGTGTGAGGAGGAATCTTTGTGGGTTGATGGACAATGATGAAAGAAAGGGTGCTATGGGGATAGCAATTTTCCCAAAGGTTCCAACTGAACAAATAAGAAAATACATCCAAATAGAAGAGGCTGCACAACAAAAAAATAAAAAACAAAAAACTCAATCTGAATCAAGTGCAAACTCTAGATTTGGTAGCTCATCTGCTCATGGTGATTCTGCAAGTTTTGGAGGTAAAAAAATGCAGATTTCCTTAATGTTGCTGGGAGGGATGATGTGGATGGAAAGATAGTCTGATTTATTTGTGCTTGCAGTGTACCATTCAATGTGCTCTGCTCTCCCTATTGGCATAAATGGTAAAGGGCATCAATGAAGCCCCAAAAGGATACAAGTCCCCCAACTATGAGAAAGCTAGAACAATGTTATTAGAAAGAGAAAAAGGAAAGGTTCAAGCAACTTTGACACGTTTTACAAATGAGTGGGTGGATAGTGGGGTATCCATTGTATCAGATGAGTGGAAAAATATCAGAAACCAACATTTGATAAATGTTCTTGGTGTTTTTGCTACTGGTGCAGTTTTTATTGCATGTCATGATTCCTCCTCTGTCAGTGCAACTTCCCAAAACATTACAGATCTCCTATTGCAATCAATCAGAGATGTTGGTCCTAGAAAAGTGGTTCAAGTGATCACAAACAATGCAGCAAATTGTAAGGGAACAGGTAAAATTATTGAGCATACTTATCCACACATATTTTGGTCTGAGTGCTTGGTGCACACATTGAACCTTTTGATGCATGATATTGTGAAGCATAAAGAATGTGGGTGGATTAATGAGCTTTACAGGAGAGGGAAGAAGCTCATTAAATTTGTTGGAACACCTAATCCTCCATGGGTAGGTGTGGAATGCGAAAAGTCACAATGGAGTCCAAGTGACCTTGGAATGTGAAACCAAGAGTCACACCATTGTACTATAAATGTACATCATGTATAATGGAAAAATAAGAAAGCTGCACACTTATCCTTCATTGTGTGTTGAGTCTCTTGTTGTGTGTGTGTTTATCTTTCTCATACACCATGTGTGTGTTTAACATGGTATAAGAGTTGAGAAGTTCATAACCAGCTCAACCTTGAGTGAGCCATTTGTGTTTATGGCCTGTGCATATCTGCAAAAATTCTTGGCATTTTTGCAGCATTTAGAGAGTTTCTGCAGTAGACATTTTTCCGCATTCAGAAAGTGGTTTTGAAGAAGAGCAGCACTGGGCATCTAAAGGTTTTCATTCTGATTTCTTCCTGCAATTTCTACCTATTAAATTCTGCATTTTGAAGAGCTGCTGAAATACCGTTTTAAAATGGGTTTCTGAAGAAGTTTTTGGTTTTTCTACTAGAAAAATATATGAGTTTTTTACTGCAAAATTTTTGCAAATTTCCTGCAAAATTATTCTGCTGAAAAGTTTCGCTCTGCTGTATATTTGTGAAATTCTGCAAACTCTCCAGTTCTGCTATACATTTGAAAAAATCTGCATTTCTTTGGCTATCCTCTGCTATTGTTTTAAAGTCTCGGGTCTCAGATTTCACTCCTATGCTGTTTTAACATTTAAAAAAAATAAAAAAAATAAAAAAAAATAAAAAAATAAAAAATAAAAAAATAAAAAAATTCTCTGCAACTTGGCCTTTCGGCCCCCCGTTTACCCCTGCAACCCACATCTCTCCTTCCTCTCCTAGGCCTCTCGGCCTCCCTTCCGCTCTCCTCACACAGCGCGCCTCCCTAATCCACACTTTGCGCAAACTAAATCTACCCTCCACCTAACCCCCGCTACCCCCTGCGCTACCGCTCGACTCTGCCTAACCCCTTCACTCTGCGCTCTCCCACCCATCACTCTCTCGCTCGGCCGCCCTTCCCCCTATGCTACACCACAACCCCCTCACTCCCTGCTATCCTACCCACTACTCGACCCCCCTCGCACCTTACTCCATGCTCATGGTCGCTCACCCTCCATACCTCACTGCACTCCCTCAACCTACGCTCACGACATACCTCACCTCACTCCCTACACCCCCTCGCTCTGCGCCATTCACATCCCCTAAACTCCAATCCCTCCTCACCTCATTCACTCCCCACGCCTAAGTCGCACTACCCAAGCTTCCACCCCCTCCCTGTAGACCCACTCCCAGCCTTTCGGCCCCCATCCCCTCACACACAACAGTTACTCCACCCTCGTCCTGCTCATACGCTCCTTCAACACTCTCCCCTCCCCTCACGGCCTACGGCCATCCTACCCCATCCCTCACAGCACATCCTCTTCCCATTCCCTTACCCTCTCTACCCGCAGTCTCCCCCTCCCTTCTTCACTTACACTTGGCTGCTCACCTTCCGGCTCTCACGACCATAAATTTTTTACTGTGTTTCATTTTTTAAAATTCGACCTTAAAAATCTTCCCCCCCACCCCTCATTTTTTAAAAATTAATTCCTCCTTTTTTAAATTCGACTTCTAAATTTTTTTTTTTAATCCCTCCCTCCCATTGTTTATAAATCTCAGTTTTTTATTTTAAATAAATTTTCTTCCATAAATTAACCTTCAAAAAAATAAAAATAAAAATTCAGATACATTTTTTTTCTAGATCTACTTTCCCCAGATAAACCCTCCCCCAGTAAAAACCTTCCGCTGTTATTACCTGCCCCAGTAAACACCTCCCCCAGTTTTACCTCTATTTTCCCTAATTTTTTATTTTTTTTATTAAAAAAAAAGAAAAAAAAACAGCAGAGAGAGAGGAAGAGAGGAAATGAACAACAGAAAATAAGGAAATGGAATATCAATAAATGGACAATAAACATAGAAGAGAAAAGTGCAATTTACACTTTATGATTTGTGGCATATATAAGAGGGTGATTTTCTGAAGAATTTTACATGTGAAGACAAGTTTTCCATCATTTTTAAAACAACTCCTTGAAGAAAATTCAGCTGCCTTAAAGGCTTCTTGCATAGTGTTTTTAGCTACACATTTACAAAATATTTTGCAGAGATTTTGTATTGAACTCACATTGTGAGTGGAATTTGCTTCTTCATTCATAGTTGCAATCAGTGTTTGAAGTGTAACTTTGAGTTGTTGAGAAACTGTTGGAAATTATTTAGAGTCATTTGTATTTGTTTGAAAGGAAGTTGAATCACATTGTAAACGGGTGCATTTTCGGTTGAAGCCAACACCCTTTATTTTTTGAGCCTAAGTTATTGAAAATGGCTAAAATCAATGAGGCATTAAAGTTGTTGAATAACCTCATTCATTCAAATGTTGATGATATGATAAAAATGAGCAAGGATGCTCTTTGTAACATTCAAAGTTGTTTGCAAGATGCACAAGAAAATATTGAGTTTTTGCAGTTGGAATCTCAGCTCCAACAAGATGAACTTCAGCAAAAGAGTCACCATTCTGAACCTCTTTCTGTTCAGAAGATTGAGAAAGACTCCCATCAGCAGTAAGTCGATAAAGTTGATCCACATTTAGTTCCTTGTACAAGAGCATATTTACATGTAGATGCAGTAGCAGTTCAACCTGCACTTCTCAAGCCCATCATCAGACCTTGGGAAGAGCTTGTCCACAACAAGCACAAAACTGGTCTTGGATATGACAAGGATGTGTCCTTTCATATTCCAGACTACACCAAGCCCATCATATTTCAGGGTGCCAGATTCCTTTATGACAGTTCACCTATAGCTGTTTCAGATCTTGCTCCACTTCCACAACAACAACATATTGAAAAATGCCAACACTGTGATCAAGTTGGCCATATGAAAGATCACTATTTTCATCTTCACCCATGCAAGCACTATGGTCGGCACACCCATTCTTCAGACAGATGCTTCAAAAAAAAGCCTCCTGCAAGAACAAAGATTCATCTTGGATGGATCGCTTCTTGGCAATGGGCATCAGCAGCCAAGAAGATGTTTAAGACACATGTCAGAACTTGTTCTCGAATATTGAGAAAACTTGCAGTTGAGTTTTCGCCATCATCTCACCTTGTCCCTGACAGGGGGGAAAATGGTGGTCATGTACAAGCTTCGACGTTAGATCAAGCTAGCCTGAGCCACAATCTCTCATTCTATGTTCATAGTTGTAGCTAGAGACACAACAGTTCAAGTGAGCCTGAGCCACAATTCGTCATTCCAGATTCAGAGATGTAGCCAGAGACACAGATGCCCATGAGCATGTCTTCAGTTGATGGACAACCTTAAACCATCATCTTTGGTTGGTGGACAACCTTAAACCATCACAGGTTGTAGACCTCCCTTCTTTTAGGTTGAAGGTCTTCCTTTCATATATGAGGGACACTTCCTCTAGCAAAAGCCTTCAGCTTCTTGCCAGCTTTGGTTGAGTTCCAAGAAATGCTTCAAGAATTCCAGTGTTGTTTTTAATCCTAAAACCATCACAGGTAGTATACCTCCCTTATTTTAGGTTGAAGGTCTCCCTTTTTTATGAGGGAAAATTCCTCTAGCAGAAGCTTTCAGCTTCTTGCCAGTTTTGGAAAAGTTTTGAGAACTGCAACAAGTATTGCGTTCCAGTGTTGGTGGTCATCTATAAACCACCTCTTTTTCCAACATTTCAGAGAGTTGATTCAGCCCAAGTGCTGCCATGTATACTTTGCAGATTTGTATTACAACTCTCTTCTTGGACTCACACATACCCCTCCGGATTAAGGGGGGGAATGTTGGAACACCTAATCCTCCATGGGTAGGTGTGGAATGCGAAAAGTCACAATGGAGTCCAAGTGACCTTGGACTGTGAAACCAAGAGTCACACCATTGTACTATAAATGTACATCATGTATAATGGAAAAATAAGAAAGCTGCACGCTTATCCTTCATTGTGTGTTGAGTCTCTTGTTGTGTGTGTGTGTTTATCTTTCTCATACACCATGTGTGTGTTTAACATGGTGTTTAACAAAATTTATCACAGGGCATACAAGGGTTAACTACTTCTATGGCACTTACTCCAAGTTGTAGTTGATTAAACTTGTGAAAACCAGATTTGCAAGTTATTACCTCACCTTTAGGGGACTAGTGAAGGTGAGACAAGCTCTAACTAATATGGTCACCACTGAATCATGGGAGGAGATTAACACTGAAAGAGATGGTGTTAATGCAGCAAAGGACACTATTCTTGACCTGTTTTTTTGGTCACAGGTTAAATATGTTTTGCAATTCACCAAACCAATTTATTACATGATCAAGTTTGGGGATTTAGATAAGCCAATAATTGGGGAGGTGTATGAGAAAATGGACAACATGTTGGGGCAGATTAAAGACATTTTTGAGCCTAGAGATACCACCTTGTACAAATATATTCGTGTAGAGGTGTAAAACGATGGGATATGCTAAATATTCCATTGCATGCATTAACATATGTATTGACACCTAAATATTATAGTCCATCATGGCTTTCTACAACAACACCTGGGGGGGTGAGTGGGAGAAAACCACACCTAGATCCAGAGGTCCTAATCAAATATATGGATGCACTGGATAAATCAGTCCCTGATGAGGAGGAGGCACACTTGGTACGGAAATAGTTGAGTAGCTATACACTTTCCACTGGTCCATTTGGGAGCATGCATGTTATTAGAGATCGAGAGATTTTTTCTTCTATTGAGTGGTGGAACATGCATGGAGGTGCTACTCCACTTCTACAGACTTTGGCATTGCGGGTGCTATCATAGGTGGTAAACACTTCTTTTGCAGAGAGGTGTTGGAGCTCTTATTCTTTCACCCACAGTGTTAAAAGGAATAGGTTGAGTTTAGATCGGGCAGAGAGCTTGGTCTATGTTCATTACAACTTGAGATTGTTGTCCCATTACTGTGAAGATGCAAAGAGTAACAGATACCTTAAGGTTTGGGACATGTATCCAGAGGAGACCAATTTGGAGGATGGAGTGTTGTGATTAGAGAAATTAGAGGATGCTCTTACCCATGATGATGATGATCGACTTGACATGCCACCCCCCACTGGTCTCGTGCTTCCTAGGTTCCATGGTTCAACACCAACAGTAGGGGCTTCATCTTCATCAGTTATAGTGCCATTGCCACAACTTCCACAACCACCATCTTCTTCATTGCCACCACGTGGAGGCGCATCGTCACGTACTCTTCGTGGTTGAAGGAGGAGAGATGAGTAGATATTTTCAGTGTTCACACTTTACTGCTTTTGTCATAGATTATCATTAGACTTGTAGGCATGTTGTGAATTTGAAATTTTTTGTCTTGGTGGTGGCCAAGTGGCCTATTTTGTAAACGTTATTACTTGAATTTTGGACATGACTAATGTTGAGTCTTGGAATCTTGACAATTTCTCACTTATAATATGCTTTATGTTTTATAATATGGTTAAATGTTTTATGTTTATCATTTATGTTTTACAATATGCTTAATTTTTAAATGTTTTATGTTTTAAAATTTATAGTATGCTTAAATGTTTTATCATGCTTAAATGTTTTATGTTTATCATTTATGTTTTATAATATGCTTAAAACTTAATTATTTGATGTATGTTTGTAATTTCTAGAATCTAGAATCTAGAATCTAGATTCTAGATTCCTGATGCTTGAATAATTAATTATTGATGTACAATGGAATCATGGATGTCATATCTATCTTGATTTATGTAAAAATATGCATGTTTTCATGTCTTCTACAACTAATATGGTATGTGGGATTGTTGTTTTGAATATAAATGCAAATATATATATATATTCTAGACGCTTCTGAAATGCTTCACTTCCTAAATTTTTGGAAAATGACGTTTCCGCGTCCCTGCTTCCAAAAAAATGTCCCCACTTCGTGCAGCGTTGGCTGCTACTGCTATTACTGCTGAAAATTACTGCTACTGAGGAGAATAACCATGTGTGGAAGGATTTTAGAGTGCTCAAAATGATCCGTGCTTTTAACCATGTATTCTCCTCAAAAAACCCAGAAAAACCCATAAATGGTTTGGCCAGATTTTAAGTTTTGATTTTCGACCATTTTTGAGTTGCCCACTGCATTTCTGCTGCTTGAATTACACACTCCCTGGGAATGACTGCTGATATGAGGATGAAGGCATGATATATCAGCTGCAACAACACCCAATCAACTCAATAGGTGAAGGGCTGATCCCCTCACTGGAAATTAAGCTCAGAAATTGGAGATCTCTATCCTCCACTGCTACACCCATACAACACAACACAAATATGAACAGACACTGCGCTGTAGCTGAAGAATGAAGCTTGGTGTTGGGGCCCTTTTTTTGGAAACCCATTTTGAATATTTTGACTTTTGAATATAGGAGGGCTTTTTGGGTTGCGGAAAGAGGACACATGGCAATCGCGACCAAGTCGCAACTACAGCAAGCCGCGGAGCTATCGAGGAGGCGCAGAAGCAAGAGATAGTTGAAGAAAGCAGATGCATGAGGATATACAGTAGAAGACAGAAAGCAGAACACACAGATAACAAGAGAGAAGCTGGAAGCAGATGAAGAAGAACAAAAAGAGGAACTAACAGTTGCGAAAGTGGGTGAATAAATAACAGTCACCCGGCCGAAAAGGAAAGGAATGCAACAGGAGAAGGAATGCAGAGCGACTGAAGGAGATCGGCCAAG
This sequence comes from Pinus albicaulis, assembly GCA_034641835.2. NCBI lineage: Eukaryota > Viridiplantae > Streptophyta > Pinopsida > Pinales > Pinaceae > Pinus > Pinus albicaulis. The sequence continues at coordinate 63,868,066 of MU968411.1, read as the reverse complement.
ATATCTCTGTAGTTCCTAGGGTTCTCTTATTTACATCTCTGTTATGTAAGGCATCTGTATCAGACTATGAGCTCTCCTTGCGGAAGCTATGTAACTATGGTTGGGGATGAAGATATCAATACAATTGCAGGTTGTTTTCCTATTGTGTAATTCATATGGATGCATGTTGGTTATGGTGATTTAAAATTTTATTTTCTTAATACCTGCTCGCTCTATGAATTTTTTTGCGTATATACTTATGTTTATGCAATCAATTCAATAATAATAATGAGTTGCGGATCCTTCCTCTGCTATCGATCTATTCCCCTTCTGCATGTGGTTGCGGCATGCCTCGGGTGAGACTCTCTGCTCCCCGGAGCAGGGTGATAATGCCGGCGTGGTTCTAGACTACAACGGATTCCTTTGTTGGCCTCAATCCTTGAACCTGGGTCTTGCCTGCGAGACCTGTTTCCTCGCCAACAAATGGTTCCGTTTCCGGGACACGCATGTTATGAGGGGAACTAGATTATGGTATTGAGGATCTATGAAGGCGAAATATGGAGATGGTGGGATAACCATTTGGACCAGTTCGTTGCTCAGCAAGCGGAGGTGACGAATCAAAAGGAAAGCGTGCTTAAGGATCTCGTCCTTTTCTCAGATTTCGCCAGTGATACTTACGAAATCCTCTGGGGGAAGTTCCCTAGTGACCTCTATAACTGGTTGCGGAGGTTACAGACGAAGGTGCCTAGGGATAGCTTGTGGAAGATAAACCGCAAGTGGGTGCATGGGGATCTGGTGGCTCTGCATCAGTTGGACAATGAATTGACCCGCGTGGTGGATTTTTGGGTAGAGACCACTTTGAACGGGTATATTGTAGAGTTTTCCGCAGAGTGTTACCAATCCTTCTCGAAGGCTGAAGCTATATTCTGTTTCGAGTTAAGAGGGAAGCTGCTCAAGGAGATTCCGCTGTGGATCAAGGCCTTGATGGTGGACGAAGGGCTAGTGGAATTTCAAAAGTCGAGCATGGAAGCCTAAACCTCCAGTGCTGGGGGAAGGGCTGAAGGGAATGATGCTACGTAAAGTGTGAAGAGGGGAGTGGGGATGGATGCTGAAGCCGCGAGGAGGTTAAGGGAGCGACGTGCACATTGGCGGGCGCAGATCGCCGACAGGTGGCGAGAAAGGGTGATGCGGGAGTTAAGACGAAGGGAAAACGACTGGAAGAATCAAGAGGAGGCGCCTCAGCGGATAGGGATTATGGAAAATCCAGCGGATACCCTGGAGAGAGAAGGGACCATTATGGGAGTACGACGGGTGCATGGGAGCCCGGCGAGGAGAAAAGGAGAGACGACGACCGACGAAGATGACGCAGGAGGGTAGCCCAAGGAAGGTTCTGATGGCGAATGGTACGTCGCAATGCAGTGGTTGTTTCAAGAGCGGACGACATTCATCTCTCCAGGAAGCACTACTTCCAACAATTTGCATGGCAAGGATCCCTATCTTCCCCTGGTACTTTTTCAACCTTTGAGTAATATTTTCGTTAAGTTACAAGCATTAAGTCAGTTGCACCACAGTTCTTTGTTGACAGCGACACACGTGACCAGCAGTGTCACTAGCACTATTGCATTCCCCAGTGGAACAATTACGCAACCGGGGTCCGGAGGATTTATCCTAGTCAACCCTCCGCAAGTAAATATGGCCGGGTCATTCACCCGGTATCCCGAATTCTCGGACCGGGGCAACGATGATGTAGAGAAACACTGGTATCTCTATGAAGCCATTTGGAGGGCACGACAGATGCCAGATGCAGGGAAGCTAATAGATTTCCAAACCACACTCAGAGAGAGAGCTCTACGGTGGTTTATCAAATGGTCCGAGGCCCATCCTAATCCAGTACTTGCGGACGTAAAGCGAAATTTTGTCCGCGAATTCAAGCTACCCCAGACGGACCAGCAGGGTCTGTCCGAGCTCTGGGAGATTAAGCAGAAAGAAGGAGAGACCGCATGGGAGCTGATGCGGCGATTCAAGGATGCGATCGGGAAACTCAGCTACCCGATTGATCCAAACCATCAGAGGGACTGGTTCATCAAGGCTCTGCTTCCCTTGACGTGAACCCCCCTCACATAGCAGAAGATTGACAACTTGCAGGATGCTTTAGAACAGGCCATGAAAATAGAGGCCATGGTGGGCTATCCTCAGGAATATCATGGGGGCTGGCTCCGCAGGATCCTTCCTTAGTGGTACTACAACATCAGATCACTAGTCTGACAGAGAAGCTCAAGGAGATGCAACCTATAAGACCAGCCAGGCCGAACATTTGGTGCACTCATTGCCTGGTTGAAGGCCACGTCGCAACTGAATGTCCTAGGCTGCGTGGCACGGTGGTGGGTCCCTCTGTTGCGGCAATCCAGGGGGTTCCACCCACGGTGGGTGGCACAGCAATGAGTTCGCCAGGGGTATACACGCCGCAACAACCTTATGCGGGGTTCCCACCTCAACCGAACGCAACCGCCACAGAATACTGCGATATTTGTTGGACGATGGGACATCCACCTCGGATGTGCCCGATACTACAGAAGTAATCCATGGTCCCAAACAACGTATACTGTGAGTTTTGTGTTTCCATGACTCATAACACTGAGCAGTGCAGAGCTCTCGACGCACTTGTGGATATATTGGACCGTCCCTCCTACAGGGTGAACGAGGCTTCCAGGGGAAGAGGCGGCGGTATGCGTGGAGGCCGCACCAGGGGACGCGGTCTGGTGAAATGTTACAACTGTGACCAGGAGGGTCACGTGGATCGGGAATGTCCCCTTCCCTGATGTCCCTGGTGTTCCCAGTGTCGTGTGAATTCCCACACCACAGAGGACTGTCCAGAACTCATCAAGAGGTGGGAAGAGCGGGCACGATAGAGGGCCATGAATTTGGTAAATTCTGAGCCGCGCAGCACCGCGATTCCGGCCATGCAGAATGTAGCGATCATCATGTGGGGCGGCAAGAAGATGGGAGAGGACGCTAAGGGAAAGGAGCTAGACTGGGCTATTTGGCCCGCCTCCCCGAAACACCTGATCTGGCCGGATGTGCAGAAGAAGTATTTCCAAGAGGTGGTGGAGGATTTTTCTCAGCTGAGGGAAACTGGGGGCCTTGAGGTACCCCCGATGTCGGGCTCCGGAGAATAGCGCGCTACGGGGAACTTGATTGAAGATTGGCTACAACTGTTCCTCAAGATTGTTGATGATGCTTCCATGCGGGACCAACTCAAGCGTACCCTACAAGACGCATTGCAGGGGAATACAGGGTCGAGGGAATCTGGGGACACATCACCCCAGTATGTGTAGCGCATCAAACGGAACAAGCGACGAATGGGAAAAGAGTTCTGGCTGAACACGCAGGTTGCGGGATTCCAAATCAGCGACACCATGCTTGATTTAGGGTCTGACGTCAACATCCTGCCACGGAAGACGTGGGAGGCTCTTGGACGGCCACAGCTGACCTATTCGCCAATCCAACTCAGAATGGCGAACCAGTACTATATTGTGTCAATTGGACGACTCGAAGGCGTCGAGGTCGACATTGCGGGGGTAAAGACTTACACAGATTTTGAGGTTATTGATATTATGGGAGACAAGGATCCTTACCCCGCCCTGCTAGGCATTGATTGGGCGTTTGATAATTATGCCATCATCGACCTCAAAAAGGAGTTGATGATCTTCGAGGATGGAGAGGTCCGGGTCACTCAGCCCCTCGACCCGTATCAAGGCCCACGATATACAGAAATCGTGGACAATCAGGCGGATGCGCAGATGATGGACCACCTTTACCAGATGACTGCAGGGAAGCAGGAGGACTATATCAACCCGACCGCAACAGGCTCTGTCAGCTGGCGCAGTGTCCAGAGCTCAGATATGGGCTCGAAACTCACCTGGGAAGACTGGCAGCAGGGTGGGTATGAGACCAGTACGCGGAGATGTGCCACCATTGCTCGAGTCTGTTGGATCGACACGGAGTTCAGAGAATATCCCACCCTGTCGAACATGCAGGCTGTCAATACCTTTATTGCAACGGTGGAAGACACGGTTCCAGAAGGCCGCAGGATACCAATTTTGGATGTTGCACTACAGTCCATGTCAGCAAGGTGGTGGCGGAACCACCGCAACACCCTGTCACAGTGGAGTTGCGTGCCAGAGGCATTGTGGGTGCGGTTCAAAGAAGACGAAGGCCCTTGGCGCAAGCACAGGTACAACGAGATTTCTGATCCGCGGGACCACCTGAAGAGCTGTGAGGAACAGTGGCAAGGTCTGGGATACCCGCAAGATCTGTGGGTACATCGGTTCATCCACTCCCTAGATACCATCCCCCAGGCCTGGTACTTAGAAGAAGAGCGGAAACGAGGAACCAGCTCTTGGCAGGAAGTCGCGACCAAGTTTGTTCGGTGCTTCTCGTTCGAGGGAGAGACAGAGATGGTGTCCCAGGCACTACAAGCTATCAAGGGGGTACTATTTTTCCGCGACCTAGAGCCCGTTGGGGCCATGGTTGCATCATGGCCTGAGGCTAGGCGCAAGTTGGCCTGCCAACTGATTGATGGCGACCCAGACGATGACAGTTTGGAGGATCTCAGGCATCTGTATTTCGAAGAGAAGGAAGGCGAGCGAAAAATCAACGAAGAACCGACCACTGAAGGCATCCACCTACAACCACTAAAGACAAAGAAGCTAAACATCGGTATGGAGGAAAATCCCAAGTTGGCTACGGTGGGCGATTACTGGGACGAAGAGATGACAAAGGAAGTTTTCAGCCTCCTCCAGGAATACAAATACTTGTTCCCTTCATCGGTTGTAGATCTGAAGGGTATCAAGGGTGACCTCGGCGAAATGTGTATTTTGCTAAAACCAGATGCCAGGCCCGTAAAGCATCGACCCTACCGGCTGAACCCACGGGTCAAATAGAAGGTCAAGATGGAGATTGACAAGATGCTGGCTACAGGTATCATCTTTCCAGTGGAAGAAGCAGAGTGGGTGAGTCCTATCGTCATTCAGAATAAGAAGGACAAGGCGGAGATACGTGTCTGTGTCGATTACCGAAGCCTGAACAATGCCTGCATCCATGATCCGTTTCCCACTCCTTTTAGCGATGAAGTCTTGGATCATGTTGCGAGAAATGAAGCTTATTCCTTCACGAATGGTTTTTTAGGTTACCATCAGGTGCGCATTGCAGAAGAGGACAAGCCGAAGACGACATTCACCACTGAATGGGGATCGTTCGCATACCACGTAATGCCGTTTGGCTTGAAAAACGCTCCGGCCGTGTTTTCCCGGATTGTCATCGCTGCTTTCCGTGAGTATATCCACAAGTTCCTGGAATTCTACATGGAAGACTGGATTGTCTACAGTTTACTAAAAAAAAGCACCACCCTGTTGCGTATTATGTTTGATTGGTGCCGCCAGTTGCAGATTTCCTTGAACTTGAAGAAATGTATTTTTGCAGTTCCTTTCGGCACGCTGTTGGGACACGTGGTTTGCAAGAAAGGGGTCTACGTCGACCCCGCTAAGGTCACAGTGATAGTCCACATGGAAGCCCCTGAAACAATGAAGCAGTTGCGCGCACTGCTTAGGCACACAGGATATTACAGGCAGTTTATCCGAAATTACGCAAAGATCACTGCCCCTTTAGAAAAGCTGCTGCGGAAGTCTGAAGTATTCCAGTGGAAGGAGGAGTGTCGGGTGGCCCTCAACACTCTGAAGGAAAATCTAGCGATGACCCCTATTCTGGTTCACCCCGACTGGGATAAGAAGTTCCATGTGCATATTGATGCGTCCAGTATTGCACTTGGGGCTGTCTTGGCGCAACCCGGGGAGATGACAGTTGACCACCCAGTCTACTTCACCAACCGCAAGTTGTCTAATGCGGAGAAAAATTACACCACGACCGAGCGGGAGGCCCTGGCAATGGTGTATTCACTCCAGAAATTCCGCCACTATCTTCTAGGAGGCAAATTCAAGTTCTTCACGGACCACTCTGCATTGAAATACTTGGTGAACAAGCCTGTTTTGGAAGGACGGATCTATCGCTGGCTTCTACTTTTCCAGGAGTTCACGTTTGAGGTGATTGTCAAGCCCGGGAGGTTGAATGTCGGGCCCGATCATTTATCTAGGTTGGAGACGAGGGAGAACGACGGCTCTCTCGACGATCAGCTGCTGGATGCTGACCTCTTCCGGGTCGAAGCTAACCCGGATTACTTGGCCGACATTGCCACCTATTTGACCACGGGGCTGTGCCCTCAGCACTACACCCCACTCCAGAAATGCCACTTGGTCATCCGAGCTGCCGAATACCAATTAATTGCGGGGCAGCTATACAAACTGGGCCTCGATGAGGTTCTCCGCAGGTGCTTCCTTGACCACGAGCGCGACGCTGTGATGTGGGAGTGCCACAGTGGTGTTGCGGGAGGGCATGTTGGGGAAAAACCCACCGCGAGGAAGGTGCTCCAGGCTGGCCTCTGGTGGCCGATAGTCCATGCAGACTGTAAGAGATTTGTTCGGTGATGTGATGTCTGTCAGTGAGCGGGGAGGCCCTCTCATAGAGACGAGCTTTCATTACACCTAGTGCATGTGTTGCAGCCGTTCGAGAAATGGGCCGTCGACTTCGTGGGTCCTATAGCCTCGGTCGCCAGACATTCCAAGGCCCGATACATCATTACCGCAACTGACTACCTCACCTGTTGGGCCAAGGTGGTGGCTGTACGAGACTGCACGATGGATACAGCAGCACAGTTTATCTTTGAGAACATCATCAGCAGGTTTGGCTGCCCACGAAGTTTAACCAACGATCAAGGGACGCATTTCATTAATGACACGGTCAAGTCGCTGTTGGACACGTTTATGATTCAACATCACAAAAGCAGCCCGTACCACCCGTAGGCCAATGGTACTGTTGAAGCGTTTAATAAAATTCTTGAAAATGGGTTAAAAAAGATCTGTAACGCCCAACGGGATGACTGGGATGAACGGCTACCAGCTGCACTCTGGGCCTACCGGACTACGGTGAAGCGTTTGACCAATTAGACACCGTTCCAGTTGGTGTATGGCTGGGAAGCTGTGATCCCCGCCGAGTTCACGGTACCAAGTCTTTTAATTTCCATGACTCTCAAGTTCTCAGAAGAGGCCTCGCTCCAGGAGCGCCTACATGAATTAGAGGAACTGGACGAGGCCCGGTTCCTGGCCGAATTTCACCAGAAGGTTCAAAAGGATAGGCAAAAAGCGTGGCACGACCGCCACATCAAGAACAAAGCATTCCAGGTTGGCGGAAAGGTCCTTTTATATGACAAAAAGTTCCAAAAGTTCCCAGGAAAGCTGCAGATGCACTGGTTAGGACCTTACTTCGTCATTGAGATTAGAGAGTCCGGCGCCGTTCGTTTGGCTAAGCTGGACGGTACTGTTTTACCGGGATGGGTGAATGGCGCACGCCTGAAACCCTACCAGGAGTAAGTTTCTTCCAACATTCATAAATAACTCTCGCAACCGAGAGCACCTGTAGAGTAGTGTATTCGAATAACTCTCTCGCAACCGGGATGAGCATAGGTAGTGTTTTTCGTTCCTGCATCATTTGTCAATAATCGCTCTGTTGCGGGACCGCACCGCAACCGACTGTGGTCGGGGAGGGGCGCGTCCAGCATGTCATCCCCCTAGGCTTCATAAACGTGTCAATGTCAGTCCAGGTCATGTCAGTCAGTACTTGTGTCAGTCCGTAGGATCGTCTAGATTTGCATCATAAATTACCATAATTGGAAGTAACCTTGCCATAATCATTTTTCCATCATCCGCAGTTACCTCAGCCATCACGTTCACCCATTTCCCCATGCCACCGTTAGCAACTGTCAGAATACCCATTGGCACATGATTGATTTCACGATTATCGCAGAAAATAATGCCATCAGGAATTAACTCGTTAGGGGGTCTCATAACCTCCACTTGTGCCAGGGGATGACATAACTTGCATGAAAACCAAAAGCACGAGAATGCCAGACCAGTTCGAATTAGCAATTGCAGCAGCACTAGAGCAGTTGAAGTCTCAAAATGCACAGAACCAAGAGAGGATCCCAAGGCGAATTCTACAGGTCTATCAGCGTTGAGCCAAAATTCCGAAAGCCATCCCAACCGTCACTGAACCAGAGCTCGACAGTAGAATTCACAAGATCGAGTCCCTTGTCGGGAAATATGATAATGCAGCCTTGATCAATGCAAACCTTTCAGACGCTGCCAAATTCGCATCCCTCCATTGGCAGGTGTATATGGAGCACTACTACACCCCAGCCGGCAACTTAGCCAACCAGATGTTGCCAGAGTTCAGGGGCCTTCAGCAATCGTCCCTGATGAACTTAAGAAATCTTCCAGTCTTCGGGACCACCGGGCCAGCTCTGCAGTGCACACGCTTCCTCCTCAGCCGCATTCAGAATGGGTCCTTGTGGCTGAACAAGGAAATTCCCATTCATGCTGAGGATATTCATCATCTCACAGGGCTGTCGCAAAATGGCACGGATGTCTCGACTACCTGTCAGACCTCCTCCAAGCGTGCACGAAAATCGGGAGATGCGGACCTCTATGTCAAGTATGGCACTTACCGGGGGGGGGAACGAGCCAAGATAGGCCTCATCAATAAGCGCGAGATTGGATTCGCCTGCTACCTCATTTCCAGCAAGACAATGAGGCACTACACCAAGGGCGAATGCACGTTGGACACTATCTCCATTGCGAAGCACTGTGTCCAGGGCACCAAGCTGAATTGGTGCTCCTTCTTGATAAAAGAACTGTTCGACGCGTGCGAGAAGAACTATAAGCGTGCTACTAGTTTTATTTATGGATAATTGATCGTTGCCTTTGCCATGTGGAAATGGCACACTCCCCTCGTTCGGATCCCAGCGGAGATTCCCGAGGGCCAGCCCCTCGCGATGAAGTTTACTCCATGGAAGGTGTCAGCCGACCCCAGCACTAAACAGGTGAATGCAGAGGCATTTCGGTCCTGGTACGGGTACCTGTTGGATGAGTATAGTGAGCAAGTGTGGTTCGGAGTAAGCCACAGGCATACTTACCTCCGACCCACTTCCGTACCGGAGGACACCTTCTGCATGACACCGTTGAAATTCCAGTTGGATGATGCCACCTTCCATCGTGAAGTCTGTTCGTGGTTGGGGGTCATGAGGGACACCCGCGACGAAATCCCTAGGTACATCTTTGAGCGGATGTTACCATTGCAATAGCCTGCAGGGACGGATGCGACAGTGCCACTACAGGAACTCCCCGAACCGCTCGTCCCCGTCGTCTGCCACTTCAACACACAGGTACGCAATTTCAATGCGGTGGCCCAAGTGATTTCCAGCGGGGCTACTCCGTTCCCTTTATTTTCTGAGTTTCAGCTCAATCGCTCCGCCCCGCACCCCCATACCGCCCCTCTCACCTCCCCCATCCCCACTATCCTGTTTACCTTTGCTAGTTCAATCACGACCTTGATGGGTGATAAAAGTAAGGCTACGGATCAACCAGACGCCCCTCAACCCAAGAGGGCCCGCACCACCGAGGCAAATCCGGTGGTGGACCTCACTACTGATGATGCACCGCTGCCACCGAGCACAGGGGTGATATTTCAAGAAGAACCCCTCATTGACCCATCCGAGTTCATCAATATTCGCCTTCCACATCCCTCCATCGCCCCATCCCCTGCTCCATCCACCGTTCATCTGCCTGCCACTTCATTCGCCCCATCTAATTCATCTGCTACCGTGTCCGACCCCATCATCCGGGAACTCCTGGGTGGGGACCACGGGGTCGAAGTCGACTCTAGTACTGCCGCAATCATACCATCAGTCGACCCCGCGGGAGAACCCCACATTTCTTTTACTGATATGTTCACACAGCAGACACGCATTGTGTCCGACTCTGCTGAGGCTCAGACTGAGCCAACGGTCCCTCCACAGCCGGGCCACCTTGATCAACAAGAACACCCGGATCTGAACATGGCTGACTTAGCGCACCCAGAGGCCACGCCACCATCCCCTCCCGAGCATTCTAATCGATCCGTTGCCAGTGGGAAACCCTTGCAGGAAAGAATGCCGGAGCCAGGCGCTTCAGGGACTGCCAACTTAGAGACCCGGGGTACAACTCAGCTGTACTTATTTATTCAAAGGGAGGCCCAACAAGCCGAACGACTTCATTCAGACCTCCAGCAGCGGTGCGACAAGCAACAACAACAAATATTCGCGCTTACTAAACAACGCGACCAACTCAGAACATCACAGGAGCAGCTAGAAGGACAGATAAGCAATGTCACTCAGGTGTTTTTCGAACTTTGGCCGCATGTCAGGGCTCATTACCCTCAACTGCCTCTCGATGTCACGAAGACCAGCCTCGTCGCACATGCTTTCCACCTCTTGATCGCCTACAATGGCCTACACAGGGAGAACCAGGAGCTTCAAGCAGCGTTAGCCACACAGCCAATGCTACCTGACCATGAGATTATCTATTCCGCACAGGTTGCAGCTAAGCAGGGCCAGGCCGCTCAAATGCAGGCGACCCTCAAATCTATAGCGCGCGAGGCTTACGACCTCCTGAAAAGTCTGCAGGAGTGTTCACTAGCCCTCACAGTCAAAACACAACCCATTTCCACGCAGCTGCAGCAGATTTCATGGGAAATTCAGGAGATCGCGAACCCCGCGCGGTTGGACCAATTATATGCTCAGGCGGACGAGCTCGAGGTCCAGATTCAGAAAACTGAGGCCAACTCAGCGACGACCAAGCAGGTAATTCGTGAACTCCGTCCGCCCATTCAATCCAGTGCCAGATCACTGCAACAACTAGCCGCCGAGGCCGAGACCCATCTTAACACGATGTTCGGGGCTATCCCGACGCACATAGAGGAGGCCGCTGCCACCAAGATCGCTGAAGAAATGGATTCACTGATGCAGGGGTGGCAGCAAGCTGTGTCGACCTTCACTGAGCTTAGAGCTACAACGTTTCGCAGAGTCCCGGAGTTGGGGCCCTTGTTTGAACAACCGACCGGAGGCGCACAACGAGAACCGGAACTAGATAAAGGTGCACAACGGGAACAGGTACAAGATGAAGGCACACAGGGCGAACAGGGCATGGGATCAAGCGGGGCAATGGAAATGGAGACTGTTATTTATGATTAACTCGGGGACGAGTCAAGAAATTGTGGTCGGGGCCTGTTGGGGCCCTTGTTTTGGAAACCCATTTTGAATATTTTGACTTTTGAATATAGGAGGGCTTTTTGGGTTGTGGCAAGAGGACACATGGAAATCACGACCAAGTCACAACTACAGCAAGCTGTGGAGCTATCGAGGAGGTGCAGAAGCAAGAGATAGCTGAAGAAAGCAGATGCATGAGGATATACAATAGAAGACAGAAAGCGGAACACACATATAACAAGAGAGAAGCTGGAAGCAGATGAAGAAAAACAAAAAGAGGAACTAACAGTTGCGAAAGTGGGTGAATAAATAGCAGTCACCCGGCCGAAAAGGAAAGGAATGCAATAGGAGAAGGAATGCAGAGTGACTGAAGGAGATCAGCCAGGATATCTCTGTAGTTCCTAGGGTTCTCTTATTTACATCTCTGTTATGTAAGGCATCTGTATCAGACTATGAGCTCTCCTTGCGGAAGCTATGTAACTATGGTTGGGGATGAAGATATCAATACTATGGAAGCTATTTAAAATTTTATTTGCTTAATACCTGCTCGCTCTATGAATGTTCTTGCGTATATACTTATGTTTATGCAATCAATTCAATGATAATAATGAGTTGCGGATCCTTCCTCTGCTATCGATCTATTCCCCTTCTGCATGTGGTTGCGGCATGCCTCGGGTGAGACTCTCTGCTCCCCAGAGTAGGGTGATAATGCCGGCGTGGTTCTAGACTACAGCGGATTCCTTTGTTGGCCTCAATCCTTGAACCTGGGTCTTGCCTGCGAGACCTGTTTCCTCGCCAACACTTGGAAAAAATTCCAGAATGTGGAAATGAAAGTAAATAATCTTCATAGAGGCTACCTCAAGGGAAGAGGTGGGATTCGCGCTCGGGAACACCCTGTGCTAAGCAACATTGCAAGCTCAACTAAACAGCTGAAGAATGCAGGAAGTCATGCAGCCCACAAAATCAATAATCAATAACATCCCTCACTATGGCTGCCTTGACCTACTTATAAAAAAATGTGAGCCTTCTCACCTTGGGTCCCACTCATTAGGGTTTCCACCATCATGGAATCTTCCTTCCATTCATACTGCGCTGTCTCTATTGATGATCCACTCCTTCCATACCAACACTATTTACTTGGTCAAACTTGACCTTGTCCACATGCATTATCCCTTGTTCACACATGAGGGTGCTTTATCCAGCTATGAATATGATCCCTTTTCATATTAAGAAGGATTTTATGCCTACTAAAGAGATTTATGGGCCTCCCTACCCATTTATTCATCTAACTAAGTGACAAGAGCAAAATTAATATTCCAATTAGCTGCATGCTAATTTAGGAATATTGCAACCTATCGGAAGAGGGTTTTATTTATTGTTCCATTAGGAATAAAATTTTAAACCCATGACCATAATAATTTAGCACCAACTCGTCTCCGTGATAGAGAAATTTGGTGTTTGGGCCTGTAATTTTTATATAACCTTTGAACCAACAATCATTTGTCTCTGCAACTAACAATTTTTTTCTATAGCTCTACGATCATAGTCATTGAAGATTTTATGCAGACATGCTACAACCATGATTTTGTGTCTATAGCCTATTAAGCTGATTTTACCATCAATTCCAATCAACAAAAAATATTACAGAGACTTCGTCCTCAATTAAAATTGTATATTCTCAATGGATACTAATTTCTACTCGTGTTTTCATTGAATTTAGTTGATATGCATCAACACTGAACTCGATTTTAAATGAATGATGTGTTTAGACAGAGGCTTGACCATTGGTTCCACATAAACGATGTAGAATTTACAACTTCAATTTAGATTAATATCTCGCCATGTAGAGAAAAGTTCCCTCAAACCCGACGTCAAACATAATTCATTTTCCATATTCCATAAAACACAATAATTTAATGCTACACTTCCATTTGGATGCGATTCGACCCAATTTTTCTTACAATTCACAGGTTGAATAGATAATAACACTTTTAAAACAACTCATATTATACTCCCATAAGGTTCTCGTGCTTCTATTCCCATTTTCTCTAGGATGCAGTGTTGCATCAATGAGATAGAAAGTTTACTTTTAAGGCTTATCTTAAATTGCACTATATACCCCATAACATCATCATACAACATATATTGCACTAGTCCAAAAGTGTTTGATGAAAGCCCATGAAGGTTCAAATTGTGACTGTAATAGTGCCTGTAGCAAGTCATGGGGTATTGACAGGTCACTATCATTACCTGGTCAACAAGGAAAAGATTAATATGGTCAATATTATAGCTATCTGAAAGATTAAATCATTGCAATGAAAAACTAGAGCCTTTTTAATTCTATATACCTGCCCCAAAGTTGTAGAGATGACATGTAATAACATTCAAAATAATTGGTCCTGTTAGGGAAAGAAGTTCCTTAGTTTTTTTAGCATCAAAGGATCCATCAGGCACAACAATGAGAGGTTTTTCTTCATAGCCTTTGTAAATCGTATCCACAATCCCGTAAAGCTCAGTTACATCAACTGCATACTCCTCAATGTTGATGCTGGGTCCACCACATTTTCCAATCACCTCAAGAAACATTAAATTCCTATATGCTCTTAAGACTGAGCATGCTTCATGGGTCCATTAGGAATTTAATATCAATTTTGTTGAATTTTGCAACAAGAAACAATGAAATCCAGAAACAACATCCTTGATCCTAGTGAAAATTAAGCACCTACACTAGGTGGGGCCCACACAAGATATTTTTAGGTGGAAGTCTATTTTTAGATGCATGAGAAAATTATATTTATAGATGATGGTATATTTATAGATGTATGTGCAAGTTCTATTTATAGATCGCATGTCTATTTATAGATGCATCTCGACTATTATTATCCCTTTATAATAGTTGGACAATAAAAAATAACATATTATCAAGGAGCACTTGGAAATAGTTAACTGAAGTGGAAAATTAGTTAGCTATAGGAAATTTGAGTTCAAAGGTTGGTTGGTGGGACATTCAAGTGGACTTAGTTGTAATTGAGTGATTCGAAGTTGTAACAGAGTTGGATATGTAGTTATGCGAGTTGTAAAGTAGTTTAACTCAGTTAAGTGAGTTAAACTCAGTTGTGCTTGTTGTAACTGAACATACACTAGTGAGAGATCAATGAATTAAGTATTTAATTAATTCAAAGTCAGTGGTCTCACATGCAACTGAAGATTTACTACTGTTAACTACATGCATGTCAGATCCAGTGGAGACCCAGTTGAGATGTAGGTGAAAGGGACAATTTTACTATAAGTTCTGACATTAGTGGGTGCACACATGAAACCACACACACATTGGATGTGCCTATGAGTATTGCGTACTCAAGGCAGACAAGCATCATTCATTCAGGGGTTCTTTACCATCAGGGATTGCGTAGTGGAGGTAGTAAATTGGCCCATGTATTTGCCAATTTTTGTATGACAGTGTGAGACAATTGTATGATATACTGAGAGCTCTTGGATTGGAGATTTGTATGATATTGTTTCATGATCTATGATATATACATAATATATGATAGTGGGGTTTTTAGCTTTATGCTTTCCCTGTAAAAACATCTGTGTTATGTGTGATTGATCTTTCTTCTTGATATTGCAATTGGCGATCGTGTTTTAAATTCCGTAAAGATTTTGTAGAAGCGATTTTGTATTTAACAGTGGCATATAATCGTTAGATTAGGAGAATCCAGGCAATACATATTTTGTATATAATTTCTACATGGTATCAGAGCACAAAAGATTGCAATTTTGAAGCAGGAGCTGAGTTTGTTGGTGGAAACAATTCGAATTTGCAGAAATATTTTCTTGGTGCTACAATTGAGTAAACATCAAAATGGATTTCAATGGCTTGTGTCTAGAGTATGCACTCAAGGGAATCTCAAAATACATTTCCTGGAAGGACATGATGGAGGTGGTTATCGAAGATAATGGCTTGAAGGAATTCATCGACAGTGATGTTCCTAAGCCCACTTCGACAGATGTTGCATTACTTGATGCATGGCAAAAGAAAAAGGAAAAGGCGAGAAGGATTCTGTTGGAAGGTGTACGAGACCACATTGTCTCAAGCCTTCATGGGAAAGCCACACCATATTATATGAGGAAGGCTTTGACGAATCTTTTCCAAAGCAACAACGACCATAGGAAATTGGCATTGAAAGATAAACTCAGGAAGATCAAGATGGAAAAGGGTGACAATATTCCAAAGTATCTCACAAAGTTTGTCCAATGTCGGGATGAACTGGGGAGTGTGGGAATCACTATTGCTGATGATGATTCGGTGAGCTTGGCTCTCTTGGGACTTCCTAAGAGTTGGCACAGTTATGAAGACTCTGTCAAGGGACGGGAAAAAATGCCGGATTGGGAATGACTATGGTCGGATCTGGGGCAGGAGGAGTTCAGGCGAAACACCAGAGATGGCTCTCCATCAAAGCATGATGATGAAGAGGATTGCGCTTTGGCTACCAAGGTGAAGAAGGGGAAGGGGAATAAATTCCATTCTAAATATGAGGCCGGTGAAGATGGAAAGGAGCACAACATGTCCAAAGTGAAATGTTTTCACTGTCACGAGTATGGACATATTTCCACAAATTATCCATAAAATAATAAGAACAAGATGGTTGTTGGAGCTGCAGCTGGTGAGGCCCTTGCCTTGCAATTTGAGCTTGAATTCTCATTGATTGCATGCATGGTGTAAAGTTCATTGGTATCGTAGTGGTATTTTGATAGTGGTGCTTCCTTTCACATGACAGGAGATAAGAAACTTTTCAGTGACTTGGAGGAGAAAGATCTCCAGATGCATATTGAGTTAGGAAAATATGGACGATACATTGCGACTAGAATTGGTACCATTACCTTTCAGAGGACATTAGGTAAAATCTTTCATTTAAAATATGTAATGCATGTACTAGGTTTGAAGAAAAATTTAGTCTCAGTCACAATGTTAGAGGATAGAGTCTATGATGCTGTCTTTAGTGAAGGAAAAGTTTCCTGTGACACAAAGAAAGAGGGCAAGCCAAGAAGGTTGGGATTTGAGTTAAGAATCTATATAGAATTGATGGAGATGGGATTTCTACAGAGCTTCCTACTATTGGGAAGTTCGAGAAAGCCATGCAATTGACCCTTGAGAGGGAGATTATAATATCCCAAAAAGGAGAATGCAGTAATACTTCACACAATATAAGAAATTACAACAAGATAAACAATAAATCTTAAGAAAAAGTTATAATTTACAGAGAAGATGAGCCATTTTATTATATTAGAGATGATTCAGTTGCACAAGTACAAAATATAGGTAGATCTAGCCAAAAAGATGAGCTAAGATAACCTTGAAAACATGTATGCAACAAGTACAACATAACTGGAGAGGCTCTGCAACAAATACTACATTGTCCCTTTAGCAGAATATAAACATATAGTTGTAGGTTGAAAATGGAAATGCAGATCTACTCAAAGCTGGAGCTCAGATGATGCCAAGATTCAAGATCTGGCCAATGTGATGGATTCCCAAGATAACCCAGAAAGGATTTTCCAGATCTGCAACTCTGGAAAATCACCTCCCTAGGATTTGATCCTTGATCTGCTATGAAATACAGATCTGAAGCTAGATCTGACAAGTAGATGGCTGAAATATGATATTAGATCAGATCTATGCTTGAAGGGCTGATCCCTTCTTCAGATCTATGAGCTAGAATCTCTAGATCTAGCTTCTCAATCCTCCAATGATGATTGCAGCTGCTGCAACACAACTGCCTCTAGAAAATGAATTGTGAGGGAAAGAGAGGCCTTCTTCCTGTTGAAAAATGCTGTAATAAACTCCAGGATAATGGTAAGACTGATGGAAATATGAGGGAATGATCCCTCATAGGATTTCTAGCTGAAATACTAGCAACTTCCTTCCTCCCTTCTGGTCTGCAAGGTAGACAACGTAATTCTTGAAGGAAGTACTGTTGCTAGGAGGTCAATAACTTTTGGCTTGATGCCAAATCTGCAATGTGGCTCTGGGAGTGATGATATATAAGCCCAAGTGATGGGAATAATCCCTCACCTTGTTCCCCAGCTGAAGTACTAAAGACAACTTCCACCTTCCAAACTGATTTTCATAAATCTACAGATTTCTGAATATGAATGTTCTGCAAAAGTATAGAAGAGATGTGGCACCAATTCCTGATGTAGAATGAAGAGAAATCCTATTTCCATAGCTACTCAAGAAAGAGGTGGGATTCCCACCCGGGAACACCCTGTGCTAAACAACACCTGTAATCTCTACTAAACAACCCAAGAATGCAGTGGAATGTCACTTGACAATTCCAGATCTAAAAGATCATACATCAAATAATTCAAGATGCCTTTCACCTTTGCCTTCATCTCATTTATAATTTTTGAGCCTTCCCAAGCCTTGGCCCTAATCTCAACTGCGCAGTCACATGTGGACAAGATCCTCCAAGTGGGATTGCGCTGTTTGACCAAATCAACCAACAAGTCTAGGTGCAATGTACACATCCTCCATCATGTGTGCTTTATTTGCACATGATCTTCCATCACTTGATCATGAACTCTCAATGATCCTTTGTTTGACATCTTCAAGGTCTTAGTTAACTGAATCAACCCTCCATGATCTCTCTCATTAAATGAGACATGATCTCCAATTTCATTCACATTAGTAGTTGCTCAACTACCTTGTTATGTATATCTAGGCTAAATTAATCCACATTCACACACACAAAAGTGGATATTTATTCATATTGAGGATTGTGGGTCCCTCCACCCTTTTATTTACTTAATTCATTAAGAAAATCAAGGACTCTAATATTCCAAATATGATGTGAAATTTTTGGAATATTACAGTCCCCCCCGGAAAAATGTTGCTTGTCCTCAAGCAACTCCAAAAGTAGATGCAAAGCCATCTATTCCCCTCCAAATGGAATCCACATAAGGAAGGCTTCTTCCACTTGCTGCAATATGTTATGCATGTTTGGTTCCATAGTTGTATTTTAGAAATATATGGGAAGACTTCCAACTGTATGGCTAGATGTCCTCCTCCCATCAAGAAGCACAAAGTGACAATCACATGATGTCCAAAAACATCATAAATACATGAGATACACAAAATAAGGTAGCTTCTTCCATAAAGGAAAAGCTTCATTATACAATACATTCCTCCATCCCATGTTTCATGAATTTGATTGAGCATTATCATGCTCTCATTATTAGTCCCGTTGGCCTTATTGGACCCAAAATTCACCATTCCAGCGTTATGCAAAATAAGAAGGGAAGGAGAAACATGGGTAGACATAAATGTCAAAACATATTCTCCTAATAACAACCATCGGAGTAAGGCCCTTTGCTGCCATCCTCCATCTCCTCCATGTAATATGGACAAGCCAAACTCCCCCAAAAGCAACCAAAGAAACAAGAGATTTTGCTGCTTTCTCTCCTCCTCATGCGCATTATGAAGTAGAACCATACTAATGGATATATTAAATGTCACATCATTCCAATACAAAGAGTCATCATCAATGCACATCATGAGATTATTATGCCAAATTTCACACAATACAAAACACATAGGCATAGGAGTGTCATGTGGTGGCCAAAATCTCTCAAGTAAAACAAAAAAGAACATGTCTTCCTTTGCTGCAATTTGTCATTGTCACACAAGGCATGAATCAGAAAAATATGAGATATTGGGTGGTAACCATACTCACGCAAGAGTAGCCAGCGCAGCCATGCCTCCTTCTTCATTTCATACCTGTTTTTCAAGGCATGGATCAGAAAAATAGGAGCCCTTGGACGGTGACAAAAGTCTCCCAATGGCAACTAACATAACCAAGCATGCTGGCCCATACAAATCTGCAAGTGGTAATGCAACCCCTTGATTATCCTCCTCATCCACTCATCCCAATGTGGGTGATGAATGAGGTACTGCATAATCATGTCATCCTCCCTTTGTAGAATACCATTTTCCCCAAACTATTGAAGAACTTTGCACTTCATGGAATGTTGAAATGCATCTCTAATGAGATCTCTCAATGAGATTCTCTCTCCACCAAAGGCCCTCCAAAACCAAAGGAGTTTTGGGTTTGTTGCAAGTAGAAGTTTCTCTTTGAGCAGAGAAATGCTCATCGAGAAAGTGCCATCTAGAAAGGAGAAAAGGTTTCTCATCTCAAGATGTCTACTCCTTGTCATCTCTATCTCCATTGCTTCATGATTGAAGCTACCTCCAGAATTCTCCAAGAATGATGGGGCCCTTTCTTTGTCACAACCACTAAGTGACAGCGCTGTAGATCTGCAAGGTAATACATATGATGTCTCAAAGTAAGGCACAATACTGATCTCATAATCAGCCTTTGTACATAGGATAATGCTAATCCCATTTTTTGAAACTCTACATCTCAACTCAAAGGGTTGAATGTAGCTCAACAATGATGAACAAGGATAGTTTTTAGTATCCTCCTTGATTAAATAAAGGGTCCTCTGCACTGTGATATGTCTTTGCTTCAAATCAACATTTTGTTCTAACCCTTGGTTATGCATTGGTCTTGAAACAATATGTGCTGAAATTTTATGCATACCTTGGATCAACTGATATGTGGGAACCTCTTGACAGAACACAAGAGTTCCTCCAACCAAGATAATAGTGTCTCCAACTGCGGGTAAGAGTGATGGCCTCTTTTATTCAAGTGTACCAGCGTTGGTATCTTCCTCCTCCTCCTCATGCATCTCCTGATCCATGCATGGGACTTCATATGTCAAGGGCTTAAGACTACCTTGTAAAGATGCAAGTGTCTCTTCTCTAGATACAAGTACTTCTGCAGCAGGTGGTGAAAGTAATGACCTCTTGTCCAAAGTGACAAGATTGAAATTCTCCTTGGTTTCCTTAGGAGATGTCTCTTTATAGCACATCTCTGTCTTCTCTACATCAAAATCCTTCCTCAACTTGTGAAAGAAATCTGAGTACTTGGTCACCTTTGCATGCTCTAGGTGTCTAAACCACCAATCTTCTGCTTCATCTAAGAGATGAAGTGCTGCAATTTGAATAGCCTCTTCTTCAGCCACAAGATGTAGCTTGAAAAATGAATCTAACTCCCTCCTCCAAGCCCTAACATTTCTTGAGGAAGATCCATCAAATGTAGGCAAATAGAATCTATTATGCCTCTTCCTTCTATTGCTGCTGTAGGATCCTCTTTCTTCTTTAATCTGGAAGAATTGTTGGAGAGTTAGCTTCTCCATGAAAGCTCTAGACTGTGATTTTTACTCTTTAAGATATAGACTAAGAGTCGCATAAGTCTCAGGTTCACTCCTTCCTTCACTTCTATACCTCTCACCTTCTTCAAAGAATGTGGGCATAGTGGATCTATGAGGAGATCTAGGATCCTCTGGTCTTCTTTTCTGCTGATAGGAAGTACTTTCCTCATCACATCTTCTTCTTGGATCTTCTCTCTGTCCTTCCTTCTTCATTTGATTGACCTCCTTGGAGAGATATTGCATGGATCTAAAGAAAGGAGTGACAGATTTTTCATCCTCCATGATAGATCTCATCTATCTGCTTCTTCTTCAGATGCAAAAGATGAAATTTCCACAAGCTGAGCCAAATATCATGCTTCGATACCACTGTAATATCCCAAAAGGGAGAATGCAGTAATACTTCACACAATATAAGAACTTACAGCAAGATAAACAATAAATATTAAGACAACATCAGAATTTACGGAGAAGTTGAGCCATTTTATTATATTGGAGATGATTCAGTTACACAAGTATAGAATGTAGGTAGATCTAGCCAAAAATATGAGCTAAGATCACCTTGAAAACATGTATGCAACATGTACAACGTAACTGGAGAGACTCTACAGCAAATACTGTGCTGTCCCTTCAACAGAATATAAACATATAGTTGTAGGATGAAAAGGGAAATGCAGATCTATTCAAAATTGGAGCTGAGATGATGCCAAGATTCAAGATTCGGCCAATGTGATGGATTCCCAAGATAACCCAGAAAGGATTTTCCAGATCTGCAACTTTGGAAAATCACCTCCCTAGAATTTGATCCTTGATCTGCTGGGAAATACAGATATGAAGATAGATCTGGAAAGTAGATGGATGAAATATGATATCATATCAGATCTATGCTTGAAGGGCTGATCCCTTCTTTAGATCTATGAGCTAGAAGCTCTAGATCTAGCTTCTCAATCCTCCAATGATGATTGAAGCTCTAGATCAAGGACTCTAATATTCCAAATATGATGTGAAATTTTGAGAATATTACAGAGATGGATTTTCATGCAAGTAAGAGTGAACCTCAGGATGTGGGGCAACCACAAGATGATTATCATGGAGTGGGAGAAACCACTCATACGAAGAAATTTCGAGACAGATGGGCATAGGGAGTGCATGCAACTATACCACCAGGTGAGAGGTGGGGCGACATGCATGGATAATCCGAAGAAGAAATTTCTGGGCATGATTCATTGAGATGGTGTGGATCTCATGAATCAAACCTAGCTACGAGGATCCTACAGAGTAGTAGTAGCATGATCATTTGGATTGATGCAGTCAGATGTCGCGAGGACATGAAATCAAAGTGACAGTGTCAGATACTGGAGCGCGGGTCAGAGTTGACAGCAAGTGCAGAGTGCATGGATGTAGAGGTCAACAACATAGTGGATCCAGAAGAAATGTGCAGTTGGTACCAGAAGAAGTCAGAATACTTTGATGACATATGCATTATACTGATTCAATTTTTTGGAGGCTATTCAATTTCGGAAGTGTTGCATGTGCGAGAAACACTAGAGAAGTGTTGCAGGGCGTATGCATGGAGTTGCATGGGCCATGCAAAGGTTGTAGGGCACATGGATGGAGTTGCATGTCACATGCAAAGACATTCCTTTCTTGTTGAGAGGGAGTGTTGAAATTTGCAACAAGAAACAATGAAATTGGCATCCAGAAACAACCCCTTGATCCTAGTGAAAATTAAGCACCTACACTAGGTGGGGCCCACACAAGCTATTTTTAGGTGGAAGTCTATTTTTAGATGCATGAGAAAATTCTATTTATAGATGATGGTCTATTTATAGATGTATGTGTGAGTTCTATTTATAGATCACATGTCTGTTTATAGATGCATGTCGACTATTATTATCCCCTAATAATAGTTGGATAATAAACAATAATTTATTCTCAATGAGCACTTGGAAATAGTTAAGTGAAGTGAAAAATCAGTCAGCTATAGTAAATTCGAGTTCAAAGGTTGGTTGGTGGGACATGCAAGTGGACTTAGTTGTAAATGAGTGATTCAAAGTTGTAACAGAGTTAGATGTGTAGTTATGTGAGTTGTAAAGTAGTTTAACTCATTTAAGTGAGTTAAAATCAGTTGTGCTAGTTGTAATTGAACATACACTAGTGAGAGATAAGTGAATTAATTATTTAATTAATTCACAATCAGTGGTCTCACACGCAACTGAAGATTTACTACTGTTAACTGCATGCATGTCAGATCCAGTGGAGACCCAGTTGAGATGTAGGTGAAAGGGACGATTTGAATATTAGTTGTGACATTAGTGGGTGCACTGATCTAAAAATGAAAGTATTTGTTTTGCTGTTCAAAATATTCATTTCCATTAAATTAAGTGTGCAAAGTGTTTGGATAGTATTGCAAGTGAAACAAAATGTTTTTGTTAACTGTTTATGAACTTTTGTGTGAGGGAGTGTTGTTTTAATTTACTGTTTAAAAACTTTAATATGAATAACGGAGCAGAATAACTTCACCATAAACACACAACAACATGATGAGGTAGTTCACCCCCCTGGGCTACATCTGTCGGGTCCAAGGCTCCCAATGGGCATGTCATTGATATATTATGATGCTCAAATTGGTAATACAGTGAGAAAAAGGCCTAAACATACCAAACCAGCTGTGAAAATGAATTCAAAACACAGAAAGAAGCTAAGAATGACTCTGATTTCACTTAAAACAGTGAAGTGTAGTCCAATGCAGCTCCATTTCCCTGAAGGCCCTGATGGCTCCCCAAGATTCTTTGAAGTAAAAATGGATGAAAGACACCTCTGATGGCTCTGAAACCTGTTCCAATGGCTCCAGAATGCTGAGAATACCCGAAATCAAAATTTTTTTTGCTCCAAAAGGTTCAGTCATGTGAAAGTTATGCCCAACTGAAGTTTTGTCCAAGTTGGCCTAAGGAAACTCCACCAAACTTGGAGTAACTGCAGTTAGCTCCGTTAAATTTGGCAATGTCCGCCCAGAATGGCGCGCTTGCCTAATTTTTCAGAACCGTTAGGGGCTAGCATTTAAGGTTAGGTGTAGTGGTCACATGGACCAACTCCACCACCGGCGGAACCGTGGAGCCAACGGTTTAAAGACTGTGGCATATTAATGTTAACGTAACCTCTGCCGCATATGTGAACATGCTAACTATAAACTTAACCTTCGAAATATGATGTTTATCCATCAGGTTTGACCTGTGGTTCCGAGCCCTGGTCTTATGGATAGGGGGCTGGCCCCCTTTCCACCCCAACCAATCCATATTCAAACTTTAAATATGCGTGTTGAACATTGTATAACAAGAACTAATAAGTGGGTGGGCCGGTCGGGCCTGTGGGCTGGCGGCCACCCAACTCGGGGTCGATTCCTGCCAACACACAATAATTTTTCCACAATAAAATTTGTAGTCTTGGGGCCATGTGGTGGCCTCTGGGCCTACCACGTGGCGCCCCTTGATTGGCCACTAAATCCCATTGTATATCCACTGTGAAATCCGTGGTTGAAAAATGTCGATCTATGATTGTATGATGAAGGAATATTCCATGGAATATTCTATGGAATATTCCTGAAATATTCTGTGGAATATTTTTTTTTTTAAAATATTTTTTAATCCAAGTCAACCCAAGTCAAACTGGACTTTTGCATGAAATTGTGAATTTTCAAACTTGAATAACTTTCACCTACAGTGTCGAATTTGAGTGCCGTTCACGGCTACAGGATTGTATCGATGAGGCCTATCCTATCATTCTAGTTTCAACCAATTCTAAGCAGTTCCAATTTTGAGCATTTTCTTACATGATCACCTGATCACACTTTCCAAATGGAAAGATTTTGGACCCACAAAAGCTCTCCGATTACAGAAAATGAAGATGAGAAGATTGATTCTCTACTCTTCCAACTTTGAACCACTGAAATCTTCCCGACTTCATCAAATTTAGCTTCTCATTAGGGGAATTTTGAGGTCTAAAATGGGCCTCCTAAGGAAATAATAAAATAATAGCTAAACTAATAAAAAAATATTTATGAATCTGTAATTCACTTTTTGCACCAAAATCCATGTGACCATGGTTAAATTCAATTCAAAAGTTGTACCAAAATAAAATTAATAAAAAAATTGTATTGATGTGACTATAAATAAAAATGAGCTTTTTAAGAAAGAATCATTATCATTTTACAACTAATGCATTTGTCCTTTGTACTTAAATAACATAAAATAAAATTTAAATATAAATTCTTAAATTCTTAATTATAGAATATACTATTAATTAAAATTTATATTATTTAAATTATATAATAACATGTAATTAATATATTATATAAATATAATATAATATAATATAATATTTATTGAAAAGTGTGTAAAGACATGAAGATTGTGTAGGGATATGCATTGTTTCTTTCAAAAAATATGAATTGACAATAATAATATTTTATTCAAAAAGTGAGAAATGACGTTTATTATGAGTACTTTACTTTATGACTTTAAAAGTACTTAGAGCACTACCATGGTTAACCATGAGTTTTTATCCACCATTGAGAATGTGAAAAGTAAGTACCTTAAACTCAAGCAATGCCACCTCAACCATTAGGGATGATGTCATCCCCTAAAATGTGATTGGTTCTCATAAAGTAAATTTTGATTGTACATTTTCCTTAGGAGGCCCATTTTAGACCTCAAAATTCCCTTAATGCATAAAACGATAAATTGTTCCTTGAATTCATCGATCGACTGTTGCTAACATTGACCGAGTCATGATGCAAATTCTTGAAATTTGCAGAACAACAACTATAATTTGCAGAATGCATACTATTTCTACAATGGTCAAACTTCAAAGAAGACTGAACATAAGTTTCATCTTGCCAACTTTTCACATGGAAAATTTTTGCTGAATGAGCCATGTACTTGTGCTTAATCCCGACCAAGTTTTCTCACCATAACAATCTGCCATTCTGAAACCAACAATGACCCTTGTTGAATTGTGTGCCCTCTTTGCTTGCATGCCTTTCCATCTCATGGACTCTTGCACCGCTTTGCACTGACCCTTCGTTCTCTGCACCGATCAACACCAAAGGTACCTTGTGCAACATATTGTTATCTTCTTTCAAAGACGAACTGTTATCAGACTAAAACATATCATCATTTATATCAAAAATATCATGAAAAGGAAAATGTACAAAATCTTGTTTTTTAACCATCAACAAAGTCAAATTTTGACTTGCATTAACTAGCCTTTTCAATTGTCCTACATGGACTAAAGAAGATTCTAGCTTCTTCTTATATGCTCCCACAATGTACTATTTTCCATCCTTGAACAAGTAATACTTATTCTCATGGCGATGGAAGATTTCTTTTCTGTCAAATAAATATGGACTACCCAACACAACACCTGTAATGTCAAGCGGTACTACATCCAGTTCAACCCAATCAACATAATGAGCTGTTATGGCGAAGCACAAGATGCACTTTCTTGAGACTTGTAGTTTTGCATCCTTGCATATCCACCTAAGTGAATAAGGCTTTGGATGTGGAATTGTCTCAAGTTTCAGCTATTTGTCCAAGTATTTTGAGATGAGATTAACTTGAGACCCACTATCAAAAAGTGTGTCTATTTTTGTGTGGTTTGAGATTATCCTCACATGAAATAGCTCTATCCTCCTCTTTTCATTTTGAGTTTCTTTGTGATAGTTTAATGTGCTAGAATTGGGATTTGTTTCTTGTACATCCTCTTTCCCCTTTATATTATTTAATACCATGGCGATACTTTTAGTCTCATCACCTGATTTAGACCCTAAGTCCTGTTCAATAGTTGCTACAATTTTTCCCTTTTCTTTGGTTTTGTCTTTGTTTTTATATTTCTTTGGTTTCAGTTCCGGATGAAGCTTCCAATAGTGGTCTTCATCGTGGCTTGTTTTTGAACAGTTCTTGCAAAATAATTTCCCTTTTTCCTTTCTAGATTTTGCAATCCTTTTTATTCCTTTGCCTTTAAAATCAAAACCCTCATTCACATCAAAAGTGTTTTTCCCTCTAGCCTCTAAATGCGTAGCTTGTACACAAACTTCGTCTAGACTAGTAGGATTGAAAATAAGGATAGTATGTATAAGGTAATTATGTAAACCACCTATATATTTCAGCAAAGTATCTTGACTTTGTAAGTCTACTCCTAACAACAGTGCTCTTCTCCTAAAATCTTGAGTGACTTTGTCCCTTAAGCTGTCTAAAGTTTTGCCAATTCATTATAGCCTTTTGTAGATGAGCTAAAGGATAAAATTGCTTCTTAATTGCGGAAATAAATTCAATCCATGATAAAGTAATCTTACCATGTTTCTTGATTTCATCCTTGGTCTTGGCTTCCCACCATACCAATGCTGCTCCATCCATTCTTAATGAGGCTAACTGAATCTTGGTGTCGTCATAATGTAAGTTTTGAATCCTTAAATAAAATTCCAACTGTCTTATCCAGTTGTCAAGTTTCTTTGCATTGAATTCACCGTTAAACATGGGCAATTCAAATTTGACATCAAGCTTTAAAAAAAAGATTTTTACCAGTGGTTTTCGACTTATGTGACTGATTTACCGAAGTCGAGGAAGACGATGTCGAGGAAGAGGATGAAGATGGAGATGGTGGATCACCATTTCCTCCATGTCCTTTCTTAGACTGATAATTACTGTTCTTTCCTCCTGAGGTCCCCTCTCCTTCTTTTTGGTTTTTATACCCTTCTCTAACAATCCTATCATTTCTTTCTTGATAGAGGATCCTTACCATTTCAATCATATCCAAGAAAGCTTTCCGGAATACCCGTTCTTCTTCCTGGGATCCATCTCTTTAGGATCTTCTCCTTCTCTTGAAGAAATTCTTGAAGCCACTTCTAAGGTTCTTGGAGGTGGTTCTATGACCCTTATTGGTTGTGGATTAGTTTGTGCACTAACCAAGTTTCCTTCACCTCTCTTGAGTTTTAACCTAGTCAACATCAAAACTTGCAAACAAATGACTTAATATTTGCACAAAACAAATGCCAAGTAAAAAATCTAGCCTCTATGGCTCTAATCCCGAGCTTTGATACCAACTGATCTGAAAATGAAAGTATTTGTTTTGCTGTTCAAAGTATTCATTTCCATTAAATTAACTGTGCAAAGTGTTTGGATAGTCTTGCAAGTGAAACAAAATGTTTTTGTTAACTGTTTATGAACTTTGGTGTGAGGGAGTGTTGTTTTAATTTGTTGTTTAACAACTTTAATCTGAATAACATAGCAGAATAACTTCACCATAAACACACAAAAGCATGATGAGGCAGTTCACCCCTCCTGGGCTACATCTGCCGGGTCCAAGGCTCCTAATGGGTATTTCCTTGATATATTATGATGCTCAAATTGGTAATACAGTGAGAAAAAGGCCTAAACAGACCAAAATAGCTGTTACAATGAATTCAGAACATAGAAAGAAGCTAAGAATGACTCTGATTTCACCTAAAACAGTGAAGTGTAGTCCAATGCAGGTCCCTTTCCCTCAAGGCCCTGATGGCTCCCCAAGCTTCTATGAAGTAAAAATGGCTAAAAGACACCTTTGATGGCTCTGAAACCTATTCCAACGGCTCCAGAATGCTGAGAATACCCGAAATCAAAAAAAATTTCGCTCCAAAAGGTTCATTCATGTGAAATTTATGCCCAACTAAAGTTTTGTCCAAGTTGGCCTAAGGAAACTCCACCAAACTTGGAGTAACTGCAGTTAGCTCCGTTAACTTTGGCAACGTCCACCCAGAATGGCGCGCCTGCCTAATTTTTTGGAACCGTCAAGGTCTAGCATTTAAGGTTAGGTGTAGTGGTCAGATGGACCAACTCCACCGCCATCGGAACCGTGGAGCCAACGGTTTAAAGAACATGGCATATTAGTGTTAATGTAACCTCTGCCGCATATGTGAACATGCTAACTATAAAATTAACCGTCGAAGTCCAATGTTTATCCACTGGGTTTGACCTGTGGTTCCGAACCTTGGTCTTATGGATAGGGGGTTGGCCCCTTTTCCACCCCAACCAATCCATATTCAAACTTTAAATATGCATGTTGAACATTGTATAACAAGAACTAATATGCGGGCGGGCTGGTCGGGCCTATGGGCTAGCGGCCACCCGACCCGGGTTCGATTCCTGCCAACACACAATAATTTTTCCACAATAAAATCTGCAGCCTTGGGGCCACGTGGTGGCCTCCGGGCCTACCACGTGGCGCCCCTTGATTGGCCACTAAATCCCATTGTATATCCACTATGCAATTCGTGGTTGAAAAATGTCGATATATGATTGGATGATGAAGGAATATTCCATGGAATATTCTATGGAATATTTTGTGGAATATTCCTGGAATATTATTATTATTTTTAAATATTTTTAAAATCCAAGTCAACCCAAGTCAAACTGGACTTTTGCATGAAATTGTGAATTTTCAAACTCGAATAACTTTCACATACAGTGTCAGATTTGAGTGCCGTTCACTGCTACAGGATTGTATCGATGGGGCCTATCCTGTCGTTCTAGTTTCAACCAATTCTGAGCAGTTCCAATTTTGAGCATTTTATTCACTTAGGACATGATCACCTGATCATGCACACATGCAACCACACACACATTGGATGTGCCTATGAGGATTGCATAGTCAAGTCAGGAAAGCATCATTCATTCAGGGGTTCTTGACCATCAGGGATTGCGTAGAGGAGGCAGGCTGTTTGGAAGCAGTAAATTGGCGCATGTATTTGCCAATTTTTGTATGACAATGTGAGACAATTGTATGATGTACTGAGAGCTCTTGGATTGGAGCTTTGTATGATATTTTTTCATGATCCATGATATATACATAATATATGATAGTGGGGTTTTTAGCTTTATGCTTTTCCTATAAAAACATATGTGTTTTGTGTGATTGATCTTTATTCGTGATATTGCAATTGGTGATCATGTTTTAAATTCCGCAAAGATTTTGTAGAAGCGATTCTATATTTAACAGTGGCATATAATTGTTAGATCAGGATAATCCAAAAAATACATATTTTGTATATAATTTCTGCAAATTTCTCTTATAACCTCTCTAAAACCACTCAGAAAGCACCAAATCTGATGAGAATAATAGCTTACCTAACTCCCATGCCTTTATTTTGTAACCATGGTCAACTTTGTATTGGATAAAATCACAAGAATTGTTTGAATTCTAAGGCCCTACTTTAGCACCATTTGATGTCAAACATTTTCCATTCATTGGATTTAATCCAAAAACTAAGTACATTCAATTTGTAATGTTGGATGATGGTATTGAAAAGAGCAGGTGCTCTAGAGCCTTGGGGGTAAGGGTGAGGGTAAAAAGGTAAAGTAATTATCAAGAAAAACAAGAACATCATATATCACTCTATTTTCAAAGTTTCAAGAAAATCCATTCTTTCAGTGAAATCTACTGAAGGAGATAGATTTGAAATTTTTTACTTGAATGTAGTAAAAATGGTTTGGCATGTAGTCAACTGAAAATGAAACATGTCCATTTTGATTTGTAAACATGTCCCTGAATATCAATTGCTCTTATAAGCTCTCTAAAACCACTCAGAAAGCACCAAATCCGATGAGAATAATAGCTTACCTAACTCCCATGCCTTTATTTTGTAACCATGGTCAACTGTGTATTGGATAAAATCACAAGCATTGTTTGAATTCCAAGGCCCTGCTTTAGTACCGTTTGGTGTCAAACATTTTCCATTCATTGGATTTAATCCAAAAACTACCACAACCATACATTTAATTTGTAATGTTGTATGATGGCATCGAAAATATCAGGTGCTCTAGATCCTTGGGGGTAAGGGTGAGGGGAACAAGGTAAAGTAATTATCAAGAAAAACAAGAACATCATATATCACTCTATTTTCAAATTTTCAAGCAAATCCCTTCTTTCAGTGAAATATATTGAAGGAAATTGATTTGAAAGTTTTACTTGAAAGTAGTAAAACTAGTTTGGCATGTAGTCAACTGAAAATGAAACATGTCCCTTTTAATTTGTAAATCCAAACAACAAGAAAGGCCCCACACTAGACAATAGGTTTATCATTCCACCTTACGGAGAAACGCAATGTCTACCTACTAGATAACGAGGCATATAAGTACCTTCAGCTAATTCAACTTCATTTCTAACCAAACACAACAGAAGGATGAAAGGGAAAGGGAAAGTGTTCTTCAAAACAATGACTTTGTTAGCTTGAGAGTAGACATTTATAAGCTATTTTTTATCGAATTTGGAGATTGAACTAAAATAGATCTTTAAATTTTTATTAAGTTTTAACTAGATGAAAATAAATCACCACATAAGTACACCTAAATAAATATGATGCATAAAAATAGACAAAAGAATATACCCCTGTCTTAACATCTTTAAAGCAGGACCAAACTCTTTGAAATGAAAACACCCATAATCTATTACTCTTGGATAGAAGCCACAAAAGCCAACATGACGAGAAGAAGAAAAATATGCTCACGGACACCAAAAACCATTACCACTACCTTCGAGTGTATGGAAGTGATAAACAGATCTAAATGTAAAGGGAAAGCAAACGAAGGAACAAGAAACTGAAGGGAATGCAAAGGAAATTTAAGGCTCTACTATAATTTAACTTATTCAAACCATTTAAAATTTTTACTCACAGTACCTTACATTTTGACCATTCAACAGTTCCAGAGCTATATGAGTCTAATGTATTTTAGTTTAACTATAGAGTATTTTTATCAATTTACATTTGATTCTTGATAGAGCATATATGATTGTCAATTATGAATTTTACATAAATTATGCCTGCAGACTGCTAATCCCCTGCTATCACATCAATTCAGCCTCTGCTTCACTGTTTCCTTTTGTTTATTTACATTATTGAGTATAGTGGCCTACACAAACTTTGCACAAATCAAGATTGTTAGATGTTTATTTGTTTGGAATGTAACATCATTAGGTAGAGTTCATGCACATTATGACTGTATTTTTGCATTAGTTTAACTATATTTCTGATAACTCCTCAAGTTTTTGTGACAGATGGGCAAGGGTGGGCACCTATATCGTTATGAGCAGGATGGAGCTTGTGCATTCGAGATTTATGGTGCTGATGAATTTCCATTTTTCAGCGAAGCGGGTTGGTTTCCCATCATTAAGTTTTTCAATGGGCATAAAATGAAACTCTCTTATGATTTCATTGATACTTTTGATGGTAACATCGCTAAGGTTGAGGGGCTATTGTTTCTTGTAATAGAGGAAAACATTGCAGAAGCAAAAAACACACTGAGGGAGAAAGGTGGTTCAAAAGGAAGCCAGTACAGGGGTAAACCTCATTTTTTTCCTAAAATACAATTGTCATGACCCTTGCTGGAGCATTGGGGTCCACTCTAGAATTTTAAAACCAAAGTGGGATAAACCAATGCGACAAATTCAACTTTATCTGACATGTGATGGCCGTTTCTCTAAGGTATTTTTGTATCAGTTGAGATTTCTGGTACACATGGATGGGTTCAATAAGATGAATCTCCCTTATTTCTTGCATCAAAGCTTAATAAAAATGGTTTCCTGTGCAAGAAAAAGGAAGATTTTATATCCCCACGATGTCTACCACCATGGCCTCATTCAAATTATGTACCTACATGAATTAAAGAAGCAAGCACAACAATCGAGGAAGAGGGTAATGAGACAACCACTACCTAGAAAACATAAGAAGGAAAGGGCTTTACCTACAAAGGCCGAGAGCAGTCATCAAGCTGCTGCAAATGCCACAGAAAACCCTAACAGGAGGAAAATACCTAGGCTAAATACCAGGAGGCGTAGAGGGCAACAAACAGAAGTCCAAGACAACAACAAAGATGAAACAATTGAGAATATGTAAATAAGGGTGAAGATCTTAGAGAAATTCACCATGCAACATAATACTCTAAGAGGCCATGAACAAGGCCCACAAAAAAACTGAGGCTGGGGTTGAAAGCTAAGATAAATTCGAAACTGAAGGATCCAATTTTAATTATTGATGAGCAATAAGAAGGGTCTTCTAGAGATGAGCATGGGCTTCCAGTAGAAACTGAAAAACAATCTCAAACAGTTCAGAAAAAGGGTAAAAGAGTAAGTAGGACAGTGGCCAACAACAGCCCCCTCAATATCCTTGTAGAAGTAGCACATCTTGCTGAAATCTGAAATATGGGAAGATTGGAGTTTTATAACCTTTATTAATGTTAATGTTATGGTTCTTCTAATTTTATGTTTTGGTATACCAAATTCCCAAAGCAATCTAATATATTGGAAGCTTGTCTATGTTTATCGTATATGCTCTTGGTTCATGTTTTTCATAATGTATAAAATTTCATGCCCTTGCCACTTAGATTTCTCATTCCCACAAAAATGCAACTGCCATTGACTTCAATTATTTATTGTTTCCATGAATTACATGCATGGGTCAATTATTTCTTGTTTCTGTGAATTAAATGCATGGGCCAATTATTTCTTGTTTCTGTGAATTACATGCATGTGTCAATTATTTCTTGTTTCTATGACAAAGGACCAAACTTTATGTAAGATTCTGAATGCTTATCTGAGAATAAATTGAACTTAAAAGAACAGATGCTAATCTGCACATCTATAGATGTGCTACAGATGTGCATCCTTTTAACCAGATCATCCTCACAAAAAGAACAAGCCAAAAATTACATTTTATGCTATAAACTTGATTGGTCCCATTGACTATTCACTACATTTACATGAATGTTGAATTCTTAATGGATAAACCTCATTTGAATTCAACATAAAAAATGTCATCTCGACAAATATTCAATAAAATCCTCCAACCCACACTTAACCCAAAATATCACTCATTTAGACAACAAGATTTGTATTGTGCCATTAACAATAGGTCAGTTAGGATTTAACACTTATCCAATTTCTCATCATGCACGACTTCAAAAAAATTCATGCATGAGTTCACCGACTTCAATTATTTCTTGTTTCAGTTCGTCGTTCCCTCCAAAATAGGCAAGTAAAAGGTGAATAAGAGTTGTGTGGATGAAATATACCCGAAGCTTCATACGACCACTTCGTGTATCATAAATAACTGCATATCACTGAAAAATTGATCTTTTGGGAAATACAGGAGAAGAGTACACATTGAAACATGGTGGCAGAAAATATACATAAAAGGATAAATAATGTTGGTTCCATGAGTTATGTGTTTCATATCACTAGATAGAGCCTTTATATCCACCCAATTTTTGTCCAAACTATATATGTTTCTAGCCAGAAACAATCTTGAGTGAAACACCCCTCACATATGTCTTCGTTGATTATGGGGTTGGTTGGATTACAGTGATAAAAATAATTCCTTAACATAAATATTACAAGGGTGATTCAAAAGCATAACCACCTTCATATTTGAAAAATTATCCATTAGATGTGACATCAATGCGTATCATAGGCATGAAGGTTCACTGGTCAAGGATAATGGTTGCAACCATCCATCCTTTTATCAGATAATTAAGTGGCCTGCGATATATAAACCCCATCACATGAGTTGAGAACTCTCACCTAATGTGATAAGTAGGTTGCACTTCATATTTTCAATTCTTCAAAAAAAGTGATGTAGGAGCAAAGCAAGTTTTCATTTGATGTGTAACCCTTCCTAGTGGTATCTTATTACATTAGTAAATCCTTAATTCTTGAAATATAAGCATTCTATTTTGGTATACCAACTTCCCAATACAACCTAATATATCGGAAGCTTGTGCTACATCCTTAAGTTGAGTTTCCCCATGAGGTTTTAATTGGAAAAAAGGGGATGAAAAGAAAATCAAGAAAATCCTGTAGGCACTAGAAAATCATTTTCCAGCGCCTACAAGAAGTGCTAGAAAATCGTTTTCCAGCGCGTACATGATTTGTATCATAATTTAGAAATTATTTATCTATTTTTTAAGATGTTGGGAATGTTTTGGGCAATTGAATAAACTATAATGGGTATGTACTTCTACACTACTCCGAGAGTTCTCCAAAATCGGCTGGTATGGCTCCTAAGAACTGGTTGTATGACATATCTAAGAATGTAATATTTCTCCAAAGACCAAGATTGGGTGGTATGGATCCTTCAAAGCTATTCATTTTCATGTCCAAATAAAAAATCCCTGTGTTCACAATTAGATTGTTTGGTATTGTTCCACTCAAATTATTATTGCTGATAACCATTCTTTGTAAGGAAGGATAATGCCCAACCTCACATGAACAGGTTCCTTCAAAAAGGTTTCCCCCAAGGTCTAACACCATCAGATTTCCTCTTGGACAGAGATGCATGGGTGTTGTACCATTCAAATTATTCCTTTTCAAATCCAACACTCTCAATCTGCTCTTCATCTTAATCTCAACTGGAACTTCTCCGACCAGATAGTTTTCTGCAAGACTCAGGAAATGAAAATGCTGCAGGATTGCAATCAAAGCTATTATTCTGCCACTTAGATTATTATTGTACATTCCAGTCTCCTCAAGAATACTTAGGTTACCAATATCCT
This sequence comes from Pinus albicaulis, assembly GCA_034641835.2. Classification (NCBI taxonomy): domain Eukaryota; kingdom Viridiplantae; phylum Streptophyta; class Pinopsida; order Pinales; family Pinaceae; genus Pinus; species Pinus albicaulis. The sequence goes on along the minus strand of MU968411.1, from coordinate 63,833,047 downwards.
ACGAAATTGATCCCACCAAGCTATTATTGAATAAATGAAGCTTTTTTAGATTCGCCAATTGACCAAGCCCTAAAGGGATTACACCATGCAATAAGTTGTTATGGAGCTGGAGGTCATACAAATAATTACAATTGGAAAGATCAATGGGAATTATCCCTGTAATCCTGTTGTACTGTATGTATAACAAACTAAGTTGTTGTAGGAGCCCTAACGAAGAGGGTATGGAACCATAGCGCTGGTTTTTAGAAAGCATGAGGTCAGTGATATTGCCACAGAAACCTAACTCTGCAGGTATAATTCTCTCTAATTGGCTTTCATCCAAACTAAGGACAATAAAACTGCTTAGAGGAGCGTTAAATAATCCCAATTCCCCATTTTTACAGTGATATTCTACAAAATAAAGTATTTTTTTTAAAATTATCATTTAAAAAAAAATACTATTACCAAGACTAAGACATTAGAGGAAATTCCCCCACCCATGCAATGTGGCCCTCCAAAATAAAACATTAATTTTCAATTTTTATAAAATATCATTAAAAAATACTATTATAAAGACTAAGACATTGGAGGAATTTCCCCAACCCATGCAATGTTTCCCTCGAAAAGAAAACATTAAATGTTAATTATTAGAAAAATAATGTTAGAGAATATTAGAAAGTTAATTTAATGTTATGCTAAAATATCTTAACATAAACCCTCGATTATTTTCCCTCCTACATATGAGAATAAATATAACATTTTTTCAAACTACATTCCATTGTCTCCTCAGAGCTCTGAATATTACCATGCTCTCTGAATATTAATGTTCTCTAAAATCAATGTTCAAAATTGTGTAACTAACTAATAAGAGTGATTTCCTAATCTAGTGAAAAGTAACTAATAAGAGTGATTTCCTAGCTATCAAGTAGATCTTGCCACAATTTGTAAAAGAAAGACTCTAGTGACAATCCAAATCTATAAATGAAAATCACGTTAGCTTGTAACAAGAACATGTTATCTCAAATGGTCTTAATCTCCACGGGTTTTAGCCAATGCTAAGAGAAGTTAGAACCTTGGATTTAAAAAGAAAATAAAACTTAAATAAGGACAAAATAATAATGGGGAATGAGTGACCGTGATTTGTACTAAATCTAAAAGTGAGGTGATACAGGAACACTGACTCCGACTTCGCTGCATAGCTTGATACAAGACTGAACTGAGCGCTTGATATAGGAAGAACTCAAGCTGAAAACATTCGCGCACAGAAAAATCAAGCTGAGTGAGATAACTACAACATTTATTGTAGTAGGTGTCTCGAGGTCGTGGGGTGGTATATTGGAGTGTGCGGGAGTGGTGGAGGGGGAGTAGAAGGGAGAGGAGAAGTGTAGAGGGAGCGAGGTGGGAAAGGGATGGGCACGGGGTCCACCAGAGTCGAGTTGGGATGCCATCGCTAGAGTCGAGTTCTCGTCGCTTTCCAAGTTGGGCAGGGTCCACCTCCTATCCAGAAATTCGCGGGGGTTGATGGAGGGAGCTGTCCCATCAGCTGGAGACGGGCTCCATTTCGTTTAATGAAAGACTGCTCCATATAATATTGTTTCATATATGGATGTTACATTGCATTACTAGGGTTTATCTACGGTACTTACTGAAGGATTAAAACACATTTATTTCTTGTTTAATTTAACTACAATATTGGTACTATTTATTGGAAATGATATTATTTTTGTTGAATTAATTGTGTATTAAAAAGAATATTGTTGAAGCCCTATGAAGCCTTAGCGAGAAAAAAATTCTGTAGCATATAAATGTGGAATTAGAGCATAAATCTTGTTAACTTGGATGGTAATTAAAAATACAACCATTGGAAGCACATTTTTGGCAAAGGTATGTAGAAACCTAGAGAAAGCTGGAAGAGAAAAAAGTGGAGACTTTGAGGAAGATAGAAGAGAAACAAACATAAAATATCAATACACTGCAAGAATGGAAAAAAATATTAGAAGAAGTTGACAAAACGCCACAACATCTAAGAAAGAAAAAATGGGATGAATTCTTGAATAGTGGCAAGAAAAACAAATCAAGCGATGCCAATCATAAGCTCGAGCATGAAAGACAAAGTGAAACAAAAGTTGAAGCAAAGACAAAACCATGGACATCACTACATCCCCCTAAAGAGAAGGTAAGTGATCAACCAAAATTATTTGAAATAAATGAAGATAGTGATGGATTGTCCAATCATGGAATGCCAATTTTATCTACCATAACTAATGCATCCCTTGATTTTGAAAAAGGAAAATATCTTAACGATGAAGGTGGTACAGATGGCATCGAATCTTCTATTGGATTAGAGGATGGGCCACTGAATGGAAAAAACATCAAGAAAATTTGGGTGTCAAAATTTTGAACTTGGGATCTAATCTAGATCATATGACCACTAAGGATACTGTAAAAAAGGACAAGGAACATAAATTTTTGAAAGTTTTTGATAGGGATGTTGGCAAGCAAGAATTTGGTGGTGAGCTACAACAAGAGGAACCTATTGATAAAGATCCATGGGGAGGAGATCATCACTCATTTGAATTTGATGATATTGCCTTGCAATTGGGTACTAATCATACACTACCATATCCTCAATGTAATCCAAATTCAGGTAAAAGTTATAAAAATATTAATCCAGTGAATCAGACCTTAGCAGATGGTGCTATTTCAAATCTGTAAAATAATATTAACCTTGGACATGATCATTAAGAGGGGTGTGACTTTATGAAAGGTGCACTTGGTGAAAATATTTTTGAACCACCAATGATCCCTTATGATAACATGGATCCTAAGTTGTCCTCTTCATATGCTAAAGAACAATTGCAACCATTAGAAATAATTAATGCATATCCTTTGCACAGTAATGGTGATGCTTTGAAGTAATGGAAAGAGAAAGTGAAGAAATCAGATATCAAATCTTAAGATGAAAATAATGTTATGCTAGGTGTTAACATTAGAAAACCGTACAGCAGAAGACGACATCAATTAATGTCAAGCCTAAGGATTTATAGGGCAGGAACACATTATGGAATCAAGAAGTATTTAAAATCTCTAAGGTTTTGAGAAAATCAGATTTGAACTAGTCATAAATGCTGAATTGCGTGCTTTATCCTTCGAGAAGAGCGCCTTCTGCGTGCCTTTTTTCCCGATTAGCATGCATTCGTGGAAATGGAAAAAAGTCGCTTTCTGAGACCACACCAAGAAAAGGACAATTACTCCTTATGTGAAATATGCCTAAGGACAACCACCAACGCCTCCTTAGACACTATGTGAGCACACAATGGAATCATACCTCTCCCTTGGGTCACTATCCATCATGTACCAAGGGAGGGAAGGAGGATTTGAAACTCACCTATATAAAGCCACCAAGAGATGAAGACATGGTGATCACTTTGTTATGCTAGCCAAAGTTGCCCAAGCAACACCAGCAGTGTGTGACCTGGAGCTGGAGCTAAAGAGGACTCGATCGTTGGCCACCCAACATCTTAGTCCACAACAATAGAGAGAGAGAGGGAGACTGCATCAGAGGCAGAGCTTGGAAGGAAACATCCTTGCATTGGGACCTAGAGCCATTGCCTAGGGTCCCTTTGGCAAGTGGGTAAAATTTCTTCTCCATTTCAAACATTTAATAAGAAGAGGCCATTGAGCCATATTTTGCATTATTATCGTTTTGACTCTCTTTATAGCTTCTATATATTTGTGTTTTAGTTTTAGTTTAACCAGAGCATACTTTAGCATACTGTTTTTCATTAAATGTAATGCTTTTGAGCTCCCCCACTTTCTGCTTGTTAGCAATAGTTTAAAGAGTAGACCACACTCTTTAAGCTGGTGCGATTTCGTACACTCGTGCGATAAATCTACCACAAAAATATTGGCGACTCCGCTGGGGAGTTCCAAGTTTATGTGGTTCTGCCATCTTTTGCAGGAGACCCTTTGTCTATGCTGGAGTGAAGCTAATAGTCCTCTGATCCATCTTACAATCCCTAGACTCACTAAAGTGATAGTCTGTAGAAGGCAACTCCTAATATTTTTTCTTACAGGGTTTTTGCGTGAAATTTGTCCTCATAGAGGTGCATTGCATGCGTTCAGAACTGACCTGCACACAGGAAGGTGCACCCGTCAAGGATTTTTGCGCGCAAATTGCAGACTAAGATTTTTCTCCCTATATTCTGCATTTTTATGCTTGTAAGTGTGCTGGGAAGACCCTAATGTATTTTCCAGCACTTGTGTTGATACCCAACAGCTTCTGAGAACTCACTTTTTGCTGCTTTCTGTAGGCATTGAGTTAGTTTTCATTTAAGTTGGTTTTTTGCAAAAAGTCTTCACATAGTCTAAGTAGGGGGCGAATTAACCATTTCTTTCCGAACAATTTTTTTTTTGTTTGTTGAAAATTATGGTATGCACACTTATTTTCACTAGTCCAAGTAAGTGGCCCAAGACCACACATGCATAAGCTAGTGTAGAAATTGTTTAGCTTAAATTCAAATTTTTCATTTAGGAAATTGCGGGACTAGGATCGAATTTCCGATTAGAGCAAGTAATCTCTACTGCCTTTTCACCATTTGGTGACCCTAGGCAAGCATGTGAACACTTTACATTTTCAATTTTCCATCTCCGTTTAGTTAAGTCACATAGATTAACTAGGAATATTTGGAAGTGGCCCATTATCCACAAATGTTTTCCGTTTGAGCAAGGAACAACGTCACATAGTTTAACTAGGGGGCTTTTGTAAAGGATCACCGATATCCGTATGTTCAAACTATGAGATTTTTAACCATACGCTCACACACACTCACCCAATAAGCAAAGAAAGCCACCTAAAACTAACTTAAAATAACTCACTAAATTCTCCCCACAGGGGCCACAAAAGAATTTATAGATTAAGTTAGGATCAAGGGGGTAGGTATCCAATAAGCCGCCTTGATAACACTTCATTTTGAAAAATATACGTTGTGTATTGAGGGAGCTTTAAAATCCACCTATCAGCCCATGGAAAAGAAAACCCGAGCACGACAGAGACCCGATTGAAAGGGGGTTAGGCTTAGGCATAGTGCGTGCGGTATCAGTTGGGGCTACCTGACCTAGTAGATACTCGGTACTGTTAGTTGACTACCAAGAAGCCCAAGACTCAAATGCTCACGTGGAACGGTGGTTCTTAGTGGCTAAAAACTAGGGCATCCTTACCCTATAGGCAACGGTGCAGGCAAGCACCAGACCCTCTACCGTTACCTTGGTGGATTCTCTTCGGCTGACTGGGGGTGTCGCCAGCTCTTACGGGACGTTGTGCCAGCAATCACAAGAAATATTCTCAAGGCCCAATTACTTTTGAGTGTGTGAGGATGTAATAGGTCTTCTAGGATTTTGAGTATCACACGCATACAAACAAAACCATTTTTTTCTTGATTGATCACATAGATTAAGTTAAAGGGAAAATTCATTTCATTTTCTCTTTTTATTTTATTTTATTTTAATGTATGTGGCCATAGATTTTTCGTGATCATAGACTCAATCCCCTCAGATTTTTCCAAAACCTAACCTGGTCAACACCCAAATGGTCCCAATGGAACCTCGTCGATCCATGCATCTTTTGGACCTCCTCCCATTACCGGGAGGGGTTCCAAGTCTTTCGCCATTTAGGTGTCAAAGATGGAACATTGCCACCATCGTTGGTTCATCCTTTATTGGAGCAACCTTAGTTGGGAACCCTAGTCGGTCTCCCAACACCACACCGCACACCACTCCCCCCTCATTCCCTAGGGGGCAGAGGAGCGCATCCCATACGGGAAGCTAGTTGAATTCAAAACAGGGTACGTCATAGATCAACCCTCATTCTAACCAGAACTTCGTGTCTTCACATGTTGCCATGGCGTCAACCTCTTCGTCACCCTTCTTATCTATGTTGAATCTAACCGATTTAACCAAGCTCACAAATGACCCCATTACACACAACCCCAATTGGCCTCCCATGCCCATGAAGCTCCATTCGGATATGCCAAAGTTCGAAGGTAAGCAAGCGGAAGACCCAGGTAATCATGTAATGACCTTTCACCTGTGGTTCTCATCGAATAGCATCATTGACGATACTATTCGGTTGAGGCTATTTCAATGCACTCTTACGGGAGTGGCCGCGAAATGGTATGTGGAGAAACCTCCTGCTTCACACGAAACCTTTAGCACCCTCGCTACCGTGTTCCTCACATACTTTCAGTTGCCCATTCACCATGATTTGGGAATGGAGTTACTGACTCATTTCAGACAATCCCCCTCCATCCATATCTCAAACCATATCCATGAATGGAGGCAGCGTCGCCGTTTATGCAAAGCTCAAATCGATGATCGGGTCCTCTTAGATTTATTCTTGAAAACCCTGACGGCGAAGATTTCAAAGGATGTGGCACAACGCAACCCCAAATCCGAAGAGGATGCAATTAGTAAAGCCCAAAAACTTGAACTGATCTATATGCAGTCAGGATACATCTACAATATCCTGCCTAACACCCCGCGCCTGCAATCTTATCAAGAATTTCCAGGCGCGTCTAACTCTGCAGACAGACTAATTGGGTCAATGACCCAAGGGTACCTAGGTAGAAGCAATCAAAATCCCGGTTACACACATGATTCTACCCAGAATATGTCTCAACCTGGATTTCAAAGTCATCATATGCCGCAGCAAAATTTGACTAATAGGGTGCAAGCGTATCACCAAGGAGGACCTTATCCTCCAGCTGAGGGGACCCAGTACGCAGGAAGAAACACTGACAGAAGAGATCCCCCCCAACGGCCAGGTGTAAACACGGGACAACATTATGCTCAGTCCCAAGCACACAACCCACCTATGCAAACCAATGCACAGGTGAACTTTGTGCAGCTGTCCCAAAATCAACCACACCAGTATGATCAAGAGAACTACACTCCTAACGTGGTTAAGAAAAAGAACAGAAACAAGCCCAAAGGGAACCCTGGATAGGGGGGCAGCAACCAACATTGCCCACTGCGATCCCAAGCTAGAGGTAACTCCAACCGGAATTAGAACCAGGATTCAAGCAATGCCCAAAGGCAAGGCAAAAGGCCACCTCTACGAACAAACCATTCTTGTTCAATATGTGGTGAGTACGGGCACTATACTCACCACTGTCTCAACTCCTTGAGCTTAAAAGCTACATAGTAACCGAGGACAAGGAGGGTATTCCCAACAAACTGTGGTGATGCAAGAACTTTTCCCCCATCAAGGGATGGTCAGCACTCAGCAGCAAAACCCAGTCGATTATGAGAAAAACAACCATGAGATCTACATGACAGAGGAAGAAATGTTTTTCCAGACTTGGAATTGCAACTACGACACCCCACCAGACACCAATACGTCAGGGGCTAGTACGAGTGCGATGACTACACTTTTGACCATTTCAAATATTCCTATGGAACTATTGCCAAAAATGGTAAAAGGGCCTAATAGGCGAGCAGGTAATTACTCCAAAGCAACCCATAATTATAGCATCGTGGATGATTTAGCTCAATCACCCACTGCTATTTCCATGTTGGAAGTACTGTAGTTGTGCCCCAAACAACGAAAAGCCCTACTTTCTGCATTAGGCGCTATCGACCTTGCCGATACACACATGATGGCTTTTGACTTAGACAAGGCCACCCCTAGGCTTCGTTCTATGGTTGCCTTCTAGATGCCAGTATCGGTACATAATATCACTATTCACCGATGTGTCATTGACGAGGGTGCATCGACATGAATCATGTCAAAAAGTGTGTGGCAAAAGTTAGGGTCCCCCGAACTCAAACCTTCCGTCATCACGCACAAAGTACACGACAGTCGTCCCTCGACTCCCGTCGGCCTCTACCAAAATGTACCGGTCTGCTTAGCCGGAAAGACGGTCCACATAGACATTGAAGTCTTGGATGCTCACTTGGATTACAACATACTCCTTGGGCAGAGTTACATGTACGCCATGTCTGCCATAGCATCCTTCGTCTTCTGTATCATGATGTTACCCCATGAGGATAAAATCATTACGGTAGACCAACTGACGCACAGTGAAAAGCCTCCCCTAACCAACACAGATGTAATTCTACCCTACGTAGATACAACCACACATAGTCTTTCACGGTACCAAGAATACGGCCCTGGCCAATTCAAACCGTCGTCTGTTCTAAGGTCGTTCCTAGGAGATCCTTCCATTATCCCTGAGGTATCGCCTGATGCCACAGGGGCCCCGGTGTGCATGGTGTCCACATCAAGTATTGAGGTTAGTCAAGACATGGACTCAAGAAGTAACGACACCGAGGCATTCTCCACAGTAGCCTATCTAGCCTACGCCGCCTCCCAAACCCCTTTCCTCTACCCCCCATCTGGCTTTGTCTCCCGGCAGGTTTTGGCAACACTGGTGTTACCCAACATATCATTGGCGTTCCCAGTCTGGTACCTCATTCCCCCTTTTAGAACAGGAGCCACCAATGTTACTGCCATTAGGTTAAAGCCCCTCAACCTCGAGGAGCCCCAACCTACCCAAGAAACGGTCGAAACTTCCCTCGCAAAGGAATTTCCCATTACGAAATCGGTTATCACGGCCAAGAAAACCGAAAAAAGAGGAAAGAAAGCAGTGACCCCCACCATGCAAAGGGATTCATCAGCTTGCACTATATGTGATGTCATTGGACACCCTACCCACATATGTCCAGAGTTGGATGAGTTAAAACCACTCCTTGGCTCCGAAGCAGACACCTCAATACCGCGTTCCCGCAAAAAGGAAATTGCCTCAAAAAGTACAGGCAAACCGTTGCGTACCAATCACACATGCGCTCTCTATGACATCTATGGGAATTGTACCCACCATTTTCTGGAAATACCATGATATAGGGATGCCTTACACGCGATCGAGCGATCCTATCAAGAGGATCCCTCCCTCCAGTCTATCAATGACGAGCCGCGTACCATCCTATATTTACAAGAGGAACATAGATTTGTAGAGCGGCCCCCAGTAATTCCCATTATATGTTGTACGCTATGTGATGAACGTGGTCACTACCTCGAAGAGTGTGCCGCATTGGAGCTCATTCACAGATGGTATCCAATCGAAAGGGTTTACTACATAGGGCTATGGGAAATTCAATTCACATGTCCGTTATGCACCGACAATCACCTTTTGGTGGATTTTCACTACATACCTCGCTTCTGGCTAGCCCTTTATAGCCTCTGCTTAGCCACAGTTCGCCTTTCCCAAGAATACGATATGGATTCCGAGTCCACAGGTAGCTCCATGACCTAAGCAAAGGAGATGATTGGGCCTATCATGTTCTTGTTAGCAGAAGAACGACCTAGCAGGGAACCCCTAGTTACCCCAAACAACACTTCACAACAATAGTCAGCATGTACGTTATGCAAAAAGACAGACCATATAGTCGTCCATTGCCCTGAATTAGCAACATTGCGTCGTTGGTTCCCCGCCTGGCCTCAGACCAAGCATGACGGGACCCCCATATCACGGATATTTTTCCTGATATGTCAGGGTAATAATTACGAGTGACATTGTACTTATGCCTCGCAGATCCGTCCCACTATCGACATGATTAATGCCGTAGAAAAGAGACAGGATGATCTCCGGGAATGGCATAAAAGATACATTTCCGGTTCAACGTCCCCACCACCGCAATGGTGTGTCAATCCTGATAAGACTACACACCAACCACGTGTACCACAGGCAAAGCTTAGGATAACATGTGGCCTATGTGATCTGAACGATCACCGAGTCAACCAATACAGAGAACTCAAGCCCCTTACAAACAGTCTCCGCATAGTCTCTTCTCTCCCTAAGAAAATTATCTCCAATCAAGAGAAGATCACACATGCTTATTGCTAAATTTTATCACACTTTCATCATACGTTCAAGTGTGCGCATCTCCCCAAGCTAAGAGTGGCTCGAGCAACGTTAAGTCTACCATCCACTAAAGAGGAAGACAAGTCTAAACCAAAAACGCGGAAATGGAAGTAGAAGACAACCTCTTCTACAACTGACCCTTTCCAAGCATCCACATTAGGGACAATGAGTAGCATAGAATCTCACACTATCTACTCTGTCAGTGCTGTGGTACTGTGCACCGTTTTCACCAGTCAAGATCACGCGCCAGAGGTTTTCCCGCTGCTGAAAGCATTCAGGCAACTCTATAATAAGAACAAATTCCACCTACCAGAAATTGACTACCTTGGTGGGAGACCAGACTTTATGCTCAACCATAGCTCCATTACTGAGATCCTTCCCCTGTCACATGCTAGTGACACAATTCACCACATACGACTTGTATCATCGCACGCCCAAGATAGGATTCCAACTGCCCCTCGCCCCAGGATTTCCACTTGATTCCTGTCGCAAAAGACCAAGGTACCTTACGCTTTTGCTTTGATTTCCGCAAGATCCCAAACTTGCACGCCGCCATTGAACTCCTTGATGACACCCAGCCTCTAGAAAAATGCCTAGTACAACTAGAGCTAGTTGACGAAAGTCGGCGACAATCGCTGCAACACAATAAGGCCCATAAGAAAAGGGTGAAAGCATCATTCGACCACCACATCACCCCTCGCTCATTTATCGAGGGAGAATTAGTCCTTCACTACGATGTCGCAAAAGAGGCCTTAGGGCCAGGAAAATTCAAAAACTTGTGGAAAGGACCCTATATCATCAAACATTGCCTCCAGCAGTGGGCATATATATTGATGGAACCGGACGGGACCTATCTTACTAACCCCGTCAATAGCCTTTACCTCAAGAATTTCTACCCATAAGGGCCCCAACAACCCTTGTCCCCTAGATTTGGAGTACACAAAAACCCCAACACCGTCCAATGAAATTTCAGGAGTAGGTATCATTCTACCCTCAGCATGATAGAGTCCCAGAAAAATTTACATATCCTGACATCATTTCTCCATAAAAAATAAACCATAGGATCCTCATACCCGACCACGTTTATCATCACCTCACCCTGCATATGATAAACGTCCGTGTTGGTCGGTAGAGCCTCCCCTCCATGGTGCTTGTCACCCAAAGAAGACCACATATCACCGCATAAGTGATGCCATGGTCATACCATTTCAGTCCGGGAAGCACCTCATGCCCATCCATCTATCATGCATAAGGTCAAGTTTACCATTCAAACTCAAACCCCCTTCCCGGACGACCAGGTTGTATAAGCAGATTGAAAGCGCACCTCCGCGCATCGAATTTGGCCCACCATACCTCCACCAACATAATACCATATACGAAATTTTCCACTTCATCAACCCCGCACATGAGACCAACCAATGGGACCCCCACCCCCAGAAAAACACCGCCCTCACACCTTCGGTGAGCGACCCCTTTTCATGTTTTGGGGTAGCCATCTCTGTGTTTTATACAAACCAAACCTCATTATTTTATTCTTTTGGTAAGTGTACAAATACTGAAAACGATGCCCTGCACCACTTCCCCCTCATATTTCACCCTTTTCTCCCATGGCAGCAGTCCCTCATTCACCTTGGTCTAAGTATTTCACCCCCCATACACGCACCTTCAAGACATTCATAGCCGGTTCACACCCGCCCTGGAAGTCCTACCGACTCCATGGATTTTCCCTTCAGAAATAACTATGACTGCCGCTAAGCTGCTAAAGTATACTTCGACCTCGGGCCACTGAATCCCCATAATCCGTTTTCAGCCACCTCTCACCAACATGCCTATGTTAAACCCATCACACCTAGGTCCTCTACCCCTCAGGTCGGTGACCCATGGTTCGGTTAAGGCTTCCTTTTTGTCGACCTCGACACCTCTTTTCCAAAAAGGAAGCGGTACCTTGGATTACCCCTCCCCATGCAAAGGGGCATCCTCAGGTGGCACTGTGGGAGACATCATTGTCCATAGATGTCATCGATCCTTCTGAAATTCGACTACAACAAAAGCTTTCATGTCACGATAGTATCGTACCTTACAACTGTTGCACTTTGATCAGATCCATCGAAAACATATGCCTCCATAAGCATCTCTGACAACAATGCTTACACGGGAAGGTCCCAACCAGTACATATGCGTACATTGCGTAGGGATATGCCATACCAAGGTTACACATATGGGTACCACATTCCACCTATCGTCAAAGAAAAAACACTCCTGAGGGTGTCATCAGTCGTCATCAACAACCACCAGCATCACTACCACATTAGTGGCATATATAACACACGTATCTGTCAATTTTGTTTAACTAGCCATAGCATCACAAGCATGGGACATGCCCGTCTCGTTGGAATTTTGTAAATATGTTGTATATTTTTTCTACTTGCAGGGGGTCCCTTAGGACATGGTTATCTCGAAAACAGTGCAAGGTGTTTTCAATTCCAAAATTCACACAGACCTGTGTGTGTGTGTGTATGATACAGAAAAGAAACTATAATAATGTATTTCAGCTATACAGTTCTTCCTAGACCTCACACATTAGGGGGAAAATGTTAACACTGGAAAATCATACAACAGGAGACGACATCAATTAATGTCAAGCCAAAGGATTTACAAGGCAGGAGCACATTATGGAATCAAGAAGTATTTAAAATCTCTAAGGTTTTGAGAAAATCAAATTTGAACTAGTCATAAATGCTGAATTGCGTGCTTTATCCTTCGCTGTGTAACCCTTCCTAGTGGTATCTTATTACATTAGTAAATCCTTAATTCTCGAAATATAAGCATTATATTTTGGTATACCAACTTCCCAATACAATCTAATATATTGGAAGCTTGTGCCACATCCTTAAGTTGAGTTCCCCCATAAGGTTTTAATTGGAAAAAAGGGGATGGCAAGAAAAGCAAGAAAATTTTGTAGGCGTTTGGAAAATGATTTTCCAGCGCCTACAGGAAGTGCTAGAAAATTATTTTCCAGCACATACATGATTTGTATCACAAGTTAGAAACTATTTATCTATTTTTTAAGATGTTGGGAATGTTTTGGGAAATTGAATAAACTATAATGGGTATGTACTTTTACACTACTCTGAGAGTTTTCCAAACTCAGTTGGTATGGCTCTTAAGAACTGGTTGTATGACATATCTAAGAATGTAATATTTCTCCAAAGACCAAGATTGGGTGGTATGGATCCTTCCAAGCTATTCATTTTCATGTCCAAATAAAAAATCATTGTGTTCACAGTTAGATTGTTTGGTACTGTTCCACTTAAATTATTATTACTGATAACCATTCTTCATAAGGAAGGATAATGCCGAACTTCACATGGATAGGTTCCTTCGAAAAGGTTTCCCCCAAGGTCTAACACCATCAGATTTCCTCTTACATAGGGGTGCAGGGGTGTTGTAACATTCAAATTATTCCTTGTCAAATCCAACACTCTCAATCTGCTCTTCATCCCAATCTCAGCCGGAACTTCTCCAACCAGATAATTTTTTATAAGACTCAGGAAATGAAAATGCTGCAGGCTTGCAATCAAAGCAGGTATTCTGCCACTTAGATTATTATTGTACATGCCAAGCTCCTCAAGAATACTTAGTTTACCAATATCCTAAGGAATCGATCCCACCAAGATTTTATTGAACAAATGAAACTTTTTTAGATTCCCCAATCGACCAAGCCCTGAAGGGATTACACCATGCAGCAAGTTTTTATGGAGCTGGAGGTCATACAAATAAGTACAATTGGCAAGATCAATGGGAATTATCCCTATAAGCTTGTTGTAATGTATGTATAAAAAACTAAGTTGTTGCAGGAGCCCTAACGAAGAGGGTATGGAACCGGAGCACTGGTTTTTAGAAAGTGTGAGGTCAATGATATTGCCACAGAAACCTAACTCTGTAGGTATACTTCTTTCTAATTGGCTTTCATCCAAACTACGAACAATCAAACTGCTTAGAGGAGCATTAAATAATCCCAATTCCCCATTTTTACAGTGATATTCTACAAAATAAAGTATTTTTTTAAAATTATCATTTAAAAAAAAATACTATTACCAAGACTAAGACATTAGAGGAAATTCCCCCACCCATGCAATGTGGCCCTCCAAAATAAACCATTAAATTTCAATTTTTATAAAATATCATTAAAAAAAATACTGTTACAAAGACTAAGACATTGGAGGAATTTCCCCAACCCATGCAATGTTGCCCTCGAAAAGAAAACGTTAAATGTCAATTATTAGAAAAATAATGTTAGAGAATATTAGAAAGTTAATTTTATGTTATGCTCAAATCTCTTAACATAAACCCTCGATTATTTGCCCTCCTACGTATGAGAACAAACATAAAATTTTTTCAAACTACATTCCATTGTCTCCTTAGAGCTCTGAATATTACCGTGCTCTATGAATATTAATGTTCTCTAAATTCATTGTTCAAAACTGTGTAACTAACTAATAAGAGTGATTTCCTAATCTAGTGAAAAGTAACTAATAAGAGTGATTTCCTTGCTATCAAGTAGATCTTGCCACAATTTGTAAAAGAAAGACTCTAGTGACAATCCAAATCTATAAATGAAAATCACGTTAGCTTGTAACAAGAACATGTTATCTCAAATGGTCTTTATCTCCACGGGTTTTAGCCAATGCTAAGAGAATTCAGAACCTTGGATTTAAAAAGAAAATAAAACTTAAATAAGGACAAAATAATAATGGGGAATGAGGGACCGTGATTTGAAATAAACCTTAATTTGAGGTGATATAGGAACATCGACTCTGACTTCAATGCGTAGCTTGATACAAGGCTGAACTGAGCGCTTGATATAGGAAGAACTCAAGCTAAAAACATTCGCGCGTGGAAAACTCAAGCTGAGCGGAAAAACTCAAAAATTTATTGTAGTAGGTGGCTCCAGGTCATGGGGTGGCATACTGGAGCGTGTGGGAGTGGTGGAGGGGGAGTGGAGGGGAGAGGAGTTGTGCAGAGGGAGCGAAATGGCAGAGGGATGGGCACAGGGTCCACCGGAGTTGAGTTGGGATGCCATCGCCATAGTCGAGTCCTCATCACTGTTCGAGTTGGGTAGGGTCCACCTCCTATCCGAAAATTCACGGGGGTCATTGGAGGGAGCTGTCCCATCAGCCGAAGAGGGGATCCATTTCGTCTAATGAAAGACTGCTCCATATAATATTGTTGCATCTATGGACGTTACATTGCATTACTAGGGTTTCTCTACGGTATTTACTGAAGGATTTAAACACATTTATTACTTGTTAAATTTAACTGCAATATTGGTACTATTTATTGGAAATGATATCATTTTTGTTGAATTAATTGTGTATTAAAAAGAATATTGTTGAAGCCCTATGAAACCTTAGTGGGAAAAAAAAGTTCCCTAGCATATTACAGTGGTATTAGAGCATAAATCTTGTTAACTTGGATGGTAATTAAAAATGCAACCATTGGAAGCACATTTTTGGCAAAGGTATGTAAAATCCTAGAGAAAGCTTGAAGAGAAACAAGTGGAGACTTTGAGGAAGATAGAATAGCAACAAATAGAAAATATCAATACAATGCAAGAATGGAACAAAAGATTAGAAGAAGTTGAAAAAACACCACAACATCTAAGAAAGAAAAAATGGGACGAATTCTTGAATAGTGTCAAGAAAAAAAAATCAAACAATGCCAATCATAAGCTCGAGCATGAAAGACAAAGTGAAACAAAATTTGAAGAAAATACAAAATCATGGACATCACTATATCCCCCTAAAGAGAAGGTAAGTGATCAACCAAAAATATTTGAAATAAATGAAGATAGTGATGGATTGTCCAATCATGGAATGCCAAGTTTATCCACCATAACTAATGCATCCCTTGATTTTGAAAAAGGAAAATATCTTAATGATGAAGGTGGTACAATTGGCATCAACTCTTCTATTGGATTAGAGGATGGGCCACTTAATGGAGAAAACATCAAGAAAATATGGGTGTCAAATTTTTGAACTTGGGATCTAATCTAGATCATAAGACCACTAAGGATACTGTCAAAAAGGAAAAGGAACATAAAGTTTTTAAAGTTTTTGATAGGGATGTTGGAAAGCAAGAATCTGGTAGTGAGCTACATCAAGAGGAACCTATTGATAAAGATCCATGGGGAGGAGATCACCACTCAATTGAATTTGATGATATTGCCTCGCAATTGGGTACTAATCATACACTACCATATCCTCAATGTACTCCAAATTCAAGTAAAATTTATAAAAATATTAATCCAGTGAACCAGACCTTAGCAGATGGTGCTATTTCAAATATGCAAAATAATATTAATCTTGGAGATGATCATTAAGAGGGGTGTGACTTTATGAAAGGTGCACTTGGTGAAAATATTTTTGAACCACCAATGGTCCCTTATGATAAAATGGATCCTAAGTTGTCCTCTTCATATGCTAACGAATAATTGAAACCATTAGAAAGAATGAATGCATATACTTTGCACAGTAATGGTGATGCTTTGAAGTAATGGAAAGAGAAAGTGAAGAAATCAGATACCAAATCTAAAGATGAAAATAATGTTATGCTAGATGTTAACATTGGAAAATTGTACAGCAGAAGACAACATCAATTAATGTCAATCCTAAGGATTTACAGGGCAGGAACACATTATGTTATCAAGAAGTATTTAAAATCTCTAAGGTTTTGAGAAAATTAGATTTGAACTAGTCATAAATGCTGAATTGCGTGCTTTATCCTTCGAGAAGAGTGCCTTTTGCACGCCTTTTTGCCCAATAAGCATGCATTCCTTGAAATGGAAAAAAATTGCTTTCCAGGACCACACCAAGCAAAGGAAATTTACTCCTTATGTGAAAGCCGCCTAAGGAAAGCCACCAGCGCCTCCTTAGACACTATGTGAGCACACAAAAGAATATTTGAGCACACAATGGAATCATACCTCTCCCTTGGGTCACTATCCATCATGTACCAAGGGAGGGAAGGAGGATTTGAAAATCACCTATATAAAGCCACCAAGAGATGAAGACATCGTGATCACATTGTTATGTTGGCCAAAGTTGCCCAAGCAACACCAGCAGTGTGTGACCCAGAGCTGGAGCTAAAGAGGACTCGACCGTTGGCCACCCAACATCTTAGTCCAAAACTGTAGAGAGAGAAAGGGAGACTGCATCAGAGGCAGATCTTGGAAGGCAACATCCTTGCATCGGGACCTAGAGCCATTTCCTAGGGGCCCTTTGGCAAGTGGGTAAAATTTATTATCCATTTCAAATGTTTTATAAGAATAGGCCATCGAGCCATCGTTTGCATTATTATTATTTTGACTCTCTTTATAGCTTTTTTATATTTGTGTTTTAGTTTTATTTTAACCAGAGCATACTTTAGCATATTTTTTTTCATTAAATGTTATGATTTTGAGCTCCCCCACTTTTTGCCTGTTACCAATAGTTTAAAGAGTAGACCACACTCTTTAAGCTGGTGCGATTTTGTACACTCGTGCGACAAATCCACCACAACACTAGGCATGCTATAATGTACCATACTTAGCCCTATTTTTTTTTATAAAGAAAACTATATATAATTAAACATGCACATAATTGAAATTCATTTATGTCATGGTAAAAACATCATATCGGTTTAAAAACTGATTATTTATATTCAGGGACTACACTTCCCCCTCTTTAACTTGTATTCTATCAAATATCACATACAAGGTTTTCAGTTACAATGTCTACCAATAACCCTAAACACTTGTATTTTATATGCATAAAAAGAGTCCCTATTATACCTTTGAACTATTTAAATATTTCAAATAGCGGTCCTTTTTCATTTATGCTAATTTCTTTAGCCATTTAGTGATCATTTATATTGTTATTTCTAATTCCTTTTCATTTATGCTAATTTCTTTAGCCATTTGGTCATCATTTATATTGTTATTTCTAATTCCTATGAATAGTCCCTTTCATAGACTTTGTCTCAATATTTAACTTGAAAATACATTATTCTATTTACATTGTCATTTTACAAAAAAATGGTATTTTATTTATATTTCATCAACATATCTAGGACCATCAAATCTAAAAAAAATATCTCTTATACTTCTCATACAACTTACAGTTTCAAACCATGCATGAATATGAATAACTTTGTGTTAATACATGTAACATCATTCTATTATAAAGTTCACCAACATATTTTTTGTTAACAATGTGGTAATTTGTTGAGGGTGTCATACGTTGGCTTGATGTTATACATATTTGGTTATATTTTACATTTATCCATAACCTTCTATGCCCTTACATGTTAGTTGATAACGCCTCCATGAATGCTTGTACTCACTTACCATATCGCCGATAATTCTGTAGTTTGATGAGATCGACAATTTTTTCCACCTTTAGGGTTTATTCTCGTTTGAATTTTTTTGCCACCTTTAGGGTTTATTCTTGTATCTTTTGGATTTTTACGACACATTAATATGAATTTATTATACTATTTTCACCGTGGTATTCATGTCTGTGTATTATCCATCCACGAAAGTCTTTCCGGCTTGATCAATCAATGGTTATGAGGGGTTCACTCTAAAACAACGGTGATTGTCACTCTAAGGGTTTAGAGGTGAGATAATGACTATTGTGCCTCTAGAATTTTTGTTATTTCATTTTCATAGTGTATTCTACTGACTGAGCTCTACAACTCTGCAACTAGCTCGATTTGTTGGCATTCTCCTTTACTCGCTCAGCCTCCATAGGATTGTCTTTATTGTAATTTTTGATGGTATAACGGGCACTCGGGTGAGGATTTCATAGGGAAAAGGATTGACCGCATTCTAGTTCAATCTCCTCTCTTATTGCAGATGGGGGATCTAAAGGTGAGGGCAGAGGATGTGTTGATCTCGGATCATCGCCCGGTGACTGTAAACTGGAAGTTTGAAAACCTTAAGGGGAGGTTCCCCTTTAAGTTTAACCGGGCATGGTTAGAAAATGAATCTCTAAACGACTTGGTAAGACATCATTTCATAGAAGCTGGTAGAGAGGAGGGGATGAATGCCATGGAGTTTTTATTAGGTGCACTGTGCAATTTAAAAATCAAAGTAAAGAAATGGGAAAAGAAGCAAAAAGAGCGAATAGTTGAGGATATTATATCACTAAATGCTAAGAATTCTATACTTCTTATGAATATTGAAGAGGGAGACTCTTCCCCTTATATCTAGCCTCACCTAAAAGTCATCGAATCAGAGAGGAGGAAAATTCTATTATTTCAAGAACAATATTGGAGATTGAAAAGCCAGGGAATTTGGCTTAAGGATGGTGACAATAACACTCGATTTTTTCACAACTATGCAAATGGGAGGAAGAAAGTTAACACTATATGGTAGATAGAGGCAAATGGGGTATCTGTTAATTCCACGAAGGATATAAAAATTGAGGCTGTGACATTTTATGATAACCTTTTTAAGGGTCGAGAGGTGAATGTTTATGCAGAACAGATAAAAGCACTTGAACTCTTCCCGGGAATGTTTGGCGATACAGAAAACGAAATTTTCCTAAGGCCTGTGCTAAAAGATGAAGTTGAGAAGGTATTAAAATGTTTTCCCGTAGAAAAAAGCTCGGGCTGGATGGATGGCCCCCATAAATTTTCATTCATTTCATGGAAATTTTCATCAATGACATCACTTCAATGGTTGAGGAAGTGAGGAAAACAGGTTGTTTTGTTGGAGGCATAAATTCGACTTTTCTGGCCCTAATTCCTAAGAACATGGAAGCTGGGTCTTTCGAAGACTATCGCCCTATTTATTTGTGCAACACCTTGTACAAGATTGTGTCTAAATTATAGCTGAAAGGTTTAAGGATGTTCTAAAGCGCCATGTTTCCCCTGAGCAATTGGTATTTTTGCTGGGTAGGACATCCACGATGCGGTTGCAATTACCCAAGAGATCATTCATTCTGTTAAAACACAAAGTATAAAAGCAGGTGTGATGAAAGTCGATTTGAGCAAGGCATACGATAGAATTGATTGGGATTTTTTAAGACCGATTCTCCACAATATTGGATTGGAAAATGGGGTGATTGACTGGATCATGGGCTGTGTCACGTCTTCCTCGATGGTAGTCATAAATGGATCAGAAACTAAATTTTTTCGACTTGGAAGGGGTCTCAGACAAGGATGTGCCCTCTCCCCCCTTCTCTTCATTATTGTGATGGATTCTTTAATCTTGAACATTAAAAAGGCTATGGATTTGGGGGAATATAGAGGCATACAAATCACCACGCAGAGGGAAATTTCTCACAGTTTTTTTTGTAGACGATGTAATGGTATTTGGTATGCTTATAAAAAGTTCATGGCATGTTTTATTTAACATTTTTGGGTTTTTTTGTAGTGCTTCAGGAATGGAGTCAAATAAAGGTAAATCTTGAATTTTCCATTCGGAGTGTAATACTGAAGATGTGGAGTATATCGGCAACCTCTTTGAGTTTCGTATAACACTCCTAGAAGGAGGCATAAAATACCTGGGCTTCCACCTGAAGGTGACAAGATATCTCATTTATGACTGGTCGTGGCTGCTGACGAAATACAAGAAAAGAATAAGCAATTGGGCAAACAAGTGGCTAACTAGAGGGGGGAGGCTTGTTCTATCCCAGGTAGTCCTACAACAACTATCTGTATACTAGGCACACTTGTATTTAATTCTAAAAAAGATAATAAAATCCATCCGAAGCATCATGGCAGATTTTATATGGAATGGAGGGTTGGGTAAAGGCTCATATCATCTTGCAAGTTGGGACATGATTGCATGTCCAAAAGATTTAGGAGGTTGGGGGATTTTGGATCTTTTTATATTCGGCAAGGACTTGATGTTGAAGTCACTTTAGAGAAGCATTAACACACCAGGGGTGTGGAATGAGATTATGGATTACAAATATATTAAAGGAAGATCAATGGAGGATCTGTACCTTGAGGAAAACAACCAGCAGAAGAAAGGATCGCCAATCTGGTGCGGATTTGTTAAAATATGGCCAATTTTAAAGGAGAATCCAAGATGGATTTTTGGAAATGGTGGTCAGATTCTTATAGGTGTGATTGTCTTAATAAACCACAAGGGAGGCATAGAAGTCAGTAGAGATATGATCTCAATACTGAGCCAAAAAGGATTTTTTTCTTAAGTCAAATTTTAACATGGCACGAAGAAGCCTCGCAGTGGCACTCTGCTGGTAAAATCTGGATCCAAGATTCATTAAAAGATGATTGGAACATTTACTGTGAAAGCGTAAGAGGTATGGGAATTATTAGAAAAAGAAGAGGGGATAGGATTAAATGGAAAGGAAAGACACTCAAAAGTCAAATTGTGATTAATGAAATATACAAAGCAATGATGAAGAAGAAGGACAGAACACAACATATCAGTTGGTTTCAGGGCCTATGGAAACTAAAAAAGTAGTCTAAGATGGTCATTTTATACTGGCTGGTTTGGAGAGACAAAAATTTGACATGGAACAATTTACAAAAAAGCGGAAAATATGTACGTGTGAGATGTCAACATTGTAAGAGTGAAAACGAAGACAATAAACATCTGTTTTATGACTATCCATTTGCTAGGAGTGTCTTAGAAGAGATATGAAACAACATGAATTTAAAATTCCCCACTTTCGTAGGTGCAGAGGATTGTTACACTTGGTGGGGAGGGCACGAGAAATTTTACAGGAAGGTTCCCATAATTCTTCATTGGTATATATGGAACAACAGAAATAGGTGGCTCTTCGAGGGGAGAGCTAGCACACCGATCATGGTTAGCAACCAGATAATACAACACTGGGGGAAAATGAAGGTAAAACATAAAAAACTTAGGGATCTCTCCAGAAGATGTCAACCACATGAAATCCACTACCATACTGGGTTTTTTGATGGGGATGCCCAAAACAACATGTGTGGGTGCAGAGCTTGGTTGATGCTCTCCCCTCTGTGCCATTACAAAATCCATTAGACTGGTGGTGAAGGAACCAACATGCGAGCCGAGACTCTAGCTCTATGGGGCCTGATGTGGTTTTCTCATCATATGTGCATTGAATCTATTCATGTATTTGGGGACTCACAGGTACTTATCAATCATCTTAACAAAGGAACTCATCTAAATCCAAGCAATCTTGAGGGCTGGTTGGATAGGATAAAGATGCTCAAGAACAAGTTCTCCACTATTTCCTTTACACATGTATACAGAGAAAAAAATTCATAGGTAGATCGATTATCAAAGATGGGGCTATTTGAGAGATTTGGAGAGATGAAATATGAGCTAATTGTAGCAAATGGTTAAGGTGCGAAAGGCAATGTGTGTTTTATCTAACATAATTGGTTTTTTTGCAGGTTTTGAAAAAGGAGTTTGGGAAACCTTTTAGGGAATGGACCTCTATCAAAGTCATAGAAAGAAGGAACTTGAAGAGGTCTCAAAAACGTGGAGAAGATCTCCCAACCCTCCAAATACACCTGGGTTTTGTTGGCAATATGATGCAGAGTGTTGTCCTTGATGGCAACCCACTTGATGAAGATGATGGAAACCTACTTGATGAAGTTGTACTTAATGCTTGATGAGTTTATTAATGATGTAAATCTGATGTTCTACAAGTAGGTCAGAAGTACCAGAGAAAGAAATATCAGTAAGGGCCAGAACAATGATGAAAAGTGTGTGTCACAAAGCATACACGGGTTTGTTTAGGAGAAGTAGCGTATGCACGCGGAAAAGTACGTACCAAGTCGCGTATGCTCAATTGCGCTCTAAATTTATAAAACCAGGGGACTTTACCATGGTATTGACCCATTGTATTGAGCGCTGGATTATCTATTTGATCCCGTCTAGGAATACCATCGGAAGTTGTGTGGTTTTGGCTCATGGTATTGACAAAGGCTAAATCTATATAAGGAGAAGAAATTCATTGTACAAAGGGTGTGCATGTGTCTGGGCTTTAAATGAATACTTCACTCTGAAGTTTATCTGTATGGTTGAACTTTGTTCTAAATCGATAGATCTGAATCTATGATGCACCTATGAATATGATGAAGGTTCAAAATCTCTAGATTTGGAAATGATGAATCTCTAGGATGATCTGAAAAGAAGTATTGAAGACTTGGCGCAAATCTGTTGAAGAAATTGAAGAAATCTGGGTAAGTTCATAGATCTGGTCTGTTCTGTAATGTTTATCTTTTATAGATCTATACGCAGGTTCATTTCATAAAAAGCGCGTGTATATGCGGATCTGTTTAAACAAATATGCGTATAGGCAGTTAGGGTCGTTTTGAAAAATGCACAGATGTATATGCGGGTACGTTTCGTGAAAAGCGCGTGTATACGCGGATCTGTTTAAACAAAGGCACGTATGGTATATAAACTTATAGTTGCTCAAGGTTGAATGTGATTCTGCATATCTATTCTGAAGTCTAGGTTATCTCTGATATTCTGGTTACAGTGGTTTCACTGCTCTGTTTGAAGCAATGGGCAAAGTACAATTATTGATAAGTGAAGGGTTGTATTGAAGCTGTTTGATCCAGTTTGAAAATTGATGAAACGTGGTCTGTAGTGGTGCTGAGGGTCGAAGCCTTCAGTAAGGGGGTAGTAGCTCCCTTCCAGTAATAGCTGGTAAACGAGAGCAGGGGGTAGTTGCTCCCTTCCAGGAAAAGCTGGTAAACGACACCAGGGGGTTGTAGCTCCCTTCCAGGAGAGGATGGTAAACGACAGAAGGTTGTAGCCTTCTGTAGGTGGGTGCCTGCGTGCTGGTATGAGTCTGTGCCAGTACATGGTTGTAAGATGTTTTCTTTATAATAAAATATTGAAGGCTGAGACAACGACAGCGGTGGTTTTCTCCCGAATTAGGTTTCCACCTAAAATCCTGGTGTTCATATGTAATGCCTATGAGTGTTGATTTATTCTGTTCTTACTCCACATGTCTACGGCTTACTGAACATCTAATGAATGATTGATGCAATAATCTAAGATAAGAATTATCTGCATCATAAGAGTATGAGCATACACGAGTTTCCTTAAGGATATCCGCGTATATCCGCTAGTTTTTTTCTGTAAAGTAGCGTATGGGTTTTTGAGAAAAGAAAAGTAAAAATTTGATTGACAGATCAAGATAATGATTGACCCCCCCCTCTCAGTATCTTTCCCAACAGGTTTATAGATGAAGCTTCGAAATATGAAAAGGAAGCTAAGAACGGAAGAAAATATGACATTCAACAAATATGAACACAAGAGGAGTCCTAGAATGTTTTTTGGATTTTGATGATCACCAACAAAAAAATAGGAATTAAAACTCCTTTAGGATTGAGACAACAACCTATTTGCTCTGGAATTAAAATGGAAATACATGTAACAGGCATGAACATGCATATAATGGTTGAATGTAACAGCAGGTAGAAACAATTTTTTTGTTTTGACTAAGATGTATTTGGAATAGAAACATAAAAGGAAATTGTACTGGTACATAAATATAAACCAGTGGTTTTTTCTTCTGAAAAAAAAGAATAACTTGAATATTCAAAATAATCTTACGATATTTTTGTTTACAATTTCTTTCTTTTTGGATTTCTAATTTATCAATATGTTTTCTGGTAGTACAAAGGTGGGTTCACATGTTTATAAAGAAATTAAAGGTACATGAGCTTAACATAGTTTCACTGCTTTGGTCATTCTTTGTAAAGTTTATTCATAATTCCTCTTAGTTTTCTACTTGCATATTTGCGTGTTTAGGTAACCCTTCCAACGCTTCTGTGGGAAATTTCCTTTCTCCTCAGAGTTTTTGAATTCAAGTTCAATTGTACAAACTTTACTGATTTCTTGAATCCCATATTTACCAGGCCAAGTCTCTTGCTCACTCTAGTGTGAATGCAATGTATGAAGATGAAATTCATATTTGTTTGAATTAAGTTATTCTTCCTATTTGGAAAAATATTTTCATGGCTTCGATCATTTGTAACCGTGTACTTACATAGTTCTGGAATAGTTACAACTATAATTTTTAATTGATTTCTTTGATAAACCTTCTTCTCGGCCATTTGCACTAGCCTATTTGTAGTTCAATTTTTATTTTTATACATATATGTTTATTTTGTATTAAAAATTTATTGATTGTGTATTATATCAAGTGTCGTACTCCTTGTTTTAGCTAATCATTGTTAGATTTACATGTTGTAGAAAATATAACAACGAGATTCAATATGATCTTATAATATACTAAAACAAGATACTGAATCCTTCTTCAATTTGTGAAAATAAAACACGATCACACAATCACATAATAAGTAAAAGAAAGATACAATCAATCACACAACACAAGATGTATCTGGGGAAAGCACACTTCCTAAAACCCCGCTATCTACAATACAAGGACCATGAAACAATACAATGCTTTCTCTCTTAAGAGAAACTCCTGCACTCTACCAACTGTCTCACTCTAATCTAGGAAAAAGCGGATAGATACTTTGCCAATTCTCTGCCTCTGCTCAACCTGCCTTTCTCATGTATTCCTTGAGGAATTAAATCCCTATTAAATAGGGAAATCCATTTCCTTGATTGTGCAATCCTTCCCAGTTCTCCAACTGAGTCTATAACTAACCTGTACAATTTTATAATTTTACAATTGATAGTTATCATCCCTTCAACCTCAGTCTCAACTAGGCCTTCCTTAGAACTAACATGAAAAAAATATTTATAACGAATTTTCAGTTCACTTATTGATCACTACTTGTGAATTAAATCAGATTTAATTCACTTGACCTCTCACTAGCTCATTACTCATTTAGAACTAGTTAAACTATTTTTAACTCAATTTCTTGAGTTAACTAATTACAACTCACAAATAATTGTAACTGAACCCCCTTAAATCATGGGATAACTCTACACGCATCCTCTTAGACCCTCAATTCGAATTTAATAAGCTAACCCAGTCATTCTGACTTAGTTAACCAATACAAGCTGTCATGAGATGAAATTACAATTTCTCTTCCAATTTAATTAAGGGAAAATTAAATCAGAAGCCCCACTTTGGGGTGCCATTTCAACACTTCCTCTCAGCAAGAAAGGGATTATCTACTACCCCGATCCTACCTATTTGGAATTAAAATTTTCTTCTTGCCAGCGTCTTCGTCAATATGTCTGCATCCTGCTCCTTCGTGGGAATGTAATCTAATGACATAATCCACCTCTGCACACAATCTCTGAGATGGTGATACCGAATATCAATATGCTTGGACCTGTCATGGAATATTGGATTAACTGAGAGTTTGATGAAAATCTTGTTATCACAATGTATTACCGTCATATCCATTTCTTGACCAAGAAAACCAAGTATTTTCCTCATCCAGATAGCTTCGCATGCTGCTTGAATGGCCGACATGTACTCTGCCTCTGCTGAACCGAGTACAACTGATCTTTGTTTCATGCTGTACCATGAAACTATTGTTGATCCTATGCTGAAGATGCCTCCTGATGTGCTCTTCCTGTCGAATAGACTCCATGCCCAATCTACATTGGTGAAGCCTTGAAGCTTCACTCCCTCTATCCATCTGTACCATAATCCATACTCTTGTTGTTCCCCTGAGATATCGCAACACATGCTTCCCTACCTTCCTAAAGGGTTTGGTTGGCTTAACCATAACTTGGATCAATTGGTTAATTGCATAGCATATGTCGGGTTGTGTGTTCAACAAATACCTGAGTGGACCCACCAACTACCTGCAAACAATATCATCCACTACTTCGCCCGAAGTAGCATCCTCCTTCCTTCAATTTCCTGCAAGAGGAGTCTCCATGGGTTTGGTGCCCTCCATGTGGAACTTCCTCAGAATCTCCTTGGCATACTTTCCCTGAAATAAAAATAGATCCCCATCTCGTTGTCATATTTCCAACCAAATAAATAGTGCAAGAGTCCCATGTCCTTCATCTCAAATTATCCTACAATATCATCTTTGCAAGACTTTATGTGCTGCTCATCACATGTAAATATCATATAATCAAAATGAAGTACAATAATCAAGAGCTTACCATCAAACACAATATGATATAGGTTCCATTCCGCTTCACTCTTGGTGAATCCCAACCGAGTGAAATATATATAAATCCTGGTGTACCAAGCACGAGGTGCATGCTTCAACCCATACAATGCTCTCTGTCTGCACACATGCAAGTCCCTGTCTAAGGTATCAAAACCTTCCGATTGCTCAATGTACACTTCTTCCTCAATAACTCCAATGAGAAAAGCTGTCTTTACATCCATCTGATGTATCTGCCATCCCATATGTTCCGATAGGGTCGAAGCCCTAGAGGTCGGAGCCTCATCAAAGTCCAAGTTGGTGCTTGGAAAACAGGTTGGTGCCTGTTTCATTAAAAGGGTTGGTGCCCTTCTCTCATATATTGTATACTGTTATTAAAAGGAGATTTAAGTTCTCCTTTTATTTCCTAATATTATTATTATATATATCTCTCTGTCTTTAATTGTGAAGAATCTAACTGGAAATAATTAACAATTGAAAATAAATACTGATTCACCCCCCTCTCAGTATTTCCAACAATTGGTATTGGGATTCCCCCTCTCATGGTATTGACAAAGGCTAAATCTATATAAGGAGAAGAAATTCATTGTACAAAGGGTGTGCATGTGTCTGGGCTTTAAATGAATACTTCACTCTGAAGTTTATCTGTATGGTTGAACTCTGTTCTAAATCGATAGATCTGAATCTATGATGCACCTATGAATATGATGAAGGTTCAAAATCTCTAGATATGGAGATGATGAATCTCTAGGATGATCTGAAAAGAAGCATTGAAGACCTGGCGCAAATCTGTTGAAGAAATTGAAGAAATCTGGGTAAGTTCATAGATCTAGTCTGTTTTGCAATGTTTATCTTTTATAGATCTATACGCAGGTTCATTTCATAAAAAGCACATGTATACGCGGATATGTTTAAACAAAGGTGCGTATAGGCAGTTAGGGTCGTTTTGAAAAATGTACAGATGTATACGTGGGTACGTTTCATGAAAAGCACGTGTATACGCGGATCTGTTTAAACAAAGGCGCGTATGGTATCTAAACTTATAGTTGCTCAAGGTTGAATGTGATTCTGCGTATCTATTCTGAAGTCTGGGTTATCTCTGATATTCTGGTTACAGTGGTTTCACTGCTCTGTTGGAAGCAATGGGCAAAGTATGATTATTGATAAGTGAAGGGTTGTATTGAAGCTGCTTGATCCAGTTTGAAAATTGATGAAACGTGGTCTGTAGTGGTGCTGAGGGTCGAAGCCTTCAGTAAGGGGGTAGTAGCTCCCTTCCAGTAATAGCTGGTAAACGAGAGCAGGGGGTAGTTGCTCCCTTCCAGGAAAAGCTGGTAAACGAGAGCAGGGGGTTGTAGCTCCCTTCCAGGAGAGGCTGGTAAATGAGAGAAGGTTATAGCCTTCTGCAGGTGGGTGCCTGCGTGCTGGTATGAGTCTGTGCCAGTACATGGTTGTAAGATGTTTTCTTTATAATAAAATATTGAAGGCTGAGACAACGACAATGATGGTTTTCTCCCGAATTGGGTTTCCACCTAAAATCCTGGTGTTCATATGTGATGCTTATGAGTGTTGATTTATTCTGTTCTTACTCCACATGTCTACTGCTTACTGAACATCTAATGAATGATTGATGCAATAATCTAAGATAAGAATTATCTGCATAATAAGAGTCTGAGCATACGCAAGTTTCCTTAAGGATATCCGTGTATATACGCTAGTTTTGTTCTGTAAAGTAGCGTATGGGTTTTTGAGAAAAGAAAAGTAAAAAGTTGATTGAAAGATCAAGATACTGATTCACCGCCCCCTCTCAGTATCTTTCCCAACAATTGGTATCAGAGCAGGTCCTTCTGAAAAAGCTTAGCCGCTAGAAGGAAGATCAAGCAAGATGAGAAATCAAGAAGGATTAGCATCTATCAGGCCTCCGCTCTTTAACGGAAACAATTTAATCTTCTGGAAAACAAGGATGAAATCTTATCTTCAGTCTCTGGGAGCAGATGTATGGGCCATTGTTGAAGGAGGATATCAATATCCAGCCGCAGTACCAACAGATCCGACGGAAAAGAATAATTATGAAACAAATGCAAAGGTGGTCAATGCTCTATTGGGAAGTCTAACTGAATCCGCGTTTTTAAAGGTCATGCAGCTGAATACAGCAAAGGAAATATGGGACAAAATTATTCTAAGTTATGAAGGTGATGCAAAGGTAAAAGTTGCAAAACTCCAAACTCTCATAATTGAATATGAAAATTTAAAGATGCATAGTAATGAGAGTATTGCCAGTTTCTTTTTACGTCTTGATGATGTTGTAAATCGTATGAGAAATCTGGGAGAAACGATAGCCGAATCTACTTTGGTTGAGAAAATTTTAAGATCACTAACGGCAAAATTTGAATCAAAAGTTTCTGCTCTTGAAGAAAAACAGGATCTTCAAAATCTTACTGTGGTGCAACTTCATGGCATACTGACTGCTTATGAAATGAGAAGAGGAGGACCATCTGAAGTCAAAGAAGCCGTCTTTAGAGCTTCTACAAAAGGAAAATAAGTACAAGAAGCAGAAGGATCAGGATATATCTCAGAAGAAGATGAGGTTAATTTTGTAAAGAAACTTCAACTTGGCACAGGACGGTTCAGAGGTAAGCTTCCTTTCAAATGTTTTGATTGTGGAAGAGTTGGTCATTATGCTACTAAGTGTCCTTATAAAGAAACATCTGCAAAAGGGAAGGAAGTAGCAAGAAGGAATAAGAACCGGTCTAGCACTAGAAAAAGTTACTATACTCATGAAGATAGTGATGGGTTCTCTGATAGTGAGGAAGAATGTGAACAAGATCTTAGACTTCTCATGGCATTTGAAAAATATTCTAGAGAAGACAAGGATACTTTTATGGATGCTCTAGATGACAATTATTTTCTTGATGAAAACAATCAACTCAAAATTCGCTTGGAAGAAAGTAAAATAATCATTGAGACTCTGAAAAAGCAGAATGAAGAAAAGAAGAAACACAATGAGAAATTAGAATGTGAAGTAGTAAGTCTAAGAAAAGAACTTGAGAAAGTAAAGACTCTGAATCTTAGATTTGCTAAAGGATCTGAAACATTAGATGAGATTATCAAGGTACAACATTCTCCTCTTATAAAGACAGTTCTTGGATATACCAGAGAATCTTCTCAGGCTTCAGCACCAAATTATCTAAAAGCCGCTACAGCTGGTTTACAACATTCTACCACTCAGCAAGGGAATAAAGAATCTTTACAGGTAAAGCATGATCATCTCAATTCAAAGAACACTAACAGGAATATCTTTCAAAGAAACACCAATCAACAGGTAAATTCATGTAGAAGAATTCATGATCGCAGAAATTTCTTTTTCAATGGACAATGTTTCTCATGTCACAATTTTGGTCATAAAGCTGTTCAATGTGTTGCATATAAAACCATCATGACAAGAGAAGCAAGAAAGAAAAGGATTGATATTGAAACAAAGAAGAATACATATAACAACTTTTCTCCTCTTCTAAATGAATTTGAATGTGATTATTGCAATAACTTTGGCCATGAAGAATCTGAATGCAGGAGAAAAGTTCAGCCAAAAGAGCATCTTCCTTCAAAATCCAAGGTATGGAAAAAGAAGGAATTACAGGTTGAAAATTGTGGCATAGCGTTATTTGCAGAAGGTGAAGACAAAAACAAACATCGTGCATATAGTGCTCTAGAAAAGGAAAAGAAAGTTACTTTTGGAAATGATACTCCTGCTGTAATTAAAGGAAAAGGGTCTGTGTTTCTAAGAGAAAAGGTGAAGGCTAATGATGTCATGTATGTGGATGGATTAAGGCATAACCTGTTAAGTGTAAGTCAAATGTGTGATCAAGGAACTGAAGTTTTCTTTAGTTCAAAAGAATGTGTGGTTCATGATCTTGATACAGGTAAAACAATTATAAAAGGAAAAAGAACTCCAAGCAACCTATATGTATTGAAGAACTGCAAAGAACAATGTTACTTGAGTAAATCCTCAGAAAACTAGCTATGGCATAGAAGGTTGGGGCATCTAAGCTTCTCTCAAATCAACAAATCAAGAAGACTTAATGTTGTTCGTGGTCTTCCCAATATTACTCTACCTAAAAGTATCATATGCAAATCCTGTCAATTCGGTAAGCAAACTAGAGTGCAATTTAATGCCAAGGAAGGATCATCAAGTAAGCCTCTTGAACTCATTCATACTGACATATGTGGACCTATGAGGAAAAAGTCACCACGTGGTGAAGAATACTATATCTTATTCATTGATGATTTCTCTAGAATGTGTTGGATTAGGTTGATTAAACACAAAGATGAAGCATTTGAGAAATTTCAGATCTTCAAAGCACTGGTTGAAAATGAATTAGATCTAAAAATCAAGTGTCTTAGATCTGATCGAGGAGGAGAATATACATCAGATGAATTCCTTGAATTTTGTGAACAACATGGCATAAAAAGACATTTTTCTGTAGCTGGCACTCCACAAAAAAATGGCGTAGCAGAAAGAATGAATAGAACAGTTCAAAAAATGGCCAGAGCTATGCTTGATGATTTCGGAACACCTGACAGTTTTTGGGGAGAAGCAGCACATACATCGGTAAATATTCTTAACAAGGCACATGTTCGTGTAAACAGTGATAAAACGCCATATGAACTCTGGTATGGTAATCCTCCCACTGTGAAGCATTTTAGAGTTTTTGGAAGCAAATGCTTTATAAAAAATAATGATGAAAAAATTGGCAAGTTTGAACCTAGAGCAGATGAAGGAATACTTCTTGGGTACTCCTCTAGGAGTAGAGCATATAAATGTTACAATAAAAAACTTCGGAAGATTGTTGAATGTATTGATGTTGTTATTGATGAGTCTCCTGCAGCCCCAAAAGAAGAAAAACAAACAACAAATGAAGGCGATGGTGACTTATGTCCTTCTACATCAAATAGAAATGATATAGACAGTGAACCCAATGAAGAACCTAAAGATGATTTATCTGAAAAAGCTCCATCCAGATATGTTCAAAAGAATCATCCAGAATCTCAAATTTTGGGAGATAAGGGATCAGGTGTACAAACAAGAAGGACTCTTGTGGGATCTTCTAGCTATCTGGCATTTCTATCTACTATTGAACCTCACGATGTCAATCAAGCTAGTAAAGATGAATGTTGGGTTCAAGCCATGAATGAAGAGCTTGATCAAATTGAAACGAATCACACTTGGGAATTAGTACCAAGACCTCATAACAAAAATGTCATTGGAACTAAATGGATATTCAAAAACAAGTTAAATGAGAATGGGGATGTTGTAAGAAACAAGGCTAGACTTGTTTGCAAGGGGTATACTCAACAAGAAGGTATAGAATTTGAAGAAAATTTTGCTCCTGTAGCTAGACTTGAAGCCATAAGAATGTTTCTTGCTTTTTCAAGTTTTCAACAAATCAAATTTTATCAAATGGATGTTAAATCTGCCTTTCTCAATGGTGATCTAGAAGAAGAAGTTTATATAGAACAACCGGAAGGATTCATTTTGGGAAATGATGAAAATCTTGTTTGTAGACTTAAAAAGGCTCTATATGGTCTCAAACAAGCTCCAAGGGCATGGTATTATCGTCTTGACAAATATCTTCATCAACAAGGATTTTCAAAGGGGTCTGCTGATAGAAACTTATACACAAAAATTGAAAATGATAAACTATTGATTGTGGTTGTATATGTTGATGATATCATTTTTGGAAGTAATGAAGAATCTATGAGTCAGAAATTTGCTTCTGTCATGCAGCAAGAATTTGAAATGTCTTTACTTGGGGAACTAACATTCTTTCTTGGCTTGCAAGTGCATCAAACTACATATGGTATATTCTTGTCACAAGCAAAATACCTTAAGAAAATTCTGAAGAAGTATGGCATGGAAGAGTGCAAACCTGTAAGTACACCAATGATAACTAGATGTAATCTCAGTTCTCATGATGATTCTCCCACGGTGAATCAACCAGAATACAGATCTATGATAGGAAGTATTCTGTATCTCACTGGGACTAGACCAGACATTATGCATGCAGTTGGGATTGTTGGACGATTCCAAGCTAATCCAAAAGAGACTCACCTTCAGGTTGTCAAAAGAATATTCAAATATCTACAAGGAACTCAAGACTTTGGACTATTGTATCCAAAGAATGCTGATATTACTCTTCATGCTTACACTGATGCAGATTAGGTTGGAAATGTTGATGATCGGAAAAGCACTAGTGGTGGTGCATTCTATATGGGGCCCCGGCTAGTATCTTGGTTCAGCAAGAAGCAAAACTCTATTGCCTTATCTACAGCAGAAGCAGAATATGTGGCTGCCGCATCATGTTGCACTCAACTTCTTTGGATGATGCAAACCTTACAATATTTTCAAATCAAATGTTCACCTCCTATCTCCATTATGTGTGATAATACAAGCGCCATCAGTATCTCAAAGAATCCTGTTATGCATTCTAAGACCAAGCACATTCCCATCAAGTATCACTTCTTACGTGAACAAGTGCTTGAACAAAAGGTGAAGTTGGAGTATGTTCCCTCCAAAGAACAAGTTGTTGATATATTTACCAAACCTTTTCCCAGGGAAGCGTTCGAATATCTCAGGCAGAAGTTGGGAGTAGTCTCTGCCTTGCAGAAAATCAGAACTGCTTAAATTCAGAAGATTAAATTGGATACGCAGGTTTCCGGAAAGACAGTCGCGTATATACGCGGGTTTATACACAGAAAACTGCGTATGGTTAGTTGCTGACAAATTTTGTTTTGGGTCAACATTTTTTAGCACAACTGCAGTGCTGTATGGTATCTTTGATGATGTTTCAACTCTTATATTTCTGTTTCATTCTCTGATATTGGGTAAAGATGCCTTGATGATTGGTTGTTGAAAGTGTTCAGGGGGAGCAATGTATGATGATTCCCATGGTTGGTTTTGGTAATTCTGGTTATGTTTATTTCTGACAGTGCATCTGATGTGACAAAATAAGACAGGTACAGGTGGTACAGATTCAGGGGGAGAAGAAGGAATGTGAAATTTTCAGTTTTTCGCTTTCCATACGCGGGTTTTATGAAGAAAAATCGCGTATACACACGAGTTCCATTGGAGACAGAAGCGTATGCTTTTCTGTTAAGGAAAACAGTGAGATGGATCAAGAAAAAGAGCACAGTTTCAGGGGGAGCATTAGCCTTGCTGAGTGTAATGCATTGTTGGCATTATGATGATTCTGAAATGTGATCTCTTTCTTGAGGTCTTTTTGGTAGTGGTCATAAAAAGTCATATTTGTAATTTGATGAAAAG
This sequence comes from Pinus albicaulis, assembly GCA_034641835.2. NCBI lineage: Eukaryota > Viridiplantae > Streptophyta > Pinopsida > Pinales > Pinaceae > Pinus > Pinus albicaulis. The sequence continues at coordinate 63,798,751 of MU968411.1, read as the reverse complement.
TTCATGGTGAGACCTATGATGTAAAATTTTAATATTCAGACATGTAAGGACTTGTTCAAATGTGTAAACCCACTTGGTTGGGTAGTTGAGTCAAAATGTGTAAACCAACTTGGTTGGGTACTTGAGTCTCATATGTAAATCCACTTGGTTGGATCTTTGATGTAAGTATGAGTCCTTGGTGATAGGAAGGTCATAGAGTCATGTACTTCATTGAAAAATATGTTTGAACATTCAACATGAATTCAGGGGGAGCATGGTAACTTCAGTGCACATCAGATCTACAGCGCTCTTCTATCTACATGAGGAGAAAACAACCTTGTGTTGGTTTTGATCCGCCCTTTTCCCTTGATGTCAAAGGGGGAGAGTGACATGGTGTTTGAATAGGGGAGAATATCATTATGCTTAATTTATCTATCTGTTCCGGTGATCAAACACCATCGTGGTTGCCATCAAGTCCAAAGGGGGAGATTGTTGGCAATATGATGCAGAGTGTTGTCCTTGATGGCAACCCACTTGATGAAGATGATGGCAACCTACTTAATGAAGTTGTTCTTGATGCTTGATGAGTTTATTAATGATGTAAATCTGATGTTCTACAAGTAGCTCAGAAGTACCAAAGAAAGAAATATCATATAATGTAATAATGATGAAAAGTGGTAACAAATACACAATTGCTTAGAGAAGTAGCCGTATGCACGCTAAAAGTACGTACTCTAAGCTTATGCTCAGACTGTGTTTTAAAATTTATAAAACTAGTGGACTTTACCATGGTGGCTGACCTTACCAGCTCGAGCGCCTGATTTATTCACTTCCGATCCCGTCTAGAATACCAATTATTAGTGTAAGTCAGCCTATCGACAAGGCTAAATCTATGTAAGGAGAAGAACGACAGCAAAGGGTGTGCACAAGTTCGTTTTCTAGTCGAATACTTCACTCTAAGTTTATTCTATGGTTGAACTTTTGTTCTAAATCGATAGATCTAAATCTATGATGCACCCATGAATATGATGAAGGTTCAAAATCTCTAGATCTGGAAATGATGAATCTCTAGGATGATCTGAAAAGAAGTATACAAGACCTGGCACAAATCTATTGAAGATATTGAAGAAATCTGGGTAAGTCCATAGAAATGATCTATTCTGCAAAGTTTATCTTTTATAGATCTACACGCATGTTCGTTTCATGAAAAGCGCGTATATACCCGGATCTGTTTAAACAAAGGCACATATAGCAGTTAGGTCATTTGAAAATGTACGATGTAACCAATGCTTCGGTGAAAAGTGGCACATGTGATACGGACCGTTTAAGCAAAGGAGATGGCATCTAAAGTATCTGAACTTATAGTCGCTCAAGGTTGGAATGTGATTCTCATTCATTCTGGAAGTCCAGTGACTTTTATTCGGTTACGGAGCCTTCACCGTCTGGAAGCAATGGGAAAAGTATGATTATTGAGGTTATTGACAAGGAAGGTTGTACGGAAGCCGTTTGATCCAGCTTTGAAAATTGATAAAGACACCGAGGGTGCCGAGGGCTCAGTTTCCCCGCAGGGTAGCTCCCTTCCAAAGAATAGCCGGTAAATGAGAGGCGGTGGGTAGTTGCTCTCCTGTGAGAAAATGGGTAAAAGAGAGCAAAAAGGGAGTGTTGAAAATGCATTAAGATGATGGAACTTAGTGAAATGAAGTCGCCTTCACTAAGTGGGCCCGCAGGCAAATTCTGGCGCAAAGTCTATTTTTAGACTATGTCTATTTTTAGACATATGGATCATGGTCCGGGGATTGCAGTATGTTATTCTTGGAGTATTGGTCATGTTGGTAAAAATAGATGGACCTCTATTTTTTGGACCTATAGGTCGAAGTCTATTTTTAGACTGCCTATCCTAAAAATAAGGAAGTCAAATATTATTTACCCTTAATAATATTTGGACTCTAAACTTCAGTTTACTCTCTTGGAGCACTTCAGTTCGAGCCTTGGAAGTGGCTCATGCATCTGACAGAGGAATTACGCTATTCCTAGGGGTTTGGTGAGCTCTTGCATGGTTGACTTCAGTTAGGACTTCAGTGGCAGAAGTTTGGTGGAGTTAATGAGACAGCTAGTGGAGTTGTGTTCGGTTTAACTTAGTTGAACTAGTTGAGATTAGTTTAACTAGCTAATCAACTAGTTATGAGTAGAGTGAATTAAATATTATTTAATTCATTAATTAGTAACTCATTATTCAACTCAAGAACACATCAGTTCACTACAGTGCATGATCAGTTCAGTGGAGACCAGGGAAAGAGGTAGATGAAAGGGTGGAGTTAGCTATCAGTGGCGACATCAGTTGTGCATGAGATTTGCACCACACTTGGAGGAATTGCCCATGATGATTGCGCCGTCAAGCCAAGGAGATTCGAACCTTGGATCTCTATATAGACAGGCCTGGATTGCGCAATAGAGGCAAGGCAATTGGCGGTGAGTTTTGAACCAGTAACCTGTTCAAAACTAAGCTAGTTTGTGTGTAACTTCATGAGATAGTACTGAGTACTTGTGAGGAGTATTGTACCGAGTTTGTTACTTGATTTCTCCATTATAATATACACAATAGCTGCGGGGTTTTCAGCTATAATCTTTCCCCATACATACTGTGTTAATGTGTATGATGATTTGATGTGTTATCGCTTGATTTTATTTCCGCATGTTTGATGATTTGAGTGGAAGAGATTATGTGTTGCATATAAATTTGATCAGCGGTGATCGTGATAGTCTCAGATGTTAATTGAATCATTATTCGCAAATTTACGTAGCCGCTCAGAGAGGTCGGTAAATTCAGGAGAAGGTCGTAGCCTTCATAGGAAACAAGGCAGTCGGGGGTGAGTTCTGCTAAGACATGGTTTGTAAGATGTTTTTTATAATAAATATTGAAGGCCGAGACAAGCAAGATGAAGGCAGGTTTTCTCCGAATTATTAGTCGTCCAAAATCCCGGGTGTTCATATGTGATGCTTATGAGTGTTGATTTATTCTGTTCTTACTCTACATGTCTACTGCTTACTGAACATCTAATGAATGATTGATGCAATAATCTAAGATAAGAATTATCTGCATAATAAGAGTCTGAGCATACGCGAGTTTCTTTAAGGATATCCGTGTATATACACTAGTTTTGTTCTGTAAAGTAACATATGGGTTTTTGAGAAAATAAAAGTAAAAAGTTGATTGACAGATCAAGATACTGATTCACCCCCCCTCTCAGTATCTTTCCCAACAGGTTTATAGATGAAGCTTCGAAATATGAAAAGGAAGCTAAGAATGGAAGAACATATGACATTCAACAAATATGAACACAAGAGGAGTCCTGGAATGTTTTTGGATTTTGATGATCACCAACGAAAAAATCGGAATTAAAGCTCTTTTAGGATTGAGACAACAACCTATTTGCTCTGGAATTAAAATGGAAATACATGTAACAGGCATGAAAATGCATATAATGGTTGAATGTAACAACAGGCAGAAACAATTTTTTTGTTTTGACTAAGATGTATTTGGAATAGAAACATAAAAGGAAATTGTACTGGTACATAAATATAAACCAGTGGTTTTTTCTTCTGAAAAAAAAAGAATAACTTGAATATTCAAAATAATCTTATGATATTTTTGTTTACAATTGCTTTCTTTTTGGATTTCTAATTTATCAATATGTTTTCTGGTAGTACAAAGGTGCGTTCACATGTTTATAAAGAAATTAAAGGTACATGAGCTTAACATAGTTTCACTGCTTTGGTCATTCTTTGTAAAGTTTCTTCATAATTCCTCTTAGTTTTCTACTTGCATATTTGCGTGTTTAGGTAACCCTTCCAACGCTTCTGTGGGAAATTTCCTTTCTCCTCAGAGTTTTTGAATTCAAGTTCAATTGTACAAACTTTACTGATTTATTGAATCCCGTATTTACCAGGCCAAGACTCTCGCTCACTCTGGTGTGAATGCAATGTATGAAGATGAAATTCATCTTTGTTTGAATTAAGTTATTCTTCCTATTTGGAAAAATCTTTTCATGGCTTCGATCATTTGTAACCGTGTACTTACATAGTTCTGGAATAGTTACAACTATAATTTTTAATTGATTTCTTTGATAAACCTTCTTCTCGGCCATTTGCACTAGCCTATTTGTAGTTCAATTTTTATTTTTATACATATATGTTTATTTTGTATTAAAAATTTATCGATTGTGTATTATATCAAGTGTCGTACTCCTTGTTTTAGCTAATCATTGTTAGATTTACATGTTGTAGAAAATATAACATTGAGATTCAATATGATCTTGTAATGTACTAAAACAAGATACTGAATCCTTCTTCAATTTGCGAAAATAAAACACGATCACACAATCACATAACAAGTAAAAGAAAGATACAATCAATCACACAACAGAAGATGTATCTGGGGAAAGCACACTGCCTAAAACCCCACTATCTACAATACAAGGACCATGAAACAATACAATGCTTTCTCTCTTAAGAGAAACTCCTGCACTCTACCAACTGTCTCACTCTAATCTAGGAAAAATCGGATAGATACTTTGCCAATTCTCTGCCTCTGCTCAACCTGCCTTTCTCATGTATTCCTTGAGGAATTAAATCCATATTAAATAGGGAAATCCCTTGCCTTGATTGTGAAATTCTTCCCAGTTCTCCAACTGAGTCTATAACTAACCTGTACAATTTTATAATTATACAATTGACAGTTATCATCCCTTCAACCTCAGTCTCAACTAGGCCTTCCTTAGAACTGACATGAAAAAAATATTTATAACAAATTTTCAGTTCACTTATTGATCACTACTTGTGAATTAAATCAGATTTAATTCACTTGACCTCTCACTAGCTCATTACTCATTTAGAACTAGTTAAACTGTTTTTAACTCAATTTCTTGAGTTAACTAATTACAAATCACAAATAATTGTAACTGGACCTCCTTAAATCATGGGATAACTCTACATGCATCCTCTTAGACCCTCAATTCGAATTTAATAAGCTAACCCAGTCATTCTGACTTAGTTAACCAATACAAGCTGTCATGAGATGAAATTACAATTTCTCTTCCAATTTAATTAAGGGAAAATTAAATCAGAAGCCCCACTTTGGGGTGCCATTTCAACACTTCCTCTCAGCAAGAAATGGATTATCTACCACCCCGATCCTGCCTATGTGGAATTAAAATTTTCTTCTTGCCAGCGTCTTCGTCAATATGTCTGCATCCAGCTCCTTCGTGGGAATGTAATCTAATGACATAATCCACCTCTGCACACAATCTCTGAGATGGTGATACCGAATATAAATATGCTTGGACCTGTCATGGAATATTGGATTAACTGAGAGTTTGATGAAAATCTTGTTATCACAATGTATTACCTTCATATCCATTTCTTGACCAAGAAAACCAAGTATTTTCCTCATCCAGATAGCTTCGCATGCTGCTTGAATGGCCGACATGTACTCTGCCTCTGCTGAAACGAGTGCAACTGATCTTTGTTTCATGCTGTACCATGAAACTATTGCTGATCCTATGCTGAAGATGCCTCCTAATGTGCTCTTCTTGTCGAATAGACTCCATGCCCAATCTACATTGGTGAAGCCTTGAAGCTTCACTCCCTCTGTCCATCTGTACCATAATCCATACTCTGTTGTACCCTTGAGATATCGCAACACATGCTTCCCTACCTTCCTAAAGGGTTTGGTTGGCTTAACCATAACTTGGATCAATTGGTTAATTGCGTAGCATATGTCGAGTTGTGTGTTCACCAAATACATGAGTGGACCCACCAACTACCTGCAAACAATATCATCCACTACTTCGCCCGAAGTAGCATCCTCCTTCCTTCAATTTCCTGCAAGAGAAGTCTCCATGGGTTTGGTGCCCGCCATGTGGAACTTCCTCAGAATCTCCTTGGCATACTTTTCATGAAATAAAAATAGATCCCCATCTCATTGCCATATTTCCAACCAAATAAATAGTGCAAGAGTCCCATGTCCTTCATCTCAAATTCTCCTACAATATCATCTTTGCAAGACTTTATGAGCTTCTCATCACATGTAAATATCATATAATCAACATGAAGTACAATAATCAAGATCTTACCATCAAACACAATATGATATAGGTTCCATTCCGCTTCACTCTTGGAGAATCCCAACCGAGTGAAATATATATCAATCCTGGTGTACCAAGCATGAGGTGCTTGCTTCATCCCATACAATGCTCTCTGTCTGCACACATGCAAGTCCCTGTCTAAGGTATCAAAACCTTCCGACTGCTCAATGTACACTTCTTCCTTAATAACTCCAATGAGAAAAGCTGTCTTTACATCCATCTGATGTATCTGCCATCCCATATGTGCCAAGAGTGCAATGATGGATCTAATATATGAGTACCATTAGAGGAAATTTCATCTTAAAAGTGCACATGAAATTTTCATGTAATTTCCATGTCATAATTTGTAAACCAATCAAAATGCTTTAAATTTAAAAATACGTACATGTAAATATTTTGGAGGGAAAAGAAGAAATTATTATTATTATTTTTTCTTAATTGTATTTTTTGCTTATTTCCTTATAGGTTTACTCAAATTAAAGTTTAGACACTAATTAGATGCATAATTAAATTCCACATCCAACAAGTACCCATTATGCATAATTTTGAGAAGACCCACCTTGACAAAAATGTCATATACATTAAAAAATCATGTTTTAACATGTTTTTATAATGTATTTGCAATTTTTATCAATGTGGGCTTTCTCAAAAGTATGCATAATGGGTAATCATTGGATGTGGAATTTAATTCCACATATTGTTGGTCAATAATTGTCATTGATGGAATATAAGCTCTCTTGATGAGTCCTCTTAATGGAAGATTGATAGATGCTGCACTATGACATATGATGACATGGAAGACACACCATGATGAAAAAGCTCTAATTATCTCTTACTGTCCCAATCACCTTTTGCACTAAAATTTTATGAACAGTCACAAAGAAAAATAAATTTAGACACCTTGGGGGCATCCTTTCACAATGAATCCTAGACCATATTAAAGAGGATTTTTCCCTCTTTCCAACAAGCTCTTACTTGCCCTGAAACTCCCATTAGTTTGTGAGAAACTGAATTTTTAAGATAAAAAAATATATATTTATAGTCAAGCCGACCTATGCAGTCATATAATGTCGGTCCTTCTTCCAATGGATTTTTCTCTTCATAGAATGTACATACATACATATACATATATATATATATATATATATATATATATATATATATATATATATATATATAAATATGCATTCATCCATTTTAGAGTCATCAATTCGGTGAAGATAATTCATTGTAGATCGCATCAAGTGTAGTTCACACCTCATGAACTAAAGGAGGCCGAGGAAGGATTGTTTAAGGTTATAAATATTTGATCATCCTGAAAACCATGGAACTAAAGTTATCAAGCACAAGTTCTCAGATTAGTTAACACTCAGACCTGTTGCAACTTTGTATTGAGGCTTGATCTGTTGAGTGAAGACATCATACTTCGGAACTCTTGCAGTCCTTGGATCAGTTAACAGTCGGACCTGTTGCAGCCCTGTATTGAGGCTTGATCTATTGAGTGAAGGCATCATACTTCGGAACTCTTGCAGTCCTTTGATCAGTTAACAGTCAGACCTGTTGCAACCCTGTATTGAGGTTTGATATGTTGAGTGAAGACACCATACTTCGAAACTCTTGCAGTCCTTAGATCAGTTAACACTCGGACCTGTTGCAACCCTGTATTGAGGCTTGATCTGTTGAGTGAAGACACCATACTTCACACATATGTGGGTAAACCAGTGCTTCCATAAAGCTCAGATAAGACTGATCTATGGAGGATTAGAGATACAACTGTGGAGGCTTTGATGCTAGTGGAGGGATGAACAATCAACAGTCAAGTAAGTACATGGCACAATTTCTATTAAAAAGAAGACCGAAGGGTTGGTGTCCTTGGGGTAGGTACCCCTAAACACAAGGTTGGTGCCTTGAGACGATAGGGTCGAAGCCCTAGAGGTCAGAGCCTCATCAAAGTCCAAGTTGGTGCTTGGAAAATAGGTTGGTGTCTGTTTCATTAAAAGGGCTGGTGCCCTTCTCTCATATATTGTATACTGTTATTAAAAGGAGATTGAAGTTCTCCTTTTATTTCCTAATATTATTATTATATATATCTCTCTGTCTTTAATTGTGAAGAATCTAACTGGAAATAATTAACAATTGAAAATAAATACTGATTCACCCCCCTCTCAGTATTTCCAACAATTGGTATCAGAGCCAACTTCTTCATTATTAGCCTAACAGCTGGAAGAAGGATTCTTAGGCACAATGAAGAACATTGAAGCAACAGGGAAACTCCCTATCTTTGATGGAACAAATTTCAGTTTTTGGAAAAAGAGGATGTCCTACTATCTAATGTCTCTTGGCCCTGAAGTATGGCACTCTGTTTTGAATGGATACAAAGCTCCCACTGGTCTTCCAACTGATCCAGATGAAAGAAAAGCATACATTTCTAATGCCAAAGATTTAAATTCCATCACTAGTGGAATCACCGATTCCGAATTTATGAAAGTCATGAACTGTGACTCAACCAAAGAAGTATGGGATAAATTGGTTTCGCTATATGATGGGGACTCCAAAGTTAAGAAGGCAAAGCTTCAAACCTATAGAAGACAATTCGAGAGTCTGAAAATGGATGATGAAGAAGATATTGTATCATACTTCCTCGGATTAGCTGAAGTGGTTAACTCTCTTAAAGGACTAGGGGAAAATATTGAAGAAAATACCATAGTTCAAAAAATCCTGAGATCACTTCTTGACAAATTTGACTCCAAATTAAGTGCCATAGAAGAAATGAAGGACCTAGATACTCTCAAGATGGATGAACTTCATGGAATCCTTACTGCCTATGAGATGAGGAAAGGGATCCCAAATTTCAAAGAAGCAGCTTTCAAAGCCTCAAAGTTTACAAAAGAAGGAAAAAGATGGAATTACAACAGCAATGAATCAGATACTGAAAAAGAGTTAGCTCAATTTGTACGAAGACTAAAAAGGGGATCTAAGCTAAAAGGTAAGTACCCTCTTATTTGTTTCAATTGTGGAAGAATAGGTCATTACGCTGCAAAATGTACTCATAAACATGATAGTGATGATGAAAAATAATCTAAAAGAATGATGTACAAGAAGAAAGGGTTTAATAAGAAGATTTTCTTCTCTAAACAAGATGAGTTTGATGAATATGAATTCGTAGTCATAAATAGGAAATCAACTAGAAATGTGCATCAGTACAAAGAAAGCGATGATGAATCAGATGAGGAAAGTAATTATGTTGGAAGCAAATAAACGCTATTCATGGCATTTACAAATGACGATGACTCAGAAATAGAAGATGAAAGAAACATGGATAGTTTGCTAATGAGTGCCATTGAAGAAAATGAGAATATACAAAAGAAGATAATTTCTCTCAAAATAGAAAGAGAGGAAGCAAAAAGAAGGGAAGACTTCTTGAACATCAAGTGAAAAGAGAAGGATGATATCTGTGAAAAATGTGAAGCTGAAATAGTGTCCCTAAGAAAGGAATTGGAGCAAATCAAAAGGAGTTGGCAAAGCTCTCTAGCTTTTGACAACATTCTTAACACTCAAAGACCTCAACATGACAAGTCTGGAATTGGTTTCAAAGGAGAATAATCAAGTACGAAGAATAATGCCATAAGTTATGCTGATGTACTCTCTTGCCATAAAAAAAGAAAAGAAAAATCATCTCAGGAAAAAGGTCACATCTCAAAAACAAGATTTGAAAGAGAAACTCCAAGGAAGAATGTTGATTCAAGCTATGGATACTGCTACAGGTATCAAACTATTTTTCTTGGACATTGTTACAATTTTAAAAACTTTGGGCATCAAGTTAAGCATTGCAAGGCTCATAAGAATGAAGCACCAAGATTGAATAATCAACCAAACCAACTGCAAGGGCCTAAAGAGCAAGAAGAAATAAAAAATTACAATTCCTTTGATCCTTTGGCTAAGTTTGATCCGTCTTGCTCATTATGTGATGATTATGATCATAATGAACACAATTTCCCTCTCAAAAGGGAAAAGGCTAAAAACGTAAATCTCAAAACTGAAAAATGTGGCCTAGCTCTATGTGCTCATAGTGAAGAAAATCATTGGTTCGTGGATAGTGGATGCTCGAGACATATGAAAGGTGACCAAAATAAGTTTATCTCATTGAACAAGAAAAATGGAAATGTATCCTTTGGAAGTGGATCTGCTAAAATCACTGGAAAAGGGACTACTACCCTTGTCAATGGACTAGGAAAGGCTCAAAATACCTTGCTGGTAGAAGGGCTCAAACGCAATCTCTTAAGTGTCAGCCAGATTTGTGACCAAGGACATAATGTTGTCTTTAGTACAAAAAATTGTGAAATAAGAGACTCGTCCTCAGGAGAGCTTGTGGCAAAAGGAGTAAGAACACCAGATAATGTTTACATTCTCAGTAGAATCCAAGAATATAAATGTTACTTAAGTCAAACAGAAGAAATTTGGTTATGGAACAAGCGATTGGGGCATACAAGTTTTGATAACCTAGTCAACATTAGCAAAATTAATGTAGTAAGGGATATTCCAAAAATGTGCAAACCAAATCAAGTTGTATGTGGCCCATGCCAACATGGAAAGAAAACTAGAAATAGCCACAAAACTAAGGAGTTCTCAACAACAAAACCTTTGGAAATGATTCATGTAGATTTGTGTGGGCCAACTAGAACTCTAGCTCTTCAGGGTGAAAGGTATTTTGCTCTATTTGTTGATGAATATACTAGAATGATGTGGATATATTTCATAAAATATAAATCCGAAGCATTTGAATGTTTTAAAAATCTTAAGGCTCTCATTGAAAATGAGAAAGATTCTAAGATTAAATGTCTTAGAACGGATAGAGGAGGAGAATTCACCTCAAAAGAGTTCGATAAATTATGTAAAGAGCATGGAATCAAAAGAGAACTCTCTATTGCTAGGACACCCCAGAAAAATGGAGTAGTTGAAAGAAGGAACCTAACCATTCAAGAAATGGCAAGGACAATGCTACTATCAGCTGATTTGCAACCAAAATATTGGAGAGAAGCAGTTGGCACCGCAATTTACACCTTAAATTGAACTCAACTAAGACCAAATAATGAAAAGACTCCTTATGAATTATGGAAAGGAAGACCCGATTCAGTAAAATATTTCAAGGTTTTTGGAAGCAAATGTTTCATAAAAATAACTGATAACTCACCAGGTAAATTTGATTCAAGAGTTGACGAAGGAATATTTATTGGATACTCCACTAGGAGCAAAGCTTACAAATGTTACAACTATCGTCTACGAAGAATAGTGGAAAGCATTGATGTAAATATTGATGAAGGCCTTCCAGAAAAAGGAATTGAAGATCATGAAGTTGAGCCTTTCTTTGAACAAAGTGAAGAAGAAGAACCTGAAAAAGAAGAGGAGAATGAAGAACCTCAAAATGAATCTTCAAAAACTCCCTCCAAGATCAAGTTTGTTCAAAGATATCATCCATAAGAACAGGTCATCAGAAATATAGATGAAGGAATCTAAACTCGAAGAAGGATGATAAGCACCCCTATAAACGATGATGTGGCTCTATTATCTTTAATAGAACCTAAAATTTTTTCTCAAGCAAGAAAAGATCCTCGTTGGATAAAGGCCATGGAAGAAGAAATGTCTCAAATCGAAAAAAAATGAGACTTGGGAACTGGTACCTCACCCAAAAGATAAAAATATAATTGGAACAAAATGTGTATTAAAAAACAAGATGAATGAAGATGGACAAATCATCAGAAATAAAGCCATAATTGTCTGCAAAGGATACTCGCAAATCGAAGGAATTGACTTCGAAGAAACCTTTGCACCAGTAGCTCGAATGGAAGCCATAAGAATTTTTATAGCATTTACTTGCTCAAAAGGATTCAAGGTTTATCAAATGGTTGTAAAATCAACATTCCTGAATGGAGATCTCAAGGAGGAAGTTTACATGGAGCAACCAAAAGGATTTTATCTTGCTGAAGGAAAAGACCTTGTATGCAAACTAAAAAAGGCCTTGTATGGATTAAAACAAGCCCCTAGAGCATGGTATGCAAAGTTGGATCACTATCTGCAACAAGAAGGTTTCAAAAAGGGAGTGGCAGGTAGCAATCTCTACATGAATATGGACAAGGAAAAACTTCTGATCACTCTTGTTTACGTCGATGATCTAATATTTGCTAGAAATGATGAAGAAATGAGCCATGAATTTGCTCTAAATATGTCAAAAAAATTCGAGATGTCAATGATTGGTGAGTTGTCGTACTTCTTGGGCTACAAATATCTCAAACCTCTGCAGGCATGTTTATATCTCAAGAAAAATATCTTAAAGACATGCTTAAAAGATATGGGATGGAAGACTGTGCACCTATGAGCACACCAATGACCACAGATTGTGAATTAAGCAAAGATGATGATACCCCCCAAATAGATTCAACTCTTTATAGGTCAATAATTGGAGCTCTCCTATACTTAACTGCTACAAGACCAGATATTATGCAAGCAATAGGAATGGTAGCAAGATTTCATTCAAGTCCTAAACAATCCCATCTAGCAGCTATGAAAAGAATTCTCAGATATCTGAAAGGAACGACTGATTTCGGTCTTTGGTATCCTAAGAGTTAAACTCTTATTGTGATAGCTTATTCTGATGCTGATTGGGCTAGAAGTGTGGATGATCGAAAAAGTACTAGTGGAAATTCATTCTTTATGGGAGATTGTCTTGTATCTTAGCTCAACAAAAAGCAATAATCTATATCCCTTTCTACAGCTGAAGCCGAATATATAGCTGCTATTGATTGTTGTACATAAATTCTATGGATGAAGGAAGCCTTGAAGGATGTCAACATAGAAACTAAGCAACCAATTACTATTTTTTGTGACAATACTAGCCCCATCAGTCTTTCAAAGAATCCAGTGATGCACTCAAGAACCAAACATATTCCAATCAAATACCACTTTCTCCGTGAAAAAGTTTCTGAACATAATATCAGGTTGGAATACGTCAATACAAAAGATAAAATTGCGGATATCTTTACAAAACCCCTTCCACGAGAAGCATTTGAGTATCTTCGCCAAAAGATGGGGGTCATTAATGGAATATAAGCTCTCTTGATGAGCCCTCTTAATGGAAGATTGATAGATGCTGCACTATGACATATGATGACATGGAAGACACACCATGATGAAGAATATCTAATGATCTCTTACTGTCCCAATCACCTTCTGCACTAAAATTTTATGAACAGTCACAAAGAAAAATAAATTTAGACACTTTGGAGGCATCCTTTCACAATGAATCCTAGAACATATTAAAGAGGATTTTTCCCTCTTTCCAACAAGCTCTTACTTGCCCTGAAACTCCCATTAGTTTGTGAGAAACTGAATTTTTAAGATAAAAAAATATATTTACAGTCAAGCCGACCTATGTAGTCATATAATGTCAACCCTTCTTCCAATGGATGTGTCTCTTCATAGCGACAAACTACTATATATATAAATCTGTGTTCATCCATTTCAGAGTCATCAATTCGGTGAAGATAATTCAGTGTAGATCGCAGCAAGTGTAGTTCACACCTCGTGAAATAAAGGAGGCCGAGGAAGTATTGTTTAAGGTTATAACTGTTTTATCATCTTGAAAACCGTGGAACTGAAGTTATCAAGCACAAGTCCTCATATTAGTTAACACTTGGACCTATTACAACCCTGTATTGAGGCTTGATCTGTTGAGTGAAGACATCATACTTAGGAACTCTTGCTGTCCTTGGATCAGTTAAAAGTCAGACCTGTTGTAGCCATATATTGAGGCTTGATCTGTTGAGTGAAGACATCATACTTTGGAACTCTTGCAGTCCTTGGATCAGTTAACAGTCCGACCTGTTGCAACCCTATATTGAGGTTTGATCTATTGAGTGAAGACACCATACTTCGAAACTCTTGCAGCCCTTAGATCAGTTAACACTCGGACCTGTTGCAGCCCTGTATTGAGGCTTGATCTGTTGAGTGAAGACACCATACTTCACACATCTATGGGTAAACCAATGCTTCCATAAAGCTCAGATAAGACTGATCTATGAAGGATTAGAGATATAAAGGTGGAGGCTTTGATGCTAGTGGAGGGATGAACAATCAACAGTCAAGTAAGTACATGACACAGTTTCTATTAAAAATAAGACCGAGGGATTGGTGTCCTTGGGGTAGGTGCCCCTAAACACAAGGTTGGTGCCTTGAGAAGATAGGGTCGAAGCCCTAGAGGTCGGAGCCTCATCAAATTTCAAGTTGGTGCTTGGCAAACAGGTTGGTGCCTGTTTCATTAAAAGGGTTGGTGCCCTTCTCTCATCTATTGTATACTATTATTAAAAAAAGATTGAAGTTCTCCTTTTATTTCCTAATATTATTATTATATATATCTCTCTGGCTTTAATTGTGAAGAATCTATCTGGAAATAATTAGCAATTGAAAATAAATACTGATTCACCGCCCTCTCAGTATTTCCAACACATATAATGAGTGTCTAGACTTGAAATTTAAGTAAACCTATAAGGAGATAAGCCGAAAATACAATTAAAAAAAGTAGTTTTTTGTTTTCCCTCCAAAATTCATAACTCTTATTTTATTATTTTAACTACTATTTTATTAATTTTCCTTAGGAGGCCACTTTTAGGCTAAAATTTCCTCTAATGCTTGCGATTGGTGCACAAGTCTCATCATAGTCAATCCCCTCCACATGAGAGAACCCTTTGGCCACAACTCTAGCCTTGTGTTTCTCCACACTCCCATATGCTACCCGATTCACCTTGTAGACCCATCTGGATCCTACAATTGACTTCCCCACTAGTCTTGGAACAACTTCCCATGCACTGTTTCGCTCGCCTTCGTAGGATTGTCTTTATTGTAATTTTTGTGAATAACTTGAATACTCAAAATAATCTTACAATATTTTGTTTACAATTGCTTCCTTTTTGGGTTTCTAATTTATCAAAATGTTTTCTGGTAGTACAAAGGTGAGTTCACAGGTTTATAAAGAAATTAAAGGTACATGAGATTAACATAGTGTCACTGCTTTGGTTATTCTTTGTAAATTTTCTTCATAATTCCTCTTACTTTTCTAATTGCATATTTGCATGTTTAGATAGCCCTTTCAACGCTTCTGTGGGAAAGTTCCTTTCTCCTTAAGAGTTTTCGAATTCAAGTTCAATTGTGCAAACTCTACTGATTTATTGACTCCCTTATTTACTAGGCCAAGTCTCTTGCTCACCTTGGTGTGAATGCAATGTATGAAGACAAAATTCTTCTTTGTTTGAATTAAGTTATTCTTCCTAATTGGAAAAATATTTTCATGGCTTCGATCATTTCTAACCGTGTACTTGACATAGTTCTGGAATAGTTACAACTATTTAATTTTTAATTGATTTCTTTGATAAACCTTCTTCTTGGGCATTTGCGTCAACCTATATGTAGTTCAATTTTTATTTTAAAAAATTGTGAACCTTTATATGCAATTATCCATTTTAAGAATGCTTCCTATAGAAATATATACATATATGTTTATTATATAAGTCAAGGATCATGAAACAATGAAATAATTTCTCTGTCAAGAGAAACTCCAGCACTCTACCAACTGTCTCACTCTGATCTAGGAAAAATCAGACAAATACTTAGCCAATTCTCTGCCTCTCCCCAGCCTGCGTTGCTCACACATTCCTTGAGGAATTATATCCCTATTAAATAGTAAAATCCCTTGCCTTGATTGTGAAATCCTTCCCGGTTCTCCAACTGAGTCTATAACTAACCTGTACAATTTTCTAATTATACAACTGATAGTTATCATCCCTTTAACCTCAGTCTCAACTAGGCCTTCCTTAGAACTGTCATGCAACAACTATTTATAACGAATTATCCATTAACTGATTGATCACTAATTGTAAATTAAATCAGATTTAATTCACTTGACCTCTCACTAGCTCATCACTAAGTTAGAACTAGTTAAGCTTATTTTAATTCAATTTCTTGAGTTAACTAATTACAACTCACAAACAATTGTAACTGGAACCCCTTAAATCATGGGAGAACTCTACATGCATCCTCTTAGACCCTCAACTCAAATTTCCTAAGCTAACTCAGTCATTCTGACTTAGTTAACCAATACGAGCTGTCATAAAATGAAATTACAATTTCTCTTCCAATTTAATTAAGGGAAAATTAAATCAGAAGCCACACTTTAGGGTGCCATTTCTTGGTGCCATTTCAACACTCCCTTTCAGTAAGAAAGGGATTAACTGCTACCTCGATCCTGTCTCTGTGGAATTCAAATTTTCTTCTTCCCAGCGCCTTCATCAAGATTTCTGCATCCTGCTCCTCCGTGGGAATGTACTCTAATGACATAATACACCTTTGAACACAATATCTTAGATGGTGATACCAAATATCAATATGCTTGGAACTGTCATGGAATAATGGATTAACCGAGAGTTTGATGCAACTCTTGTTATCACAATGTATCACCGTCAGATCAATTTGTTGACCAAGCAAGCCAAGTATCTTCCTCATCCAGATGGCCTCACATGCTGCCTGAATGGCCGACATGTACTCTTCCTCTGCTAAATTGAGTGAAACTGATATTTATTTCATGCTATACCATGAAACTGTGGCTAATCCTATGCTGAAGATGCTTCCTGATGTGCTCTTCCTGTCGAATGGACTCCCTGCCCAATATGCATTGGTGAAGCCTTGAAGCTTCACTCCCTCTGTCCGTCTGTACTATAATCCATACTTTTTTGTGCCCCTAATATATCAAAACACAAGCTTCCCTACCTTCCTAAATATTATGGTTGGCTTAAACATAGCTTGAATCAACTAGTTAACTGCATAACATATGTCGGGTCATGTGTTCACCAAATACATGAGTGAACCCACCAACTGCCTGTAAACAATAACATCAACTACTTTGCCTGAAGTAGAATCCTCCTTCATCTAGTTTCCTGCAAGAGGAGTCTCCATGGGTTTGGTTCCCTCCATGTGGAACTTCCTCAGAATCTCTTTGGCATACTTTCCATGAGATACAAATATCTCCCCATCTCATTTCCATATTTCCAACCAATGAAATAGTGCAAGAGCCCCATGTACTTCATCTCAAATTCTCTTGCAAGATAATCTTTGCAAGAATTTATGAGCTGCTCATCACCTGTTAGTATCAGATCATCGACATAAAGTACAATAATCAAGAGCTTACCATCAACCAAAATATGATATAGGTTCAAATCCGCTTCACTCTTGGTGAATCCCAACCCGGTGAAATAGCTATCAATCCAGGTGTACCAAGCACAAGGTGCTTGCTTCATCCCATACAGTGCTCTCTATCTGCACACATGCGACTCCCAGTCTAAGGTCTCAAAACCTTCAGACTGCTCAATGTACACTTCTTCCTCAATAAATCTATTGAGAAAAGCTGTCTTTACATCCATCTGATGTATCTGCCATCCCATCTATGATGAGAGTGCAAGGATGAATCTAATAGATGAGTACCATTAGATGAAATTTCATCCTAAAAGTGCCCATTAAATTTTTATGTAATTTCCATGTCACAATATGTAAACCAATCAAAATGCTTTAGATTTAAAAATAGGTACATGTAAATATTTTGGAGGGAAAAGAAGAAAAAATGTTATTTTTTAATTGTATTTTTTGGCTTATCTCCTTATAGGTTTACTCAAATTTCAAGTTTGTACACTCATTAGACGCGAAATTAAATTACACATCCAACGAGTACCCATTATGCATACTTTTGAGAAGACCCACTTTGACAGAAATTGCAGATACATTAAAAAAGCGTGTTTATTTAATTTCACGTCTAATGAGTGTATAAACCTGAAGTTTGAGTAAACCTATAAGGAGATAAGCCAAAAATACGTTTAAAAAAAAACATTTTTTCTTATTTTCCCTCCAAAATATTTACATGTACTTCTTTTTAAATTTAAATAATTTTGATTGGTTTACATATTATGACATGGAAATTACATGAAAATTTCATGGGCACTTTTAGGATGAAATTTCCTCTAATGGTACTCATCTATTAGATCCATCCTTGCACTCTCAACACAAATGTGGGTCGTATCTGCAATTTTTATCAATGTGGGCCTTCTCAAAAGTATGCATAATGGGTACTCATTGGATGTAGAATTTAATTCTGCATCTAATTAGTGTCTAAAATTGAAATTTGAGTAAACCTATAAGGAGATAGGCCTAAAATACAATTAAAAAAAGTAGTTTTTATTTTCCCTCCAAAATTCATAACTCTTATTTTATTATTTTAACTACTATTTTATTATTTTTCCTTAGGAGGCCACTTTTAGGCTGAAATTTCCTCTAATTTTTGTGACTGGTGCAAAAGTCTCATCATAGTCAATCCCCTCCACCTGAGAGAACCCTTTGGCCACAAATATAGCCTTGTGTTTATCCACACTCCCATCTGCTTCCTGCTTCACCTTGTAGACCCACCTGAATCCTATAATTGACTTCTCAACTGGTCTTAGGACAACTTCCCATGCACCATTTATGATAATGGAATCATACTCCTCAACCATGGCATCAACCTACACTGGTTGCTGCACTGCTTCCTCAAAAGATGATGGTTCTATTTCAATACCTCCGCTCATAAGAGCCATGTATCCAATGTACCACTCTAGGGACCTTCTCTGCCTGTGCTATGATGTGGGTGCTCCCACATTATCTATTGCATCCATCAATAATCTGTCAGCCTCTCTGGTGCGCTTCCTTCCATCTCTGGTGGATGACTCTGCATGAGTAGTTTCTACCACTCTCTGTTCCTTTGCTTGTGGTTGCTCCACATCCCGAGGTTCAGCCTTTGGAGCTAAGAGCTTCTCAACTGCATGAAACTCAAGCTCCCTCTCAATGGACAATCACATGGCTTTGTATTCATCAAACTTCACATCTCTTCCGACCATTGTCATCTTGTGTGCTGTCAAGTACACCATAGTTGTGAGGTGTATTAATATACCCCAAAAACATACCCAACTCTATTGTTGGCTCTAGCTTCTTCTTGGCATATTTGATCACATGGAAATAAATAGATGAACTAAAAATTTTAAATTATGACACATCCAATATCTTACTTGAAAAAGCCTCCTCTGGTGTACTCATCCCAAGAATCTGATGAGGACTTCTGTTTAGCACAAATACTGCTTTATTGTATGCTTCCACCCACATATGCAATGATAGGCCCTAATCATGCAACATAGCTCGTGTTTCTCCCACAATAGTGATTTTGTTTCTTTCTGCAACCCCATTTTGCTGTGGGTTATGAGGTGCAATCGTTTCTCTTCAGATTCCTTCTGAGGCACAAAAGTTCTTGAATTCATTAGAGATGTATTCTACACCATTGTTGTTCCCTAGAGCCTTCACCTTCTTCCTTGTATCCTTCTCGACAAGTGGTTTGAACTCAAAAAATTTGGAGAACGTCTGATCTTTCTTCCACATGAAGAAAATTCAACACTTTCTTGAAAAATCATAAAAAAAATCACATAATACCCGTGCTTTGCGGTGGAAGCTGTTGAGCACGGTCCACACACGTTTGAGTGAACTCTCTCAAGTATTGCCACTGCTCGAATTTCCTTATCATGAAAGGTGGGTTTGGTATACTTCCCCAATGTGCACCCTTCACATGTGTCTCTCTACGCAAGTGCACATTTTCGAAGTCCTGTAGAAATCTGCTGTATGATCCTCAAAGCGCTGTGGTGTAGATGGCCCAACCTCCTGTGCCATAAATCAGTGATGTCTCAGCTCTCCACCTTCTTTGGTTTACTTCTCAATGCCACACAATCATAAACATCAATTTTGTAGAGGTGCTTCACTCGAACCAAAATATTTTTCACCTGTCCTATGGATTTGTGACGAAGGAACACCTTTCCTTCACTGAAAATCACATCATATCCACGATATTCCAACATAGCAACAACAACCAAATTCTTCTTTAAACCAGGTACATGCATGACATATTTTAGTTTGAAGGGTTTACCTTGTTAGTCATCAGTATTTTTCACTTGTTAGTGATGACTAGATCCATAGCTGAGTTTTCTAGAAGCTGATCTCCATATGTCAATTTGTCATCTAGAAAACCCTCATAAAACTTTTTTTCGCCCTCCTACTTTTCAGTCCGCCCATGTCAAGGTTAAACCTCATTATCACTATCCTATCTAGCTTTAGCCCTACTGGTCTGCCCATCAGCTCTAAAGGGACAATCCAAGTCTGTTTCAAAAGCCTCCCCTAAGTTAGGAAGTGGCGCTTTAAGGCATTTTACCCTTGGCAACCATCAAAAGGCCAAAAAAACCTCCATCTGATACAGACCAATCATGACAGACCTCCCACTCTGCAAATGAAATTGATCACAGCCCTAAGTCGCGCCACTTACACACCCCTAAGTCTCAGCACTGCATAGACCACAGTCTCAAGCTGATTATTAGGTGTTTTACAATGTTTTATGGATTTTACAAAGACAGGAAATATATCATCATCTCAGGAGAAAATTCTTGAATCCACATTTAGAAGAACAACTGCTTCTCAATGTCAACATGAGCCTGAGATACATCTGCGGGGTAAGGAGTTACTCATCAAGACCTTGCAACTTCCATTCAGCATGAAATCACAGTAGAAGAAAGACATCATTGTCAAACAGACTAGTAATCTGTCATGGCCAAGAACCTCCTTCATCTATAAGCAGAGGGTTAAGGCGCCTCCTTCATCTACAAGCAGAGGGTGATGGCCAATATTGACTTCAAGGATTGCAAAACTTATTATAAGCACAGGTTTGTTTTTTACTAGACAGTAAAACAGTGACTCTAGGTTTCTGAGTGAAAGTGATGATCAAAACAGGGCTAAGATCTGAAATGTGCAAGACAAAAGAAAGCAGAGTTTTTGGTCTTGTGTCCTAAGAAAGAGGATCATTTGAAGTTTCATTCATCATCATGGCGCATCAAAAAGGACTCCTTTAATCAAAGCTATCATAACAAATATCTCTGCAGGGGTGTTAATATGAATAGCTCAAATCAGTCTTGAGCAGGAAAATACTTCAGTAAAAAGGACCTCTGTGTGTTTTTATGTTTCTGTTGGGTTATGGGATAAAGTCTATTGTTCCAGATAAACATAGAGACAAGGCAGGCAAGTAGTACACAGTCCCAGACATGTGACATCTTGCTATCATTCAAAGCGCCAGTGCAAGTTCATGATGTTGCGATCTACACTCCACCACAAAGACAAATGTAGCCTTCAGATGCAGTAGTTTTGGTGATTTCGGAGCTCCATTAGAAGAAAATGGCTAATAAGAGCTTTGGTGTTTACAAGTAACTCTAGCTGCTTTTTACACCTCATAGGTTTGTCTCCTCAACACAAGGATATTAAAAAAGTTATGATCTGAGTTTTGAAACCTTGGAAAATCATGTAAAGATAATCAGCTGGAAACAAACATAGGTTGTCATTATTAATGGACAGAAACATCATGGTAATATTTTGTGAGCAGAGAAAGTGTATTGGAAAGCAGTGCCCTTCTTAATCAAAATATCATGGCAAACTCTAAAAGATGCAGCAAGTTTGAAACCTACAGTTGAAGAGGAAACTGATGAAACACCTGGAGGCAAAGTTTGTCAAACCAAGTTAAAAAGGGGTAAGCCATCTCCTTTCAAATGTCAGAGACAAGTATGCCATTCAAGAATAAGAAAGTGTAGAAGATATTTGAGGCGACAGTTCAATTTCTTCTGCAGCAAAGGGTCCTACAAGCAAGTTTACAGGTTCATAACATACAAGGAAGCACTTTTCCATATTTTCAGTTCTGGAGAATGATCCTACAACTCATATAGGCATGTTCACTTTTAAAAGTCGATGGCACCATATCAATGCAAATTGAGTAAGGGAAAAGTGATTGAAGAGATCTCTTTTGAAATAGACAAAGAAGAAAGCGTCGGAGTAAATGCAACCACTTTCTGTACCCACAGTCAGAAAATGTGTTAAAGGACACTTGATAAACAAATCAGTTTCACAGTAAGTATTATCACCACCAGAACATCCAGAGCATACACTATTATTTTCAGGTTCAAAGAGGTGAATTTTCCCCCTTGCAGGCTGGCGAAGGACGTTTCATAAATTGTTAGTGTATTTCTGGGTTTTGCTTGCTGTATTGGAAAGGTTAGCAGTGATAGAAGTCACTGTTCAAATGTACAAATAAAATGAATAGCATTGACCCTAGGAAAGGGTCATAACCATTTCTACTGCTCGAGTAAGATACACAGCCTTCTTATATTACTCACAATTTCCAAACATGAACCCTTATTAACACATTCAAGGTCACCTTGTTTTATTTCGAATGGACAAAAGAAATGCTTTTGAAAAGGAGTGTTTTCCCAAAAAACCCTCACGAAATTCATGTCGACAATGATTGGTTATTTTGCATTCAAAAGAATAAAGACCGTTGGACTTCCTTTTAAATCTCTCAACAAGCACGAAATATCATTCTACTCTTGCCATTCACAGGACTGAAGACAAGAAAATTTGGGAATTTTCGCAAGTTTCTCCAGGTTTCACTGCGCGGCGTGCCTGGAATAGCGCGCGGCGCGCTCAGAAGAAAATTTGCACAGGCAGATAACTACCGCGCGGCGCGCTCAGAAGAAAATTTGCACAGGCGGATAACTACCGCGCGGCGCGCCTGTACATGCGCGCGACGCGCCTGTGCAGTGCCGGTCCTGTCGGCCCGACAGTGACCCGAAGACACAAATTTGCGCGACGCTCTTCCATATGAACATGCCGTGCGTCTTTTGATGATCTTAAACGCCTCCAAAGGTGCTCCAAATCCACTCAAATGATCAGCCAAGCCTTGCCATTCAAATCTCAAGGTACTCCACGTGAATCTTTGACATTTTAAAAATCTGTAGGGTGGAAGAATCACTGTGTTTTTCAAGACCAAACAAGGGTAAAGGTTGAACGTTCCGGTGTGAGTCAAAGAGATAGGTTTTCTGTTTAAAAACTCACCATATCTCCCCTAACTCAAAGATTTGTTACAAATATTGACAAGTCACCACTGCCGAGTTTATATATCTTCATATGCCTGTTGAGCTGCATATTAGGTTTAAGGTTTTGGTCAAAGGGGAGCTTTTTGACATTAAACTGCCATAAGTCTTTGTTACCACAGCATACAAAACTTTTTAAACCCTGCCATCATATCTGCAAACTGTGTTTTTGCTGTGAAGATATCCTTTGTTTAAAGCTGTGGTGTAGAGCTGAATACACTGATGAAATGCCTATAGGGAAAAGAGTTTTAAGCTGAAAACTGTGTTTTCACCTCCCTAATCAAAGGAAAAAAGTGTCTTGCATCCTCAAAATGTCAAGGGGCAGGTTACCCCTACCAACCACAGAAAAAGACAGCTGTTCACTATGTATACTTTTGACTGCCTTTTCTGTTCTTCAAGCTCACTGTAAGTTGATATTCAGATGGTTGCAAAGGTAATTTTCTAGAAGGACATGGATTCTATATTGAAAAGAGAGCTTTGATTGTTGAAAGAATAAAACTCCTACAGTTTTTTCTTGAAAACCTTTGAAACATTTTGTCACCTTTGTTCTATAAAACAGTGAAATTGACTGTGTCTGCACTAAAGGTGGCTGTATATGATATGAGCCTTGTTGATTGATTGGCTTACTAGACAAAGGCAGGATTGTGAAGTTGAAAATTTTACCATTAGCCTAAGGTACAAAATAGGTTGTTGAGCCCCAAACATTACCAAGCAAGGTGACTTTGTCACTATACACAGTAGTTTCACTTAAACAGCCTGTCTTCATTTCACTATGTTTTTTATTATTAAAGGGTCTGTTGGCTGAGATACATATCGAAGGTGGGAAGTCCACTTTTTCAAGGAGCAGGGGTTTTGTATTATGAGGGAACATTTTGCAATCATCCAAAGACGTTGTTTTCTATCAAAACAGTGAATTCATAGAGTTTAGCTTAAAGAAGGCAGTTTAAAGGCAGTGAGGCATTTTGGTGCTTCAAGAGCACATCTAGATCAAGATTCCCCTCTAGGAAAGACAACAGGAGCAACAGAACAGTGATAAAGATGAGCAGCAGCAAGAAAAAGAGGAGAAGAGTGCTGAACAGCAGTAACTCAGTAGCGATAAACAACAGTTTCAAGAAGCGCCCGGCACGGAAAGAGAAGAAAGGCACATCAGCACTTGAAATTTTGGCTTCAGTTTCGGAGCATGTTTTTGAGGACCCTTGAGGGTCATGCACACCAATTTTGGGCCTATTTTGACAACTTTGGGTTTTTTGGCATTTTTGAGTTTTTGGTCAAAACTCATGAAAATTCACCATTTCATTTTGGGGATCCGTCAAAGGAGGAGAATGGTACCATTGGATGCCATAATTTCATGAGCATGTCCTCAGTGTTTTTCAGAGTATTTGGAGATCATTTTCCCCTTCAAAACAGCGAAAAAGGCTCGCATTTTGCACACTCTGCCCGGTCTATCAGCAGACTGTAATTTTCTGGCTTTTTACACACAGGTACATATTTGGAGGACTTCTAGGCATCAGATTGGGAAAATTTCAGTTGCTCCAGAAAGTAGACACACAAAGATTTCCAACGAGCTATCAAGAGCCTCGTTTCGACACTAGGAAGCCTGCCAAATGTTTCTGGCAAGTCAGGGGACCTTTTGCTGATGAAAATTTGAAGTATTTTTGTAATTTTTGAACCTCTAAAATCTGCTTTTTCCAAATGTGCGTTTAGCTATTTTTGCACATGGAAAATGATGCAAAGTCAATTATTTTTCCTTTTTTAGCACTTTTTAGATATTTTATGAGATATTTTTGTGCCTTGGGCTTTGCAAAGCCTCAAGGACAAGTTTAGATATTTTGAGTAGGCCAATAGGAGAGGAGGTTGAAACATGAGGTTTTCCTCACTTGAACCTATTTATTCCACAAGCTCTCATTGTAAACAAGGCTGAACTTGAGAAGAGAAGCAATATATGGTCATATGAGCTTTGGAGAAAATACTTGTGTTATGCTTTTGGATTGCCTCTTGAATGTTCTTGGATGGATGATGAAGGATTGTTAATGGATTCCATGACATGGTAGAATGGTATAGTGTTTCTTGCTTTGTTGTTGTCTTCTAGTTTTCATTCATGATACATGTTTCTTGCTTGCTATAGATCAGTAGAGAACAAATTTGGGATATGCCCATGGAGGCACTTCAAAATTCCTGAATCTTCATAGCCTTCATGTTTTCTTCTTCCTTAGTTGCATTAAAGAATTCTTAACTGCTCTTTAATAACTTGAGGATATTGTTGCTAGTTTCATTAATAGTTCTATGCATGTTGAGTAGGATGTATGGTGTGCCCTGCTTACCTATGACTGTCCATAGTTCCATCCATGAAACTATCTCTTTGACTGATTAAGATTATCATTTTGTTTGAACCAAGGAGGCCTAGTCCCGATCTAGCCCTTTGCCTAAAAACTATGCAAATCTTGTTGTTCAAAGTGCCCACTAACTTGAAGTACTGTGTTTAGGCATTCCGGCATAGTGTTTTGAGTTGTTAGTCCATCTTATGTGTTTTTCCCAAAGTTTGATAGCCATTTCCCAAAGTTAGAGGGTCTTATAATTCTATGCATGGCTTGAATGTTTGTTTCTATGTGTCGATTAGTTTATAGTTACATTTTGCATGATTAAGGGTTTTCTTTACCATGTTTATGCTATCTATTAAACCAGTGATGCTTGAAACTCTTTGTTGTTCACAAAATTGATGTCCATTTACTCCATTTTTCCCTAAGATCCTTTCTACCTTGAATCAAATCGGCCCTTCAATAGCCTTGTATCGTCATCTAATAGCTTTCTTGACCTTTTGACCCCATAGCCCAGTTAATCTACATCTTGTTATCTATTTTATATCTTTGATCAGTTTCATCCCTCACAACTTAAAAAACCAAAACCAAAAAACATACTCCATAACTAGCCTAAAATCAGAACACGATAAGCAAACTCATAGATATCCCTTACAGATATAGAGAGAGCCCTCTCCGAGTCCAGGAAGGCTAGGTCCTTGGGCTCCAAAGCTTGGTTTGATGTTGGCTTGCCAATCAGCCAAATCACGGGAACCTAACATAATGGCGATCACGGTGGGACTTTTCTGAGTTTATTTTAATCTGAATATCTTGCAAGACTCACGGAAAGCCCCTTTTTGAAACTAAGCATACCTACCATTGAGCCACCTCATCGCAACCTAACATAATGGCGATCACGGTGGGACTCTGAGTATTAAACAAACTTAAATTCCCTAGACCTTAAGAGACCTTAAGAATACTATCTGATTGACTTATCCCACCACTCACTAACATAATGGCGATCACGGTGGGACCTTCCGAGTTAGTGACAGTCTAAGTGCACCTTAGATTTCTCGAAGTCTCAATCAATCTTAGAAAACTTAAGTGTTGCTTGAAGAGTAGAAACTAGCTCTTTCACCATCCTAGCAAAATGATGACTCAGCTATAGGACACTCTTCCAAACCTTAGGCACGAAAAACTCAAAAAACCCCAAAATATTCCCAGATTGGCTTTTTGTCAGTATTGGTGGTGGACCATACACATATCTCAAAAAACAATCAAGTTCCACCTGGCGACTCCACTAGCCTCCAGTAGGCCTTACTATTTTACCGAACTCTAGGTTACTATCCGATAGATCTATCCCATCGCTCAATAACACAGCAGGAGATGGTGAGACACTGAGTACATGACAGTCTAGCAAACTCTTATATACTCCTTAAGTCCTTTAGATACTTAAACAAGCAAGCAGTCCATAAGATCATTTAGAGTAAACTATTTTTGTTATCACCACCCTAGCAAAGTGTTGAAACAAGTTTAGAATACTTTAAACCATAGACTGCACATAAAACTCAGAAAATCCAAAACATTTCCAGATTAGTTACTGTTGGTGGACCATAGCTATCTTCACAAAAACAACCCAGTTCCACCTGGCGAATCCACTAGCCTCCAGTAGGCCTTTGTCCCCACTAGTCCTTATAAAGACTCCTAGGAATGCAGTAAGTAAACCAAAACATCCTGATGGAGGAAGACATGGTTCAACACCTGAGGACACAAAGGAGATATGCTCCGATGAGCAGAGAACATATCCCTGGTTTCCCACACAAAATGCCCACATATGTAAATTGGTTCGAAGACCTACCTGTCTTTCGAAATGAAAATATTGACAACCCATTTTTGCACCTCATCAAATTTCATAAGCATGTATGGAACTTAAAGGTTGAATGGCATGAGGACTACCTCATGAAAATGTTCATGGGTACATTAGAAGAAGAGGCAAGAGAATGGTATGAAAATCTAGAACCTCGCACCTTGTTTTCTTTAAAGGATTTCCACAAAGTATTTTGTAAACGCTATATAGGGCATTGTCCATCTCTATCATTGGCTGAAAATTGTTGTGATCACTCTGAAAACCTTATACAACACCTTGTAAGCATTGAAGAAGACTACGGAAATTGGCATCCTGAAGAGTTTTTATAGGAGGTCCATAATTTTCTTACCCAAGCTAACAATCAAGATGACCAAGAAGAGTTGATCCTAGATGAAATCCATCAAGAAATAAGAGAGGATCCACAAGAACTCTTTGAAAAGGTTGAAACAGATAACAATCCATCTGCCCTTTCATATAAAATACAAGAGGACATTTAGCCACAAGATCAACTTCCACAAAAGATGGAAAGAAATTGTTGCCCCATCCAAAGAAAACAGAAAACACCTTCTCCCTTAACTGAACAGGAAATAGATCAAATAATAAACATGCAGACAGCCTCTGAAACTTCATGTAACCAAAACTTCGCTAATTTTTCTCTTTTAAACCCTGCATATCATAAATCAGAAAATAGATTTGTAAATCAAGTTGATGAAAAGCAAGCTGATTGTCCAATATACATGGCTGGTGACATTACTTATGTTAATAATTCTCCAATGTATGATCAATATGTTGATGATTATGACTTCCAAACAGAAACTAACTTTGCAGAAGACTCAGTTTTTGATTACCAAGAAGAAGCTCAGTTTCATGAACTTGAAGAAAGTAAGCAGCCATTACAGGTCATCTATGACACTGATGAGGAGAGCTTTGAAAGTTCAGAAGTAAGTGAAGAGTCTCGGACTCTTTGCTCTACTTCACTTCAGTCCATCAGAGATAACATTCACATAATTGGAAATCAGCAGTTTTTCAGCTTTGATGATAAGGTTGAGGAAGATGGTGAAATTCTTGAGCATGTTGTAAATGAGAAGCCTTTTCCTGAAATGGTTGAAGAAATCATTTTGGACATGGAATCTTCCTTAACTCTAGATTTGCAGCCACCAAGTTCCATTGACTTACAAATTGCAGATGATGAAGTAGAGGTTGAGAAACAAATGAGAGTTGTCACACTATCCTTTGAAGATAATTTACTGTCAAAGTATATCCCTGCTCATCAACCTGATGACCTTCACACAATTTTCAGCCCGCCCTATCAAAACACATCAGCTTGGCAAGAGAATTACACTGCAATATATGATGAACCTGTCATTTCAAGTAATCATGAGCAAGGGGAAGAGTTGTTGTACCAAGGGGGTCCCAAATATGGTCAAGTGGGAGAAAGAGTAATCCTGAATGAAACCTATATCTCAAATCCTCTAGATCAGGTATTATTCCAAGATCCAGTTGCTGTTTTCCTTGAAAAGTCTGAAAGAGTAGTGGTTTCTATCATAAACAATTTGCTACCAAGAATGAGAAAAAGCTTAAGTACTACTGTCCAAAAACCTGCCAAATGGGAGTGGCCTTGTCATTATTTCTGCATCATGAAAGAACTAAACCAGAATCACCCATACAATCATCTACTTGACTGGTTACATTGGAAAGAAGAGTTCACCAAATGTGTATGTTGTGTACAGTTTAAATTAGGATAGGTAGACAGCATGTGAAAAATAAGCTCAGCCTTGTGAGCATCTTTTTAGTTTTAGTTTGTTTGAAGAAAAAGTTAAAAAACAGAAAATACAAAAACAGTAAAAAGATAGAAAAGAGGGCGAGTGAAGATAGAACAAAGCCCCATGTTCCAAAAAAATAGTATTTCAGAAAGCGCGCAAGTCTAAATGCCGCTACTAGAACTTCAATGTCTTGTTCAGCTATCTAGCCTAATCATAGCTGAGCATGTTTAAATTTATTTGCTGATAAGTTAGTGAGTGAAAAAGATGGTCAACATTGTGTAAGATTGACTTATCATAGAGTATAGATTAGGGAGAGATTCTGGTTCCACATGCCTAAAACAGAACCAAAGAGAGAAGTGAGGGATGAAAAACACATTGTACATCCTAGCCCCGCTTTTCTAAATTTCCTTTTTGAAAAATAATATTTGTGTGTAGCTTGTCTTTTATGCCGCAAATGCATGACAAATCAGACTGTCTAATCCTGATTTGATCATTTTAAATTTCATGTTTTAGATTAGAGAACAAAATCCTGTCAAACTGCTTAATCTTGACAATTGATCTAGCATAGGTAGAGTAATGAAGGAGTTCATCAGTTTAATCTGAACTCCCGGCAGATATAAGAGTAGAAATAGATAGGTTCATTTTGCAAAAAGAAAAATATACATTGTCAAAAGGCTGCTAGTTCAAATGCGCCAAAGAGAAGAAAAAATGTTAGGGAAGATAGTGGGGTAGGTAGAAATATCATTGATGTTAACCATGCTGTCACTTTTCAGAAATAGCATCAAAGAAAGGTGAAATTTTGCGCCAATGGGTAAGGCACTGGTCTTCATAAGCCAAATATCTGAATTCTGGACACCTCCTGATGAGGAGCTGCCCTCCCCAAATGGAGCCACTGTTAGTCATCAGTATTTTTCACTTGTTAGTGATGACTAGATCCATAGCTGAGTTTTCTAGAAGCTGATTTCCATATGTCAATTTGTCATCTAGAAAACCCTCATAAAACTTTTTTTCGCCCTCCTACTTTTCAGTCCGCCCATGTCAAAGTTAAGACTCATTATCACTATCCTATCTAGCTTTAGCCCTACTGGTCTGCCCATCAGCTCTAAAAGGACAATCCAAGTCTGTTTCAAAAGCCTCCCCTAAGTTAGGAAGTGGCGCTTTAAGGCATTTTACCCTTGGCAACCATCAAAAGGCCAAAAAAACCTCCATCTGCTACAGACCAATCATAACAGACCTCCCACTCTGCAAATGAAATTGATCACAGCCCTAAGTCACGCCACTTACACACCCCTAAGTCTCAACAATGCATAGACCACAGTCTCAAGCTGATTTTAGGTGTTTTACAGTGTTTTATGGAATTTACAAAGACATGAAACATGTCATCATCTCAGGAGAAAATTCTTGAATCCACATTTAGAAGAACAGCTGCTTCTCAATGTAAACATGAGCCTGAGATACATCTGCGGGGTAATAAGTTACTCATCAAGACCTTGCAGCTTCCATTCAGCATGAAATCACAGTAGAAGAAAGACACCACTGTCAAACAGACTAGTAATTTGTCATGGCCAAGAACCTCCTTCATCTACAAGCAGAGGGTTAAGGCGCCTCCTTCATCTACAATCAGAGGGTGATGGCCAATATTGAATTCAAGGATTGCAAAACTTACTATAAGCACAGTTTTTTTTTTTACTAGACAGTAAAACAGTGACTCTAGGTTTCTGAGTGAAAGTGATGATCAAAACAGGGCTAAGATTTGAAATGTGCAAGACAAAAGAAAGCAGAGTTTTTGGTCTTGTGTCCTAAGAAAGAGGATCATTTGAAGTTTCAGTCATCATCATGGCGCATCAAAAAGGACTCCTTTAATCAAAGCTATCATAACAAATATCTCTGCAGGGGTGTTAATATGAATAGCTCAAATCAGTCTTGAGCAGGAAAATACTTCAGTAAAAAGGACCTCTGTGTGTTTTTATGTTTCTGTTGGGTTATGGGATAAAGTCTATTGTTCCAGATAAACATAGAGACAAGGCAGGCAAGTAGTACACAGTCCCAGACATGTGACATCTTGCTATCATTCAAAGCGCCAGTGCAAGTTCATGATGTTGCGATCTACACTTCACCACAAAGACAAATGTAGCCTTCAGATGCAGTAGTTTTGGTGATTTCAGAGCTCCATTAGAAGAAAATGGCTAATAAGAGCTTTGGTGTTTATAAGTAACTCTAGCTGCTTTTTACACCTCATAGGTTTGTCTCCTCAACACAAGGATATTAAAAAAGTCATGATCTGAGTTTTGAAACCTTGGAAAATCATGTAAAGATAATCAGCTGGAAACAAACATAGGTTGTCATTATTAATGGACAGAAACATCATGGTAATATTTTATGAGCAGAGAAAGTGTATTGGAAATCAGTGCCCTTCTTAATCAAAAGATCATGGCAAACTCTAAAAGATGCAGCAAGTTTGACACCTACAGTTGAAGAGGAAACTGATGAAACACCTGGAGGCAGAGTTTGTCAAACCAAGTTAAAAAGGGGTAAGCCATCTCCTTTCAAATGTCAGAGACAAGTATGCCATTCAAGAATCAGAAAGTGTAGAAGATATTTGAGGCGACAGTTCAATTTCTTCTGCAGCAAAGGGTCCTACAAGCAAGTTTACAGGTTCATAACATACAAGGAAGCACTTTGACATATTTTCAGTTCTGGAGAATGATCCTACAACTCATATAGGCATGTTCACTTTTAAAAGTCGATGGCACCATATCAATGAAAATTGAGTAAGGGAAAAGTGATTGAAGATATCTCTTTTGAAATAGACTAAGAAGAAAGCGTCGGAGTAAATGAAACCACTTTCTGTACCCACAGTCAGAAAATGTGTTAAAGGACACTTGATAAACAAATCAGTTTCACAGTAAGTATTATCACCACCAGAACATCCAGAGCATACACTATTATTTTCAGGTTCAAAGAGGTGAATTTTCCCCCTTGCAGGATGGCGAAGGATGTTTCATAAATTTTTAGTGTATTTCTGGGTTTTGCTTGCTGTGTTGGAAAGGTTAGCAGTGATAGAAGGCACTGTTCAAATGTACAAATAAAATGAATAGCATTGAACCTAGGAAAGGGTCATAACCATTGCTACTGCTCGAGTAAGATACACAGCCTTCTTATATTACTCACAGTTTCCAAACATGAACCCTTATTAACACATTCAAGGTCACCTTGTTTTATTTCGAATGGACAAAAGAAATGCTTTTGAAAAGGAGTGTTTTCCCAAAAAACCCTCACGAAATTCATGTCGACAATGATTGGTTATTTTGCATTCAAAAGAATAAAGACTGTTGGACTTCCTTTTAAATCTCTCAACAAGCACGAAATATCATTCCACTCTTGCCATTCACAGGACTGAAGACAAGAAAATTTGGGAATTTTCGCAAGTTTCTCCAGGTTTCACTGCGCGGCGCGCCTGGAATAGCGTGCGGCGCGCTCAGAAGAAAATTTACACAGGCGGATAACTACCGCGCGGCGCGCCTGTGCAGTGTCGGTCCTGTCGGCCCGACAGTGACCCGACGGCACAAACTTGCGCGGCGCTCTTCCATATGAACATGCCGCACGTCTTTTGATGATCTTAAACGCCTCCAAAGGTGCTCCAAATCCACTCAAACAATCAGCCAAGCCTTGCCATTCAAATCTCAAGGTACTCCACGTGCATCTTTGACATTTTAAAAATCTGTAGGGTGGAAGAAGCACTGTGTTTTTCAAGACCAAACAAGGGTAAAGGTTGAACGTTCCGGTGTGAGTCAAAGAGATAGGTTTTCTGTTTAAAAGCTCACCATATCTCCCCTAACTGAAAGATTTGTTACAAATCTTGACAAGTCACCACTGCTGAGTTTATATATCTTCATATGCCTGTTGAGCTGCATATTAGGTTTAAGGTTTTGGTCAAAGGGGAGCTTTTCGACATTAAATTTCCATAAGTCTTTGTTACCACAGCATACAAAACTTTTTAAACCCTGCCATCATATCTGCAAACTGTGTTTTTGCTGTGAAGATATCCTTTGTTTAAAGCTGTGGTGTAGAGCTGAATACACTGATGAAATGCCTACAGGGAAAAGAGTTTTAAGCTGAAAACTGTGTTTTCACCTCCCTAATCAAAGGACAAAAGTGTCTTGCATCCTCAAAATGTCAAGGGGCAAGTTACCCCTACCAACCACAGAAAAAGACAGCTGTTCACTATGTATACTTTTGACTGCCTTTTCTGTTCTTCAAGCTCACTGTAAGTTGATATTCAGATGGTTGCAAAGGTAATTTTCTAGAAGGACATGGATTCTATATTGAAAAGAGAGCTTTGATTGTTGAAAGAATAAAACTCCTACAATTTTTTCTTGAAAACCTTTGAAACATTTTGTCACCTTTGTTCTATAAAACAGTGAAATTGACTGTGTCTGCACTAAAGGTGGCTGTATATGATATGAGCCTTGTTGATTGATTGGCTTACTAGACAAAGGCAGGATTGTGAAGTTGAAAATTTTACCATTAGCCTAAGGTACAAAATAGGTTGTTGAGCCCCAAACATTACCAAGCAAGGTGACTTTGTCACTATACACAGTAGTTTCACTTAAACAACCTGTCTTCATTTCACTATGTTTTTTCTTATTAAAGGGTCTGCTGGCTGAGATACATATCGAAGGTGGGAAGTCCACTTTTTCAAGGAGCAGGGGTTTTGTATTATGAGGGAACATTTTGCAATCATCCAAAGACAATGTTTTCTATCAAAACAGTGAATTCACAGAGTTTAGCTTAAAGAAGGCAGTTTAAAGGCAGTGAGGCAGTTTGGTGCTTCAAGAGCACATCTAGATCAAGATGCCCCTCTAGGAAAGACAACAGGAGCAGCATAACAGTGATAAAGATGAGCAGCAGCAAGAAAAAGAGGAGAAGAGTGCTGAACAGCAGTAACTCAGTAGTGATAAACAACAGTTTCAAGAAGCGCCCGGCACGGAAAGAGAAGAAAGGCATATCAGCACTTGACATTTTGGATTCAGCTTCAGAACATGTTGCCAAGGACCCTTGAGGGTCATGCACCCCAATTTTGAACTCATTTTGACAATTTTTGGTTTTTCGGCATTTTTGGGTTTTTGGTCAAAAACTCATAAATTCGCCATTTCATTTTGAGGATTCGTCAAGGGAGGAGAATGGTACCATCAGATGCCATAATTTCATGAGCATGTCCTCAGCGATTTTCAGAGCATTTGGAGATCATTTTCCCCTTCAAAACAACAAAAAGGGCTCGCATTTTGCACACTCTGCCCGGTCTATTAGCAGACTGTAATTTTCTGGCTTTTTACACACAAGTGCAGATTTGGAGGACTTCTGGGCATCGAATTGTAAAAATTTCAGTTGCGCCAGAAAGTAGACACTCAGAGCTTTCCAACGAGCTACCATGAGCCTCTTTTTGACACCGGGAAGGCTGCCAAATGTTTCCGGCAAGTCAGGGGACCTTTTGTTGATGAAAATTTGAAGTATTTTTGTAATTTTTGAACCTCAAAAATCTGCTTTTTCCAAATGTGCATTTAGCTATTTTTACACTTGGAAAATGATACAAAGTCAATTAAATTCCTTTTTTTAGCAATTTTTAGATATTTTATGAGATATTTTTGTGCCTTGGGCTTTGCAAAGCCTCAAGGACAAGTTTAGATATTTTGATTAGGCCAATGAGGATGGAAGTTGAACCATGACGTTTTCCTCACTTGAGCCTATTTATTCCACAAGCTCTCATTTGTAAACAAGGCTGAACTTCAGAAGAGAAGCAATATATGGTCATATGAGCTTTGGAGAAAATACTTGTGTTATGCTTTTGGATTGCCTCTTGAATGTTCTTGGATGGATGATGAAGGATTGTTGATGGATTCCATGACATGGTAGAATGGTATAGTGTCTCTTGCTTTGTTGTTGTCTTCTAGTTTTCATTCATGATACATGTTTCTTGCTTGCTATAGATCAATAGAGAACAAATTTGAGATATGCCCATGGAGGCACCTCAAAATTTCTGAATCTTCATAGCCTTCATGTTTTCTTCTTCCTTAGTTGCATTAAAGAATTCTTAACTGCTCTTTAATAACTTGAGGATATTTTTGCTAGTTTCATTAATAGTTCTATGCATGTTGAGTAGGATGTATGGTGTGCCCTGCTTACCTATGACTGTCCATAGTTCCATCCATGAAACTATCTCTTTGACTGATTAAGATTATCATTTTGTTTGAACCAAGGAGGCCTAGTCCCGATCTAGCCCTTTGCCTAAAAACTATGCAAATCTTGTTGTTCAAAGTGCCCACTAACTTGAAGTACTGTGTTTAGGCGTTCCGGCATAGTGTTTTAAGTTGTTAGTCCGTCTTATGTGTTTTCCCCAAATTCTGATAGCCATTTCCCAAAGTTAGAGGGTCTTATACTTCTATGCATGGCTTGAATGTTTGTTTCTATGTGTCGATTAGTTTATAGTTACATTTTGCATGATTAAGGGTTTTCTTTACCATGTTTATGTTATCTATTGAACCAGTGATGCTTGAAACTCTTTGTTGTTCACAAACTTGATGTCCATTTACTCCATTTTGCCCAAAGATCCTTTCTACCTTGAAATCAAATCGGCCCTTCAACAGCCTTGTATCGTCATCTAATAGCTTTCTTGACCTTTTGACCCCATAGCCCAGATAATCTACATCTTGTTATCTATTTTATATCTTTGATCAGTTTCATCCCTCACAACTTAAAAAACCAAAACCAAAAAACATACTCCATAACTAGCCTAAAATCAGAACACGATAAGCAAACACATAGATATCCCTTACACATATAGAGAGAGCCCTCTCTGAGTCCAGGAAGGCTAGGTCCTTGGGCTCCAAATCTTGGTTTGATGTTACACTGTCATTTGGCTTGCCAATCAGCCAAATCACGGGAACCTAACATACCTTACTATCTCTAAAAGGTAATTGTACTAATATCGGTAGCGCTATACCTCCCGTCATCACCCATATCGATGTGCATCTAGAGATCCTTATCCTCCAAGCTGCTAAAGAATTCTTTGTTTCTGGTCATGTGGAATGAGGCTCCACTATCCAAGAACCACACAGATCCCATCACCGATGACACCATGAATGTGATGAGGGTGAAGTCCAAATTGAACTGTGAAGCCAATTCTTCACCCACTCCTCCTCCTGAGGCCTTCTTGTTGTTATTATTTTGTGGACAATTTGTGGCACAGTGTCCATGCTCATGTCAGTTGAAAAATTTCACCTTTGACAAGTCTCGCTTCTTGTCTGCCTTGACGGTCTTGAATTTGGAATGGGATGCCTTTCCTTTTCCTTTATTTGCCTTTCCAACCAAGGTACAATTTTCCTCATCACCATTCTTTGATGAGGATCCATCTCTAGTGCTCCGCCGAATTTATTCTTGTGGCAAATCAGACCATAGTTGCTTCCAATTTGGCAGCTTCTCCCTCCCATTAGCAGAGTCCTGGTAGCTATGCCAGTTCTTGGGAAGGCTTAGAAGATCTATGCTCACCAAATCATTTGAGGAAACAATGATCCCAATGCTTCCAAGCTCATATCGACACTGAGTGAACTTTGTAAAGTATTTTTGGATTGTGTCTCCCTTCTCCATTTTGATCTTCCTGAGCTTGTCTTTCAGTGTCAAATTCCTGTGGTCCCTTCTATTCTGATATAGATTTGTCAATGATTTCCACATCACATAATAAGTTTCCTTCCCGTGGATTTTCGAGACAATATGGTCTCAGACTCCCTCTAACAAGATCCTTCTCTCTTTTGCTACGTTCTTATTCCATGCATCAAGAAGTTGAGCATTTGCTGCTGCTGCCTGCAGGACATCAATATCTATGAAATCCTTTAGTCTGTTTTCCTTGAGCATTGCCTCCATTCTGTCCTTCCATGCAATATAATTCGAATTTCCCTCAAGTTCATATTCGAGTCTCAAGCCATTGAAATACATCTTGATCTGCTTGTGGGTACTAAAGAATAAATTTGCAAATTCTAACCTGATAAAAAAAAACTCTGTTATTCTCTTCTTATTGTGATTTATTGCACTCTAATACCATGTAGAAAATCTAACAATAAGATTCAATATGATCTTGTAATGTATTAAAACAAGATACTGAATCCTTCTACAATTTGCGGAAACAAAACATGATCACACAATCCCATAACAAGTAAGAGAAAGAGACAATCAATGGCACACCACAAGATGTATGTGGGGAAAAGACACTGCCTGAAACCCTGCTATATGTATATTTTATAAAGTCAAGGATCATGAAACAATACAATGCTTTCTCTATCAAGAGAAACTCCCGCACTCTGCCAACTGTCTCACTCTGATATAGGAAAAATTAGACAAATACTTATCCAATTCTCTGACTCTGCTCAGCCTGCCTTTCTCACACATTCCTTGAAAAATTAAATCCCTATTAAATAGGAAAATCCCTTGCCTTGATTGTGCAATCCTTCCTAGGTCTCCAACGGAGTCTATAATTGTCTTGTACAATTTTCTAATTATACAACTGATAGTTATCATCCCTTTAACCCCAGTCTCAACTGGGTCTTCCTTAGAACTGAAATGAAACAAATATTTATAGCGAATTATCAGTTAAATGATTGATCACTACTTGTGAATTAAATAAGTTTTAATTCACTTGACCTCTCACTAGCTCATCACTTAGTTAGAACTAGTTAAACTAATTTTAACTCAATTTCTTGAGTTACCTAATTACAACTCACAAATAACTGTAACTGGACCCCTTAAATCATGGAAGAACTCTACATGCACCCTCTTAGACCCTCAACTCGAATTTACTTAGCTAACTCATTCATTCTGACTTAGTTAACTAATACAAGCTGTCATGAGATGAAATTGCAATTTCTCTTACAATTTAATTAAGGGAAAATTAAGTCAGAAACCCCACTTTGGGGTGCCATTTCTTGTTGCCATTTCAACACATGTGAATCTATTAACTTAAAAAATTATTCTAATCCTTACTCCTATGTGCATCAAGGAAAAATTCTAAAAATACTTCGGTTGTTTATTTATATAAATTGTTTTATGGATAAGAAAAATGACTCTTCATTTTATCAGTACATGTCTTCACACTATTATACTTTTAAACTGATAATATAATTGTTTTGTTTAGATCTACAATGTGTTGATATATATATATATCCGATTCTCTTATTTGTACATTCAGATTCTTCTTGTAACCCAAAAATAATAAATTCTATGTAATATCGGAACAATAATATTTTCTTCCATTCCTAATATATATATATATATATATATATATATATATATATATATATATATATATATATATATATCAAGAGATAGTATTTTTCTTCATATTTATTTCATGTTTAGTAAAATTTTTCTTCTAGCTAGCATCGTAATTAAAATTATACTCTATGAAACAATACTCTATAGCTCATATTGTTTCTTTTCATGTTTTCTCTTTTTTTATTATTATAAATTTTCAGTAAAATAAAGACAATTTTCCTTTTCCTTCTGCCAATTCATGCATGCTGTTTAATTTACACTTTATAGAGCACGCTAATAAAACATAACATTTAAAGCTCTAAATAAAAATAACACATAACCAATTCCATTTTCTTGACAAGCAACTAAATACAAAAGTTAGAGATACTGACTTGAAATAAATTTATTTATTTTATTTTATTTTTTATTATTATTATTATTATTTTAATTTTTTTTTAAGAAAATTAATAGTTAAGTACTTGGCTCCTCCCAACCTTGACACTATAAAATAACCAAATTTTCTCTCTATCATACCATGCATGAAATTCCTTTCTGTCTCTATTTCTTGCTTCTCTTCAGTCTCTTATGCTCTTAGAATGAGACAAAAACAATAAAAAAATATATATTATCCATTCCCATCAACCACTCTTTTGGTGGTTAATAACTGCCTCCACCTCACCAATAGGTGTCAAGTAGTTATCAACTCATTAATGCGTTTTTGTTTCCCAACCCTGAAGACAACTCTCTATCTTCTAGGGAAACAATTAATTGGACAATATCAGAATTATGGACTAGATACCTAGGACTTATTGATGGGTAATAAATATTCCACAATAATTTTCAACCTCATTTCTTTCATCCATTTGTACTCAAAAACTAATTTTCCATATTTTCTTTATTTACAAAATTAAAGCATCTTACAAATTTACAATCACTCATTATCAATAATAAATGTTTGATAATTAAAAATTTCAATAGTATTTCAAACTAAGACATTAAATCAAAAACACACATATGCACATTTAATTACATAAAATGTCAAGCTAGGGGATCTCACACATGCATATTCAAACAGGCGGATGATTCTGCCGCATTGAAGGTTCTTGAATGATATTTTGATTCACATCATGATTCTTAGCTTGTAGATTTGGATCATGGGGGTTAATTAAGTTCCAAGGACAAAACTTGTTTAGATAAGTTAGAAATAGATAGCTACACCTGACATGCATCAAATAATTGCAATGAAAATAATCTCAAAAGGGATGAAGGCATCACTAGCTTTGGAAAAATGGAGATGTCCAAATACCAAGAGTCCATCATGTTGAAGGAAATTTTGGTATTCATCATGTTGATAAATGCATCCCAAGGACACATGAAAATGTTGGCAATATTCACATAAATTTTGAAACAGACTCCCTTGGAGGAATACCTAAGAGTACTGAAAGTCCTATAGGAAACAAAATCAATGTAACTCTTGGAATTTATTTAATGTCTGCAAAGAATAAATGGTGGATTTTTTCCCAACTAATCAGTACGTGCCAAATTTAGATCAGAAGGTTGGGAAAAAGAAAATACTAGAAACAAGTCATGATAAAATTAATTCAATACCTAATGAATTCGTATCCTAATCAACTCTCTTGAAAGGAATGTTACATTGAAATATGACATGCAACGACTTATTGATCCAGTAAATGATGCATCTAGAGGTCTAAATAATTTTATTCATGATTCTCATCATCATGAAGTGGATGGAATTAAAGATGATGATCAAGCGAATAATGCATATGAAGAAGATGATGAATCAAAGAAAAAAATAAGGAAGGAGAAAATTATGGGATCGGGTTTTCGTATTGTGGGCACTGGTATGATAAGCTGCCTTATACAAAAGGATGAAGGTCGTGCGCCCATGTAACATTGCCTTCATTGGTCCTCTGTGGATCAATATTATGAAGAATAACCTTTACTCTGCCATGTGAAGCCAATTCTGTCCATTGAATTTGCAGTTTTCTGCTTCAATACAACAAAGAAAAATGGAATTTTGGATATTGAAACATCCATCAATTGGCTTATCCATGACCTTAAGAGTCAAATAATTGGTAGAGTGTACCTACCAAATGCTTGGTGGCTCGTAGAGGAGGAATAAAAAGGAGAGAAGCTTAACATAATTGTCATTTAGCTCTCTTCCCTAGCTGATGTATATGTTAATGACACATTTGACTCATGAAAAACTCATGGTTACACATACCATATTTGTGAAAATCCTTCCCTCATATGCGATACCATGCATGCAGGGAAAACTTTATCATGTGCAATCTTCCTTGAATCCCAACAAGCCCTTTGTTGCAATTGTTGCTGGTGTAGGACTGACATTAGAGAAATTTTGAGGTCTAAAATGGACATATTAAGGAATATTATAAAATAATAGCAGAAATAATAAAATAAGAATAGATTACATCATCAAATTTTAGAAGGAAAAAAAAATACAACTTTTTCAACCTATATTTTCAACTTATCACTCTAAGTTTTTACTCAAATTTCCAGTGGAAGCACTTGTTTGATGCAAAATTTAATTCCTCATCCAAGGATTACCCAAGTTGCATACTTTTGATGGACCCTTCTACATGAAAAATGAGAAATACATAAAAAAACATGATTGCAATCACATTTTTCATGTATTTTTCAGTTTTCATGTAGAAAGGTCCATCAAAAGTATGAAACATGGGCACTCCTTAGATGAGGAATTGAATTCTGCATCCAAAAAATACTCTCACTTGAAATTTAAGTAAAATAGAAAGGATATAAGTTAAAAATACGAGTTCAAAAATAAGTTTTTTTATTTTTTAATCTTTTTACTTTTTTACTCCAAAAATGGTGAATCATACCCAATGGTTGACATCATCATCTTGAATCCTATTGGTTCTTCTAAAGTTGATTTTTATTGTGAATTTTTGTTTTGAGCCCCATTTTAGACCTAAAAATTTCTCTAATGTCCATTTAAACATAAATACAAGAAAGTTGGTAATTTGGTTATGGGTGATCTCATTTGAAATAATTATTTATGTGATAAATATGGAGTTAAAATTGCTGCTGTTGAGGAATCAAATATTGAACTTGCAAAATAATTGGTAGAAAAAAAATAAGGTGCACGGAAAAATTCTTGAATTGCATGTTCTGGTTGAAAATGATACTTTGGATGGTAGATTTGAAGGGAAATTTATAGTGATTGATGTCAAGGACTTTGTTGATATTTACCTTATCTCATTTGAGAAAGATGATATTAAAAAATCAATGAGCTCAATTAAGTCATTATTTTTTAATTCTGTGATGGGACTGATACCACATTGCATGCATGGTATAAGCAAAATGGATGAGGTCATTTGATAAAAATCGTCCTATTAAAAAATATTTGGAGTTGGTAATACCCTTGATATTTTTAAAAGCCTTCATCCATCCCTCTATGAATTTGCATTAAACAATACCAAATATTATTTATTTATAGGCAGTGGCAATGTTTTGAAAGTTATTGAAGAAGGAAGACAAAGGGGGCTGCAAGGGAACCTGCCATTGCTTGAGGAAAAGCAATGTTGGGAAGGGGAAACTGTAATGTTCCTAGGAAATTAATTTACTATAAGAAGAAATAACCTATCAATCCCCGTAGGCTATAGTACTCCATAAAGGGGAAAAACCCAAAATTCCCACTGTTGGGCAAGTTTTGGGGCAGCTAGGTGAAGACATCCAAATTTTGGGCTTGGAGTAAAGTTTACTCAATCATTTAGAAGAAAGGACCCCTATAGGAAATATATAAATATGAGAGGGATAATTTTTTTTTTAGATCATCATTGGTGGATCAATTTATCTTTGCTTTTCTTGAGAATGAGGCTTCGAGTGTTTTAAGAGCCCTTTCTCCTTGTCAATTTTGGTGGTGAAATATTACACCCTACTTGACATAATTATATCATTTTTCACTCTGTTATGGAAAAGGTGTATCATCTAAAGAGTCACGGGGTTTTCTATTTATTTGATCTTATTTTTCTGGCACAGGAAGAACTTTTTGGGAGAAAACAAAATCCTTTCTGGCCACAAGAATCCTCCAATTGCACCAATGAAGTATGTGGAAGAAATTTAATTTCAATTAGATTTACATCATGAGATGGATAAGTTTCTTGGGGAAGGGTTAATGTTAAAAACAAAATTATGGGAGGTGTTTTCCTCTAAGATAATTCTAGGTCAATTAATCATGGCAGAACATCTATAATGGTTTTTTTTTTTTTTTTTTTAAATTGGGTTTTTGGATGACCAATGTATTAAGAAATTACAAACAAATGTATTTAAATTTTTGATAATATTAACTATTAAGAAAAGGGCTATTGCTTTACTTCAAACAATGATTTAAGATTGCATAACTGAAGGCAGAAACTGTAAGAAAGTATGATTAGTTAAATATTGATATTGAATGTTTAATTTATCATAAGTGTGAAAGACTGTCAAACAATGTTTAACAAATTTACAAAACATATTTAACTTTATGAATATTACTGGCAATTAATTGATATATAGAGACTTATAAAAATGAATAATTCAATAAGTCATTCTCTAAAATGGATTATAAATTCAGAGGATTTAAGACAGACTGAAACACAACTTTTTCTTACCTAACTATCTTCATAAACTTCAAATGTATGTAGAAAACAAAGTGAAATGAAAACTGGAAAAATTACAAGGGAACAAACTGATTGAAATAAATCCAGAATTCTTTTATTATCATCAATGATCAAAGCTCATACAATTCTGATTACAAATTCTCATTTAAGGTTGCAAAACTTAATAACTCGAATGGAGATTTATTTATACTACTTTCTATCACTTAGAAGTATCTAAAACTGATTACAAAAATATTATTAACTAGTAGGAAAACAAAACTAATGCGTGATCTGTCACTCTCTTTGAGGAAAAAGTTGATGATGTGGCCCAAAAATTGCTACTGTGCTGGCATGCTGTTGGAGACAAAAATTTAGTCGATGGTTTCACATAAGTGATCTCATATTTCCTCACTTGGAATTTCAAGATTTACCAATTTCCTGAAAACTTCATCTACTTCTATGTATATTTTAAAAGTAGGCTTGTTGATGAAGAGATGTTTGATTTCATGTTTTATTATCAAATAAAAAACTAAAGCTTCTAGAAAAGTTTTCCCTGTCATGTGGCCTTTAATTCCTGCAAACTTTTCTTTGTCAATGGCAATGGTGTAAATATTTTTGCAATACTCCTCCAAGTTGATCAATTTTTCATTAGGAGCTACTAGCCCAGGCAATCCCCTCTGGTTCAACAAATTAAACTTAGTGTGAAATCTTTGGACAACAATGTCCAAAGTTTGACACTTCATTTCTAAATGGTTCAACAAGTTATTTTTCTGCAATACTTTCTTGATTTCCAGGATAGTAGCTGTTCTGTCTGATATATTGATCTACTCCAAATCTGCCCTACTTTTTGAGTTCAATATTTTAATCATGTCTGATGCCTCTATTGGTTTCTGCTTAAGTGCAGCCTTCTCTTGTTTAATGACTATCCTGCATCTATTAATTTATTCCTCTTGCTAAAAAATGATTTGTATGGATGGCCATACTTCTTTCTTTTCTTGGCTTATTTCTGTCCATATACTCTCCTTGGCTTGGGCCAAGGTGTCTGCCATTATACGCTCACTTTCCAACTTCTGAACCTTTAGTCCTAATCTGTGATATTTTTGCATTTCTTCCATGTACAAGGTATCATTTTTTATCTTCCGAGTTTCCAAGGCCTTGAATTTCTCCAACAACTTCTCATTCTCTTGTT
The DNA here is from genome assembly GCA_034641835.2 of Pinus albicaulis. Lineage (NCBI taxonomy): Eukaryota > Viridiplantae > Streptophyta > Pinopsida > Pinales > Pinaceae > Pinus > Pinus albicaulis. The sequence goes on along the minus strand of MU968411.1, from coordinate 63,754,507 downwards.
TCTATATGGTCAAAACCTGTACAAGTCTGGTTGAATCACCTGTTGTTGATGCATATTCCATTTCTTTGGGAAATTGGAGTCTTCAAAGTAGAATTGGAAAGGATCTGTTCGTTTTCTTTCTGCAATGTATTTTCTGTCCATTGATCCTAATTCATGAACTTTTAAATTTCAGGCCTTGGTGTATGATTATATGGAGTTGTTTTCAATTCAAACCTTAGGTTTGAAATTATATTGAAAGGGTCATAAGACCAGGTGAAGCTTGGATGGAAATTCATCTTTTTAAGGATAACATCTGCCTCAATCCCTATTGAGCTGCAATTGCAAATGAAAGAACCAATCTTTGATTTAATCTTGAACTATGGTTTCCTCTTCCCTGAAACAAAATATAGATCATACATATTAATCATCTACCTAATATATTCCAAAGAGAAGATTATAATTGGAAAATATTTGGGAAATTTATATGGTTCCAACTCAAAACCATATACTTGAATCTCTGTGTAATTATGGTATAAATACCAGTCTCCAGTTTTAACTTGGTCACTCAAATGAAGGATTATTTTAATATCTTGGACAATTCTGGGCTCATTCTAGCTGCTAAGAAGTTGTGCAACTTGATGGATGAAAAAATCAATAAAGTTTGAAAAAGAGAATTTATCTGAAATTGATCTGATCAATTCTGTCCAATGAATTATTGACTGGTTAACTCCCTATTCATCCAGCTTGTTCAATGTAATAGGCAGTGAATCTCCTTTCTGAAACATAAACATATGAATAAGTACATAGGTGTACTTAAAAATTCCTTTGGTTTTTAAATTCATCAAATTTTCATGCATATTATCAGCCAAAAAATTGACTGTAATTATACATGAATGCATGTTGATGATCTTTTGAAAAGATAGAAAAATAGCCAAGGATGGGTTCATCTACTGTTCTGTCATCTGGATATCCTAATAAGCAAGAAAGTAGTGAAATGATGTGTCTGGTAGCTTTAGGAAACATGGAGGATGGATAAGGTGGGTTTTTCTTTGGTAATTCAACATCATTAGGAAGGAAAATCTCAAAAATTTGGGCTCTCTGAGGGAAAGTGAGTTGATGATACAACTCTATACGAGTTGCTTGGGAGAAAAGGCTTAAAGATTCATTTAAAGGGATCAATAACACACTGTTTATGGTCTCTAGAGTGATGGATATCAAAATGTTTCCATTCTGAGCCACCACTACTCTTTTGATGGGATCATACTTGGTTTGACACCAGGTGACTAGGTTTGGGAAGTCATGGGTTTGAGGGAATGAAAAGAGAGGCATAAGGGATTCCCACAGCTTGATGTCATCTTGCTGATCCAGGTACTTCTGTTTCAGCCACAGGTGCAATTCATGGAATTATAATTCACACTCTGTGTCAATGATTTTAAAGTAAGAATCAGTAAAGGGGACGTGGTCGAGATCGACGGGGGTAGAAGCAACATGGTTTTCCTCAGAGGTTGGCTTTCATATTTTTCCCTTGGGGGCCATGTTTTCTACAGAAGGAAACAAAGAAGAAGAAAGTGGAAATTTCTACAGTTAAGTCTCTATATCACGATGAAAGATGGTTGTGGTGATGTCACGATTATGTCTCTGTAAAACCTGCAATTCAACAACATACAATGAATGAAATAAAATGGTAGAAGGTAGGGTGAGGTTTTGTTTATAACAATGGATGGATTACCGTTATGGAATGACTATTAGGAAATGCGACCGTAGTAGTTTAATGCCAACGGTAAAGGAGTTGGGGGCGATGAAACAACTAGGCAATGGCTAAGGGAGTGGGTCTAACGGGACAAAAGGAATAATGGTAAGGGAGCGGAATCACAACATAATGCATAGGTGGTAGTGTTTTATTTGGTGTCAGGAAAGGTTCAGGAGGAAAATTCAAATGACCATTAGCGGGAGTGGAAACTGTCATCGGGAGGAAAGCGGATTTAGGAGGGGGTAGGAGGTGATAAACGATTTTGAGGGGGGGGTGTGAAGTATTGTGGAGGCGATACATAGGGAAGGGCCTGCCATTGGAAAAACTGATTTTCAGACCCCCCCGCTGTTAATGAGAAATGGGCAAAGGGGGTGAAAAAAGGCTTCCTTGCTGTTGATCTGGGCGGGGAAGAGATTTTCCCTTGAAAGTTGATCGGAAGATAATCATAATACGACAAATATTCTTTGGCACATAGCGGACTTAGGATAAAAACATGCGCTCTTTTATTACAATTGAATTTAATTTCTTAATGAAGTAATTATCATAATTAAAACACATTTTAACTTCTAAATTAAAAATTTGGCGCATTTAAACAAGCAACCATTATTTTCTTTTATTCAAAATAAGTAAATCAATTTTTTTATTGCTATACCTGTTAAGCCTCAAAATTGTGCTTTCTTTCATTCCATTTTACCTCATTTTCCTTTGTCTATTGCCATCCTAGACCCAATTGATCAATGAATATAGTTAAAATTACTTCTAGAATGATTTACATGACTGACTTGCTAAGTTTTGTGATTTTTGCCATTGTAAAGAATTTTGACCGGAACTAGCTGCAGAATGCAGACATTCCGTAGCTAACCGACGATTCTACAGCTACCTTCACGTTTGAGTATGTTCCAGGTGGCCTCTCAAGAAAAACTACATATGGGCATAATCCACGTCATGTCTACATGGTTCGTTGCTCATCATGGAGGAAGAAACGAATTCTGGGTGCGGTTTTGGAACGTGGGAACACATTTAGGAAAGCAGACTTCTATTAGGACTGTCTCAGTCCAGATGTCTTTTTCCTCTTCACGCAGCCACTTCAAGAGTCCTAATGTGATTCCGATAAGGAAAGACAGTGTTCCTAAATTGTTGCAAGTCTTGTTATGTGCATTTTCTATATAAACACTTGGGAAACCGAGAGCTAGGTTAGATTTTGATGTTAGATTTTATGCTAGATTTTGTTTAGATTATGTGCTACATTTCTGAAGACGCAGAGTGCTATGTTCAAGTTCTTTCATCTTTAATGGAGCAGACAGTGTTGTTTTGAAAGCGTGATTTAATTTGGAGTTGAATTCCGTCAGGTGGTAGAGGGCCCCTGCCTCTTGCACGGATTTATTTTGCATAAATTAGATAAGTCTTCTAGCTGCCTTTACGTTTTTGAATTTGAATTAATAGTTGTTTTAATTAGCTACTGTAGTTGTACTCATTCTAACTCTTCCACAAGAAGAAGCTCTTCCAAAAGACTATAATGATGAATGGGAAATGACTATAGTATTGTAGGATTATAAGTTGAATTCATAGTTGTTTTTAATTAGCTACTGTAGTTGTACTCATTCTAACTCTTCCACAAGAAGAAAGCTCTTCCAAAATATTATAATGATGAATGGGAAATGGCTATAGTACTATAGGATTTAGTTGTAACTTTTGTTGTTCACTATCACAGTTACACTTGTTCTAATCACTCTTCCACAAGAAGAAACTCTTCCAATAAATTCTTAAGGAGTCCAAGACATGACCATGATAATGAATGATTTAGTTGTGTGTTTGCACTAAGTACCATCTCTGTTCTTGCTCTTAAACGCTTGTCCAAAATATCATAATGATGAGTGGGATATGGATATGATATCTTGGTTTTTCATTGCTTTCAGTCCTTTATGTTTGCATTTGCACTCAATTACACAGTCAGAATTGTTCTAACTCTTCCAAAAGAAGGAACTCTCCCAAAATATCAAAAATGACGGACAAAAAGACTGTATAATTTCATAGAATAATGCATGATAGTATAGTTAGGATACTCCAGAGTTTAATTGCACTTAACTCATATTCAGTTACTTTGTTTTGAGTTTGATGATGACTTATAGTTCAGCATTGTTTTAGATTAGTGACACTTTTAAGTTTAGCTTTAGTTCAACTCACTGCATTTGCATTCCATAGTCAGTTGTCATTCACTGCACAATAGATTACTTCAGTTGTTAAGATTAACAAAACAACCTTCATTATTTACAAACATCTTCTTGTTCTAAAATCTACAATTGATCTATAACCATATGAACAGAAGACAAACATCACTTTAAGGCCTGAAGTACTTCTGCAATTTCCTCATCATTTCATAAACAGAGCTCTCCCTCAAAAGACTATTTTGAAAAGAAATCAATAACTCTTGAGTAAAGGTTTTGTGACATTCAATTAAAATTGCAGAATAGAGTTAGGAATTAGTTTTAGAATAGAAGATCTTAGGATGGTATCAATGTTTTTCCTCCAAATCTGTTTCAAATCTCTAATTAAGGACAAAATGTTGCATCATTGTAAGATTAGTTGTTTAACTGTTTAGTTAGAGGATTTGCATACTTAGTGATCATTTCTCAAGTTTAGTTTGTATTTTGAATCATTTATTTAAACGTCATTATCAAGCTTTGCTTTTACTTAGTCATTAGATTTGATTCTGCTTTAGCGTTTCCAATTGCATTTGTCATTTGTTATCCATCAATTAGGCTTAACTCTGTTTTTAAGCACCAACTCCTTTCCATTAGCTTTCTAGGCATTTTCCCTTGTGAACATAAAACCACCAAAAGACCAAAAACATCATAAATCATCACAAAAGACCAAAAACATCACAAAACACTACACACAACGCATTAGGAAACAAGCACCTAGGTACATACGGTACACTTCACTTCAGCAGTTTACAAATCCTGGTTGACAATTAAATGAGCTCAGTTTAGGAGACTAGATTGAGACCAAACATTTTGGCGCCGTTGCCGGGGAAGTGAAAACTAGGTAACCTTTGTTTCTTAGCATCAAAAAAACAATTTTATGCATAGGGAGAGAGATTCAAGGGGAAGATTTATAAGCAGCAGAGGCAGAAGTTTGATTTCTAGAACACCACTTGTTTCATCTAGATCCAGAGCTAGTACACCTTCAACTCAAACCCATCTTCCATCCTCCCTTGATCCTGGACTTCTAGAAGATCTAAGGTCAACTATTCCATTAGAGAAACCTTCCACTTCATCCATTGAACCTGCCACAGAAGAAGATCTAAAGACTCCTAGTAGGGATACAAACCTTTCCACTTCCACAGGAGAGTCAACCATGGCAGAAGAAGGAGGAGGAGGAGTTTTTAATGGAGAAAACACACTGTTTGGAGGAAGAGGTAGAGGTAGAGGAGAAGGAGGTAGAGGTGCAAATGGAGGAAGAGGTAGAATATGAAGCTCTTTTGGGTTCCCTATACTTGATGAAGAAACCAATACAACCATGAAAAACATTTCACCCTCTGTCCTTCCAAACTTCTATGGACTTAAAACAAAAAGATCCAATAAATCCAACTCCTGTATTAGAGCAACCATCCACATCTACTTCTATACCTCCCTTTCCGGAAAGATTACAAATTGATAGAGGTGTAGAAAAACAGATCATGGTGCCTAATTATGATTTCTTAGATGAATTGAGAAATGTTTGCATTAAAATTCCATTATTGCAGGCCATCAAGGAAATCCCAATTTTAGCCAAAACAATAAAGGAGTTGAGTATGAAAACAACAAGAAAAAGAATAAGAGAAACCAAGAAAATTCAACTGGTAGGACAAATAGCAGACATTATGATGGGCAAGATTGCTATTCAAAAGTATCTTGACCCAGGAAATCCAGTTGTCAAAATTCACATCAATGGAATTGAAATTCAAAACACACTCATTGACTTAGGAGCAGCAATAAATATCACGAGTAGACAAATCATGGACAAACTGAAACTTCCTAATCTTCTCTTTACACCCACACTATTACAATTAGCAGATAGATCTGTGATCAGACCAGATGGGGTAATAGAAGACATTCCGGTGTCCCTAGACTCTTGGGAGTACCCTGTGGATTTCATGATCCTGACACCCAAGAATAATCTAGGAGGCCATCCTGTTATACTAGGAAGACCTTGGTTGGCTACAGCCGATGCTTTTATTAGTTGTAGGTCCGGTGATATGTATATTTCTGATGGTATTTCAACAAAGAAATTCACTTTATATCCTCCAGCTAGGACAATTACAGATCTAGATGACACTCAATGGATAGAGGATGAAGAAAATTTACAACCACTCTTCACAATTTCAGAAATTAGTGAAGATAATCAAATTTTGAATACTCTAGAAAACTTTGAATCCTCTCTAAAACACAAACATGAATCATTTCAGGAGGGATCCAATATTGAGTTTTTGTCATCTAGGCAGATGTCTCTTCATTCTATGGACAAATTTGGCAGCTCTACAAGTGAAATTTTTCCAGGAAAAACCTTGAACATAAACAAGAACCTAGAAAAATCTCAACAAGAAGAGTTAATCAAAGTATTACAGAGACATTCTTCTGCATATGCATGGGAATAAACTGACATGAAAGGGATAAGTCCCAAGACTTGTACTCATCACATCTATATAGAGGCAAATTGCAAACCAATCAGACAGCGTCAAAGACGGATGAATCCAAATCTTAGGGAAATTGTTAAGGAATAATTGCAAAAAATGTTAAATGTTAATTTCATCTATCCTATTTCAGATAGTTAGTGGGTTTCCCCTTTGGTAATTGTGCCAAAGAAAAATGGAAAATGGAGGGTGTGTGTTGACTACCGAGAACTGAATAAAGCTACTCTTAAAGACCATTTTCCCTTACCTTTCATAGATCAAGTATTAGATACATTAGCTTGAAAAAAGTACTTTTCATTCCTAGATGGGTTTAGTGGTTACAATCAAATCCAAGTAGCACTTGAAGACCAAGACAAAACCACATTCACCTGTCCTTGGGGTACCTATGCCTACCGAGTATTTCCATTTGGATTATGCAATGCACCTGCAACATTCCAAAGGGCAATATTAGGAATTTTTTCGGATCTAATACATGACTGTGTAGAGGTGTACATGGATGATTTCACGGTTTATGGGGACACATTTGAAGAGGCTTTAGAAAACTTGGAAAAAGTCTTAAAAAGATGTCAAGAAGCAAACCTTTCACTTAGTCATGAAAAATGTTTTATGATGTTTACCGAAGGTATTGTTTTAGGGCACCACATTTCAGGGGATGGGATTAGAGTTGATGAGGCAAAATTTGAAGTCATTTCTAACCTATCCATTCCAAGTTGTCAAAGAGATGTTAGAAGTTTTCTAGGATTTACGGGGTATTATCGGAGATTTATAGAAAACTTCACCAAAATAGCATCTCCTCTCTTCAAATTACTCACCAAAGATTGTGAATTTAAGTGGACTTCTGATTGCCAGTTAGCTTTTGAAACCCTGAAAACCAAAATTTCTAAAGCACCTATATTAAGGGGACCTAACTGGAAGTTACCTTTTCATATCTCGACAGATGCTTCCGATACAGCTCTAGGAGTAGTATTGGGACAGAAAGATTTGATTCCCTATGCCATCTATTATACCAGTAAAAATTTGACTCCTGCAGAGTTAAACTATACTGTAACTGAAAAAGAGTTTTTGGCTGTTGTTCATGCCATAAACAAATTTAGACACTATATAACAGGCTATGAAACTTTTGTTCATACTGATCATTCTGCAATTAGATACTTAATGAACAAATCAATAACTAATGGCAGAGTTATAAGATGGTTGTTGCTCTTACAAGAATTCAACATTACTATTTTAGATAGGCCTGGAAAACAAAACACAGTGGCTGATTTCCTATCTAGAATCCAAAATATCAAAGATGACACTCCGGTTGAAGATCAATTTCCTGATGAATATCTTTTTGCAATCTCTACTCAAACTCCATGGTTTGCTGATATTGCCAATTATTTAGTTTCAGGAAAATTTCCTTCAATTATGAATGCAAGGGATAAAAAAAAAATCATTAATGATAGTGCAAGATATTCATGGGTCGCTAATGAGTTGTACAAGACAGGTTCAGATTTGATCATTAGAAGGTGTGTTCGTGAAGATGAGATGCCTGAAATTCTCAAGGCATGTCATGATGAACCTTGTGGCGGACACTTTGCGGATAAAAGGACAGCCTATAAGATCCTTAATTTAGGATATTATTGGCCATCTTTGTTTAAAGATGCAAGGGAGTATGTCAAAAGGTGTGACAGTTGCCAAAGGGTAGGGAAACCTTCTCCTTCAGGTGAGATGCCATTACAACCTCGGGTACACATTGAACCTTTTGAAAAATGGGCTTTGGATTTTGTAGGACCTATTAGTCCTCCATCAAGACAAAAGAAATATATATTAGTTTGCACTGATTATGTTACTAAATGGGTAGAAGCTAAACCATTACTTGTTGCTAATGAATCATCTGTAGTTAATTTTCTTTTTGAGGATATTTTTACTCGTTTTGGTGTCGCAAGGGAAATTGTTACAGATCAAGGATCTCAATTTACATCAAGGATAGTGGAGAAAATGATGGAGAAGTACAAAATCAGACATAGAAAAACTACTCCTTATCATCCACAAGAAAATGGTCAAGTGGAATCTACCAATAAAGTCATTGAAGGAATCCTAACAAAGACTGTTCATTTACATAGAAGAGATTGGGTAGATAGGCTTCCTGAAGCCTTATGGGCCTATAGAACTACATGGAGAAACACAACAGGCCATACTCCTTATGAGCTTGTTTATGGAAAGCAAGTTTTGTTTCCCATAGAGTTCCAGATTCAAACTTTCAAAATGGCAATTCAGCTAGGACTTGATTTAACGGAGGCACAAAGGCATAGACTGGAGAAAATTAATGAATTGGATGAGATCAGACAAGATGCAGTTCAGAAAACAAGTCTAGTCCAACAGCAAAGGGCTAGATGGAATGACAAGTACATCAAAGAGAAGAAATTTAAAGAGGGTGATTGGGCTCTCTTGTTTGATTCAAAATTCAAGGATTTTCAAGGGAAATTTCAGACACATTGGCTTGGGCCATATGAAATTGTTCAAATTTTTGATAATGGGGCAGTAAAAATCAGAACTATAGATGAAGAAGAGGTCATTTTTCTTGTGAATGGTCATAGACTGAAGCTATACCACAAGCCACTCTCAAGAGAAGAGTTTGTCAAGAAGTTCCAAGAAAGCAATGATGTGAAGTTAATGAAGAAGAGTTTCTCTTCTTCATCAACTTGATTAAATTTTCTGAAGCATTTCTCTTTTGAAAAAAAAATAAAAATAAATAATAATAATAATAATAATAATAATAATAATAATAATAATAAATAAAGGTATAAACATGAAAACCAATCATTGATTGGCATGTTTATACAGAAAAGATAGGGTGAAAATCAGAGTCTCTCTGACACTCTAACTTTTCCCATTTTTGTTTTTACAAGCAGCTGTTACAAAAAAAAATCATAAGTTCAGATCCATAGTGCTTATGATCCATCTTATTTCATTTCACTCCATTCACTTATCCATCCATACTCCATCTCATCCATCATTCATATTTCACTCCATTCCACATTTCATTCATCTCATTCCATCCTCCATCCATCTCATTTTCATGTCAAAATACAAAATTTGATGTCTTGCTGTAAGTGAATAAAACATGTCATGAATTGCAGTACAGTTCTTATGTTCTTTCACTCCATTTCATAAACTGAATCCATTCCATTTCATCATCCACTTAATACATATCATAATCCATCATCCATCTTCATTCATATCATATAACATTTCATCCATATTCCAAAAACACTCCATTCCGTGATTAAAATGCTCTACAGGAACATTCTGCAGCTCAATAGACATTCTGCAGCTGATCAGCCTTTCTGCAGCCAGACAGTCTTTCCGCAGCTACAAACTCTGAAGGCATCAATCAACAGACATTAGAATTGCAACAAAATGACCCAGTGTATCCATGAATCAAAAGCATCAAGAAAATTATGAAGACTCTTCCAAAGGTGAACAAAGAAGACAAAGACTACAAAAATCAAATGAAAGGCAGAGGTAACAAGTTTAAATTATAATGGCATTTCATAAAATTTTAGCATAGTTTTAGTTATGGATTGTTCTAAAAGGTTGTTTTAATTATTTTTATTGATCAAGACCAATAAACCCTCCACAGACTTTGGATTAAAATCTCCCATTTCAAATTTCATGCCTGATATCATTTAAGTGGTTAAAATGGTCGAGGTATTTTAATTCTTCACGTCTCTTAACCAAATCATTCAATGATGATTCCCTCTGCCGTCGTAAAAATCTCCGCCGTCTCTTCAATCATTAATTCATTCCCTCCACCTCACTCCACTACTTCATTCCGTGACCACTGCCATCACTCCATTCTGTAGCCGGCATTTCATTCCGTAGACAGAGATATTCTTATCACCAAGAGCAGAGCCAAAGAATATCAGTTTGAATAGCATTGAGCATTGTAAACTCAGAGCAGAGCAAAAGGGTAAATTCAGAGGTATAGCAGCGTGATAATTTGAAGCCATTTGATTCCGTGGGCAGACAAAGTATCACTGTGGGCAGAGATTGAGCATTTTCACTATAAACACAGAAGTGTAGCAGTGTGGAGTTTGAAGTCTTTTGTCACTAGAAGACAGAGGTATTGCAGTGTTGAAGTTGAAGCCATTTGTGACCAAGAGACAGAGATATAGCAGTATGGGAATTTAAAACTATTTGCCACCGAGAAACAGAGGCATAGTAATGTGGGAAATTTGAAGCCATTTATCACTGTCAAACAGAGGCATATCAGTCCAAAGTTCAATTGTCAACAGAGGTATATCCTTCCGAAATTTGAAGACATTTGTCATTATCAATTAGAGGTATGTCATTCTGAAGTTTGAAAGCTATTTTCATTTAGAACTTGAAGTCATTTCAATTCGAAGGTGAAAGCTATTATTTTTGTGGGTAGAAGAGTGTTAATTTGAACATTGAAGAAGCAATCATGGGTTTCATTGTAAGAACAGAACTAGTGGGTTCAAAATACTTAGAAGGCTACCCTCAATGCAAAGAAATGTTACAACAGATAGGATGGCTTCAATTTTTGGAGAAATTTAATGGCTTCCACAAGGAAGTCACTAAAACATTTGCAAGATCATTTCGAGGAACCGAAGTTGAAGTGGGAGATGTCAAATTTACTGTCACTAAAGTTTTCATTGCAGAGGCTACAGGGTTGCTCAGAACTGGAGAGAGATGGTTCAAAAATAGAGAATTCCACAATGAATCCTGGAAGCAAATTTTAAAATCACCAGGTATGGATGTCACTGTCTTTAAGAAAGGAATTCCCAGTTCTGCATTGAAAAATAAATGGAGAAACATACTACTTCTTTTGCAAAAATTTATTACATGTGAGGGTAGATATGGAACATTTTATGTCTACCACATTAGACTGATAATGCATTTTCTGGGGGAAGACTTAAACCTACCATATTTCTTGCTTCAAAGTCTGAAGAAGATGGCTTCCTGTGTTCAAAGAAGGGTTCAATTTTAGAGACAACCCTATATCATCATGGTTTGGTCAAAATTTTGATTGAACATCATCTAGCTAAAACAAATGATACATGGGACGATTTCTTGATAAGAAATCATTTTGAAGAGCCAAAAGAACCCTCACTAGAACCACAACCTACAAAGAGAAGTAGGAAATGGAGGGCTTCAAAAGTTGAAATTGACAAAACAGTCTAAGAGAGCAGTGAGGAAATCATTTTAGAGAAGTTGACCCAAATCAAGAGGCAACTTAAGAAAGAGAAGGTAATTAAGAAATCTGCCACAGAGAAAGGAGAGGGATCCTCTCAGCCAAGGAGAAGCCACAGACTAAAGGGAAAACTAAAGAAAACTCAAATCAAACAAACAGGGGTGATTGATATAGAAGATAAGGAAACATCCATGGAAGAAGATATTGAAGAGGATTTTTATGAAGGAACCCCTGAAATTGACCCTGCTCAACAGGAAATTTATGACTATGTGGAAACTTTGGAGAGGAGAGCTTCAGAAAGCAGAGAGAGAACCCCCAGTCCTCCACTGTCTGAAATAGATATATTAAGAAGGGATAGGTATGAGTTGGAATTACTGAATAGAGACATCAAAAATGAGAATGAAATTCTCAAGGATCAAGTCAAGCTCAAAACTGATATGAACTCAACCTTATCCCTCCATATAAACAAAGTGGAAAAGACCAATGAGAAGTTGAAGAAAAGGAACAAGAAGCTAATCAGGGCACTCACCAACCTAAGGTTCAAACTTGTTATCAGAAAACCCATAATATCTCTAGCTTCCAGACAAAGGAGAAGGAGAGGATTAGATGTCCTTGCAGAAGCCTCTGAGTTCATAGGATAATTTGCATGAGGACATGCAAAGAGACAGCAGTGGGGGTATGTTGAGCCTCAAAATTGTGCTTTCTTTCATTCCATTTTACCTCATTTTCCTTTTTCTATTGCCATCCTAGACCCAATTGATCAATGAATATAGTTAAAATTACTTCTAGAATGATTTACATGACTGACTTGCTAAGTTTTGTGATTTTTGCCATTGTAAAGCATTTTGACCGGAACTAGCTGCAGAATGCAGACATTCCGTAGCTAACCGGCGATTCTGCAGTTGCCTTCATGTTTGAGTATGTTCCAGGTGGCCTCTTGAGAAAAACCGCATATGGGCATGATCCACGTCATGTCTACATGGTTCGTTGCTCATCATGGAGGAAGAAACGAATTCTGGGTACGGTTTTGGAACGTGGGAACACATTTAGGAAAGCAGACTTCTATTAGGACTGTCTCAGTCCAGATGTCTTTTTCCTCTTCACGCAACCACTTCAAGAGTCCTAATGTGATTCCGATAAGGAAAGACAGTGTTCCTGAATTGTTGCAAGTATTGTTAAGTGCATTTTCTATATAAACACTTGGGAAACCGAGAGCTAGGTTAGATTTTGATGTTAGATTTTATGCTAGATTTTGTTTAGATTCTGTGCTACATTTCTGAAGACGCAGAGTGCTATGTTCAAGTTCTTTCATCTTTAATGGAGCAGACAGTGTTGTTTTGAAAGCGTGATTTAATTTGGAGTTGAATTCTGTCAGGTGGTAGAGGGCCCCTGCCTCTTGCACGGATTTATTTTGCGTAAATTAGATAAGTCTTCTAGCTGCCTTTACGTTTTTGAATTTGAATTAATAGTTGTTTTAATTAGCTACTGTAGTTGTACTCATTCTAACTCTTCCACAAGAAGAAGCTCTTCCAAAAGACTATAATGATGAATGGGAAATGACTATAGTATTGTAGGATTAGAAGTTGAATTCATAGTTGTTTTTAATTAGCTACTGTAGTTGCACTCATTCTAACTCTTCCACAAGAAGAAAGCTCTTCCAAAAGATTATAATGATGAATGGGAAATGGCTATAGTACTGTAGGATTTAGTTGTAATTTTTGTTGTTCACTATCACAGTTACACTTGTTCTAATCACTCTTCCACAAGAAGAAAATCTTCCAACAAATTCTTAAGGAGTCCAAGACATGACCGTGATAATGAATGATTTAGTTGTGTGTTTGCACTAAGCACCATCTCTGTTCTTGCTCTTAAACGCTTGTCCAAAATATCATAATGATGAGTGGGATATGGATATGATGTCTTAGTTTTTCATTGCTTTCAGCCTTTACATTTTCATTTGCACTCAATTACACAGTCAGAATTGTTCTAACTCTTCCAAAAGAAGGAACTCTTCCAAAATATCAACAATGATGGACAAACAGACTGTATAATTTCATAGAATAATGCATGATAGTATAGTTAGGATACTCCAGAGTTTCATTGCGCTTAATTCATGTTCAGTTATTTTATTTTGGGTTTGATAATGACTTGTAGTTTAACACTGTTTTAGGATAGTGACATCTTAGGTTTGGTTGTAGTTCAACTCATTGCATTTGCACTCACATTCAGTTGACAGTCACTACATACTAGATTACTTCAGTTGTTAAGATTAACAAAACATCCTTCATTATTCACAAACCTCTTCTTGTTCTAAAATTCATAATTGACCCATCACTACATGAACAGAAGACCATATCACTTTAAGGCCTAAAGTACTTCTGCAATTTCCTCATCATTTCATAAACAGAGCTCTCCCTCAAAAGACTATTTTGAAAAGAAATCAATAACTCTTGAGTAAAGGTTTTGTGACATTCAATTAAAATTGCAGAATAGAGTTAGGAATTAGTTTTAGAATAGAAGATCTTAGGACGGTATCAATGTTTTTCCTCCAAATCTATTTCAAATCTCTAATTAAGGACAAAATGTTGCATCATTGTAAGATTAGTTGTTTAACTGTTTAGTTAGAGGATTTGCATACTTAGTGATCATTTCTCAAGTTTAGTTTGTATTTTGAATCATTTATTTAAAAGTCATTATCAAGCTTTGCTTTTACTTAGTCATTAGATTTGATTCTGCTTCAGCGTTTCCAATTTCATTTGTCATTTGTTATCCATCAATTAGGCTTAACTCTGTTTTGAAGCACCAACTCCTTTCCATTAGCTTTCTAGGCATTTTCCCTTGTGAACATAAAACCACCAAAAGACCAAAAACATCATAAATCATCAAAAAAGACCAAAAACATCACAAAACACTACACACAACGCATTAGGAAACAAGTACCTAGGTACATACAATACACTTCACTTCAGCAGTTTACAAATCCTGGTTGACAATTAAATGAGCTCAGTTTAGGAGACTAGATTGAGACCAAACAATACCTAACATTTTTTCTATAATTTGCCTTCATTTTTTAGGGAAAATATTCCTATCATTTTCTTGATATGAATAATTTATTTACCATGAGTCCTAACATTTTTTTTTTGTCTATTCATATCCAGACTTCACATTTTTAAAATTTTCAATATTTTTCAAAAATACTACCTTATCAAAACCAAATAATGTTACAACATCGGCTCCAATTGGGGATTTCTTCCTCCTGTAGTTTGCAGAGAAAAATTAGATCCAAGTGCCTTCTCCTCAGGCTAATGGAGTCTTTGCTGTGAAAACAAACAAACTTGAAATTTAAACAAACTGATATATGTACAATGATGAATGTGAATGATTCTTTTGCATTTTTCAATACTGGATGTAGTGCTTCAGGTATCTTCCATTGACTGGCAATGAAGATAACTGTCCTTCTAAGTTCTGTAAGATGAAAGTATTGTTACCCTTGAATTCAACAATGCTAAAAGGTCCTAGCCAGAGGTTATCAAATTTTCCATGTTTTCCTCTTTCTTCCCTCCTAGCATCCCATCTCAATACTAAATCTCCTTCCTTGAAATCTCTTTCTTTAGCCTTCCTATCAAAGATAATTTTCGTTTTGTTATGATATTTCCTTAGTTTATATTGAATTTCATCCATGTTTTCATTTAGTTCAATAATCTGATTGATCCTCCTAGAGAAATCATCAGGTTCTTCGTTAACTTCTTGTAAAAACTTCAAAACAGGGAAAGCTATATTAGTAAGAAAAATGGCTTCTTTACCATAAACTAGCTGAAATGGATATTTTCCTATAGATATTTTTGGAGATATCCCCGTAGCCCAAACTGAATAGATGGGGCAACTGTCCAAATTTTTCTTATGATCTTCTAAAGTCTTCTTAATTACCTTGACCAGGCTCTTATTCGATGATTCTGCAAGACCATTTCCCTGTGGATAGTAAGGATTAGAATGATGTAATAATATTTGATAATTTTGAAAGAACTCAATCATCTTTACACTACTAAATGTTATTGCATTATCAATTACTATCTGCTGAGGGCATCCAAATCTAGACATAATGTTTTCTTTAACGAATTTGATCACTACAGTGTCTGTGGCATTTCTATCTGGAATTGCCTCTACCCATTTGGTGAAGTAATCCGTTGCAGTTAGTATCCATATGTGCTAATTGCTTGATGCTGGATGAATTTCCCCTATGAAATCCAATCCCCACTGTAAGAAGTGTGATGAAACTAATACTGGAACAAAAGGGAGTGATGCAAGTATTTTCTTTCCAGCAAACATTTGACATGGAATGTAACTTCTAACCTTTTCTCCTACTTGTGAAAACATAGTAGGCCATTAGAATCCCACTCTTAGTATTTTATATGCTCTGGCTCTCAAGGCATAGTTTCCACCACATATACCTACATGAAACTGTTCAATAATTCCTTCTGTTTCACTTTCTGTCAAGCAAAGCAAAAGGATATTGAGTGGATCCTTAAAAGATAAATTTGCATTTATGATACATTACTTTACAACTTTTAACTTAAGTGTCTTATATTGATTTCTTGAAAATTGACTAGGACACCCAAAGTTAATCAGAAAATGTACAATATCAGAATACCAATCTGACAGTAAGAATTTTTCATCAATATGAACAAGGAACGATTGATTTGAATATGAAAGTTCTTGTGTGTTCTTCCCTTCTGAATCTTGGGAAGGTTCTTGTGGATTCTCCCCTTCTACATTTAGAGAAGGTTGTTGTGGATTCTCCCCATGAGAGTTGAGAGAAGGTTCTTGTGTATTCTTCTCTGAAATTTCAAAAAAAGAATTTATCCCGAGAACTTTACAATTAGATCCAAATAACAATTTAGCCAAACCTTGAACTTTTACTAACTTATTGGTTTTGATACTAAGATCAAATTCGAGGATTTGGGTGATCCATCTTCCTCTTCTCCCATCAATTTCTGGTTGAGTAAGGACAATTTTTACAACACTGTTGGGAGCATAAGTAGTAATGGTTGAGTGAAGGACATAAATTCTGAAGGAATTTAAAGCTTGGAATAGGGAGTAAGCTTGTTTTTCAATAGTTTCATACTTAAGTTCTGCATATCTCATGACTTTACTGAAAAAGTATATAGGTTGATCATCACCATCTTCATTTTTTTGTAAAAGGACAACAACTAAAGTGGCTTCAGAGGTAAAAGAAAATATGATAAAGGGTTCAGAATAATTAGGGCTAGATAAAGTTGGAGCTTCAGAGATGGCCTTTTTAATCTGATCAAAATCATATCTAGCAGGTATGCTTGATCCGAAAATGGGTTGGATAACTTGTTATTCTTTTCAAGAACCTCCCACTCAGTTAAACAAATAAAAGATCTAGCTTATACTTTACTTTTGCGGAATTTTATACCTGAAACAAGTGTATGTTTTTTAACTGTTTAAGTGTTTTAAGACCAATTTTTTTTACTGATATTAAACATGTGAAACAGACATATAATGAATCAAATAAAAATCAACACATAAAAACAAATTTAATCTAGAGTTCACCCAAATATTGTGGGCTACGTCTCCTTGAGCTCTTGTCATCTTGACTTGGCTCTTTGTGATTATGGAAAATTTCTTTTACAAGTTACAAAATCAACTCCAATGGTTAACTGAACTGAACCAATGGGTTTAGAATGCCATTTATATACCTGTCATGGCTGTCCTCACTCTAAAAACAGATCTAGGTTCCCTTAGACTTGACTCCTTCTTTCGGTGCCCTTAAGCTTCCCTGAGATTAGAAGTGGCACTAACTCTCTCAGAATTATTTTTCTATCCCTAAAACATCACCTACTATCTCTAGCACATATCATACCTCAAAAATGGACTGATCATTTTCTCCAAAAGAGCACTAGCTCCCCAATCTAGGCCTCCATCCACTGATGGCCCTTAGCTGCCCAAAATTTCCATGTGGCTCTTAGACCTTTAGAAGTCTTCAAATGGCTCTAAAAATAATTTCATTGGATTCAAAATGTCCAAAATAGTTAGAATAGACTATCCACTTGCAGAAATTGGCCTCCGGATTCTCTGGTTTCGCCTCCAACACCTGGTAGCACCCCCTAGCTCTAGGGTCACTGAAAACTTCCTTGAAGCATATAGAATTCCATAAGTCCTAAAAAGCTTCTGAAAACTCCATAAATGGATTCATAAGTATCAAAACAGTCAAAAATGACTATTTTTTTGCTGAGAATGGTTACTGGTTTTCATGGATAGGCCACATTCAAATTGTTGCTCGCCCCTGGTGGCTCTAGTGGCCTCTTGAACTTCTCTAAAGAAAAAACCTACTCAAAAGTCCTATGATGGATCTCCAACCCTCACCAATGAGTCTTGAATGTCTAATATAGTTGAAATTGACTATTGGCACTCTCAGAATGGACGAATCTAGCTCAAGATAGAGCCTAAACTCAATTTGTCCAGTGGCCCCTAAAATTCCTCCACTAAATTTGGAGGAATTGGACTTAACTCCAAATAAGTTTGGAAAAAATCCACAAATTTTGGTGGTGCGCCTAGAAAACCGCGGTCAGTTAGAGGTCAGAATATCCCACTGCATATAAATCACACGGATAGGTGTAAAGTTAATGCCGCATGTGACAGGTTTGATGATGTTGGAGTTGCCGTCAATAGTTAGGGCTAAGCCCTTGGGTCTGTTCACGAGCCGATGGTCCTATGGGGAGGGGCTGGCCCCTCCGGACCCCTGAATATGAAACCACCAAATGTTAAATAAATGCTGCAACACCATAATGTTAAGAAACATTGTTATCCCGAGTGGTAAGAGCTATGCGTGCTGTGTGTACGACCATGGGGTCCGCTCCCGAGAACCCAACAAAATTTTGTACCACAAAACTGGGCCCGTGGCGGCCTCCCATTGGCTAGTCAAACCACGTACAACCCATTTCCCGGTAAAAATGTGACACTTGTCCACCTGCTACTAGTCTAGAAGGAATATTTTGAGGAATATTCCAGGAATATTCCTTGGAATATTCTTTTTTTTTTGAATTTTCCAAACTCAGTAAAACTTAGTCAAAAGCCAAAAATTGTAGTTTACCAGACTTTTCAAAATGTGATAGCTTCTTCATACGGTGTCGGTTTTTCGAACCGTTCACGGCGCTGGAATCAAGAAGACAAGATCTATTTGGTTGCTCAGGTTCGACACACTTCTGAACACTTTGAAATTTGAGCTATCACTTAGGTCCTTGATCCAAATATGATCATACCTCCCCAGTGGGAATATTTTGGACCCCAAAAGACTGATTACTTGAACTGTTCAGTAGATGAGAGTACAACACCCTCACTTTTCAGCCTCCATACACTTGCCTTGCATGGATTAGTGCAATTGAACCACAAAGGTAGTCAACACTTCCCTTCCTTAGATGCTCTTGTCCTCCTGTCAAGAACTGTCTTCCTTGCACTCACTCAGAAATTTCTGGCGAGAAATTTATAGAAGGTAGCTGAACATCATGTCCTTAATCATCGATCCAAGGTGGCTCAAACAAACATAAGTTTCCAACAAAATACATGTATACATAATTTGAAATTTTCATATGTACAAATGAATGTATATCTTACCGGGTCAATAAGTCAAACCATTTCTCACCAAGCCACTTCCATGGTGACTTTTTCTGCTGAAAATCTTCTTCATGTGAAACATCTATTCTCACATTAATGATGGAATCTTTGGTTCCACTTTCACCAGTGTTTCTATCCTCTTGCCTCATGTGCTTGGGATGATTAGTTGGATGCAATGTCCAACATTGGGAAACCAAATGTCCCCTCTTCTGGAAATGTGTGCAAGTCTTTTGCACCTTCTTTGAAATTTTCCTTTGCCTCAACTGTTTCCTGTATGCCTTCATCCTCTTCCAACATTTTGAAACATCATGGTTACACAAACCACAATATGCACAACAACCCTTCCTTCCATTCAAGCATGCAGAATTTTCATGCCTTGTAGAAACATAATCAACTTGACTATGGGAAGAATTTGCATGTCCATATTTTTTTCCTTCATGAGGAGATGAACTTGTAGAGGTTCCAGATTTTCTTTGAAGACTAACATCAGTGTTCATGTCTTGATAGCTATCCGAACTCTCATGCTCGCCATAAGCTGCATGTATACACACATATTGCTGCAACATAGGCTTCAAAAAATGGCAATCAACTTGAAAAAAAACTTGACATGTTTGTGCATTAGAACTTGGAACAAAATTTCTTCTTGAAGTTGTCTCACATGCCTTCATGGCTTTGGAGTTTTCGACATTAGATTGAACATAAACAAGACAAAATTTCTTAGGCCTCTCCTCAACCAAAATAGGATCTATCATGCCTTGTGAATGATTGCCTAAACCCTTGCCTTCATAGCCCATTTTAAACATTAACTTGGACTGTATACCTCTAGTGTGCTTTTCAAATGAATCAGCGCATCCAACACATATATCTGATGAGGAATTTGAAGACAAATTAGAGTGAATTACCTCTGCTTCACGCATGTTCTTGGTTAAGGCCTCTTGGGCTTGATGGAGTTGCATCTCCATCTCATGCATTCTTTGAATAATTTCTTCCTTCTCTTGCTTCATAGCAACCAATTTCTCACGAAGTCTAGTGCTTTCCTTTCTATCTTCAAACAGAATTTGCACTCTATCCTTCAGGATGTAGAAGTCTCGCTTCATGTATTCATCGAAGAATATTTTGAAGGAGGAGGATTTTGAAACCTCACTTGATAAATTTTTCATCTTATGAAAATTAACTAAAGAACTTCAAAAACATTCACAAAGCTTTCAAAAACAATTTGACAAAGCTTCTGAAAAAAATCGCTGTAGAGTCAAGCTCTTCTTCAAGCAGCATTTTACAAACAAACCCTTTTATGCTTCAAGGGTTGCCTTGAGGTCATTTGGGTAAGGAAAATTCCTTCATCCCTTATTCCTTCTTGTCCTCTTCTGGACTTAGCTATCAGTAGCTTTCCCTTCACCTCTAGCAAACTCAAAATTGTAAGCAACAATAAGTTTGCAAACAGTCAAATTCTTTGCACTGTTAAACACCTTTCAGATCAAATAAGAAACCTAGTGCTCCGTCAAGAAAGAAACTATGCTCTGATACCAACTTGATCTGAAAATGGGTTGGATAACTTGTTATGCTTTTCAAGAACCTCCCACTTAGTTAAAAAAATAAAAGATCTAGCTTATACTTGACTTTTGCAGAATTTTATACTTGAAACATGTGTATGTTTTAAACTATTTAAGTGCTTTAAGACCATTTGTTTTTCCTGATTTTAAACATGTGTAGCATCCATATAATGCAACAAATAAACATCAACACATAACAAAAAATTTAATCTAGGAGTTCACCTGAATATCGTGGGCCACGTCTCCTTGAGTTCTTGTCATCTTGACTTGGCTCTTTGGGTTTACGGAAAATTTCTTTTACAAGTTACAAAATCAAATGCAATGGTTAAATGAACTGAACCAATGGGTTTATAATACCATTTATATTCCTGTCATGGCAGTCCTCACTCTGAAAATAGAACTAGATTCCCTTAGAATTGACTCCTTCTTTCGGTGCCCTTAAGCTTCCGTGAGCTTCGAAGTAGCACGAACTCCCTAAAAGATAATTTTCTGTCCCTGAAAACTCACCTGATATCTCCATCACACATCAGACCTAAAAAATGGACTGATCATTTGCTCCAAAAGAGCATTGGATTCCCAATCTAGGCCTCCATCGAGTGATGGCCCTGGGCTGCCCAAAACTTCCCTGTGGCTCTTCAAAATTTGGAAGTATTCACATGGCTCTGAAAATCCTTTCATGGGATTCAAAATGTCCAAAATAGTTAGAATAGACTATCCACTTGCAGAAATTGGCCTCCGTTTGCTTCGGTTCCGCCTCCAACACATGGTGGCACCCCTTAGCTCTAGGGTCACTGAAAACTTCCCTGAAGCATATAAAATTTCAAAAGTACTAAAAATATTCTGAAAAATCCATAAATGGATTCATAAGTATCAAAACAGTCAGAAATGACTATTGGTTTGCTAAGAATGGTTACTGGTTTCCCTGGATAGGCCACATTCTCTTGCTGGCACTTGATGGCCTTGGTGGCCCGTGGAACTTCTTTGAAGAATATCGGCCTTCAAAAGTCATCTAAAGGCTCTGAAAACCACACCATTAGTTTTATAATTTCTAAAAACTCCAAAATTTACTATTGGATTCTTGAATAAGGCCTCTAGTTGCATTGGCTAAGCCTCAAACTATTGCTGGCCCCTCGTGGCCCTAGTGGCATCTTGAACTTATCTAAAGAAAAAACCTGCTCAAAAGTCCTATGATGGCTCTTCAACCCTCACCAATGAGTTTAGAGTGTCTGAGATAGTCGAAATTGACTATTGGCACTCTCAGAATGGATGAATCTAGCTCAAGATAGAGCCTAAACTCAATTTGTCCAGTGACCCCTAAAAATCCTCCACCAAATTTGGAGGAGCTCGACTTAACTCCAGATAAGTTTGGAAAAATTTAATATTCCAAAATTGGAATAGATACATTATTGGGAATATCTCAAGATATTACCAATGTGGAGATCCAACAATACATAAACATGACTGGAAATAGCAGTGAATAACATCAACTTCAGAAAATGCAATAAGATCTCATAGCCATATTGTTAATAATATGGTAGCAGAAAATGTTCAAGATCTTGAGGAAATGATCACTCAAGCTTAGGAAAATCCATCATCAAAGACACAAGTATAATAATCATGAAATACACTACTACATATGATATGCGAAGCTATGACTACGTAGTCTATAAAGGAGGACTGCTGCAAAATAGTGTCAATACACAAATCTAACAATATACAACTCAAATAAAAGAGGGGGAGAAAGATCTCAACCCCTGGAAACAACAATACACAATCCTTAGAAGGATTGTTTGAAATCTACACAAAATGGCAATTCTGCAAAAATTCCGGAGTTGTTGGGTAGCAGCTGCAAGTCAGAACTGGAAATGGATGTAGATAGCTGATGATGCTACAAATGATGGCTGAATCTCATCCAAAGGATCTCTCAGGTGAAATTCTGATCCAATCCTTGAAGATCTCACCCTCCAAAATAATGGAGCAAGTCCCCACTGCAATTGCACTAAGAAATAACGCAGTCTAGAGAAGGGACTGCTCTGTTGGTGAAGGGAAGTACTTGGCCTGATACTAATGATCTGAAATAAGCTCAGGAATATCCCTCACTAACATCCCAGAGGAATAGAAACTCCCTCCTCTGAAATATGAGCTAAGAAAATGGTGTTGTGGAGTCCCCACTGCAACACCCTGCAACACAAAGTTATCCTGCTTCAGGAATAACACTATGAATGAAGGAGGTGGCTTTGGCCTTGAGCCAAGAAATGTGGAGAATGAAGAACAATCCCTCAAGAGGCCCCTCAAGAAGGTGAAGAAATCCTGAACAGGAATTCCCTCGGCAACTTTTCTAAACAACAAAAGAATGCACAATGTCTGCATAGACAATGAAATCAATAATCCAATTCATGAATAACAATGGCTGCCTTGCCCTCCATTTAAACAAGTGAAAGATCTCTCTCCATGGGTCCCACTCATTAGGGTTTCCTCCACCAAATATCCTCTTCCTCATTCACACTGCGCTGTCTTCTAAAGTGATCCACTCCTCCTATGGCAGCGCTGCTGACTTGGTCAAACCTGACCTTGTCTTCATGCATTTGCCCCTTTTCACACTGGAGGGTGGAAAATAGGGCTACTCTGTTGGTCCCTTCCACATTATGAGGTATTTTATTCATGTATTCAATAATAATGGGTTCCCTTACCCATTTATTAAGCTGCTAGGTGATAAGAACAAAACTTTAATATTCCATTTAGCTATGTGCTAAAATGGGAATATTACAGTCCTCCCCTCCCAAATGTTGCTTGTCCTCAAGCAACTGCAAGGATAGAAATAAAGAATCTCCACCCAAGGCATGGAGTCTGAAATATGTTGAGGAACATCTTCCCCATGTGGATCCTCCATCCCCCAAGCAATCATCCATACAAAATGAGTTATCTCCCAACATGGAAACTCCTGAAAATCATCTTCCACCTTTGGCTCCTGCAATATAGGTGGGCTGAAAATCTGATCTTGGTAGACAAAATAGCCTACCTCACGCTGTCCTCCTCTCCACTTAGGATAAGTGTAGAGTATATTCTGATATTGGGCTGCAATAATGTTGCCCTCAAGTGGCAAGATGAAGACTAGACCTCCAAGGATCTCTTCTCCAAAGTTATGAAACATGTTGTCCCAAATCATCTCATATGTGATGAGTTGGAAGTCACCATCATATGGCATCCAATAAATCATATGGCTCACCTAAAATGGAAACCAATGTTTTGTTGTAGTGGCCACATGTTCTCTCATGCTCCCATTAGAACATGCAATGCAAATAATGTGGGAGATCTCTCCCCCAAGGGACACATCTAACCAATGTGTCATTCCCCCAATCATGCTCTCAACAAAAATAAAGACAATAGCAACATAATGAACCATAATGAGAACCATGCTTACTGCCATGTGTGGCAAGGGAGAAGGAAAATGGTCCCTCAGTTGTAACCAATGCAGTTTGACCCTCAACTGCAAAAGAGTATGACAAAAAGTGTGGCCTCTCAACCACTTGCTTGCTGTCCTACTCTCCTCAAATGTATGGAGAAAGTGAATGATGTATGGTGCAAGGAGAGCATGTCCTCCAAAATACATTTCCTCCCCAAGTCCTCCTAGGGAGTGGTCACCAATAGTACTCATGGCCTTAAGTAGATCATGGGGTCTAGAAAAAAGAATGCTCCTCCTCGGAGCAACATCCTGTACATATATGGTTAAGGGATGAATATACAAATCATCATGCAAATAAACAATACCCTTACCATAAGTTTTGCTTATGAAAATGGAGTGGCTAAAAAATGAGTCCCCTCTCATCCTCAAAGAGAAAAGAGGTGGTTGTGCTAACTCCTCCAAAGAGTTATGTATCTCATCCATCTGCACATGATCGACATCTCCTCATATGTTGATCTATCAATATCATGCAAGCAAGATGATCATGGGAATACTCCACCAACAACCCGAAGCTCCAACATGGATCTATCCTCCATAGTGATAGCGCTGATGATTCCTCATGAAGGATATCTGTCATATGGTCATCTCCTTCTTTGACATCTCCTATGCCAAAGATGCAAGTTGGAAGGCTACTATCCTTCCCCTGCTGCTTCTACCACAACGCATAATCTGAAATGAGAGTGGGTGAAAATGATGTTGATAGAATTTCTCTCTCCTCCTTGACTCTACCCAAGACTCTCAATGCTGTGAGGTTATCTCCCAAGGGTTCCACTCCTCTGAAATCACTGAGTGGTGCCTCAACTGGTGAAGCATCCATCCTCCTTTGCTGATCCAATGGTCTCCCCAGAAAAAATTCTCCATGCAATGAGACATCATCATCAAGAGGTGACTGCATATATGAATGAAAAAATATGTCCATGCTTCCACTACGCAATCCAATCACCTTCTTAGGTGCATCAACCTCATAAAATAGACAGGGATGTGTGCTCCTCATCACACCATGATGGTCATCCTCCCTATCTTCTCCTTGGGTCTTCATGGTTCCACACCTCAACAATGGCACATGAATTTTGCCTTGATATCCGTGCATGAGATCCTAGGGAATTCCTTGCAAGGATGCAAGAATACCTCTACTTGGAGTAAGAGCTCCTCCTTCCTCTGCATGAGGCACTAGATAATCTCTAGATGGAACATCGCCGTTGCCCTCAGCTTCCTCAACATAGATGGGCAACCCTCCAATAATGTTGCTGCAAATATGGAATCTCTCCCAAGATGGAAGTAATTACTGATCATCAAAGGCCAAGGAGTATCCCCTTTGCACCATGATAGTGCCATCTCCTACTCCTGTAACAAAATACAAGAAATGAGAGCAGATCTGCCCTTGCTCTCCGAAGAACAACCAAAGCAACAAAAGTTCTTGCTGCTTCCTCATGCTTTCATCATACAAGACATGTGATGAAGACATAGTGAATGATATGAATGTTTCATCTTCACTATGCATCCATACTCTCTGCTGCTCCATGATGCCAACATCCTACCACATCTCCTCCATCCTCATACCCTTGGAAAGAGTGTATCCCAAGTGATGGCCAAACTCCTTCAAGAGTAACCAGCGCAGCCAAGCCTCCTACTGCCCGGTATCATAAATCTGCAAGTAGCTCACCAGCTCCTTGCTCATCGTCCACTCAAACAATTATGGATGTCTCCTTCCATCCTTCATCTTGGTACTCCTCCCATGAGGGCTACCATCATCCCAAATCAAATTCTCGCATTTCATGGGATCTTGAAATGAAATCTTCCCGAGGATCAATTTGACCCTATAAGGACCCAAATAGGTGGTAGGAAAAAACCTCCCATCATGATGTGCATGGCTCAAGAGATGTCCAACACAGTCATGAGAGATGTTATCCATCCGAATATGTCCTCCATCTTCTATCTATTCCTGTGATAAAGGAAGAACCTCCTCAAACTGTTGAAGAATCTTGCACTCTATGATGTGTGGTAGTGCACCTCTACTGAAATCTCTCCCGGAGATCTCCTCCTCATGCATGGTCCTCCAAAACCCAAGAGGCCTTGGATCTGTTGCCAGTAGAAGTCTCTCTTTGAGTCGTGGAATGCTAATTGAGAGAGTGTCATCTAGAGAGGAGAAAGAGTTTCTTATCTCCAGATGTCTACTCCTTCTTTCGGCTCCTCTCATGGCTTCCTGAATGAAGCTGCCATTTGAATGCTCCCATGAGGAATGTTTCATCTCCTTTACATCACTGCTCTTGTATAGCGCAGTGCTATTCTGCTTCTCTAGGTAAACTGTATGCAATTATGTAGACCCATCCAAAGTGTTTGCTGAAATGACAAGAGATGGATTTTTAATCATACCTTGGTGAAATGTGGAAGTTCCTTGTAGGGAAGCAAGAATTTCCTCCTCATCAGTGTTGGCCTCCCAAACTGCTGAAGATTAAGGCTGCTTCTCCATGGTCTCAACAGCGCTAGTACATGTGTCATCAACTGGTGGTGAGGGCTCCTCCATCTTTTTTCCAAATCTTCTGATCATCCTTTGAGAAAAATCAACAAGAGTTGAAACCCTTGCATGGCTTAGATGGCTGATCCACCAAATCTATGCTTCACCTTCAAGGTGCAGCGCTGCAACTTCTACAACCTTTCTGTCTACTACAAGATGTAGTAGGAAGAAAGCCTCTAGATTCTTCACCGAAACCTCTGCTGCACATGTGAGTGATCCATCAAATGTGGACAATAGAAATCTATTGCCTCTCATCATCCCATAGCTGTGGGGTCTTCTTTCTTCTTTCTGCTGAATAAACTGTGGTAAAGCCAAATTCTCTTGGAAGGCTCTAGGTTTAGCTTGGTATTTGGCAAGGTACTCACTTATAATTTCGAATTCCAAGTGCTCTTCATGCTTCTGGTCTTCTTCTTTGTGAGAGTAGGAAGTGCATGGTCCTTCCTCTTCTCCTTCTTCAATCTTCTTGACCTCCTTGGAGAGTTCCTCTCTGGATATGAAAATTAATGAGAGTAGATTCATCCTCTTCATCATCTTGATCTTCTTTGGCTAAGACTCACAGGCTGAGCTAGAGATCATGCTCTGATACCACTGTAATATTCCAAAATTGGAACAACTATACTATTAGGAATATCTCAAGATATTACCAATGTGGAGATCCAACAATACATAAACATGACTGGAAATAGCAGTGAATAACATCAAATTTAGAAAATCCAATAAGATCTCATAGCCATATTATTAATAATATGGTAGCAGAAAGTGTACAAGATCTTGAGGAAATGATCACTCAAGCTTAGTAAAATCCATCATCAAAGACACAAGTACAATAATCATGAAATACACTGCTACATATGATATGCCAAGCTATGACTGCACAATCTATAAAGGAGGACTGCTACAAAATAGTTTCAATACACAAATCTGACAATATACAACTCAAATAAAAGAGGGGGAGAAAGATCTAAACCCCTAGAAACAACAATACACAATCCTTAGAAGGATTGGCTGAAATCTACACAAAATGGCAATTCTGCAAAAATGTCGGAGTTGCTAGGTAGAAGCTGCAACTCAGAAACTAGAAATGTATGTAGATAGCTGATGATTTTACAAATGATGAATAAATATCATCCAAAGGATCTCTCAGGTGAAAGGCTGATCCAATCCCTGAAGATCTCACTGTCCAAAATAGTGGAGCAAGTCCCCACTGCAATTGCACTATGAACTAACACATTCTAGAGAAGGGACTGCGCTGTTGGTGAAGGGAAGTTCTTGTCTTGATGCCAATGATCTACAATAAGATTAGGAATCTTCCTCACTAACCTCCCAGAGGAATATAAGCTCCCTCCTCTGAAATATGAGCCAAGGAAATGGTGTTGTGGATTCCCCACTGCAACACCCTACAACACAAAGTTATCCTGCTTCAGGAATAACGTTGTGACTGAAGGAGGTGGCTTTGGCCTTGAGCCAAGAAATGTGGAGAATGAAGAAAAATCCCTCAAGAGGCCCCTGAAGAAGGAGAATAAATCCTAAACAGGAATTCCCCCGGCAACTTTGCTAAACAACAAAAGAATGCACAATGTCTGCAAAGACAATGAAATCAATAATCCAATTCATGAATAACAATGGCTGCCTTGCCCTCCATTTAAACAAATGAAAGCTCTCTCTCCATGGGTCCCACTCATTAGGGTTTCATCCACCAAATATCCTCTTCCTCATTCACACTGCGCTGTCTTCTAAAGTGATCCACTCCTCCTATGGCAACGCTGTTGACTTGGTCAAAATTGACCTTGTCTTCATGCATTTGCCCCTTTTCACACTGGAGGGTGAAAAATAGGGCTACTCTGTTGATCCCTTCCACATTATGAGGGATTTTATTCATGTCTTCAATAAGAATGGGTTCCCTTACCCATTTATTAAGCTGCTAGGTGATAAGAACAAAACTTTAATATTCCATTTAGCTATGTGCTAAAATGGGAATATTACAGTCCTCCCCTCCCAAATGTTGCTTGTCCTAAAACAACTGCAAGGATAGAACTAAAGAATCTCCACCCAAGGCATGGAGTTTACAATATGTTGAGGAACATCTTCCCCATGTGGATCCTCCATCCCCCAAGCAATCATCCATACAAAATGAGTTACCTCCCAATATGGCAACTCCTGAAAATCATCTTCCACCTTTGGCTCCTGCAATATAGGTGGGATGAAAACTTGATCTTGGTAGAAAAAATAGCCTAATCCACGCCGTCCTCCTCTCCATTTAGGATAAGTGCAGAGTATATGTTGATCTTGGGCTGCAATAATGTTTCCATCTAGTGGCAAGATGAAGACTAGACCTCCAAGGATCTCTTCTCCAACGTTATGAAACATGTTGTCCCAAATCATCTCATATGTGATGAGTTGGAAGTCACCATCATATGGCATCCAATCAATCATATGGCTCACCTCAAATGGAAACTAATGTTTTGTTGTAGTGGCCACATGTGCTCTCATGCTCCCATTAGAACATGCAATGCAAATAATGTTGGAGATCTCTCCCCCAAGGGACACATCCAACCAATGTGCCATTCCCCCAATCATGCTCTCAACAAACATAAAGACAACAACAACATAATGAACCATAATGAGAACCATGCTTGCTGCCATGTGTGGCAAGGGAGAAGGAAAATGGTCCCTCAATTGTAATCAATGCAGTTTGACCTTCAACTGCAAAATATTATGACAAAAAGTGTGGCCTCTCAACCACTTGCTTGCTGTCCTACTCTCCTCAAATGTATGGAGAAAGTGAATGATGTATGGTGCAAGGTGAGCATGTCCTCAAAAATAAATTTCATCCCCAAGTCCTCCTAGGGAGTGGTCACCAATAGTACTCATGGCCTAAAGTAGACTATGGGGTCTAGAAAAAATAATTCTCCTCCTTGGAGCAACATCTTGTACATATATGGTTAAGGGAAAAATATACAAATCATCATGAAAATAAACAATACCCTTACCATAAGTTTTGCTTATGAAAATGGAGTGGCTCAAAAATGAGTCCCCTCTCATCCTCAAAAAGAAAAGAGGTAGCTGTGCTAACTCCTCCAAAGAGTTATGTATCTCATCCATCTGCACATGATCGACATCTCCTCATATGTTGATCTGTCAATATCATGCAAGCAAGATGATCCTGGGAATACTCCACCAACAACCCGGAGCTCCAACATGGATCTATCCTCCATAGTGACAACGTTGATGATTCCTCATGAAGGATATCTGTCATATGGTCATCTCCTTCTTTGAAATCTCCTATGCCAAAGATGCAAGTTGGAAGGCTGCTATCCTTCCTCTGTTGCTTCCACCACAACGCATAATCTGAAATGAGAGTCGGTGAAAATGATGTTGAGAGAATTTCTCTCTCCTCCTTGAGTCTACCCAAGACTCTCAATGCTGTGAGGTTATCTCCCAAGGGTTCCACTCCTATGAAATCACTGAGTGGTGCCTCAACTGGTGAAGCATCCATCCTCCTCTGCTGATCCAATGGTCTCCCCAGAAAAATGTCTCCATGCAATGAGACATCATCATCAAGAGGTGACTGCATTTATGAATGAACAAATTTTTCCATGCTTCCATTGCGTAATCCAATCACCTTCTTAGGTGCATCAACCTCATAAAATAGATAGGGATGTGTGATCCTCATCACACCATGATGGTCATCCTCCCTATCTTCTCCTTGGGTCTTCATGGTTCCACACCTCCTCAACAATGGCACATGAATTGTGCCTTGATCTCCATGCATGAGATCCTGGGGAATTCCTTGCAAGGATGCAAGAATCCCTCTACTTGGAGCAAGAGCTCCTCATTCCTCTCCATGAGGCACTAGATAATCTCTAGATGGCACATCGCTATTTCCCTCAGCTTCCTCAACATAGATGAGCAACCCTCCAATAATGTTGCTGCAAATATGGAATCTCTCCCAAGGTGGAAGTAATTCCTGATCATCAAAGGCCAAGGAGTATCCCATTTGCACCATGATAGTGCCATATCCTACTCCTGTAACAACATACAATAAATGAGAGTAGATCTGCCCTTGCTCTCTGAAGAACAACCCAAGCAACAAAAGTTCTTGCTGCTTCCTCATGCTTTCATCATACAAGACATGGGATGAAGACATAGTGAATGATATGAATGTTGCATCTTCACTATGCATCCATACTCTCTGCTGCTCCATGATGCCAACATCCTGCCACATCTCCTCCATCCTCATACCCTTGGAAAGAGTGTATCCCAAGTGATGGCCAAACTCCTTCAAGAGTAACCAGCGCAGCCAAGCCTCCTGCTACCCGGTATCATAAATCTGCAAGTAGCTCACCAGATCCTTGCTCATCATCCACTCAAAAAATTGTGGATGTCTCTTTCCATCCTTCATCTTGGTACTCCTCCCATGAGGGCTACCATTATCCCAAATCAGATTCCCACATTTCATGGGATCATGAAATGCAATCTTCCCAAGGATCAATTTGACCCTATAAGGACCCAAATAGGTATAGGCAAAAACCTCCCATCATGATGTGCATGGCTCAAGAAATGTCCAACACAGTCATGAGAGATGTTATCCATCCGAAGATGTCCTCCATCTTCTATCTATTCCTGTGAGAAAGGAAGAACCTCCTCAAACTGTTGAAGAATCTCGCACTCCATGATGTGTGGGAGTGCACCTCTACTGAAATATCTCCGAGAGATCTCCTCCTCATGCATGGTCCTCCAAAACCCAAGAGGCCTTGGATCTGTTTCCAGTAGAAGTCTCTCTTTGAGCTGTGGCATGCTCATTGAGAGAGTGTCATCTAGAGAGGATAAAGAGTTTCTTATCTCCAGATGTCTACTCCTTCTTTCGGCTCCTCTCTTGGCTTCCTGAATGAAGCTACCATTTGAATGCTCCCATGAGGAATGTTTCATCTGATTTTCATCACTACTCTTGTACAACGCAGTCCTATTCTGATGCTCTAGGTGAAATGTATGAAATGATGTAGACCCATCCAAAGTGTTTTCTGAAATGACAAGAGATGGATTTTTAATCATACCTTGGTGAAATGTGGAAGCTCCTTGCAGGGCTGCAAGATTTTCCTCCTCATCAGTGTTGGCCTCCCAAACTGCTGAAGATGAAGGCTGCTCCTCCATGGTCTCAACAATGCTAGTACATGCCTCATCAACTGGTGGTGAGGGCTCCTCCATATTTTTTCCAAATCTTCTGATCATCCTTTAAGAAAACTCAGCAAGAGTTGAAAACCTTGCATGGCTTAGATGGTTGATCCACCAAATCTCTACTTCACCTTCAAGGTGCAACGCTGCAACTTCTACAACCTTTCTATCTACTACAGGATGTAGCAGGAATAAAGCCTCTAGATTCTTCACCCAAACCTCTGCTGCACATGTGAGTGATCCATCAAATGTGGACAATAGAAATCTATTGCCTCTCATCATCCCATAGCTGTGGGGTCTTCTTTTTCTTTCTGCTGAATA
Organism: Pinus albicaulis; assembly: GCA_034641835.2. Classification (NCBI taxonomy): domain Eukaryota; kingdom Viridiplantae; phylum Streptophyta; class Pinopsida; order Pinales; family Pinaceae; genus Pinus; species Pinus albicaulis. The sequence goes on along the minus strand of MU968411.1, from coordinate 63,722,250 downwards.
AACTATGGTAAAGCCAAAGTCTCTTGGAAGGCTCTAGGTTTAGCTTGGTATTCAGCAAGGTACTCACTTAGAATTTTGAATTCCAAGTGCTCTTCATGCTTCTAGTCTTCTTCTTTGTGAGATTAGGAAGTGCATGGTCCTTCCTCTTCTCCTTCTTCAATCTTCTTGACCTCCTTGGAGAGGTCCTCTCTGGATCTGAAAATTGACAAGAGTAGACTCATACTCTTCATAATCTTGATCTTCTTTGGCTGAGACTCATAGGTTGAGCCAGAGATCATGCTCTGATACCACTGTAATATTCCAAAATTGGAACAACTACATTATTGGGAATATCTCAAGATATTACCAATGTGGAGATCCAACAATACATAAACATGACTGGAAATAGCAGTGAATAACATCAACTTCAGAAAATGCAATAAGATCTCATAGCCATCTTATTAATAATATGGTAGCAGAAAGTGTACAAGATCTTGAGGAAATGATCACTCAAGCTTAGGAAAATCCATCATCAAAGACACAAGTACAATAATCATGAAATACACTGCTACATATGATATGCCAAGCTATGAATGCGCAGTCTATAAAGGAGGACTGCTGCAAAATAGTGTCAGTACAAAAATCTAACAATATACAGCTCAAATAAAAGAGGGGGAGCAAGATCTCAGCCCCTGGAAACAACAATACACAATCCTTAGAAGGATTGGCTAAAATCTACACAAAATGGCAATTCTGCAAAAATGCCAGAGTTGCTAGGTAGCAGCTGCAAGTCAGAAACTGGAAATGGATTTAGATAGCTGATGATGCTTCAAATGATGACTGAATCTTAGCCAAAGGATCTCTTAGGTGAAAGGCTGATGTAATCCCTGAAGATCTCACCCTCCAAAATAGTGGAGCAAGTCCCCACTGCTATTGCACTCAGAAATAACGCAGTCTAGAGAAGGGACTACGCTGTTGGTGAAGGGAAGTGCTTGGCCTGATGCCAATGATCTACAATAAGCTCAAGAATCTTCCTCACTAACCTCCTAGAGGAATAGAAGCTCCCTCCTCTGAAAGATGAGCCAAGGAAATGGTGTTGTGGAGTCCCCACTGCAACACCCTGCAACACAAAGTTATCTTGCTTCAGGAATAACACTGTGAATGAAGGAGGTGTATTTGGCCTTCAACCAAGAAATGTGGAGAATGAAGAACAATACCTCAAGAGGCCCCTCAATAAGGTGAAGAAATCCTAAACAGGAATTCCCCCGACAACTTTTCTAAACAAAAAAATAATGCACAATGTCTGCATAGACAATGAAATCAATAATCCAATTCACGAATAAAAATGGCTGCCTTGCCCTCCATTTAAACAAGTGAAAGCTCTCTCTCCATGGGTCCCACTCATTAGGGTTTCCTCCACCCAATATCCTCTTCCTCATTCACACTGCGCTGTCTTCTAAAGTGATCCACTCCTCCTATGGCAGCGCTGTTGACTTGGTCAAACCTGACCTTGTCTTCATGCATTTTCCCCTTTTGACACTGGAGGGTGCAAAATAAGGCTACTCTGTTGATCCCTTCCACATTATGAGGGATTTTATTCATGTCTTCAATAAGGATGGGTTACCTTACCCATTTATTAAGATGCTAGGTGATAAGAACAAAACTTTAATATTCCATTGAGCTATGTGCTAAAATGGGAATATTACAAAAAAATCCGCAAATTTTGGTGGCGCGCCTAAAATACTACCAGTTTAACCTTTGGAATTTACTGCATGGATAGGAGTTGGACACATGTCCGCGAAAGCTGTTGTCAGTTGGAGGTTAGCGGATCTCACTGCATATAAACTGCGCGGATAGGTGTAAATTTAATGCCGCATGTGACAAGTTTGATGACGTTAGAGTTTCCGTCGGCGGTTAGGGCTAAGCCCTTGGGTTTGGTCATGAGTCGACGGTCCTATGGGAAGGGGATAGCCCTCGGGGCTGGCCCCTACTGACCCCCGAATATGAAACCACCAAATGTTAAATAAATGTCGTAACACCATAATGTTAAGAAACATTGTTAGTACAAGTGGTAAGAGATATGCGTGCTGTGCGTGCGGTCATGGGGTCGACTCTCAGGAACCCTAAAAATATTTTGTACCACAAAACTGGGCCACGTGGCGGCCTCCAAGCCTGCTACGTGGCGACCTCCCATTGGCCAATCAAACCACGTACAACCCATTGCCCAGTAAATATGCGACACTTGTCCACCTGCTACTGGTCTAGAAGGAATATTATAGGAAATATTATGAGGAATATTCCAATAATATTTTAGGAATATTCCTTGGAATATTCTATTTTTTTTTAATTTTCCAAGCAAAGTCAAACTTGGTCAAAAGCCAAAAATTATAGTTTACTGGACTTTTTAAATCGTGATAACTTCTTCATACGGTGTCGGTTTTTCGAAGTGTTCACGGCACCGGAATCAAGAAGACGAGATATATCTGGTCGCTCAGGTTCGAGACACTTCCAAACACTTTAAAATTTGAGCTATCACTTAGGTCCTTGATATAAATTTGATCAATACTCCATTTAACTTCATAATTCTTCTTAAGAATATCAATAATATCTTTAACTATTTCAACATAGTTAGGAATGAATCTCCTCAGGAAGTTAATATTTCCAAGAAAATCTTGGATCTCCTTCTTATTCCTTGGCAATGAAAGTGCTTATATTACTGATACCCTTTTAGGATCAATCACCACTCCTTCCTTTGAAATGATGTGACCGAGCAATTTTCCTTCTTTGATAGCAAACAAAGACTTCTTGGGATTGACTGATAGCCAAAATTTTCTACAACTGTCAAAAATTTCATCAAGCGTTTTACATTTTCCTGATTTGAGTTAGAAAAGACAGTAAGGTCATCAAGATATATAAAAACAAAGTTTGTCTTACTCACAAAAGCTAAGTCCACATATCTTTGAAATGTTGCTTAAACATTTGTTAATCCAAAGGGCATCCTGACATACATAAATGTACCCCAAGGAGTGGTAAAAGCAGTCTTTTCTCTGTCCTCTAGACTCACCATTATTTTGTTATGTTCAGAGAAACCATCATGCATTGAAAGTCTATTTGCACCTGGAATTTTTTTAAGAAATTGATCCATTTTTGGTAACGGGTAGTTGTCTTTTAAGGATGATTTGTATAATTTTCTGAAGTCTACACAAAGTATGATTTCCCCATTCTTCTTCCTAACAGGAACTAAATTAGCTACCCAATCTGAGTATCTTAATGGAACTATGATCTGAGCATCAAGTAACTTCTTAAGTTCTTTCTCTATAGTAGGGAGCAATAATGAATTGATTCTCAATTTTTTCTTATAAGGTTTTTCTTCAGGTTTCAATGGAATTTTATGCTCTATGATAGATGTATCATAAGTTTTCAATTCAGCATACGACCAAGAAAAAACATCCTTATAATTTTTAAGAAGTTTCAGATATTCAGTTTTTACTTCTTGAGGTAGAGATGAACAAATTTTAATGTTCTTAATATCTTCAGTTGTTCCAATGTTAGAATCTTCAATATCCTCTTCAGGTGAATTTGACAATGGATTCTTGGGAACATCATTATGGCCAAATAACTTCTCTAGAGTGACTAGACCCTTAGGAATAAAATTGTTTGATAATTGAATGATATTATGGTCACCCATATTTGATTTTAAATCATAGGTTTCATTTTATTTATTAAGTTAATTCATGTCTAATTTTTCTTCTTCAATTTGTTAAACAGAGAATTCATCAATGACATGTAGAAAAGATTTAAGCTCTTCATCATCTTGAAATATTTGCCAGTATTTTAGATTGTCAGGAATAGATGGCCTATATTTGACTTGAATTTTATATCGCACTTGCATTTGGTCTGGAATTTTAAATGAATTAGAAGAAACAACTAGGGAGTCTAGGGAGTCTACATGAAAGTTCTCGTTTCTAGGGATAACAGTAATATTAAATGCATGAAATAAATTTTACACTGTATCCCAATCCTCATTTCTATAATACCTAAGCCTAGGATGCCTTGTTTGGAAAATATTTCTAACTTGTCTAAATATGAGTTCAGAATAACTAAAAACACTTAGATTTTTCACTTTAAGACTTCTAGCTAGTTCTAAACCTAGAAGAAAGGCTTCATACTCTGCAACATTATTAGTAACATAAAAATCCAGCTTGCAGGATTGGGTTATGTTTTTTTTTTTTTAAACAACACCAGCTCCAACTCCATCTTTAGAACATGATCCATCAAAGTACAATTTCCAAATATTAGTTTTGACAATTTTTGGGGTTCCTATAACATCTTCAATATTAAGTTGAGAATTTTGTAAATTATTTGAAGATAATTGGAAACAACCAAAATATTGGTCAATTACATATATGGGATGATTTATAGCTTGATATTATTTACAAACATTATGAGTGAATCTGACCTCTCTATATAACCTAAGGTTTTCTCCCCCATATACAAGAATTGTAGCAAAAGACATATCCATCCGAAGACTCCCTCCTAGCTTAGCACAACAAGATCTTAACAGAAGCATTCCAAACTTAGGAGGGATATCAATGACAACAATATCCAAAACTACACTTTTCACAGGTATTTGAGCTAAGGTTACCACTAAGTATTTTATGAGTCCTAGACATGGTACCCTTTTAGAATCAAAGGTATATAGGTCATGGTAAGATTGAGTGATTTCCAAATTTAACTGATCCATAATAAGGCTTTGTCATAAGATTATGTGAGGCTCCAGAATATAACATACAGTTATGCAACAATGAATCATGTGCTTTTAAGGTAACATACAAATGTGGCATTGTTTCATCTATGATGTTAGAGCTTGGACCAAATACTACTGATGGTTTTTCATCTTGTAGACTAATTACATCCACTTCAACATCCACACTTGAGTTTTGAATCCATTTTGTGACTTGATTTTTGTATTCAAGGTTATTTAAAAGTTATGATAATGGAATAGGAATTTTGACTCTCTCTAGCTCCTTTTCAACATTAAAAGCGGTCAAAACAGTTCTATCAATTGGGGTAGTATTAGTTGGTTGATTTAAGGGTTGAATGGTTGTTGTTTGAGTTTCAACAGATTTCATCTGTGGTTCAATTATGACAAGATTTTTGGGAGGCCTTCCGGGACCTGCCCTTGGTATTAAATCATACCTCCTTTAAGTTCAACAATTAAGAATTCCAAGAAGGCTTGATATTTAGACACTTGAGAATTTTCTTGATCCTCTTGGGATATTTGATTTTGAGGGATAGGGACATAACAGTTTCAACATATATATTGTAAAGGTTGTTAATATCTTCTGTGATTGAAAGAGTATTATCATCAAGTTGTTGATCATCAATAAAAAAAGTAGGTGGTATTTACTGATCATTACTAGGTATTTGAAGAATTTGTAGCTAAGGAGCTTTCTTAAATTGAGCTTGAGTTTGAATTATAGGTCTATCAACAGTTTGTTGGACTGTTCTTGTTTGTGTTTCAATTTTAGAAATCCTATTTGAAAGGTTCCTAAGCAATGATGTTATCTAATCTATTTTTTTATCTTCGTTTTTGGATTTAGAAGAAGAAGAATCTTCTTGATTAGCTTTCATTTTTCTTTGAGCCTTTTCAACCTTGGATTTAAGCTTAGCTGAAATAGATATGTTAGATTCAACTTCAATGACATTTGTTTTCATGTCTTCTAAGGTATGATAAGTTCTTTCCCTTATCATTATTGAAAAATCATTTTCAAAGGCTTTGGAAAACCTAACCTTTGCTACTGATACTAGTGGTTTACAATCAACATAAATTTTATGATAAAGTTTGTTAAATATTTTAATGAAATCAGATACTGGTTCACCATAATTTCTCTTAAGTTCTTTGAATTCTGTCAGGAAATAGACATGATCCTTTTTAACACCCCTTTGATTCTTAAAAATAGTTGTTAATTCTTCCCAAGTTCGAATGGATTTTTCCCTCAATTGTCTAAACTAGATTCTAACATTTCCTTATAAATATTGCACAAAAAATCTCATATATACATTTTCATGTTCTATGTTCATATTTTCAGCAAAGTCTAAGAATTCTGCTAAATGATATTCAACATATAAACCAATTTCCCCATTAAACCTTGGGATATGTTTCAGGTATCCATCAGGAAAATCGTTCAATATGTTTGGAAGTAGTAAAGCAACATATCTTTCTTGAACAATAGGCCTAAAACTAGACATGCCTTGTGATGAAGATGAAGAAGATTCTGATGAGGTAGATGTAGAAGATGAAGTTGTGGAAGAAGGAGGTGAAGATGGAGGGCTAAAAGAAGGTGGTGGAAGAATTAAAGTTGAAGATCTTGTGATAGATATCAAAGGTGTATGAATGACCAACTTTTGGACCTCTTCTTCTCCTTCTTTATGTTCAAATAAAGGGTTTGAATATAAGGAGAAGAGATCTTCTGATTGAGCAGAAGTAGATGGAAAAGAATATTAAGAGGTGGAAGAAATGAAATCAGTAGGTTTGAATCCAGGTAAGTGTAAATCCAATTCTTGTTCCGATGTAGGAGATTCAGAAGGTACTGCAGGTAATTGATAGGATTCTAATGAATGAACTAAAAGAGAAGATTGGAAATCAACTCCTTTAGAGATCAATTCATGCACCCTAGGTGGTAGATATTAATAATTTAAAGGAATTAGTCCAGATCTGAAAGGATCAGGATCTAAGGTGGCCTCCTGTAGAGGAGGAGTGGAAAAATAAGGGGTTTGAAGTCTTCTTCTTGAAGAGGCTTGTATTACCAGTCTCTATGGATTTGAGAAAGGTAAAAAAAATCTCAGAATCAGAGTGAGACCTGGTATGTCTTGATGGAGCCAAATTTGGGTTCTTTGAAGTCACCAGGTGAAATATTTTAACCTTACTAGACCTTTATTCACCTTTAAAGGAATAGGAGTATCGTTGTCCTAGAAAAAATGGATCAAATATCGTATCCCTAGCAACAATGCCAGTCTGATGTTGTCCTCAGAGATAATTATAGGTCAATTAATCATGCCAGGGCATATACAATGTTTTGTTTGTTTTAAATTGGGTTTTTGGATCACCAATGTATTAAGAAATTACAAAGAGATGTATTTAAACTTTTGATAATATTAACTATTAAGAAAAGGGTTGTTGCTTTACATCAAACAATGATTTAAGATTGCACATGTGAAGGCAAAAACTGTAAGAAAGTATGACCAGTTAAATATTCAAATTGAATGTTTGATTTATCATAAGTGTGAAATACTGTCAAACAATGTTTAACAACTTAAGAAAACATATTTAACTTCATGAATATTACTGCCAATTAGTTGATATAGAGAGACTTATAAAAACAGATAGTTCAATAAGTCATTCTCTAAAATTGATTATAACTTCAGAGGATTTAAGATAGACTGAAGCACAACTTTTTCTTACCTAATTATATTCATAAACATAAAATATATGCAAAAAACAAAGTGAAATGAATACTGGAAAAACTTACAAGGGAACAAATTGATTGAAATAAATCCAAAATACTTTTATTATCATCAATGATCAAAGCTCATACATTCCTGCTTACAAATTCTCATCCAAGGGTGCAACCCTTAATAACTTTAATGGAGGTTATTTATACTAGTTTCTATCACTTAGAAATATCTAAAACTGATTACAAAAATGGTATCAAATAGTAGGAAAACAAAGTTGATGAGTGATCTGTGACTGTATTTGAGGAAAAAGTTGATGATGTGGCCCAAAATTTTTTGATGTGCTGGCATGCTATTGTAGACAAAAAAGTTACTCGATGGTTTCACATAAGTGATCCCATATTTTATCACTTAGAATTTATAGATTTACCAATTTCATAAAAAATCATCTACTTTTGTGTATCTTTCAAAAGTAGGCTTGTTGATGAAGAGATGTTTTATTTCGTGTTTTATTATAAAATCACAATATAAAGCTTCTAGAAAATCTTTGCCTGGCTTGTGACCTTTAATTCCTGCAAACTTTTCTTTGTCAATGGCAATGGTGTATATATTTTTGCAATACTCCTCCAAGTTGATCAGTTTTTCATTAGGAGCTACTAGTCCAGGAAATCCTATCTAGTTCAACAAATTAAACTTAGTGTGAAATCTTTGGACAACAATGTCCAAAGTTCGACACTTACTTTCTAATTGGTTCAACAAGTTCTTTTTCTGCAATACTTTCTTGATTTCTAGGATAGTAGTTGTTTTGTCTGAAATATTGATCTGCTCCAACTCTGCCCTGCTTTTTGAGTTCAGTGTTTTAATCATGTCTGATGCCTCTGCTAGTTTATACTTAAGTGCAACCTTCTCTTGTTCAATGACTATCCTGCATCTGTTAATTAATTCCTCCTGCTAAAAAATGATTTGCTTGGATGGCCATAGTTCTGTCATTGCTTGGCTTATTTATGTCCTCTCCTTGGCTTGGGCCAGGGTGTATGCCATTAGAAGCTCACTTTCTAGCTTCTGAACCTTTAGCCCCAATATGTGATACTTATGCATTTATTCCATGTACAAGATATCATTTTTGATCTTCTGAGTTTCCAAGGCCTTGAATTTCTTCAACAACTTCTCATTCTCTTGTTTCTATATGGTCAAATCTTGTACAAGTATAGCTGAATCACTTATTGTTAATGTAGATTCCATTACTGTTGATGAAGAGCTGGGCTCTGTATTTGCAACTACAATTGGTATTGCTGCAACTAGGATCATAGCAAGATGAGCCGACTGTTCTTTTTCCTTGAGAAATCCTTCAATCTGCTCCTCCATCTTCTTTATCTGAATGTTTTGCTCAATTATGAGTTTGAGCATATCTTCTCTATTATGTTCACTCTCCTCTATTTCTGTTCTCTAAGGGTCTTCTTTCGAAGGCAACTTTAGTTGTTTTTGCAGAGCTACAATGTTTGCATTTTTCTTCTACAACTTTAAAATCTTTTGGGTCATACCAAATCTTGACCATAATGTCTTCTAAATACTTTAACTTATTGTCTTTAGCTAATGAGGAGAGTTTTTATATTTTAAGCTGTGACTATACATTTGATAATTTTGTTCTTAACTTAGACAAAGTCATAGTTGTATTAGTCATGGTAGAGAAGATCATCTCTCCAGACTGTCTATGCATGTCCATCTGATCTATTGGATGAATCTGGTTTACATCAATTGAGAAAATGGTCTTCTTATAATCAGATGGAGATTTAGGAAAAGGGACTTGGGCTTGTAGAAAACCCATCTGCATCCTTCCATTTTCAATATCAAAATTAGTGAGTAGCCTGTGCTATGATGTGGAAGTATGCTTCCAAAAATGACTATATACATTGGCCTTCAAGGCTTCATTTTTCTGTTTAATCTCCAAGAATTTGGAGAAGATGTTCTGATCATCTGATGAACTGGTTCCTATTGATTGGATGATCTACAAAGGTTCTTGAGAGGCTAAAAAAGATGACAGAGTATTAAGAACACTCCCTCCTGCTGATTTAGACACTTCTCTATCTCCCAAATCTATAATTTCTGGTACTTTTTGGCTCTGCTTAGTGGAAATCGTTAAGTTAGTATTCTGCTTCTTTTGCTAGATTATGAATTCTCTGACCAGATATACAAAAGTGGATGTTTCTTCCTTGGACCTTTTCTGCTGTTTGATTTGGAAAATTGGAGTTTGCAAAGTAGAATTGAAAAGGATCTATTCCTTTGCTCCCTGCAATGTATTTTTGTCCACTGATCGCGATTCATGAAATTTTCAATTTCAGGCCTTTGTGTATGATTATATGGATTTGTTTTCATTTCAACCCTTAGGTTTGAAATTATACTGAAAGGTTCATAAGACTAGGTGAAGCTTGGCTGAAAATTCATATTTTTAAGGATAGAATTTACCTCAATCCCTGCTGATCTGGTATTTCAAATGAAAGAACCAATCTTTGATTTAATCTTGAACTGTGATTTCCTCTTCCCTAAAACAAAATATAGATCATCCATATTAAATATTTTCCTAATATATTCAAAATAGAAGATTATCATTGGAACATATTTGGGAAATTTATATGGTGCCAACTCACAACCATATACTCAAATCTCTCCCTAATTCTAGTATAAATACCAGTCTCCAATTTTAACTTGGTCACTCAAATGAAGGATTATTTAATGTCCTGGCCAATTATGGGCTCATTCTAGCTACTAAGAAGTTGTGAAACTGGATGGATAAATGAATCAATAAAGTCTAAAAAAGAGAATTTATCTGAAATTGATCTAATCAATTTTGTCCAATGAATTACTAACTGGTTAACTCCATGTTCATCCTGCTTATTCAATGTAATAGGCAGTGAATCTCCTTGCTGAAACATAAACATATGAATACGTACATAGTGTACTTAAACATTCATTGGGTTGTTAAATTCATCAATTGTTCATGCATATTATCAGCCAAAAATTGACTGTAATTATACATGAATGCAGGTTGATGATATTTTGAAAATATAGAAAAATAACCAAGCATGGGTTCATCTACTGTTCTGTCATCTGGATATCCTAATAAGAAAGAAAGTAGTGAAATAGTGTGTCTGGTAGCTTTAGGAAACATGGAGGATCGATAAGGTGGGTTTTTCTTTGGTAATTCAACATCATCAGGAAGGAAAGTCTAAAAAATTTAGGCTCTCTAAGGGAAAGTGAGTTTATGATTCAACCCCATAAGAGCTGCTTGGGAGGAAAGACTTAAAGAGTCATTTGAAGGGATCAATAACATGTTTTTTATGGTCTTTGGAGTGATGGATATCAGAATATTTCCATTCTAATCCACCACTGTAATTTTGATGGGATCATATTTGGTTTGACACCAGGTGACTAGGTCTGGGAAATCATGGGTTTGAGGGAATGAAAAGAGAGGCAGAAGGGTTTCTCACAACTTGATGTCATCTTGTTGATCCTGGTACTTCTGTTTCAACCATAGGTGCAATTCATGGAATTCGAATTCACACTCTGTGTCAATGATTTTAAACTAAGAATCAATAAGGGGGACATGGTCGAGATTTACGGGGGTAGAAGAAATAGGGTTTTCCTCAAAGATTGGCTTTCGGATTTTCCCCTTGGGGGCCATGTTTTCTGCAAAGGGAAAAGAAGAAGAATAAGGTGACAATTTCTGTAGTTAAATCTCTATATCAAGATGACAGATGGTTGTGGCTATGTCACAATTATGTCTCTGTAAAACTTGCAATTCAACAACAAACTGTGAATGAAACAAAATGGTAGAAGGTAGGGTGAGGTTTTATTTATAACAATGGCTGGATTACCATTATGGAATGACTATTAGGAAATGTGACCATAGAGGTTTAATGCCAACGATACAGGAGTTAGGGGTGATGAAACAACTAGGCAACGACTAAGGGAGTGGGTTTAATGTGACAAAAGGAATAATAGTAAGGGAGCAGAATCACAATAGAATGCATAGGTGGGAGTGTTTTATTTGGCATCGAGAAACAGTTAGGAGGAAAAGTCAAATGACCGTTGGCGGGAGTGGAAACCGTTGTCGAGAGGAAAGCAAATTTCGGAGGGGGTAGGCAGTCATAAACAATTTTGAGCGGGGTGGGGGGCAGATGGGGTGAGTAGCGAAGTATTGTGGAAGGGCCCGCCATTGGAATTGGAAAAACTTCTTTTTAGAGCCCCCCCCCGTTAATGAGAAATGGGCAAGCAAGGTGCGAAAAGGCTTCCCCACCATTGATTTGGGTGGGGAAGAGATTTGCCCTTGAAATTTGATCGGAAGATAATCATAATAAGACAAATATTCTTTGTTGCTTAGCAGACTTAAGATAAAAACATGCGTTCTTTTATTACAATTGAATTTAATTGCTTAATGAAGCAATTATCATAATTAAAACACATTTTAACTCCTAAATTACATCTTTGGTGCATTTAAACAAGCAACCATTATTTTCTTTTATTGAAACTAAGTAAATCAATTCTTTTATTGCTATAACTAACATTTTTTCAATAATTTTCCATCATTTTTTAGGGAAACTATTCTTATCATTTTCTTGATATGAATAATTTATTTAGCATGAGTCCTAACATTTTTTGTTTTTTGTCTATTCATATCCAAACTTGACATTTTTAAAATTTTCAATTTTTTCTAAAAATACTACCTTATCAAAACCAAATAATGTTACAACATGAATCAAGACAAAATTCGTTTGAGTCGATAAGTCACCATGGAGTAGTAGAATAATGAAAAATACACTTTCTTCATCTCCGTAGAAAAAAGGAAAAATCGTTCTAGGGAAAGCCCATATGTACAAGGCAATCCGAATTCATTTCTGGCCATGTGAATTGATCTAAGGAACAAACGAGTACTAAAAAGTGTAGTCACATTACTTGGTAATTATTCTTGAAGCAGACCGAGGTCAAGCAATATTCAATTGCAAGAATTTTTTCGGGCTGGGTGAGCAGGTCTGGAAGATAAGAAAAGTCTTGGATAGTCTGTTTCTAAAGAACGCAAAGCACCCTAAATCATTCCTGCAGTAGACCGGATTTTTGTTGACAAATCAAATTGAGATGCATGTAGCAAAAAAAAAAAAATCTGATGGGAGGTCCGAGATTGAATTAAATGAGTCACTCAGATTGATGCATGCGTGAATATTCACGAGATCCATCAGAGGAGAGAACCACTTGCTGTAGCGGGTTTCAACACTGAAGAGCGAACCTGTAGTGAATTTCTCTGGTCAGTGTTACAATTTAAGTATGAATATGACAATCGAGAAGGGCATGCATTTAAAATTTAAGACAAAACGAACTTGGGATATGTGGTAAGTTTGGGTATCATCATTTGAACAATGTAGAACTCGTATAAGGTTAAAATCTGGTTATGATATTTTATAATTGACTCCAATCGTCGAATGTGGATTGTATTGTGACCCTATATCATATTTTGAATCTATGGATGTTATGTTGCATTAATAGTGTTTAGTTGTGGTATTGACTACAGGATTGAAACAAATCTATTGCTTGCTAAATTTAACTGGAATATTGGTACTAATTATTAGAAAGGATATCATTTGTGTTGAATTAATTGTGTATTAAAAATAATCTAGTTGAAGCCCTATGGAACCCTAGAGGGAAAAAAATTATTTAGCTTGTTACAGTGGTATTATAGCATAAATCTCGCCAACCTAGATGGTAGTTAAAAATGGAACCACCATAAGAAAATTTTTCTCAAAGGTATGTAGGGTCTTAGAGAAAGATGGAAGAGAAACAAGTAGAGACTTTGAGGAAGATGGAAGAGAAATAAGTAGAAAATATCAGCATGCTACCAGAATGGAACATAAGATTAGAAGAAGTTGACAAAACACCACAACATCTAAGAAAAAAATGGGATGACTTATTGAATAGTGGCAAGAATAAAAAATCAAATGATGCTGATCATAAGCCTAAGCATGAAAGATAAAGTGCAACAAAAGTTGAAGCAAAGGCAAAAGCATGGACATGGTTGTATCCCCCCTAAAGGGAAGGTAAGCGATCAACTATAATTATTTGAAATAAATGAAAATAGTGATGGATTTTCCAATCATGGAATGCCAACTTTAGTCGCGATAGCTAATGCACCCCTTGATTGTGAAAAAGGAAAGTATCTTTACAGTGAAGGTGGAATAATTGGAAGTGACTCTTTTGTTGGATTAGAGGATGGACCATTGAATGTAGAAAAACATCAAGAAAAAATGGGTGTTGAATTTATGAACTTGGGCTCTAATATGGATGATAAGACTACTAAGGACACTGTCAAAAAGGACAAGGAACATTCAATTTTAAAAGTTTTTGATAGGGGTGCTGGTATGCAAGGTGGAGAGCTACAACAAGAGGAACCTATTGATAAATATCCATGGGGAGGAGATCACCACTCAATTGAATATGATGATATTACCTCGCAATAGGTTACTAATCATACACTACTAGATCCTCGATATACTCCAAATTCAGGTAAAAGATATGAAAATCTTAATCCAGCGAACCAGGCCTTAGCAGATGGTGCTATTTTAGATATGCAAAATGATATTATCCATGGAGATGATCATAAAAAGGGGGGTGACGTTATGAAAGGTGCACTTGGTGAAAATATTTATGAACCATCAATGATCCCTTATGACCTCATGGATTCTAAGCTATCTTTGATCTTCCTTGTTTCTGTTACCATGAAGGCCATAAAACTTAAAGAAAATACCTCTATCATATGACTTGGTGAAGGATGTAACAAAGTAACCTATCAAATGGGAACTAAACCGAGTTCTCACTTTTTTAAAGTTGCAAAAAATCATCTCATTTTGAAAAGTGTTGATTTTGAATACACAATTTTTTTAGAGCATATTTTTGACACTTTAAATTTTGTTATGTATTAAGTATGCACATTTTTTAAAAATGTTAGTGATTTTCATGTCAATTTTGAAAAGTGTTGATGTAACATCAACCTCTTTTTTTGAGGCTTATTTGGGACACTTTAATTTCTTTTGATATATTAAGTGTCGATAATTTTTTAAAAATGTTCGTGATTTTCATGCGGATTTTGAAAGTAGCATCAACCTTTTTTTTAGGCATATTTTTAACACTTTAAATTTTCTTATGTCCTAAGTATGCACATTATTTTTTTTTAAATGTTGATTATTTAACCATTTTCAAGTTGTTTTATTCTTCTTATTTTTTGTCCTAAGATATTTGTTTTTAATAGTTTTCCAAACTTGGGTTTTTGTTTTTCTTTGCAATGTTTTTTTTATAATGAATTTTTTTTTTAATTTTTGCAAAGTTTAAAAAATAATAAAATTAATATTTTGAAGTTAAAAAATATATATATACATACATACATATATATATATATCTATATATATATATATATATATATATATATATATATATATATATATATATATATATACTTAACACTTCAATACATATAAAATAACTGTCACTAAATATAATTAATATAACCACTCGACAAGAAATACATATTTTCCATTAGATATAACTAAAAATATACATATTTGAGGCATTTTCATTAAAAATGACATTAAATAAATAATTTTTGTGAAAATATTAAATAAAAAAAGTTGGAAAAACAACAAATTTTATGAAATTTATATCCAAAATAACGACATTAAAAAAATATTTCACATAAAATTTTAAGAAAAAAAATATGTTACCATAAAAAATAAAAAAATAAAATAAAAATTGAAATGAAAAAGTTTTTTTTAAAGAAAATGTAAAAATAAAAATATTAAAAAAAAAAACTATAAAATAAAATTAAAAAAAATAACATTTAAAATTTAAAAATAAAAAACATATATATATATATATATATATATATATTCAAACCAAGCTCGCACTTCAGCCCCAGTTGGCAGGGTGCTAATTCCCAGAATTAGCGTCCAGCAACCAAGGGCCGATGTCAACATTTTTTTTGAAAATTTATTTATTTAATTTTTTTTGTAAGTTTGGTAGGACTACATCTTCAACATATCCAATGTATCACCCCGATCAAGGCAGAGAATTGAACTGGTGATTTCACATCAATGAGTGCTTTAATAGAGCACCCAATCACCATCTGTCCAAGACCCCGTGGAATTTTTTTTGTAAGCTTGGTTGGACTACATTTTCCTCATGTCTAATATATTGCCCCAATTGGGACTGGGAATTGAACCGATGAATTCACATCAATGAGTGCCTTAACAGAGCACCTGATCACCGTCTATCCAAATCCCCGTGGAATATATATATATATATATATATATATATATATATATATATATAAAAGTTATAATATTTTTTTTTGTCAATTTTTGATTTTAATTTTAATTTTTTTTTTTGTTTATTTATTTATTTATTTAGAATTTTTAATGTTTCTTTTTTTGAATCTTTTTATTTTTTATTTTTGTTTTAATGTTTTATTTTTTTTTATTTGTTTTTAATTTGATGTATATATATATATAATTTATTTTAATGTCTATATAATTTGATTTATTTATTAATTTTTAAATGTTCTAAATTGGTTTTATTTATGTGTTTTTTTGGTGTTAAATTTTAATTTTTTTTCTTAAACTATATTTTTTTTTAATGGAAACATTTTTTTTTGGTTAATTTTTATCTTTTATTAATTTATTTTGTTTTTTTTAAAACATTTTTTATGTTTGTTTGTAAGCTTGGTAAGACCACATTTATGTTTGTTTGTAAGCTTGGTAAGACCACATCTTCAAGATGTCCAATATATCACCCCGATCGAATGGGGAATTGAACCAATGAGTTCACTTCAAGGAGTGTCTCAATAGAGCACCTAATCACCGTCTATCCAAGGCCCTAGACAATATAGTTTTTATTTATTAGTTATTATTATTGTTTTGTTGGTTTTGTTTTAGTTTTAATTTTTTCAATCCTTTTTTTTTATGTTTTTTCATTTTTATTTATTTATTATTTTGTTTTATTTATTTATTTTTATTTCTTATTTAAATTTTTTTTCTTTTTTCTAAAGGGTCTGTATAACTTGACTCCATTATTTTTCAATTTGATAGTTGATTTTAAAGTTTTCGTTATAATTGATCAAGTCTTCCCCCATAGTGTGTCAATTTCATGGTTGATTTTTAATTTTTCGTTGCAATGGGTCAATTTCACCTACACTGAGTTCCAATTTTATGGTTGATTTTTAAGTTTTTTTTGCAATATGTCAAGTTGTCTTAGACTAAGATTTTAAAATAACTATAATTTTAGCGTTTGAAAAAGAAATTACTCTTGGTATAATGAATCTTTCATTCAAGTGTTCATTTTTAAAGTTTTTTTTAATTCATATAATTTTTCTATAATGCCATGGTTGAAATATATTGAAAACTTAAAGGTTTTTTATAGTCACCATAGTTCGTTTTAATTCCATGGTTGAAAAATTATCAAAATTTTAAGGTTTTTTGGAGTCATGATATTTTATCTTTAATGCTGTGGTTGAAAATAATTATTAGTATTTAATCTTTAATGCCATAGCTGAAAATCGTTAGAATTTTAAGGCCTTTCAGACACATGATATTTTATCTTTAATAGCATGCCTAAAAATTGTTGTGATTTTAAGGTTTTTGGAGTCATGGTATTTTATCTTTATTCCATTTCTAAAAATGTTGAGAATTTACCCTGAAAAAAAATACGTTATTCAAACATCAAAACTTTTTGTTTTTAGGGTGTTTTTTTATATTTAAAAATTGGTTTTCACTTTCATTTTTAAAAAATGTTGAAAATTTAACCTGAAAAAAAGTGTTGATGGAACATCAACACTTTTCATTTTCAACCTTTTTTTTTCATGTCTTTTTGGGTAATTTTTGGCTAGAGTTTTCATTTTGAGGTTACAATTCCCATTTGATAGGTTACTTTGTTATGTGCGGTCCATCCAAATCTTGTGATCTGGGGGACTATAGTTTTATTCTTATATCTACCCCAGCTACGATCATTTAATGGAAGAATATTCTCCTCCTCAATCTATGTTGAATTCTTCATTTTATTGGCCTTCATTAATATTTGAATCAATTATGTGATTATCTAAAATTTTGGAATTATTTTGGTTCGTGTTATCACCCTCGGTGAATTGGTTTAAACTTAAGACACTATGCAAATGAGAAGGATATTGCCTTACTCCTTGGTTAGATTCTTCACCTTTGGCAGAAAACTCTGAAAGATGTATTTCACTGTCTTTCTTAAAATCCTCTTTATGGTTCTAGTTGTTGAGATTCAATAAGAAAATTTCAGCACCCACGCTTAGTTGCATTAAGCACCCAGACTAGGGTGGGGCCCACAATGCTATTTTTGGGTGCATGTCTATTTTGGTTATCCCTTAATTAAGATGGACAATAAACTGTAATCTATTCTCAATGTAGACTTGAAACAATTAACTGAGAGTGATAAAATCAATTAGCTAGTGGATTTCGAGTTAGAGGTAGTTGGTGAGGCATGCAGAGTAATTCTAGTTGTAACAGAGTTTGAAGTGCGGTGGTGCATTAGTTAATGCATGTTGTAATCAATTTAACTCAGTTAAGTGAGTTAAACTCAGTTGTGCTAGTTGTAACTGAAGGTACACTAGTGAGAGATCAAGTGAATTAAATATTAATTAATTCACAATCAGTGATTTCACATGCAGCTAAGGATTTACTATTATTAGCTGCATGCATGTCAGATTTTGTGGAGACCCAGTTGAGTTCTAGGTGAAAGGGAAGTTGACTATTAGTTGTAGGATTATTGGCTTGCACATATGCAACCAAACACCCATTTTGGAGTTCCCATGATACTTGCTCAGTCAAGGAAGACCAAAATTCCTATCTTTTAGGGATTACGTTCATTAGGGATTGCGTAAGCAAGGCAGGTTGTCTAGATGCTGAGAATTGGCTATGTGTTGGTTAGTTGTGTTCATGATAGTGTGAGACAATTAGCTGAGTACTGGAGGGCTCTTGTGAGAAGAATTTTGCATGTAATTGTTTCATGATCCATGTTGAATATACAATAAAAGATAGTGGGGTTTTTAGCTGTAATATTTCCTCGGGAAATTATATGTGTTGTGGTTGATTTGATTCTTCTTCATGTTCATGTGATTAGAAATTGCGTTTTTAATTCTGAAAATGATTTGTAGAAGAGATTCAGTATTTAATTTTAGTAAATTGTTAGATCGGGTGAATCCAAGATATACAGGCATGTTGTATAATTTCTACATGGTATCAGAGCATAGGAAATTGTGAGCTAAGTTTGTGACTGGATAGAATTCGAATTTGCAGAAATAATTTCTTGGTGCTATAGTTGATTCAAGATCAAAATGGCTTTCAATGGCTTGAGGTTGGAGAATGAAATCAAGGATAACTCAAACTATATCTCTTGGAAGGACAGGATGGAGGCAGTACTCAAAGACAATGGCTTAAAGGAATTCATTGACACTGATGTTCATAAACCCGCAGTGGCAGATGCTGCAAATCTTGATGCATGGAAAAATAAAGTGGCAAAGGCGAGGAGGATCCTGCTGGAGGGAGTACGAGACCACATTGTCTCAAGAATCCATGGGAAAGCCACACCATATGCAATGTGGAAGGCTTTGAAAGATCTATTCCAAAGCAACAATGACCATAGGAAATTGGTTCTCAAAGAAAAAATCAGGAAGATCAAGATGGAAAATGGCGACACCATTCCAAAATATCTAACAAAGTTTATCCAATGTCAGGATGAACTGGGGAGCGTTTGAATAACAGTCGCTGATGATGATTTGGTGAGCTTGGCTCTCCTAGGAATTCCCAAGAGTTGGCATAGTTATCAAGACTCTGTCAATGGAAGGAAAAAATTTCCTGATTGGGAACGACTGTGGTCGGATTTGGTGCAGGAAGAGTTCAGATGGAACACCAGTGATGGATCTTCATCTAAGAATGAAGATGAAGAGGATTATGCTTTGGCTACCAAGGCGAGGAAGGGGAAGGGGAATAAATTCCATTCTAAATCCAAGTCCAAGAATGACAAGAAGCAAGACATGTCTAAGGTGAAGTGTTTTCACTGTCACGAGCATGGGCATTTTGCTACTAACTGTCCACAAAAGAATAAGAACAAGAAGGCTGGAGGATCTGCGACTGGTGAGGCCCTTGCCTCACAATTTGAGCTTGACTTCTCATTGATTGCATGCATGGTGTCCAGTGCATTGGGATCTATGTGGTATTTGGATAGTGGCGCTTCCTTTCACATGACGGGAGACAAGGAACTTTTTCAGTGTCTTGGAGGATAAGGACCTCCAGATGCATATTGAAATGGGTGATGATGGGCGGTACAATGCTACCAGGATTGGTACCATTACCTTCAAGAGGCAGTTAGGTAAACCCTTTCAATTAAAATATGTAATGCATGTACTAGGTCTGAAGAAAAATATGGTCTCATTCACAAAGCTATAGGATAGAGGCTATGATGTTTTTAGTGAAGTAAAATATTTCCTGCGACTTAAAACAACAGGACAAGCCAAGAGGATAGGGATTTGAGTTAAGAATCTCTTTAATATGGAGGTAGATGGCTGCACAAAAATGATGGGCAAGACAGATCAAGTGGTGACCCAAGAAGAGGGTGAATTATGTCACTGGAGATTGGGCCATCTTCACCATGGAGCCTTGAAAGTCATGCAATAGATTTCTACTGGTCTTCCCAGGGGTACACTTATGCAGTCAGACACCTGCAAGGGAGGTACTATGGGAAAATATGTAAAGGCCACCTTTCATGAGAAGGAAAACCGAGCTTCGGGGATCCTTGAGAGAGTTCACACAGACGTGTGTGGTCCTTTCTTTGTTGCTTCGACAAAAAAACATAAGTAATATGTAATATTTGTTGATGACTTTTCTCGTAAGTGCTGGATATTATTCATGTAGAAGAAAGATCAAACATTATCTAAGTTCTGTGATTTTAAGGCACTGGTGGAGAAAGAGTCGGGGAAGCAAGTGAATGATCTTAGGAGTGATAATGGTGGAGAATACATCTCTAATGAATTCAAGAAATTCTGCAGCAAAGAAGGAATTCGAAGAGAACTCATAGCGCCTCATAACCCACATAAGAATGAGGTTGCGAAGAGGAAGAACAAAACTATTGTGGGTGCACCACGAGTGACGTTGCATGATCAAGGCCTATCGATGCATCTATGGTGGAAGCATGCAACAAAACGGTACATATGTAAAACTGTTGTCCTCATAGAGTACTTGGCATGAGTACACTTGAAGAGGCTTTCATTGGTAAGAAACCTGATGTTTCACACTTTAAAATTTTTGGCTCATCTGTTTATGTGCATGTGACCAAGGATGCCAAGAAGAAGCTGGAACTGACAAATGAGGTTGGGATTTTTGTGGGGTACACTGAAACACCCCATAATTATCATGTGTATTTTCCAAACAACAGAATGAATGTTGTGCGATGGGATATAAAATTTGATGAGGAGAAATCCATGCGGTTGTCCCTTGAGAGGGAGCTGGACTTGCATGCAGAGGAGGAACTGTTGGTTCCCAAGGATGAGTCTCAAGATGTGGATCAACCACATAAGGAGGTTCATGGAGTGGAGTAAAACACTCATGCATAACCATCCATTAGAAATGGCAGAAGGCGCACCACATAATCTAATAGATTGAGACTTGATGCTGCAGAGAATGTAGGAGCCCCTACTTCACAGCACATATAGAGATAGACTCCTGACTAATTTAATGGATATATGGCTCTTATGAGCAAATGTATTGTGACTGAACCATCTTCCTTTCAGGAAGCAGTGCAGCAACCAACTTGGGTTGATGTAATGGTGGAGAAGTATGACTCCATTTTCAAGAACAATGCATGGGAGATAGTCCCAAGATCGGTCGAAAAATCAGTGGTTGGATCAAGATGGATCTACAAGGTAAAGAAAGCTACTGATGGGAGTGTGGAGAAATACAAGGCCAGATTTGTGGCTCGGGGATTCTCACATATTGAGGGGATAAATTATGATGAGTATTTTTCACCTGTTGCAAGGTACTCTTCCATAAGATCCATCCTTCCACTCTCAGCATACATGGGTTGGCACATTCATCAGATGGATGTGAAAATTGCGTTTCTCAATGGGATCATTGAGGAAGAGGTGTACATAGAGTATCTTGAAGGTTTCAAAATCTTCAACAGTGAGTCGCATGTGTGTTGACTCAAAAGAGCACTGTGTGGGCTGAAGCAAGCACCCCGTGCTTGGTACACTCGGATAGAAAACTATTTCACCCGACTGGGCTTCACCAAAAGTGAAGCATATGCAAACCTATACCAGATTGTGGTTGAAGTTAAGATATTGATTATTTTTCTATATGCTGATGATCTAATTTTGACTGGTGATGAGAAACTAATACACTCATGCAAGGAGGATCTTGCAAGGGAGTTCAAAATGAAGGATATGGGACTCCTTAATTATTTCCTTGGATTGGAAATATCACAGCGGGATGGTGAAATTTTTGTGTCTCAAGGAAAGTATGCAAATGAGAGCTACAAACCCATGGATACTCCTCTTCTAGAAAATTGGAGGAAAGATGATGCTACTTCTGGAGAGTTAGTGGATGCTACTATCTACAGGATGTTAGTGGGTTCACTAATGTATTTTGTGAACACGAGACCAAAAATTTGATACGCAGTTAACCAACTGAGTCAAGCTATGGTTAAGCCTACCAAGCTATTTTGGAAGGAAGGGAAGCATGTCCTGAGATACTTGAGGGGCACATATGGTCTATGGTACATACAGATAGAGGGAATGAAGCTTCAAGGCTTCACGGATGCATATTGGGCGGGCAGTGCATCAGATAGAAAGAGCACATCAGGAGGGATCTTTAGCATAGGATCGACAACAGTTTCCTAGTACAACAGGAAACAACGATCTGTGGCACTTAGTTCAGCAGAAGAGGAATAAATGGAATCAAGTCAAGCTGCATGTGAGGCTATCTAGATGAGAAAGATATTGGTTGGTTTGTTTGGTTCTCAGATGGATCCGACAGTGATTCATTGTGATAATCAGAGTTGCATTAAACTCTCGATTAATCTTGTGTTTCATGATAGGTCCAAGCATATAGATATCCTATACCATCATCTCAGAGATTGTGTGCAGAGAAGGATAATGTTGCTTCAGTACATTCCCACGGAAGATTAGGATGTAGATATTCTGACGAAGGTGCTCACGAGGAGAAAATTCAAATACCATAGAGACAAGATCGGGGTGAAGGATAATCCATTTCTTGTTGAGAGAGAGTGTTGAGATTTACCAAAAAAATCTCAGCACCCACGCTTAGTTGCATTAAGCACCCAGACCAGGGTGAGGCCCATAGTGCTATTTCTGGGTGCATGTCTATTTTGGTTATCCCTTAATTAAGATGGACAATAAACTGTAATATATTCTCAATGTAGACTTGAAATAGTTAATTGAGAGTGATAAACTCAGTTAGCTAGTGGATTTCGAGTTAGAGGTAGTTGGCAAGGCATGCAGAGTAATTCTAGTTGTAACAGAGTTCAAAGTGCAGTGGTGCATTAGTTAATGCAAGTTGTAATTAGTTTAACTTAGTTAAGTGAGTTAAAATCAGTTATGCTAGTTGTAACTGAAGATACACTAGTGACAGATCAAGTGAATTAAATTTTAATTAATTCACAATTAGTGATCTCACATGCAACTGAGGATTTACTATTATTATCTGCATGCATGTCAAATCCAGTGGAGACCCAGTTGAGTTCTGCGTGAAAGGGAAGTTGACTATCAGTTGTGGGATTATTGGCTTTCACACATGCAACCAAACACCCATTTTGGAGTGTCCATGATACTTGCGCAATCAAGGAAGGCCAAAATTCCTATCTTTTAGGGATTGCATTCATCAGGGATTGCGCAAGCAAGGCAGGCCGTCCAAAGGCTGAGAATTGGCTATGTGTTGGTCAGTTTTATTCATGATAGTGTGAGACAATTAGCTAAGTATTGGAGGGCCCTTGTGAGAATATTTTTGTATTTAATTATTTCATGATCCATGCTGAATATACAATAGAAGATAGTGGGGTTTTCAATTGTAAGATTTCCCTGGGAAATTATCTGTGTTGTGGTTGATTTGATTCTTCTTCATGTTCATGTGATTGGCGATTGTGATTTTCATTTCGAAAAATATTTGTAGAAGCGATTCGGTATTTAACTTTAGTACATTGTTAGATTGGGTGAATCCAAGATATACATGCATGTTGTATAATTTATACACTAGTGTCTAGAGACACCATAAGAAAAACTCTAATGAGGCAATATAAACTTCAGTATACAAGCTATTGGACAAAAATAATCTCATTCACTTCTTCCTTGGATGTTAGAAGAGAAGATGAGTTACAAATTTGTTGGTTTAGGGATGATTTGTTGTGGCCCTTAAAAACCTTGCTTATATTGTTCTTTTGGACTCTTTATGGTTTGATGGTATTCATTTAAACTTTGTCTTTGTACTGTTTATTTATTTTACAATGCTTAAGGAGATGATTACTGATTGTTGTAAATTTAGAATTTCATAGACCATTTGTGGCCACCAATATACCTTATTATTTGTATTAATCTAAATTGAATGTGATGGTGTTTTTAAAACCAAATCCATGAAGGGTAATTAAACATGTCTATATAATTAGAGCAACATGCAAGATAAGAGACACCATAGAGTTATTTGCATGCATTAGATGGGCCCCATGACTTGTTGATAGGAAGCACATTAGTGGGAACTTAGCAACTAACAAATGCTTGTTGGTAGGTAGTGCTATGATCATGGATTGAATTTGGAATATATGATAACTTGAGTTTCTTGGAGGTTTTAAAATGCATTCTCCTTTTATGGATATGAAAGTTTAGAATTGTGATGCATGCTAACTAATTTTATGAAGTTGCAGGTGTGATGATAAGCTGGCCTTAGTAAGAAGGCTGAATCTTGCTAAATTTTTAAATAATTGATTTAAGATGATAATGGTGATTTCAATGGAGAGTTGGCTTTAAACACTTTCTTAGTATGGGATATAGATTGAATTATAATAGTTCAATTGCACGATAATAGTTATAACTAAGTTATATGTGTGTGTGACCTAGAATTTGAAAGCAAATTTATGAAAGTGTTGTGTGAACAACTACATGGCAACATGTTTGAGCTCACTAGGTAAACCATTGATTAAGTATTTTAATTGTTATTATAACTTATAGCTGAGGGTGTGTGGCAGCACATGGGAGGAATAGAAGACTTGAAGGCTCATCTCATGGAATTGGAGACTGAGATAAATATCTACAAGGTAGAGATAAAGAAACTAGAAAGGAAATAGAAGAAACTAGCAAATTGGAACGAGGAGTTGTAGGAACACTTGTAGCAATTAAAATTCCAGGTTCAACCCTCAACAAAGGGAAGTAATGATGGCAGCAAAAGACCCCATGAGACTGAAAAGGAAAGAAAACCTATCCAATTTTGGTCTTATGGGGAAGAACCCATAAAATGAGACTGTCCCCATAAGCTGAAAAGGAAGGGAAATTGAGTTTGTTATGCGTGGTTGATAATTGGAAATACCATGAGTGTTGAAATAAGGACATGGAGTAAATTTTTGAACTACTTGTTGATATCGTTATGATATGTCTTTAAAATTTGAGCTTGTGACTGACTATTTAATGGTTGTTGAATATGCATGGCCATGTTGTTTTGGTTGTAGTTTCTTTTATGATTGCAGTTGTGTATTTTACTTCCTTTTTTGATGTTTCTTTTATTGTTTCCTCTTATATTTCCTATTGATTTTATAATTTACCATTAAATCAAATAATTGGGGGTATTGAAGAAAGTTGGTTGAGGTGGAAAGGAAGCCACTGATCCTTGAGAAAGAGGAAATGCATAAATACCATAATTAAACATTTTCGCATGTACAACACATACATGTATACGTGACTCAACACATTACTCATTGTAACATAGAATCAAAATATCACACCGTCTTTATTTAGATGAACTAGGCCATACTGCCTCTTTTTTTTTTTCCATGTTCATAATGTAAGTGTCATGTTCAAGTTCTTCTTTTCATGCCATCCATAAGAAATCGTCTTTCTTTTCTAATAATTCCTGAAAATACAGTCAGACATAACATGTATGCAATAAATAAGTACATGTGCAATAAATTCAGGGTTAAGAGGATTCCCATTTTATATTTTGTTGGCCTTCCTTTTCATGGACTCAACTAGTTTTCATGTGACAATTATATATATATATATATATAATTATTATTTTTCCATCACTTTATGTTTTCATGGTACTTATTATCATGTTCATAGAGGCAAGTTGATGATGGAATCAACCTTATAAGGATCAATACGAATCCCTTATTTAGAGACAATAAAACCTAACAATCGAATATATCATATGCAAAAGACACATCTACGAGGATTAAGATGAATTTTATAGTAACTAAATCGAATGAAAACCTCTCTAGGGTGTGTAATATGATCCTTACGAAGTAAATATTAAGTAGTAAGGTCATCAAGATAGACTTCAACAATGTGTTTGATATCATGAAATGCATAAGACATGGACCGATGGAAAGTGGCATTGACATTTTTAAGAAAAAAAGTGCAATTTATGATAGGAAAATGTCCCCCAAGGGAAGATAAAAGCGGACTTGTGTTGGTCTTCCGATTTGATTTGGATTTGGTTGTAGCTAGAAAGACCATCCATAAAGGAGAAGATATAATTCCCAACGCACACATCAAGGATCTGGTTGATAAATGGTGTGGGACAATTATCCTTGGGACAAGCAAGATTCGTGTCGCAATAATCTACACAATCTTTAATCGTCCCTTTATTTTTATCAACCAGAATAGGATTAGAAACCCACTCCATCAAGGGTACTAGATAAATGAAACTATAGTCTAAGAGTTTTTATACTTAAACTTTAATAATAACTACATTATTAGGGTTTACTGGGTGGAGTTTCTTCCAAACAAGTTTGGCTCCGAGATAAGTATTAATATGATGTTGAATAATCTAGGGATCGATGCCAGGAGTTTCCTCTTAGTACTAAGTGAAAACACCACATAAGTATTTGAATAGGGTAGTATAAGTTTCAATTTCTCAAGGAGTACAATATGCCCCAATCAAGGTGTTTTCCACGACACCTTGTTTCATGGAAATATTAATGGGAATCATGGATGAGATGTTCACCAAATTCCCTTAAGAAGAGATAGGATAAACCAAATTAGGGAGTTGGGAAAATTCAACATGGCCAGAGGAAACCAAGATTTGATTCAAAACATCCAAGTTGTCTAACTAAGGGATAAAAGAGGATCAACGATGAAGATCCCCCTAAGGACAAAGACCGACATGACCTCTTGAATGGCTTCATTCGATGGAAGTGGAAAATATAGGATGTCACGAGACATAGGATGGTCAAAAACCCAAGGTGGGTGCAGGGTAATTGTCAAGTGACACAAAGTGATCATCACATGAATCATGGGATGTAGATTCCAACTGAATGGTTTGATAAGAAAGTTCTACTAGACTTAAATAATTTTTCTCACCATACTAATAGAGTTCAAAAGGAGAAGGCACCACCCAAGGATCGTTAGAGATGTGGGGTCCATAGGTGCGGGAAGATATCATATACATGAGAGAAATGGCATATGAAGAAGGAATGTCAGGAGGGGGTAAAGTAAAGACTCCCATGATAGAGGAATGTTTGAATAATCCTACCCAAACACTTTGATAATTACCAGGGTTATCTCCAATGAATTGTACAATATTACCCACAACTATGAGTTTAATTATCCAGATACAATAATCATGCTGATCGATCATGAAAATATTTCCTTCATGAGGAAATAAAAGCACAAAAAACATCTAATACACAACCACACACATGACATAAAACCATCTATGACCAAGGAGAAAATTATAATCTAAAGGAGCATCTACAACTTCAACATCAACATAAGCAGTCTTTCCCCTAGTTCTATGGAAAAATTTGGAAGAACCCCCTGATGAGCTCCACCATTAGACATTTTTGGAGGGGTTAATAGTCACCTTCTTTTCTTCTTAGATCTCTTTTTCTTGCATTTTATTATTATTTGGGTTTATGATGCTAGTATAGGTGGTGATTAAGGCTAACATACTCTGAGCACCTAATATAAGGTTGAGTGCATAAAATAATGATTTATAAAGCACTTTTATAAATATTTTATCACAAAGAATTGGAGGATACATCAAGGAGAAAATATAGGAGGATTTTCCACCCTCAAAGGTAGCCGAAGGATCCCAAAGATTCTCTCCAAGCAATTCGAATTCCAAGAGGCAACCAAGAAACTGAAGACAAAGGGAACTCAATATATGTTTACTTGGAGTTAAAATGGATTCAATCACCATTTTAAAGGGAGATGTTGGTAGCTGCCCTATAGGATAAATAGAGCAGAGCTAGAGTTAGGAAGAGTTAGTCTATTCTAGTCTCGATTCCATTCAGAACTATTACTATGAGCTATTGAGTTTTTTGTTTTATTCAGGGATCAAACTTTCAGAGATGTATGCACTTATTATTTTATGAAATGAGCAGACCGATTCCATTTTATTGATTTAAGTTCAGATGGCTAGGCTCATCGGTTAGGGCCAAATCCATGTGCCTCAACTTCTCTGCTGTTCTTATCTTTTCCTTTCTATCATTTAGCTAGTTTTGCTTCTTCCATTTTAGTTAGATCTGCTTTTGATAAGTTTCATTGCTATTTAGTTTTTGTGATGTTGTAGTTTCAATTTCTATGCATATTGAAATAGAGGAAAAACTCCAAAACTGTGGTTAAGTCTCTCCCCTCTCATCTCTGTCAATAGAGTTCGAGTTGGGAAGACCTCCCCACAAGCCGAAATTGCTTTCTATTCAAGTTTGGGGAAGAATTTGTATTTACCAAGTCCAAACCTTTCCTTCACTGTTTCACCCCACATTTTTGTTTGTTTCCCGTGCATAAATCTACAGGTGTGCTTCACTTCTAAGCACTGTTCTTATGCTTCCACTTCCCTCCTTTACTTCTCACTTTAACCGTTGCACTTACCTTTTTCTTTGCCTAACACACTTAGCCCTTCAAAGCTAGATTAATTTATTTTTTTAATTCACGGTGCCTTTACCTTTTAAGTGATAAACGCTTGGAAAAAACCATCGAAATTTGTCTTCCACCTTTCCTCCTTGAATTCCTGCCACCGTACATCTCATTTCGCAAATCGCAACATTCAACTCTTATATTTAAACACTTACTGCTTGTTCTGGCCGATTGCGATATTGTGATCACACAAATAGAAAATCACATCATTTACCTTTTTTCATAACACTTACTACTTATTGCCGCCGATGCGACTGCCACGTCAATCACACTTAGCATCCTTTAGGTCTTACCCTTAACGCTTACCACTTGTTCTTGCGATTGCGGTATTGCAAATCGCATCTCACAATTCATACCATATCACACATCGCAACCTAGAAATTTTCCCATTTTCCTTTCACCGCCACGTCATCCCCATCGCACATTGCCTCCCGCAACCTTTACCACAGCACACATTGCACTTCTCACATTTCATTTCATTCCGTTAATCCATTACCACTATCCATTTAAACTTGTGAAGTTGAGATTGCGACATCACACATTGCAAATTTTACCTCCATCGCATTCCGCCACGTCACTCTTGAGATTATCTGCTCCAAAGCCCTTTTTCGCTATAATAAGGTTCTAATAAGGTTTTAAATCCCTTCTTTCTGCTTCTAAGGCTTTTTTCGATTATTGCCGCTCCAAAGACATTTCTCACGTTATAATCAAGTTTTCTCAGGTTTTAACCCCCCTCATTCCACTTCCAAACCTCATTTCATGTGTTGAACCTCCCATTAGCCTCTTTTAGCCCTTTTTCTTCCTCCAAAGTCCAAATTAACTCTTTTTAGTTAGAATTAAGTCATGATTTCATGTATAAGAGCATGGTAGATAGATCATAGGACAAGTGGATTGCATTTAGCCATTTGGCCAAGTTAAGTGTGGTTTAGAGTTAATTTCCTTTATGCCATTTATTTTCAACAAGTTAGCTTAGTTTCTTTTCAGTCATTTCCATTTTTTCCAATTAAATTAGTTCATTCTTGTCATTTCTTTTCCACACTTTAGTTTAATTTCATTTTTTTCATTTCCTTCCAGTAATTTACTTTCTTGTTGTTCTTATAACTTAAATAGAACCCTTTCGTAAAGCATAAGAGGATGACATGAACATAATGCATCTGCTGTGTATATAGCAATATCTCGTCGAAGTTTGTACGAACCCTGGGTTGATAAAGTAAAGTAGGGAAACCACTGGGAGTTGTAGCACTCTTGGTGCAATACCAGATCTCACCACTTTTTGGCGTCATTGCCGGGGAGGTATCTAGTAGATATTTTGATTCTGTTTTAGCATTCTTTTCTGATTTCCTTTCTTTTCATGTCACTTCAGAAATATTGAAAAAGTACAAAAAAAAGATTTGATTTTCATGCCTCATAGGACTAGGAATAATCAAAGACAAACCTTACCTAAAACCCCCATATCACCTCCTAACCACCTGTTGTGGCTAGAAACAACCCCCCTTCTTATTTAATATTAGTCATAATACTAAATAAGTGGGGACCCTTAGTCAAAAAATCTAAAAAATCAATTAGTGCTTGTTTTCCTTTTTTTTAATAAAACTTACTATCATAAACTTAGGAGAAAATTCCTTGAAAAATCTAAAAAACTTAAGTTTTATGATAGCTTAGAATAGAATCATTCTTTGAGGAATATCACATCGCAAAAAGGTAATGAAGGCCTCTTTATAAGCGGAACACAAAAATAGCGAGATCGCGATGTGAAACTACATTGATTGCATCACATGCTTAGAATGTTATATCTTACGATGAAAACTTCAAATCACCGATGAGCGATAAAATATATCGCAAATCGCATGTAGCTAAAAATATGTTAACGGATGTTTGTCATATGTTATGTCTTGCGATCTTGCGATATTGCGATATAGCGATTTCACGATGTTACAATATTGCACTATTTGATTCCACGAGATTGCGATCTGCGATATTGCGATATTGCGAAGAAAATCGCAGATCGCTTTATCGCAGATTTTTAAAGGCTCATTACACGAAGAAAATATTTCCATAAATCGAGACCCCATTATATGCTTTAATGTTAAATTAATGAATTGATTGTCATTCATTAATGAAAAAAGGTTTCGTTCTGATTGAAGAATTATTTCATGTAAGGTAGTATATTTCATACGTCTTTAGCATTTAAAACTTTCCCGTCACCTTTTTCTATTATTATTCTCACTTAATTCGTGAACTTCAGGAGCGAAGAGCTGAGAACTATACAAAGCAATATTCAGAGTATTATGGGAAATAAAGACAAGGTTCTAGGTTTTGAGGACAAAGAGATGACGCCCTTATACATAGACACTGCCTATAACAAAGACGCTGGTATCACTATTTGGGAGGGCATGTATAATTTATTTGAAGAAGAGAACCCCAGAGTAATGGAAGTTACGGCTACCGCAGGCTCACATGGGTCTTCTGAAGAATCTCTTACAGAGCTAGCTTGTTCATTCTTGCACCGAGTAGCAGCGAGACCGAGAATTATTCCATACACATATATGATTAAATGGGTACTTGATAGTAATGATATTACAGACAGACAGTTTAAGACTCAAGGTCAAGAGCTCATTGGCTCATTCACTCCACAAGATTTGAAGCTTATGTATCATTTGCCGGAGCCACAGGCAACTTATAACAAATAGTTCATGGAGAGGTTTGCCAAAGAAAATGAAAACCTGGCAGAATGCACCAAGGACTGGTCCAAGAGAGACGAACCATTGAAGAAAGATAAACATGGTATGTATAGTACTGGTTCTCTCACTTCTCCGTATTACTTTGCTGCTGCTATGCTCTGTCGGCTTTTTGGAAAGCCAGACATTAATAAGTTTTCACCTAAATGGCTTCCGTTATTGAATGATGTTGTTAATGCTACCATTGTGGATTGGGCTAAGATATTATCTGATAACTTAGCCACGACTATTTTTAACTACCAGTCTAAACGAACTGTCTCTCAGAGGATTCATCCTCCTTTTTATTTATCTGCTTATGTGATGGATTCAATCTGTTATGTTTCTAAGTTTCTGTTAATGGGTTGGAAATGGAAAATTCAAGATCCCCTGCCCATTCATGTTTATCACAAAGAGTTGTGGGATTCAGAGTTTATTCCCTGTTTTTACAAGATTTTCCATGGCATTATGTTACCCCTGTACATAATATTGTATGATAAATATGCTCCAAGGTTTTCTCCTGAAGCAGAGGTGGACATTCTACCTGTTGCAAGATGGTTTGGAGAAGAATTATTTACATATGTTAGGGTTTTTGGAAGTTTTGCTTCTCCTCATGTTTTACCTTTGTATGTCCCTGATAAACTCTTCGCCCGAGAAATTTCTTATCAAACCTTTGGAGAAGGGGGTTTGACTAAAGAGTTGAAAGACAAGAAGAAGGCTATCTGGCCTAAATTTCCTATGGCCTATGAAGCCTTTTCATTATTTGATGTTGGTCATGCATTTAAAGAAGTAAACAATATTACATGTTTACATTTGTTCAAGTTTCCAAGAAGGCCATTCGATCCATATGATGTTGTTAAAAATTTCACTACTGCAGTCAAGATAAGAGTGTTTTCTAAAGAAGAAGATTTGTTTGATGACATGTTCCAAGAAAAAGGCACACTTAAATAAATTCTACATTCAGCTCAAATACGGTTTCCTCCAGCAGAGTTTCAAGAATTCAAAATATACAGAGAAAGAATGTTAACTACTATCCTTCTGGATAAATTGTGCTTGGAACCCGTAAGGGAACCAACTCCTAGTGTCAGTCTCAGTAGAAGTTCAGATACAAACAGGTCTAAGTCAAATTCTAGAAGAGAAACCTCTGAACATTCTAAGAGTGAAGGGTCAGTAAAAGATACTGCCCAGTCTAAAGAACTCTCACAACAACAGATTTCAACCTCTCCACAATTAAATATTCCCCCTCTCATTGTACAGTAATCATAAGTCAAAACTGAATTGGATAAGGAATGGGAAAAGTTCAATGATTTGATTAATATTGAAGCACAAAATACACAGACACCTGTGAGCAATGTACAGATAGCAATAAATATAGTCACAGGAGTAACTACCAATGTCTCAGAAAAAGAACATATTCCCATAACCCCATATTCTGAACTCATGCTCAAGATAGAGGAAATTACTCCTCTTGATGTATTCTATAGTCCACAACATAAGGCAGTGGTAAGAAGACAAAGGAAGAAAAGGAAATTAGAAAATGTGCCTTCTCATGATGCAGAAAACCTAGATGTTCTATGGAAAGATCCTACTACTGATCCAACTAAAAATCTCACTAAATTATCTCAGATCACAGGAGCTTATGCCTCTACAGCCATTGACAAAGCATCTAAGGTACGGAAATTATTGAATGAGAAAGAAGATCAAGTACAGGTCTTGCAACAAAAGCTGCAAGAAGCCAATGCTAACAGTGAAGCTTAGAAACAACTTAAAAAATTACAAGAAGCTTTTCAACAAATGCAGATTGGATATCAGAACAGTTTGGCCGAAAAAGAGAAACAGCTACAAATTATGCAAGAAATGCACAAAGATGATCCCAATCTCACAAAATTTATCACAGAGTCTATTTCCTTAAAAGACCAACTACTGCAACAACAAGAAATATTATGCCAAAGAATATCAGAATGGAACTCTTATTGTGAAAAAAGTGATAAAATCACTAATCATGTCGTAGATTTACGACATGATTATGATTTAACTGAAAAAAGAGTTAATGAATATTTGGCTTGGCAAAATATAGAGGAGGGGAAAAGAGCAAGTGCACCTACAATCAATGAAAATCACAAAGAAATACTTTTTAATAATTGGGATGCACAGATAAGGAAGGCAGAGCAAGCGGCAGAAGAAGCAACCACAACAACCAGCAATATTATTGATTGTATAAATGAAAATTTACACAAGGCAAATCTGATCTCTGAAACTATTCCAGGATACCTACCAAAAGCACAGCAACTACAGACAGATTGGAAATAGAAAGCCCAAGAAAAGGCAGAATTGATTAAAGGATTAACAAAGTTAAATTGGGATTCTTACTGGGCATGTCTGGTAAAACCACACAACCAATGCATGACTCTCGAGTGTATCATCAATTCTGCCGAGAAGATAGCGCCAACTCTTGCCAATTCCGTTTTTACGGGATATTTGAAATCTGAAGTCGGCCAACCTATTCTTCTCAAATTAATGCTGAACGCTTGCAATTCCAAAAACAGATTCACAAGTAGTTAGTTGTTAAGTTTTAATTTTAGATTTAAGTATTAGTTTTGCTTTATTTTTGCCTAAAAATAGGACGGTCATTTAAACCGTATCCTACATTTTTGTAATTAATTATTTTTAGATTTAGTTAGTAGTATTTAAACCCTTCTCATGCATTTAGAGAAGGGTCCTGGAATTTGTCAAAAAACTTGTCCTCAGAGCATGGACTTTTTCACCTTCCGAGGAGGTTTTGATGAATGAATGGAACAAGATTTATTGATATCTACGTTTAATATCTGCTACTGATGTTGCACTTCTGTACTCTTAGTGGATGTTGGATTAAGAAGAGATAAGTCATTATTGCTTGAAGCTCATGAGTAGAACTAGTTAGAAATGGTACTTTTATCTCTTAACTATTTCTACCTCTGTGTTAAAGTGATATTTATGTTCAGTTGTTTATGTATTAATGCTTGAATGTTTGAGTTATCATTTGGCACTTCTGTACAGTGATAGTCACTTGTTTATGCTTAATATATGAATAGCTTATATTTTTTCCAACTGTTTCGTCTAACTTTTTATATGAAGTGGTTTATCTTTATTGAATTATTTTATTATAACAGTTGAATGATCTTTATTACCAATTTCTATTTTAAATCATTTTAGATAGCATAAAGAAAAGATTACTTCCCAGGTTTAGTTTAGAATTAGATATTTCTGTTTAATTAGAATACAATTTGCATGTTATTAGATTAGAATTAGAATAAAAGCATTTCACTTAGGAAATTTTTTAGAAAGGAAATATAAATTCTCAACACACACACACATATTGGGAAACTGGTACCATTATCCCCAGTCGGACCCACTACACGAAATGGAAAAGGAGCTGCTAACCAAGGTCCGGACCGGGTGGGTATCCCCCTTGTTGTAGACCCGATTTTTGGGGCTTCAACATATTTGGTGCTAGAAGGAGGGCACCGAACTATGAATGGAAAGTAAGTTAAAATCTAAATACCATTTTGAGAGTAAATCGCCCTCACCATTTCCCCCGACTTCTCCATCGCACATAGATTTTTTAAATCTAGAGCCAGAAGTCGAAAGAACAACAGCCACTACCACAAACCCTAACTTTTCAGAAGAATCTACTATTGAACCTCCTGAAGTTGAATATTTGATTCATAAACTTCAGTGATTTTCAATATCACCTCAACAATCTGATAAATCTCAAGGCAGTGTGACTTCGCAATATAATCCTACTCATCCTCTTACCAAATTACAGAGTGAGAAGCTTGGAATTCAGCCAACTGAGTTACCTCTACCTACAAGGAAGAGAGCAAGGAAATCAACTAAAGGGTCTGATAGTAAGACTCTTTCATCATCATCATCCATCTCAACCTCTTCACCATGAAGTCAACCATCCACCCCTCCACTTCAAACTATTGACCGTCAGTCCACTGGAACTTCCACATCTCCTTCTCAAACATCTGGAATCGTAATATCCTCATCTTCCCAACCGCAGGGATCGTCCTCTACACTTTCCTCTGTTAGTATTTTAGCGATGGCCCAAATTCCATGGAATAATCTAGGGGCATTCTTAATGCCTGCACCCTTGAGTCAAATACCGGCCCATCCTGAAAAATGGCTACCTAAGTTTAACCCTGAAGCAGGCATGCTAGCTGAAGAACATATAAACAATTTTATGCTGTCCATAAATCTCAATGGAGTTACTAATGAAGATGCTGTCGTCCGACTTTTTCCCTATACTCTACAAGGAGCAGCCGGATCATGGTATTTCTCATTACCATCTGGATCTATCACTAGTTGGGATATCTTTCAAGACCAATTTTTGACTAATTTTGGTGATGATAGGTCTACAGCGACACTGATCAATGACTTGTCTAATCTTAGAGCTGAGTCAAAAAAGCCTATCAAGGATTTTAATTCATGTTTCAATAAATTGTTAAATAAAATTCCTACTGCTTCCAAGCCAAGCGAAGAAGTGCGAAGTGAATGGTACATATCTACTTTAGCATCAAACATAGCAATATTCGTTGATAGGGCTAACAAAACAACTTTAGCAGATAATATGAAGGAAGCAATATCAGTATAGAAACATATCATTGCTTTAGAAAAGAAAAATGCGATAGAAGAACGAAAATCCAAGAAGGTTACTTTTAAGGAAGACCCCAAGAAAAAACAATCGAAAGATCCATTTGATTTGGAAGGATTGCAGAAAGTTTTGAAAACCATGTCTAACGAAATGGTTGACATTAAGAAACAAGTGGCAGAAACATCTTCTAAAAAGTATTTCAAGCCTTTTAGAAGAAACCCTTCAATTGATCCAAAGCCACCAAATGCTATTACTAATGATGAATCAGAAGAAGAAGAAGAGGAAACTGCTACTGAAGAAACTACCGATGAAGAAGAAGTTGTAGAAGTACAAGGTATGTGGGATTTCATCCTCCCAAATGAGGAAGAAAAAGAAGCATCCCCAGTTAGCACTCGAAGTAGAAATCAACTTGTGTTGGGAAAAATACTGAGAGGGGGGGTGAATCAGTATTTACTGCATACTCAAAACTTTTCACTTTTTCATTCCTTAAAACCCATACGCTACTTTCCTTTAGTAAACTCGCATATACACGCAGATATATTTCATGCAACTCGCGTATACAAAGAGATCTAATTATGTCATTAGTTCTTTTCTTATATCATTCCATTATTCATTCATCAGATGTTCAATAACAGTAAACATGTGCAGTAAGATCAGAATAAACCATCACACAAAGCATCACACATGAACACCAGGATTTTTAGGTGGAAACCCAAGTCGGGAGAAAACCACCGCTGCAGTTGCTCAGCCTTCAATATTTTATTATAGAGAAAACATCTTACAACATATGTGCTGGCGCAGACTTGACCAGCACGCAGGCACCCACCTGCGCTCGTTTACCAGCCTCTCCTGGAAGGGAGCTCCAACCCCCTGACTCGTTTACCAGCCTCTCCTGAAGGGAGCTACGACCCCCCGATCTCGTTTACCAGCCTCACCTGGAAGGGAGCTACAACCCCCTGACTGAAGGCTACAACCTTCAGCACCACCTTGGACCACGTTTCATCAATTTTCACACTGGATCCAACAACTTCAATAGAACACAACTTGCAGGCCACATTTCATCATATTTTCATACTGGACCCTTTCCATACTTTTAAGCACAAACATACATCACCAATAGATACATATCAACACAGATCAGATAGCAGAAACACAGCAGAACAGATCAGATATTTCATACCCCTTGCTTCAGCAAACCCTAGTTTGCATACGCGCTTTCCCTTCACTGATGTCGCGTATATACGCGCTTCCGTTCACACAAACCAGCGTATACCTCAGTGTATATTTTATTGCGCATACGCGCTTTTACTTAAGCGAAGCCGCGTATATACGCGCTTCCTCCGCGGCTAAGTAGCGTATAGATCTTCAATCATTACAGAGCAGCATACTTCTTCAGATCAGATATTCAGTTCAGATTTACCCTTTTACTTATATGCCCGCTCATCTCGTATCTAAGCTTCCATAAATCGTACTCCAGCGTATACAAATACATTCCAGATCTAAATATTCTGCTTCATCATTTCTTCATAGGTGCATCATAGATTCAGATCTATTATCAAACCTTTACCCTTTCCATACAGATATACTTCATAGAGAAGTATTCATTCAAGCTCAGACATCTTTCACCACGCTCATCATTTGCACAATGAATTTCTTCTCTTTATATAGGCTTACCCTTTTTCAATACCATGAGCCCCTTTTTCAATACCATGAGCCAAAACAATACCATGAGCCCAAAACTACATTACTTCCGATGGTATTCCTGGATGGGGTCATTTAGGCGAATCATTACCCAATACAATGGGTCAATACCATGGTGGTTACCCTTGGTTTTGCACTTTTTGAGCGCTTTTGCCCATACGCGACTTATCACGTTATTTCCTGCGTGCATATGCGACTTCCCCTAGACATATCCGCGTATGCCTTGAGACATACTCTTTTTATCATAGATCTAGCTCAAACTGAATTTCTTTCTTCATTGTCTTCTGTACTCACTGTAGATACATCAGAATTAGTTCATCAAACCATATTCTATCAAGCACAGCTTCATCAAGTCAGTTGCCATCATCTTCATCAAGTGGGTTGCCTTTCAAGGACAACACTCAGCATCATATTGTCAACAAACATCATATCACATCAGATTTACATCATTTACCAAGTCCATCAGGTCAAGTATTACTTCATCAGGTGGTTTTCCATCAAGGACAACACATGTCTACAGTCGCATGTCTTCATCTTCATTCAGTGGGTTGCCATCAAGGACAACACTCTACATCATATTGCCAACAATCTCCCCCTTTGGACTTGATGGCAACCACGATGGTGTTTGGTTACCACAACAGATAGGTACATTAATGACACCATGTCACTCTCCATTTTTGACACCATTCTTTCTCTTCATTCAAACACCATGTCACTCTCCCCCTTTGACATCAAGGGCAAAGGGCGGATCAAAAACCAACATACTCTCCCCCTTTTCTCCTCATGTGGAAGAAGCGTTTTGCAGATCTGATATATACTGAAGTGACCAAGCTCCCCCTGAGTTCATGTTGAATCTTCAAACATATTTTCCAATGAAGTACATGACTCTATGAATTTCCTATCACCAATGACTCATACTTACATCAAAGATCCATCCAAGTGGATTTACATATCAGACTCAACTACCCAACCAAGTGGGTTTACAAGTTTCAACTCAGCTACCCAACCAAGTGGGTTTAAAAAATTTGACTCAGCTACCCAACCAAGTGGGTTTACAAATTTGACAAGTCCTTACATGACTGAATATTACAATTTTACATCATGGGTCTCAACAAGATCTTTTCAACAAATTACAAAAAAAAATGACCATTTAAGACCAACACCAGAAAGTCCTCAAGAAAGAGAACATATTTCAGAACCACCATAATGCCAACAATGCATTGTACTCAGCAATGTCACTGCTCCCCCTGAAACTGTGCATCCAAGCATCCTTTTCATATGACTAAGGCTCCCCCTTAGTTTGTGCATCCTGAACACTTTCACCAACAAATCATCAAGGCATCTTTATCAAAACATTAGAAATAGAATTATGAGAACTGGAACACCACCAGAGATACCAAATAGTATCAGAGATACCAAACAGCACTGCAGCTGTGCTGAAGAGAGCTGACTCCAAACAGAAAAATGTCAGCAATCAGACATACGCGGTTTTCTGTGCAGGAACTCGCGTATATACGCGACTGTGTTTCAGGAAACCCGCGTATCCAATTCCATCTTCTAAATTTTAACCAGATCTGATCCTCTGTGAGAAAAAGACAGTGTTCAGCTTCTTTTGAATGCTTCCCTGGACTACAGATAGATAGAACAGTGCAGTTGTGTCTTCAAGCATCATCCAATGGTTGTAGCATAAGCACATTAGTAACCAAGCCTTCATATTCTTTGCAGCATCAATACAATATTTCCAAGAGAGATTAGGATACCAAAACAACATCTTCAAATATGTGTCAAGCAATCATCCATGTGGTCCAATATCATCAAGATCTTCAAGATTTAACATGAAGTAACATATGTAGGCAAGAGATCTCAACCATAGTAACAAAGCTCTGCATGATTTCTTTCTGAATCAAACGACTTCCAACTCATCCATGTGTGAACACAAAAGATACTTTTCAGTAAACCGGGATCAAAATCTCATCATAATAAACCATGTACCAAGTCATCATTAAGCATGAGTATCACAATAACCAAGAATAAGCAGTCATATTGCCAACAATGCAATCATTAGTATTCAACCTGCTGCTCCCCCTGAACTAGTGCTCCTCCTTAACTAGTGCAACCTGAATACCTTTATCAGCAAGTCATCAACAACAATCTCTGCATTATCTGTCCTTATCTCTGATTTATAAGACTTTCATCTCAGCAATGAATACTCTTCATTAGGACTCATCCATAATCTTAAACATAAGTAACCAAGTATCATGTCATCATTATTTAAAAATGAGAAATTAAGCTGATATAGAGTCAATAATACAGTTATTAACAATCAGATTGTTACTCTCCCTGAACCTCTGCTCCAGATCTTCAGCTATCATATAAATTATCTTATCATCAATGCATATGCGAATGTTTCTTCTGTAACTCGCGTGTATACGTGACTTTGGTTCATCTAACCCGCGTATGGAAAGTGAAGCATAGAAATTTTTCATCTTCCTTCTTCTCCTCCTGAGCTTTGTACCTCCTTACCTGTCCTTTCCACATCAGATGCGCTGTCAGAAGTAAACATAACCAGAGTAATCAAATCAACTATGAGAGTCATCATGCATTGCTCCCCCTGTGACGATACATTACTAAAACTCATAATGTATCCCACATCATTCCTGCAGTCAATAAGAAAAGACAGCTTCAGAAGCGGATGACTGCAGTAGGGTCAGAATTCCCTACGTTTCTGATCGGTCCTCCATCTTTTTCCAGATTTGTTTGAACTTTCTATTTGTGTGCTGGAAGTTATCCAATTTCTCATGTCTGTTCAACCTGCATTCCTTTTCTACATGTCCATACTTGTTACAATAATAACATCTCATGTGACCAGAGAAATAAGCATAAGAATCATAATGAGTATTTCTAATCTTCCTCCTTTTACAATCAGCTGCTTTATGTCCATACTTGTTACATGAAAAAAAATATCCCTTGAAGAAACCAGAGTACCTTTCTATGTAGGAACCGTTTGTTTGAGGCTGAAATGATCTGCTCCTGCAATTTGCTGCAACATGCCCATGATTATGACATTTAAAGCATTCAACTTTATTGACTGATTTCCTTTGAGATTTCATCATTGTTGGTTGACCTTTTGTCTCTTTCAACACTTCAGGTTTTGCATTGTCATCCTCTGAAGTTTTAGCACTTCCTTGTGAGCTAGATTCTCCTTTAACAGTTTCATGGAATCCAAGACCAAGTTTGATAGCAGGAGACCTTTGATTACTTAGAATATTGTCCAAAATATTAGTACTATCTTGAAACCTCAAAAGTTTAACCTTTTCTTCTAATTTACCTTTGAGAATTTTTACCTCAACCTCCAAGGCTTGACATTGCTTTGTCATGCTTTCTTCTTTCCTTCTTCCATCTTCTAATTGATCCTTCAGATTTAGAATCTCTTCTTTCAACCAATTTTCGTTTTCTTCACATGTTTGTTGCAGCTCTTCATTCTTCTTATTTGATTTTTCCAGATCTTCTTTGAGAGAGATGATTTCTTCTTCAAGGCCTTCCTTTTCAAATGGTTGTAGAGGTTCCTCATTCTTCTTAATTGATGCTTCAAGATCTGTTTGTAGAGAGATGATTGTAGCTTCAAGTCCTTCATTCTTCTTGCTTGATTTTTCGAGATCTGCATTTAGATCGTTGATTTCTGCTTCTAGTTCTTTAATTCGATTGGATGCATAAGTATGAAACCTTTGATACTTGTCCACCTGTCCATTCAGAATTTCTATTTGTTTTTCCATTTGAGAGATCATCTCTTTGTTGATAGATTCTCGCGTCTTAGATGAACTTTGTAGTTTTTCAACTTTAACCTTGAGAGCTTCTTCTAGATCCACAACTTTACTTTCACTATCTTCACCATTCATTGTACCAATGAGACAATCATGACCCCAATCACTATCTGATTCAATTTCTGCTAACCATGTTTTCTGAGAGATCTCCTTGTTTCGAGTAGACTTCTTCTTTTGCTTCTTTGCCATGAGCACTTTCAGATCATGGTCAGAATCTTCTTCATCTTCACTGGACACTTCATCATCATCTTCATTTGCATAATAACTCTTCCTCTTTTCAAATTGTTTTCCTTTACCATGTTTTTCTTTATAAGGACATTTAGCAGCATAGTGACCAACTTTTCCACACTCAAAACATTTGAAGGGAAGCTTACCTTTGAATCTTCCAGTTCCTAGTTGGATTTTTCTCATGAAATTTGCTTCTTCTTCATCGGATATATAGTTGGATTCTTTGACAACTTCCTTTTCTTTTCCTCTTGCAGATACCTTAAAAGCAACTTCTCTTATTTGAGAAGGACCTCCTTGTCTCATTTCAAAAGCAGTCAAAATACGATGTAATTGAACAATAGTAAGAGTTTGCAGATCTTGCCTTTCTTCAATAGCTGAAACTTTAGAATCAAATTTTGAAGTCAAGGATCTTAAGACTTTTTCCACCAGAGTAGTATCGGTTATGGTTTCACCCAAATTTCTCATCCGATTTACAATATCATCTAGACGAAGAAAGAAACTGGAAACATTTTCATCACTATGCATCTTCAAATTTTCATATTCGATTCTAAGAGTTTGGAGTTTTGCATTTTTTACCTTTGTATCTCCTTCATAGCTTAGAATGATTTTGTCCCATATCTCTTTTGCTGAATGTAGCTACATCACTTTAGCAAATTTTGATTCAGACATGCTTCCTAATAAGACATTCACTGCTTTGGCATTGATTTCATACTTCTTTCTTTCAGCAGCATCAGTAGGAATACTTGCCGGGTATTGATAACCTTCTTCCACGATTTCCCATACATCTGCACCAAGACTTTGCATATATGCTTTTGTTCGTACCTTCCAGAATATCAGATTGCTTCCATTGAATAGAGGTGGCTTTATAGACATTACTCCTTCTTGACTTCCCATTGCGACGGATCTCCTTTAAGCGATCAAGCTTCTGCACAAGGACCTGCTCTGATACCAATTGTTGGGAAAAATACTGAGAGGGGGGGTGAATCAGTATTTACTGCATACTCAAAACTTTTCAATTTTTCATTCCTTAAAACCCATACGCTACTTTCCTTTAGTAAACTTGCGTATACACGCGGATATCTTTCATGCAACTCGCGTATACTCAGAGATCTAATTATGTCATTAGTTCTTTGCTTATATCATTCCATTATTCATTCATCAGATGTTCAATAAACAGTAAACATGTGCAGTAAGATCAGAATAAACCATCACACAAAGCATCACACATGAACACCAGGATTTTTAGGTGGAAACCCAAGTCGGGAGAAAACCACCGCTGCAGTTGCTCATCCTTCAATATTTTATTATAGAGAAAACATATTACAACATATGTGCTGGCGCAGACTTGACCAGCACGCAGGCACCCACCTGCGCTCGTTTACCAGCCTCTCCCGGAAGGGAGCTCCAACCCCCTGACTCGTTTACCAGCCTCTCCTGGAAGGGAGCTACGACCCCCCGATCTCGTTTACCAGCCTCACCTGGAAGGGAGCTACAACCCCCTGACTGAAGGCTACAACCCTCAGCACCACCTTGGACCACGTTTCATCAATTTTCACACTGGATCCAACAAATTCAATAGAACACAACTTGCAGGCCACGTTTCATCATATTTTCAGACTGGACCCTTTCCATACTTTTAAGCACAAACATACATCACCAACAGATACTTACCATTTCAGACAACACAGATCAGATAGCAGTAATACAACAAAATAGATCAGATGTTTCATACCCCATGCTTCAGCAAACCCTAGTTTGCATACGCGCTTTCACTTCACTGATGTCGCGTATATACGTGCTTCCGTTCACACAAACCAGCGTATACCTCTGTAGATATTTCATTGCACATACGCGCTTTCTTTTCAGCGAAGCCGCGTATATACGCGCTTCCTCTGCAGCTAAGTAGCGTATAGATCTTCAATCATTATAGAGCAGCATACTTCTTCAGATCAGATATTCAGTTCAGATTTACCCTTTTACTTCAGACAGATGTTCACCTCATCTCAGATCTAAGCCTTCCATAAACAGATCTAGCAGATACAAATACATTCCAGATCTAAATATTCCGCTTCATCATTTCTTCATAGGTGCATCATAGATTCAGATCTATTATCAAACCTTTACCCTTTCCATACATATATACTTCATAGAGAAGTATTCATTCAAGCTCAGACATCTTGCACCACGCTCATCATTTGCACAATGAATTTCTTCTCTTTATATAGGCTTACCCTTTTTCAATACCATGAGCCAAAACAATACCATGAGCCCAAAACTACATTACTTCCGATGGTATTCCTAGACGGGGTCATTTAGGCGAATCATTACCCAATACAATGGGTCAATACCATGGTGGTTACCCTTGGTTTTGCACTTTTTGAGCGCTTTTTCCCATACGCGACTTATCACGTTATTTCCCGCGTGCATACGCGACTTCCCCTAGACATATCCGCGTATGCCTTGAGACATACTCTTTTTATCATAGATCTAGCTCAAACTGAATTTCTTTCTTCATTGTCTTCTGTACTCACTGTAGATACATCAGAATTAGTTCATCAAACCATATTCTATCAAGCACAGCTTCATCAAGTCAGTTGCCATCATCTTCATCAAGTGGGTTGCCTTTCAAGGACAACACTCAGCATCATATTGTCAACAAACATCATATCACATTAGATTTACATCATTTACCAAGTCCATCAGGTCAAGTATTACTTCATCAGGTGGTTTGCCATCAAGGACAACACATGTCTATAGTCGCATGTCTTCATCTTCATTCAGTGGGTTGCCATCAAGGACAACACTCTGCATCATATTGCCAACAACTTGATCCTCCTCAAACTACTCCTAAGCCAAAGAGCGCAAGCTCAATGACTAAGGATAAAGTTGCACCCAAGAAAACAACATCAAAAACAACTCAAACTAGCCCAGTCTAAACAGATTCATCAACTCCATCAAAAACACTGATCATTTCAGATGAAATGGAGTATAATATCATAGAAGACATGAAGAATACTAGG
The DNA here is from genome assembly GCA_034641835.2 of Pinus albicaulis. Classification (NCBI taxonomy): domain Eukaryota; kingdom Viridiplantae; phylum Streptophyta; class Pinopsida; order Pinales; family Pinaceae; genus Pinus; species Pinus albicaulis. Next base: position 63,677,509 of record MU968411.1, on the reverse strand, counting down.
GCTAACATCAATTTTTATGAATTGAGCAAGTTAAAACACCAGCAAAAGGTAATTTTGAAAGAATTACATGCTGTACTAGAAAAACCTTTGCCCGATCCTGTAATTTCTCAAGCTTCCAACGAGATGGGAAGACCTCCAACTAATGCGATCAGTAAAGTTGATCTAGAAAATATCGCTTTAATTGGAGGAAGGTCGAGATCTCATACTCCTCCATTTCTTCTTACTTATGAAGTTTTCAATAAAAATTTGCATAATTGTTTAGTGGATTCTGGAGCTTCATCCAATATTTTACCAAAATCAATATGTGCAAAGTTGAACATTCAACCACAAAAATCTGCTGTGCGCATAGTCCAACTAGATCAATCGCAAGTTGAAGTGATTGGAGAATTAAATCAGGTTAACATAAGACTGTCATCTAATCCAAAGGTATGTCAAGTTATCGACATTTTAGTTGCAGATATTCTAGAATTTTATGGCTTAATTCTTAGCAGAGATTGGTCAGAAAAACTTCATGGATACTTCGCAACTGATTGGTCGCATATGTGGCTTCCTTACAATCGTAAACCAAATCAGATAAAGGTTGAGCGATAAAAACATCAGAAATACATAGTAACAGAACTGGAAGGAGAAAATGAACCGGTTGCATACAACAATAATATCATTGGCAACTATTCAGTTGATTCTTTCTTAGGAAATTTCAATGCTCATACTTCACCTTATTTAGAACATTCTGTTTTATCTCAAGTAGAAATTTTTTCTCAAACATATAGTTCTAAATGCATTAATTTTGTAGATACTCCTGTAAATAAATCTTTATTTTGGAAGTTATTTTTTGATGGTTCTAAGTCTAATGAAGGAGCAGGAGCAGGATGCGTGTTGGTTAGTCCAGACGGAAACAAAATTATGCTAACTTGTAGACTTGAGTTCGATTGCACCAATAATATCGCAGAATACGAGGCTTTAGTCCAAGGATTATACAAAGCAATCAGATTAGACATCAAATATCTACAAGTCTTCAGATATTCTGAAATTGTAATCAAACAGGTACGCAATACTATACATTATTTATCAGGTCATTTGAAGCATTATCAATCTTTAGTTCAAGATCTGACTGAACACTTTATAGCATTTAATATTTCATCAATTCCCAGAATCTAGAATGCTAGTGCAGACCTCCTAGCTAACGTGGCCTCCAAGCTCATTCCTGCAGAAGACTATAGCCCTGATCGATTTTCAATCGAATTAATCTTTAGACCTTATATTCCTAATAACATTACCAATTGGAGGATTTTCAATGATGATCCTGATATTGTAAGTTCCCTCACATTTGAAAGATCTTACACTAATCAGATAATTGATGAAAACCAACATGACAGACAATTGCAACAAGATAGCACTAATAATGCTATGCCAAATTCAGTAGTCAAGTTAGAAGACCTTTATGATTTGAAAGATTGATTCAAAAGATCTACCAATTCAAAACTACAAAGTTCAACTTTGAATTATGAATTAGTAAATCTAGGAACTGATACCAAACCACAGAATATCAACCTAGGCCTCAGTCTAGCTCCTGAAGAAAAATTAGCGTATGTTCGTCTTTTGAAACAATACAAAAGTGTCTTTGCTTGGAACCACGATGAACTCAAAAATTATGACACTTCTATCATCCAACATACTATCCCAATGATAAATGACGAAAAACCTGTCCAACAAAAGTTTAGAAAGATCCATCCCAATCTAGAAAATCAGATCAAATCTGAACTCAATAAGTTATTGAAAGCCAAGATTATTTTTCCCGTTCGACATTCTAAATGGGTTTCCAATATGGTTCCTGTTAGAAAGAGGAACAGAGACATTATAATTTTCATTGAATTTCGAAACCTTAACAAAGCTTTCCAAAAAGATAATTTTCCTTTGCCTCCTATGGAGCAAATATTACAAGCAGTTGCAGGATCAGAATTAATGTCTTTCTTAGATGGTTTCTCTGGTTACAACCAAGTGTTGGTCCATCCTGATGACCAATTGAAAACCACATTCAGAACAAAATGGGGCACTTATGCATATCAAAAGATTCCTTTTGGTTTGATTAACGCTGGTGCCACATTTCAGAGAGCAATGGACATCGCTTTCAAGGGATTATTTAACAAATCAGTGGTAATTTACTTGGATGATATAACTGTATATTCCAAGAAACAAAGCAATCATCTTAAAGACTTAAAACAGATCTTTCAATGTTGTCAAAGGTATGGAATTTCACTTAACCCAAAAAAATCTTTTTTTGCATTAAGTGAAGGTAAACTTCTTGGATTCATAGTGTCAAAATCTGGAATTCATATTGATCCTGATAGAATTAAGGAGATTTCTGAAATACCCTTACCTCACAACAAGAAAGCCATGCAATCTTTCCTTGGACAGATTAATTTTGTAAAGAGATTTGTGCCAGAATTTTCAAGAATTGTATCTGCTTTACAAGCCATGATTAAAAAAAATTCAAACTTCAAATGGGGCCAAAACGAATATGAGGCATTCAATCTGATCAAACAAGCAATTGTTAATGCTCCATCTTTAGCAACTCCAAATTTTTCCGATCCTTTTATTTTGTATACATTTGCCTCTGAAAAATCATATGCTGCGATACTCACTCAAGCAAATCAAGACAAGGAAGAAGCTCCAATTGCTTTCTTTAGTTCAAATTTATAGGGGGCTGAATTGAATTATTCAGATGTAGAGAAACAAGCTTATGCTATTTTCAAAGCAATTAAATATTTCAGACCCTTTCTACTTAAAACCCATACAAAAATCATAGTGCCGTTTCCAGCGGTAAGAAATATTTTAGTTCAGAAAGATGTGGGTGAGAAAAGAGCCAATTGGATTACTGCCTTACAACAATATGATGTAGAAATCAAACCAGCAAGTATTGTAAGAGGACAAGGCTTTTGCAAAATACTAGTTGGGGCATCACTTATTTCCGAGAAACCATCTGTAGAGATACAAACATATGAGGTAAGCCTAAACGATGTTGAATCATTATATGCTGATATCATTTTTTATCTAAAGAATGGATATGCTCCTCCAAATCTCGATTACACTAAGAAAAAAGCTCTAAGATTGAAGGCAAAACAATATTAGCTTGTGAATGATGTTCTTTTTAGAATGAATTATGATTCTATTCTCCTTAGATGTCTTGAGAAATCTAAAGCTAAAAAAGTCTTGCAGGAACTTCACAATGGGTTAGCAGGTGGACATTATGTTGGAGATACTACTGCACATAAAATCCTTCACGCAGGCTATTACTGGCCCACATTATTCAAAGACTCACATAGCTACGTAAGGAAATGTCAAGTTTTTCAAACTGCTGCTGGAAGACAAAAAAAACCATCATTACCGTTACAACCAGTCAACATTGAGAATCCTTTTGATCAATGAGGATTGGATATAATAGGTGATATTGTTCCTCACTCTTCTAAACAACATAGGTATATCATTACAGCAACTGATTATTTTACGAAATGGGTAGAAGCAGTCCCTCTCAAGACTGCTAATGCCGAACATATCATCGATTTCATAGATCAGTTCATAATCACCAGGTTTGGTTTACCTTCTGCTTTAATGTTTGATAATGCATCGTACTTTCTGGTAATGCTATGACTGAATTTTCACTTAAAAGAGGTTTCAATCTTAAATACTCTGCCAATTATTATCCATAAGGAAATGGGTTGGCTAAATCTGCAAATAAAAACTTAATCATAATCATTAAGCGAACCATTGATCAAAATCATAAAAATTGGCATAAGTCTTTAATATATGCTTTATGGGCAGACCGAATAACGCAAAAGGCCTTCATTGGCACTTCTCCCTTTAATTTAGTTTATGGGAAAGAAGTGGTTCTTCCAACTCATCTAGCAATTCCTTCTTTGGCCTTAGTTCAATATATTGATGAAGCACCAACTTCTTCCTTACAACTAAGGCAGATGGAAATAATTAAGCTAGAAGAACAACGAGAAAAGGCCAAAATAACTCATGCTCATCACCAAGCGTTAGTTAAAGCTTCTTTTGATTCAAACATGACATCTAGAAAGGAATTTCAGGTCGAAGATCTAGTTTTAAAATGGGACAAAGCTCATGAGGAAAAAGGGAAACATATGAAATTTCAACGAATGTGGCTTGGTCCTTTCCAAATCACAGAGATTATAGGTCCATCTACTTTTATGTTACAGGATTTAATAGGAAAAAGAGAGTCTTTACCTGTTAATGGAAAGATCCTCAAAAAATATTTTCCATAGAAGATCGCTCTTCTATTTTGTATATTAGTTTTCTTTATTGTCATAATAAAACCGGTTGTTAATGGTTACATTTGAAATTCACGAAAAAGATACAAATTCTCTTTTAGATTTTGTTTTTTCACTTATATAAATAGAATTCTTTTAGAAAATTGATCATTATTATTTAAAGATACAGTTAAAAGCTTTAAACCTAGAAATGATATTAGTTTCAACTTTGAAAATTTTGATAAAAAGCAACTTTTAGTGAGAAATTGTTTTATATCAGTCCAATGAAAGGTATCAATAAAAAAATGAAGATTCTTTGTAGAAAAGTCCTTTCCAAAAAACTAGATTATTGTCGTCCAGAGCTATCTTAAGGAAACAATGACTTCCTCCCCACCTAGAAAATTACAATGTTCAGGGAATAATCCAATAATGCACTTTAACTTAAAGAATAAGAGGTCTCATCACGAGCCGACTTATCATGATCATAGATATTATAGCTTGTTGACTTTGCCAATACTGCATACCACAACAGGGCAATGAGTCAAGATTGTTGCAATCGAAAGGCAAGGGGTCTCATCACGAGCCAACTTGTTCAGCAAAGTTATAAATCAAGTGAATGGCACTGTCATAAATTGGCTACCAAACCAAGACATTGTTCTTTAAGGATAAAAAAAAAGAAAAAGAAAAATGAAAGCAATAAGTGTGGATATGGATTTCTCTTTGAAAATTGTATATTTTCCTAAGTAGGACACAGGATCATTGCTGGGTAATAGGTAAACCTGTTGAGGCTATAAACGCCTGCTGGCAACAACGACTCTACCTATGACAAAGGAGCATATTTAAAACTGATTTACAGAGAAGCCTTTTGTTTTTATCTTTATAAACCAAGTAATGACCGATGTAAATACAAGGACTAGCTTGAGTAAGTAAATAATCAAAGTTGAATATAGAAGAAACTATATCATTGATAGATAAAAGAATAATATACTTTGTCTTTCTATAATAAAGTTTGATTTTCTGGAAAATTTTCTATTTTAAAAGTATAGAAAATTCAAAAGAAAAGTAGAGATAACTGGTTCTTCCAAGTGAATCGCCAATTTTTGTGGCCAACAACAACCCCCCTTCTTATTTAATATTAGTGATAATACTAAATAAGTGGGGACCCTTAGTCAAAAAATATAAAAAATCAATTAGTGCTTGTTTTCTTTTTTTTTTTTAATAAAACTTACTATCATAAACTTAGGAGAAAATTCCTTGAAAAATCTAAAAAACTTAAGTTTTATGATAGCTTAGAATAGAATCATTCTTTGAGGAATATCGCATCGCAAAAAGGTAACGAAGGCCTCTTTATAAGCGAAACACAAAAATAGCGAGATCGCGATGCGAAACTACATTCATCGCATCGCATGCTTAGAATGTTATATCTTACGATGAAAACTTCAAATCACCGATGAGCAATAACATATATCACAAATTGCATGTCGCTAAAAATATGTTAACGGATGTTTGTCATATGTTATGTCTTGCGATCTTGCGATATTGTGATATAGCGATTTCACGATGTTACAATATTGCACTATTTGATTCCACGAGATTGCGATCTGCGATATTGCGATATTGTGAAGAAAATCGCCTTATCGCAGATTTTTAAAGGCTCATTACACGAAGAAAATATTTCCATAAATCAAGACCCCATTATACGCTTTAATGTTAAATTAATGAATTTATTGTCATTCATTAATGAAAAATGGTTTCGTTCTGATTGAAGAGTTATTTTACGTAAGGTAGTATATTTCATATGTCTTCAGCATTTAAAACTTTCCCGTCACCTTTTTCTATCATTATTCTCACTTAATTTGTGAAATGCAGGAGTGAAGAGCTGAGAACTATACAAAGCAGTATTCGGAGTATTATGGGAAAGAAAGACAAGGTTCTAGGTTCTGAGGACAAAGAGATGACGCCCTTATACACAGACACCGCCTGGAACAAAGACACTGGTATCACTACTTGGGAGGGCATGTATAATCTATTTGAAGAAGAGAACCCCAGAGTAATGGAAGTTACGGCTACCGCAGGCTCACATGGGTCTTCTGAAGCATCTCTTACAGAGCTAGCTTGTTCATTCTTGCACCAAGTAGCAGCGAGACCGAGAATTATTCCATACACAGATATGATTAAATGGGTACTTGATAGTACTGATATTACAGACAGACAGTTTAAGACTCAAGGTCAAGAGCTCATTGGCTCATTCACTCCACAATATTTGAAGCTTATGTATCATTTTACAGAGCCATAGGAAACTTATAAAAAATAGTTCATGGAGAAGTTTTCCAAAGAAAATGAAAACCTGGCAGAATGCACCAAGGACTGGTCCAGGAGAGACGAACCATTGAAGAAAGATAAACACGGTATGTATAGTACTGGTTCTCTCACTTCTCCGTATTGCTTTGCTGCTGCTATGCTCTGTTAACTTTTTGGAAAGCTAGACATTAATAAGTTTTCACCTGAATGGCCTCCATTATTGAATGCTGCTGTTAATGCTACCATTGTGGATTGGGCTAAGATATTATCTGATAACTTAGCCACGACTATTTTTAACTACCGGTCTAAACAGACTGTCTCTCAGAGGATTTATCCTCCTTTTTATTTATCTGCTTATGTGATGGATTCAATCTATTATGTTTCTAAGTTTCCGTTAATGGGTTGGAAATGGAAAATTCAAGATCCCCTGCCCATTCATGTTTATCACAAAGAGTTGTGGGATTCAGAGTTCATTCCCTGTTTTTACAAGATTTTCCATGGCATTATGTTACCCCTGTACAGAATATTGTATGATAAAGATGCTCCAAGGTTTTCTCCTGAAGCAGAGGTGGACATTCTACCTATTGGGAGATGGTTTGGAGAAGAATTATTTACGTATGTTAGACTTTTTGGAAGTTTTGTTTCTCCTCATGTTTTACCTTTGTATGTCCCTGATAAACTCATTGCCCGAGAAATTGCTTATCAAACTTGTGGAGAAGGAGGTTTGACTAAAGAGTTGAAAGACAAGAAGAAGGCTATCTGGCCTCAAATTCCTGTGGCCTGTGGGGCCTTTTCATTATTTGATGTTGGTCATGCATTTAAAGAAGTAAACAATATTACATGTTTACATTTGTTCAAGTTTCCAAGAAGACCATTCGATCCATATGATGTTGTTAAAAATTTCACTACTGTAGTCAAGATAAGAGTGTTTTCTAAAGAAGAAGATTTGTTTGATGACATGTTCCAAGAAAAAGGCACACTTAAAGAAATTCTACATTTATCTCAAATACGGTTTCCTCCAGCAGAGTTTCAAGAATTCAAAATATACAGAGAAAGAAGGTTAACTACTATCCCTCTGGATAAATTGCGCTTGGAACCCGTAAGGGAACCAACTCCTAGTGTTAGTCTCAGTATAAGTTCAGGTACAAACAAATATAAGTCAAAGTCCGGAAGAGAAACCTCTGAACATTCTAAGAGTGAAGGGTCAGTAAAAGACACTTCCCAGTCTAAAGAACTCTCACAACAACAGATTTCAACCTCTCCACAATTAAATATTCCCCCTTTCATTGTACAACAATCATCAGTCAGAACTGAATTGGATAAGGAATGGGAAACGTTCAATGATTTGATTAATATTGAAGCACAAAATACACAGACACCTGTGAGCAATGTACAGACAACAATAAATATAGTCACAGGAGTATCTACCAATGTCTCAGAAAAAGAACATATTCCCATAACCCCATCTTCTGAACTCATGCTCAAGATAGAGGAAATTCCTCCTCTTGATGTATTCTACAGTCCACAACACAAGGCAGTGGTAAGAAGACAAAGGAAGAAAAGGAAATTAGAAAATGTGCCTTCTCATGATGCATAACACCTAGTTGTTCTATGGAAAGATCCTACTACTGATCCAACTGAAAATCTCACTAAATTATCTCAGATCACAGGAGCTTATGCCTTTGCAGCCATTGAAAAAGCATCTGAGGTACGACAATTATTGAATGAGAAAGAAGATCAGGTACAGGTCTTGCAACAACAGCTACAAGAAGCCAATGCTAACAGTGAAGCTTAGAAACAACTTAAAAAATTAGAACAAGATTTTCAACAAATGCAGATTGGATATCAGAACAGTTTGGCCGAAAAAGAGAAACAACTACAAATTATGCAAGAAATGCACAAAGATGATCCCAAGCTCAAAAAATTTATCACAGAGTCTATTTCCTTAAATGACCAGCTACTGCAACAACAAGAAATATTATGCCAAAGAATATTAGAATGGAACTCTTATTGTGAAGAAAGTGATAAAATCACTAATCATGTCGTAGATTTACGACATGATTATGATTTAACTGAAAAAAGAGTTAATGAATATTTGGCTTGGAAAAATACAGAGGAGGGGAAAAGAGCAGGTGCACCTACAATAAGTGAAAATCACAAAGAGATACTTTTTAATAATTGGGATGCATAGATCAGGAAGGCAGAGCAAGCGGCAGAAGAAGCAGCCACAACAGCCAGCAATATTATTGATTGTATAAATGAAAATTTACACAAGGAAAATCTGATCTCTGAAACTATTCCAGGATACCTACCAAAAACACAACAATTGTAGACAGACTAGAAACAGAAAGCCCAAGAAAAGGCAAAATTGATTAAAGGATTAACAAAGTTAAATTGGGTTTCTTACTGGGCATGTCTGGTAAAACCACACAACCAATGCATGACTCTCGAGTGTATCATCAATTCTGCCGAGAAGATAGTGCCAACTCTTTCCAATTCCGTTTTTACGGGACACTTTAAATCTGAAGTCGGCCAACCTATTCTTCTCAAATCAATGCTGAACGCTTGCAATTCCAAAAAACAGATTCACAAGTAGTTAGTTGTTAAGTTTTAATTTTAAATTTAATTATTAGTTTTGCTTTATTTTTGCCTAAAAATAGGATGGTCATTTAAACCGTATCCTACATTTTTGTAATTAATTATTTTTAGATTTAGTTAGTAGTATTTAAACCCTTCTCATGCATTTAGAGAAGCGTCCTGAAATTTGTCAAAAAACTTGTCCTCAGAACATGCACTTTTGCACCCTCCGAGGAGGTTTTGATGAATGAATGAAACATGATTTATTGATATCTGTGTTTAATATCTGCTACTGATGTTTCACTTCTGTACTCTTAGTGGATGTTGGATTAAGAAGAGATAAGTCATTATTGCTTGAAGCTCATGAGTAGAACTAGTTATAAATGGTACTTTTATCTCTTAACTATTTCTACCTTTGTGTTAAAGTGATATTTATGTTCAGTTGTTTATGTATTAACGCTTGAATGTTTGAGTTATCATTTGGCACTTTTGTACAGTGATAGTCACTTGTTTATGCTTAATATATGAATAGCTTATTATGCGATATATTTTTCACAACTGTTTCGTTTAACTTTTTATATGAAGTGGTTTAATTTTATTGAATTCTTTTCTTATAACAGTTGAATGATCTTTATTACCAATTACCATTTGAAATCATTTCAGATCGCATAAAGAAAATATTACATCCCGGGTTTAGTTTAGAATTAGATATTTCTGTTTAATTAGAATACTATTTGCATGTTATTAGATTAGAATTAGAATAAAAGCATTTCACTTAGGAACTTTTTTAGAAAGGAAATATCAATTCTCAACACACACACACATATTGGGAAACTGGTCCCATATCCCTAGTTGGAACCACTACACCAAATGGAAAAGGAGCTGCTAACCAAGGTCCGGACCGGGTGGGTATCCCCCTTGTTGTAGACCCGATTTTCGGGGCTTCAACACCACCCTTCACTCTTCTTCAATGGTAGTGAGATTGAACCCCCCCAGGAGATCCTTCTAAATATTTTGAGGATCCTATTAGGGAAGAAGTTGAAGACCATGTTTCAATTGAGGGACCTGCTTCACCTATCTTGACCATGGCTGAGCCCCAGAGAGCCTTTTGCCATAATAGAGGCAGATGGGGACACTAAGATGAAAAACATTAGCCCCTCAAATCTTCCACACTTCCATGAATTCACCTCTGAGGACCCTGAAACATTCATGTTTGAATTTTATGTTGTATGTAGGACTTATGAATAAACCTATGATGATGAGAAGTTAAAGCTATTCCCATCCACCCTTAAGGATGCAAACTTGCGCTGGTTCATGGGTCTGCATGGGGATAACATCACTACCTAGGCACAGATGGAAGAGACCTTCAGAAACAAGTAAAAATACTACTGTAGGTCCAAGGAAACTAAGAATGAGATATTTAGGATGAATCTAGGGCCTGATGAATCCGTAGAGGATTATGAAGAGAGGTTTCAATTGAACTACAAGAGAGTCAACTGTACTCTTGATGCTGACTCACTCAAACTTGTACTTCTTTGAGGGATCAGTGAAGAGATGATAGAAACCTTGAATATGTTATCAGGAGGGGGTATCTACGAACAACCCTATGAAACAATAAAAACTATCTTCTAGAACTATTCTAGGGCATTTAGGAAAAAGGGAAAATCTAGCCAAAGTACATCCAATAGCCCTTCCTCTTCCACCTTCACAAAACATGAGATTGGAAACATGTTAGAGGACTTCAAGAGTGACATGCTACACATATTTTCTTTGAAAATGGACACAATGCAGGTCAAAAGGAAGAAAGAGGAAGCAAAGAGGGCCCTGACCATAGTTTTTCCTAGATGTACTAGGAAACACCCAAGAAATGAATGTCCACTGAATGTCATAGAGGTTTTCTTAGTCACTGAAGAGAATCATGCCACAAAAAAGTGTCCCTCCTTACCTGGACTTAAAGCTGTATATCAAGGTGGGGAAACAATGCTAGAGCAACTCTGTTTCATCAACTAAAGGAGGCCTTAGGGCCCTCGACCATATCAACAAGGTATGAAAGGTGCACCTCACTCTTAATATTATAACAATTAGAGTGCACCCATGCAACCTTGGTACACCCCCACTCCTTCATCCTGGTCTACACCTCCTACTTGGCCTTCTAACCCTTCATATCATCCTCAGCCAGTAAACCAACCATTTCAGTAGTATGTTCCACAACAACCTTAGTGGAAAAATCCATCCCAAGGGTGGAGGCCTCAAAAAAATCAACTACCTTCTCTAATGCCTCCACCCCAACCTCAACCTCAACTTACTCATGCTGCTCCACCTAGGCTACCTATACCTACACAACCCAATCTGAACCCAAAAAACAAACATAACAAAAGGCTCCCAGTGGATAAGCATCCCATCCTACTTATGCTATGGAGATACAGGAGGTTAATCTCAGGTCAGGAAGAGTACTCCCAGACAACCATCCCCCATATCCACCTGTAGAGGTTGAGGAGGAAAAGGAAAGAAGATAATAGTCAGATCTAACAACCTCCTTTTCCTGAGTGCTTGATCCACCCTAGTCAACACACTCCAGAGGAGACTGAACTCCTGGGAGAATTGGAAAATTTGTGTGTAAAGATACCACTTCTCCAGGACATTAAGGATGTCCCTATCTACAATAGGCTCATCAAAGAAAAGTGCTTCAAGAAACCTGGAAGGAGAAAGAGAGATACCCCCATCATCAATGTGGTAGGAAAACTGTCTGACTTGATGCTGGGGAAGGTGATATTTCCAAAATACCTGGACCCTGGTAGTCCATTTGTTGATGTACATATATATGGTGTCATAGTCCCTAACACTCTGATTGATTTAGGGGCTACCATCAATATCATGACCAAGGAAACTATGTTGAAACTTAATCTCCAAGAGACTTTGAGGAAAACCACAACAGTTATGCAACTTGCAGATCGGTCCACAGTAATTACAAAAGGAATTTTTGAGGATGTTATGGTTACCATTGACTCTTGGGAGTATCCTATATATTTCCTAGTCCTGCAACCAAAGACCAAGTTTAATTTTTATCCTCTCATCTTAGGGAGACCTTGGTTAGCCACTGCATACGCTTATATTAGTTGTCGGTCTGGAAACATGACTATAAAAAATGGGCCCTTGTTTAAAAAACCAATGTTATATCCTCCAGCCCAACCTTCCATTGATCATGATCTCCCTATATGGTTGGAGGATGAAGAAGATGAGTTATATAACACTTCCCCTATGTGTACCATAGATGCTATCCTTAGAGGGGGGCAGCTTGACGAAGATGAAATCATCGACCATGCCATTCAAAACTAGTCCCCCACTAACACTTCTCTCAAAACCATAGTCAAAGAGTCTGAAAGGCAACCTTGGATGGAAGTGTAATCAGTTGAGACAACCTCTGAAACCACCAAGGCTATCGATTTTGGCCCATCCAGAGCTCTGAAAATCAACCCAAACCTCTCAATTGAAGAAGAGAAGAAACTATTCCAAATTTTGAAAGAAAATCTTGAAGCATTTGCTTGGGATTACAAGGACATGAAAGGGGTGCATCCTTCAGTATGTAGACATCAAATTTGCATCAAATAAGGATGAAGCTTGTGGGACAACCACAAAGAATAATGAACTCGACTCTAAAGGACATAGTCAAAGAAGAGCTGCAGAAACTATTGGATGCGGGGTTCACATATCCTATATCCGACAGTGAGTGGGCATATCCTCTTGTCCTAGTCCCAAAGAAGAATGGGAAGTGGAAAATTTGTGTTGATTATCAAGAACTTAACAAAGCCACCAAGAAATACCATTTCCCTTTGCCCTTTATAGAACAAGTCTTGGATGGCCTTGCAGGGAAGAAGCTATTTTCCTTCTTAAATGGGTTCAGTGGGTACAATCAGATTCAAATAAACCCTGAAGACCAGGAAAAGACTACTTTCACCTGCCCTTGGGGTACCTTTGCTTATAGAGTCCTACCCTTTGGGTTATGTAATGCCCCAACCACCTTCCAAAGAGCTGTCCTGAGCATCTTTTCTGAGTTAGTCCATGGCTCTGTCAAAATTTACATGGATGATTTCACACCATATGGTGATGACTTCCAGGAAGCTCTCTCCAATTTGGGTAAAGTACTAAGAAGGTGCATTGAGATGCATCTCTCCTTAAGCTCAAAAAAATGTGAATTCCTGAAGAAAGCAGGGGTTGTATTAGGACACTCCATATCCCATGCAGGAATACAGGTAGACCTGAACAAAATCACTATCATTAAAAGGGTACCTGCTCCTCAAAAGCAGAAATATGTCAGGAGTTTCTTGGGCTTATCTGGTTACTATAGAAGGTTCACCAAATATTTCAACAAGATGGCTTCACCATTATTTGGGTTATTGGCCAAAGATTCTGAGTTTATTTGGTCTGGTCCTTGTCAAGAGGCTTTTGAGCTCATTAATAAGCAGTTGAATACTGCCCCCATCCTCCAAGGTCCAAATTGGACTCTGCCTTTCCACATCCACACTGATGCATTCAACAAATCTGCAGGGGAAACATTAGGACAATTAGAGGACAAAATCCCTTATGCCATTTATTTCATCAGCAAGAATTTGTCCAAAGTCGAGATGAATTATACTATTACTGAGAAGGAGATGTTGGCCATTGTCCATGCATTGAAAAAATTCAGGAATTATGTCACTGGATATCATACCTTTGTTCACACTGACCATGCAGGCATCAAGTATTTAATGAAAAAACCGGATGTTATTGCTAGAATAATTAGATGGTTGTTACTTTTACAACAATTTGATTTGACTATTGTTGATAAACCTGTTGTTATCACAAAATTGGACCTGATAGGCTGCTTGATTAGAAAATCTCATGTAACTATTTCAAACCTAATCTTGTGATTGAGAGTTAGCCTCCTCAGCTTGAGAGGGCTCTCTCAAGGTTTAATGATATGGATAAAGATATAGATGGCTAACTCTATTTAGGAAAAAAATTGATAATGATAGATGTAGGTTGAAAATAACATCATCATGTATACATTGGGCTTATGGAGTCAAAGAAATTCAGTAATTCAGTGAGTCTACTTAACATGGAAGTTGAGGCTTATCAGAGTTTTTAGTCATAAGGTACACACACATGAAACATGTAAAAAAACATTAATTTCACTTATAAAGGAAGTCATAGCATCTTATAGATGAATTCTGAGTAATATAGACGAACACCACTGCAAATGAGATATATAAGAAATACAAATAGAATAGGAAAACACCAAAAACTCCTTCATAATCTCAAGTTGGTCAAGTAGAAGATCTCTGTATTAGTTGAAAACAGTCAATTCACAAACAAGCTCAATTTTTGCCAAAAATGTCCAACCCTTGAAAAATTCGACTCAATGGTATTTAATAGACCTGTTACATCATCAGATGATCTGCCTCTAGGCTAGATACATCGAATTTCTGTCGACTGACACCTTGCATAACCATAAAATAGGAAATTTATTATGAAAAGACACCTATCCTACTTGACAATCCTATTTCAAAAAGGACTCAAACTCCTTATCATTATCTATAACAAACTTATCTATTTGAAAATACATCATTGAAAAGTGTATCATCACATGGTTGAATTTGGGTAATGTCATTCAGTTCTTCATGACCTCTTAGCTGACCTCCACAAAAATAGGAAACAATACCCTGTTTTTTAGGCATAGGATCTTTTTCCTTATTTGAACATTCTGACCATCATTTAATCATCAATTCGTGGTCCTTGGATGTTGAAATTTGGCTTAACATGTCTCATAATTCTTTCCTAGCCTCCAACTGTTTAAAACCGCTTCAAAAAATTCTTAAAAGGATATAATGTATTTCACTACGAAAATACAACAGTTTCGTAGCACTTTTTGTAGCACTGCCAGTACAAGCCTTTGTCCTCCGAAAACTTGACTCTTTCCTCTTGCATTATTATAATCACCCCTCAATACATCTTCCATAGCAATTCAGCTCTTAACTTAGCTTTTAACACCTTAAATATTGATTAAAAGAAGCAAAAAAGGCACCTACAACAATTTCGTAGCACTTTTCTTATTTTTAAGCTTGGAGGTGCTATGAAACTGCTGAGTATGTATATTTTTCATAAAATTTGTCAAATGAAAATTGCGTTTGCCCAAAAACTAAAAATATAACCTGTCCTCATCATTGGCAAACCATACAAACAATAAACCAAACTCATTATAGTTTCTTTGAGGCATTTCTTCTTCATGTACAGTTGGTTGGCCTAATGTTTCTTTTATGACTGTCATTTTAATGCCTTTTCTCTGTAGCTCATCATGAATTAGCTCTAGTTGCTCTTATAAATCCTTCACCTAGTCTTTAAGTATTTTGTTAGTAGCTCTCAGATGGGTGTTTATTATTCTGACAAACTTAGCTTCTTTTATTGCTGAAACTGTCCACTTGGAAGGTTGCTCTGTATTGTCTAAAGTTTCAGAAACACAATCAACTTGTCCTTCCCACACTGCCTTCATCCTTTTAAACTGTACTTTCTTGACACTGTGTTTTCTAGCTCTCTTTTTCATGACAACAATTTTCTGATTTGCCAACTTTAACTTTTCCTCAAGGCGCTGAAAATCTGTTTTCTCTATCACTTTCTCTTTTCCCTTTTTTAATTTGCTGATTGTATCCTTCACTGTGGGTGATGAGAGATAAACAATATATTTAGGTGATTTAGCTGTCTCAGTGAGTTTTTGAACTTCTTTGTTGCCTTCCATTAATTTCCTAGCATGCCTTGTCACAGGCTTTCTTTCTTGAAAAATGAAACCTGTATCTTCCCCCTCAAACTATAATCTCTTTGCAGACTTGGCCTTTTTTAACTCCTGCTTATCTTCCCCAATAAACTTAGCTTGGACAATAGGTGTTTCCTCTATGTTAATGGCATGAAGAATATCCTCTAGGTTCCCCTTTGTTATTGGACTGTCTTCTAGCAACTGTCTTTCCTTTCAAAACCACTACTTGGCTTCTAGTTATTCTTTTGGTCCCCTGTTTGCTGACAACTTGTTCCTGTTTTGCATCTTTGACAACCTTTGCTTTTTTCTTTGCAGGTGGGAGAGTTGGTGTATCAAGTATTTTCATTTTCTCTGGTCTTTTCTCAGTTTTTTTTCTTGGCTTTACGCTTGCAGGTTATTTTGGTTTTGCAACCATAGGTTGGCTTGGTTCTGCTGCTAGTGATGATGGAACTCCTTTAGCTTTAGGGTTTCTTACAAGAGTTAGGGTTTCCAATTCAAAACCATTAATAAACAAGAATGAGGACCAATCTCTGCCTATATTTTGAAGTTCATCTAAAATTAATAGTTTCATTAAGCCATGATGAAATAATGATGTCTCACTCCCATCAGACTTTGCTTGCACCTTATCAGCCATCTTTGCAAGAATTCTATGCAGATAAAAAGGTAAGTCGAGTGAAATCTTATCAGTGAAGTGTAGAAGAAATTTGAAATGGTATGAATAAACCTTGTGATATCTGCATTCACAGGTAAAATATTTCTGAATGTTGAGCAACAGTTTTGAATAATTATCTTTGATGCAGCTTCTCGGGATAGCATTGTTGAGATCCATCCTAATGTGATCAGGCTTCATGAACTCTTTACACTGCTCCATATTGAATTTGAAACCTTTGAACTAGGTTTCTTGACCTCTTGGAATCTCTGTAACAACAAAAATGACCTCTGGTGTGATAGTCAAACTTAACATCCCCACTTTAGTAGTTTTTCCATTAAAATTCATCGCAAATTCCTTGGATACATGTGTGTGACAGCCCTGAAATTTATTACAAAACCGTAGGAAACCTGCTCTTCTGAATGCTTCCATCATTGCTGGGTCTTCAGTTATTGCCTTGATGTCTTCAGGTTCATGCCTTAAGCACTGTCCTCCTCTGTGTATTTTTCTTTCCTCTGCCATATTCTTAAGAGAACCTCTCAGCCTCGCTTGATATGGATGCATCAGCCTCACTTGAATAAAAGTATCAGCCTCGCTTGATATGAATGTAATAAACCTTTGTTAGAACTAGACACAAGTTTGGCTCGATACTTAGAGCTCAGACATTACGAATGAAAGGAAAAGGAATGAGAATTACTAATTAGGAAAGAATTTGAATTTCAAGTGTCCTTTCATAATTGAAAATGATGGCTCACTCATAACCTATACTGACCATGATGACTGCAAACATGGGTGTGTACATTGATTTCATCATTACATGACTCAACAAGCCTCTATCTTACCCTTTCCAAACAGTTTCTGAAATTTGACAACTCAACTTACAAGACAGTTACAAAACCGCACTTTCGTAGTGCCTGTAGTGTAATTTTTGCTGTTTGTGCTACGAAACTATCAACGCTTTCGTAGCGTAAAGTGACTTTTTTCAATGTGATGCACTACGAAATTGCGGTTTCTTAGCTAATTGGGCGGTTTTGATAAAAACAATTTGGGAAATGATATGAATCCTAAAATAATGAAACAATTGACATGAAAGACCTTAAAAATGAGTTTATTTAAACACTAGGGTAGGCTCAAACTATAAAAAAAATAAATACTTCCCTTGGTTAAAAACTCAAAAAATGACTCTTAAGACCCTATTTTGACCTATGAGCCTAAGTAATCTTGTCAAAATGATGTTTTGAATTTTTTTAAGTGATAATATCTGGAAAGGAAAATGTTGTTGCAGATTTTTTGTTCAAGTTAGTTCTCCCTACAGGTGAAGAAGGAATGGTGGTTTACCAACTGCCAGATGAGCACCTCTTTGCCATATCAACACTCTCACCATGGTTTGCTGATATAGCCAACTACTTGGTTGCTGGAAGACTCCCTCCTAATATTTCATTTAGGGAGAGGAGTAGAATCATTCGAAAAAGAACCCCTTTCACATGGATTGGGGGAAATCTCTTCAAGATAGGCCCTGATCAAATCCTAAGAAGATGTGTGAGGGAGGAAGAAGTTTTTGATATCCTCTCTGAATGTCATGACAAACCATATGGAGGCCACTTTGCTGCAAAGAGAACTACTTACAAAGTTTTGTAGACATTTTACTATTGGCCAACCCTTCACCAAGATTCTAGAAGATACACCAACAGGTGTGACCAGTGCCAAAGGATGGGGAAACCCACACAAAGGGATGAAATTCCTTTACACCCTAAAGTGGCTCTTGAGCCATTTGAAAAGTGGGGCATGGAATTTGTTGGACATGTTGATCCACCATCCAGAAAAAAGAAACATATCATAGTGTGCATTGATTACCTGACAAAGTGAGCTGAAGAAAAAGCAGTGAAGGTAGCAACCGAAGACAAAGTAGCAGAATTTATGAGAGAGAATGCGTCTTACAAATTTGGATATCCCAGAGAAATAGTTACAGACCAGGGATCACAATTCACCTCTCACCTCATTGAGAATCTTTTGAGGAAGCACAAGATTAAGCATAGAACTTCTACTGCCTATCACCCTCAAGCGAATGGCCAAGTAGAAGTAACTAACAGAGCTTTAGAAAACATCCTCACTAAGGTTGTGAGCAACAACATAAAAGATTGGGCAGACAGATTGGTAGAAGCTACTTGGGCCTACAACACCACTTGGAAGACAACAACAAGATTCACTCCATATGAAATAGTCTATGGTAAGAAAGCTATACTTTAAGTTGAGTTTGAATTCAATACTTTAAGAACGACAGCTGAATTAAATCCAGATTTAAAAAATTCCCTAAAAGAGAGGTTTCTACAACTAAATGGATTGGATGAGTTCAGAATGAAAGCACTTCTTCACACAGAGGTAGTTCAGCTGCAAAGGAAGGTATGGCATGACAAGAACATAAAAGAAAAGACCTTCCAAGAAGGATATTGGGCACTGTTGTATGATTCAAGGTTTAAATACTTCAAAGGCAAGCTGATGACAAGATGGTTGGGGCCTTAGATAGTGGAGAAATGCTTTGATAATGGCGCAGTTCAAATTAGGACCATAGATGAGGAAGGGATCCCCTTTCTTGTCAATGGCTACAGACTTAAAATTTAAAAGAAGAATTTGTCAAGGGAAGAATTCATCAATTCAATAAGCAGAGAGATGTATGTGATGGGAAAATCCATAGTTTCCCACACCTCCTGATAGAAAAAAGAAAAAGAATAAGCTTGTGGGTTGAAAACCTCGATGGAGGCGGCACACTTGCTAAAAAAAGGAAAAAAAGAAAAAGAAAAAAAATAAAAAAGGAAAGAATAAAGATCCATGAGTGAAAACCTCTCTGAGGCACCCAACACAAGTTTGTGGGTTGAAAAAATCCATGGAGGCAGCCCACTTTCTTTTGAAAAAAAAAAAATGCATCTGCGTCACTGTGTTTTTCTATGTTTACTGTTTTGCAGGTTGTTAAAGGTTTCTAGAAAACATAGGGAAGCATTAATATTATTCTCCCTTCTTCTATCTTTCCATCCATCCCATCATTCACTCCATTCATAAATTACTCCATCAACTCCATACACCACACTCCTCCATTCCTAAGCACAATGTAGCAAGAGAAGCATCACACAAACAGACTGCTACCAACATTAGGAAGTTCCTTCAAAAACAAAGTTGTTCATGTACTGCCAAGAAGAACAATAAGGGAAACTGCATGATGGACTACAGGAGAATGAGAATGCCACCCATGGCATCTCAAGAGCCCCACGCAACATCTACAATAGAGAGAAACAACAGACAAAGATTAGTAGCTCATTCAGGAAGCTTCTCCTTCAGCAAGCTGCTCACTCAGAGAACATGAATATGGTGAAGAATGCAACATCTAAAAAGGCTTTTCTCAAACCTCTAGCTCCTGCAACTGCCTTGGGAACAACAAGTAAACTCAGGTATAAGCTCTCACCCCTTGCTATGCATTCATACTAGCCAGAAATAATTAATTTGTAGACTTAGAGTTTAAGGGGCAGAAAGGTGGCCAATTAACTCGGCCACCACTGTGAGGTATGGTTGGAATAAAAATGGGAGTACACGCTACCTGGGAATGCAAAAGAAAAATTTTAAATCAGTGGATTAAAGGAGAACGAGGGGAGGAAAACGCGTAGTCCATCTTGAATTAACAGGGAGAAGGAACCAATTGTCTACGACAAAACTGGAGCTGAGCAGAGATATATTGGCACTCCAAATTTAGATGTGTCATCTAATAAAAGGAGATGTCGTCTCATCCAAACCAGTGAATTGAAAATTTTTAGAGGGATAGGACCGACGAAAGAATGCAACGCCTGAAGAAGAAGAAGAAGATATAGAAAGAAGAAGAAGAAGAAGAACCCGAAAGAAGAAGAGGAAGAACCAGAAAGAAGAAGAGGAAGAACCAGCAAAAAGAAGAAGAACTAGAAGAATAAGAAAGAGAGACAAAGGGCCAAAGAAAAATAGAAGATATGGCCACATAATTCATAGAGATAACAGAAAGTGGGTGAGACACAGGCTCACAACCCAGTGCCACATCCCCTCAATACACAAAGATAACTGGCACCACGGATTCTCTAAGCGCAAAAAAAAAAAGGCAGACCTCTAGGTATTCCAGAGCTGAAAAGAATCAGAGGAAACCAAAAACTTCTCCCCTAAGCTCGATCATCATTGAAGAATATCCAAGGGGGGAGGAAAGCATCAAAGAAATATCTTTGAAGGAGCAGCTGCAGAAGGCACATGCAGAGAATGTAGTGCTAAAGCAACAATTGCAGCAAAAAGAGAAGCAAGTAGCCACCATGTCAGACTTATGCATAGAATCCCTTTAGCACAGATTCCCCTCTAACTCATATGTTGTGTACCTAAAAAAAAAATGGCTTATATTTAAAATCAACACTATAGCCTCCCATGGATCAATCCCTTTCCAAGATTGTAGGCAATTCATGAAGTTCTACAAGCAAGACAACATAGCTGATCAGGAAAAGATGGCAGAGTCTTATATGCATAATTTGGTTCTGGAAAATTTGGAGCTTTGGGACCCCAATCCTACAATGGGGGATATGCAGTCAATGGATCTAGCATCTTGGATGGTGAATGAGGACAATAGAGCCAAGGAGATATGGAAGGTCATGGGAAGAAGAAATAAAGAACACTTATATCTTAGACCAGAAGTGTTCAGCCCAAGAGGAGTCATCCTTAACCATCGAGAGATTGAAGAGGACCCTGCACCGGTTGAAAGCTACCTTCAGGCTCAAAACTAGGTGATAGGCCACTTTGATGATGTTTCTAGGCAGATAGAAGAGGAGTGCATTATGGCCATCAAGAGGAGATGGAATATACTCCCACATAGCCTCAAGAACAGGGAGTATCATACTCTAGAAAGACTGAGGGGTGCATTGGAAAGGGCACCATTATAAAAAAGGGCCATGCAGGCCAAAAAAATCCGATGGTTGGGACTAAAGCTCAGCCCACCTTTGCTGCTAGGGCTGACTGTTGAAGAGGACACAGATGCACAAGATAGAGAATGGGAGAATGCAGAAAAGAATGATGGATTTTACCCACTTGGGGAAATTATCACACTCCTTCCTCAGGAAATCAGGGGGGCTGTTAAAGCTTTGAAGGAAACAGAGGAGGAATATCAGTTGCTCAGAGGATGAGCAACCATTCAGTAGGAGAGTGATGATGAGCTCCATCATTAGACATATTTGGAGGGGTTAATAGTCACCTTTTTGCCTTCTTATCTTTTTATTTCATTTTATTATTATTTGGGTTTATGATGCTAGTATAGGTGGTGATTAAGGCTAACATACTCTGAGTGCCTAATATAAGGTTGACTGTAGAAAATCATGATTTATTAAGCACTTTTATAAATATTTTATCACAAAGACTTGGAGGATACAACAAGGAGAAAATATAGGAGGATTGTCCACCCTCAAAGGCAACCGAAGGATCCCAAAGATTCTCTTTAAGCAATTTGAATTCCAATAGGCAGGAAAGCAACTAAAGACAAAGGGCACTCAATCTATGTTTACTTGGAGTCAAAGTGAAATTAATCACCATTTTCAAGGGAGCTGTTGGTAGCTGCCTTGTAGGATAAATAGAGCAGAGCTAGAGATAGGAAGAGTTAGTCTATTATAGCCTTGATTCCATTCATAATTATTGGTATGAGCTATTAAGATTTTTGTTTTATTTAGGGATCAAACTTTCAGAGATGTATGTTGATCCAGGTGGATATCGGTGGCCACCCACCTATTCCATTTGGACCAGCACCATCAATTCTTGCAACTTTTCACATTCAACACAACTTACTATTTTTCGCAAGTTTTCGGGTCCTCCACTCCCAGAGCCGTTTTGGGGCCTTAATGATCTAGGTGGATATTGGTGGCCACCTACCTATTCCATTTGAACCCCCACCATCAGTTCTTTCAGTTTTCAAATTGCAACAAAACTTACTATTTTTAGCAGTTTTTTGGGTCTTGAACTTCCAGAGCCGTTTTGAGGCCCTAAACGACGTTTTTTGGGAAAACGGAGAGCAACATGGGTCCATGGACCGATGTTGCTCGTTTAAAAGTTGTACTCCTTGGATAGATCTTTCTAACGAGCTATTGAGTGCGTAAAACAGAGATCAGATGCCAAAGTTACGTCCCCGGGAAGTTGAACCACCAATTTACCCAAACAGGGCCCATAGTTTTGGAGGTTCATCTCCTAGGGTTAGGTTTTTGGAAGTTTAGTGTTCTCCGTTGTTTCTCAATAATAAATAGGCCCTCGAGCCTCATTGTAACATAGAGTTCAGAGGCCGGTAGCCGCCACATCTCTTCTCAGAGATAACTACCAGTGCCCTAGCTATTTTATTTCCATTATGCCTATAAGCTTATTTCAATCATTCTTTTATTAATGAAATGAAGCATTATTTCCACTGCAGCTCTATGTTCATGGTTATTTCTATATTCTGTTGCGTTCCTGCATAAAATCTGGATTAGTGGTATCAGAGCGGGTCTGCTCTTTCTTTGTTTTTCTTTGCATGTCCCCAACGTGGTCAGGGTATAAGGAGTTAGGGCTTGATCTGGTTGAACCCTTGCAAGATCAGCCTTGCAAACCCCGACGACCTCCCATGGCGGAAGAAAAGAAAGATGAGGGAGTAGGAGATCCTATCAAAATACTGCTCGAGGAGGCCCTCGAGAAACAAAGGAACGTGATGATGGATAACTTTGCTCAAATCCTTCAACCATTGCCCACATATGGCGCATCTGCATCCAACAACTACTCTGGAGGCGCCACTCCCTTCAAGGTACAGGTAAAATTTGACATTCCTATATTTGAAGGAAAAATAGATGCAGACGCCGTAGACAGATGGTTAAATTTGATGGAAGGGTATTTCTCGGTCCATGACTTCTCTGACCGAGAAAAGATGATTTTTTCACTCCTCAAAGCTGCCCCCCATGTCAAAGACTGGTGGGAAACCTACCGTGAGCAAGAGGGCAAAGGGGAACCCTCTCTGTTCTCGGCCACACCCACTTGGAATTCGTTTCGAGATGGAATCAAGGAACAATATTACCTTATGGGAAGCTATGAGGACAAATACATCCAAAGGACCACGCTGCGGCAACAAAAGGATCAAGATGAGCACGAACTGATGAATCTGTTCCATACCCTGCGCACAAAGTTAGGTATTAAAGATTCAGAGAGACATTTGGTGCTCAAGTACTGCGGCTGTCTGCACAAACACTTCAAGAGGAAATGGAGTTCCTCGACATTACATCGCTTGGCACGGCATATCGCTATGCCGCCAAGATCGAGCATAAATTTAAGCAGAAGAAGCGAGAATTTGGATTTGCGAATTTGAAAGGTGCTCCCGAACCAAAGAACAAGGGGAAAGGCCAAAGAAATGCGACTCAGAACAACACCACAAATCCAAAGAAGAACATAGGGAAGTGGTATGAATTTCATAACAGCCCCACTCACAACCCAAATGAGTGTCGGGCCAAACAGTCTTTGGTGGTCGAACTAAAGGCACCCGAATCAGATGCATTTTCTGATCCTGAGTTAGAACCAGACAAAGGCAATGACAAAGGGAAGCAGATCATTGATGCGTATCCCAACACCATTTTTTCCACCACCAAGATCTAGAGGGAGGGTCCAGAGGATCCAGAGGAGGGGGAGCACCTCTTCCAGTCGCAGATGTGGGTGAAGGGTTCTCCGCTGCAATTTATCGTCGATAGCGGAAGCCAAAAGAACCTCATTTCAGAAGAGGTCGTGAAGCAGCTTGGCCTACCGACCATAGCACACTTGCAGCCATATACCATCGGGTGGCTCCACCCAGGGAGAGATCTCTGCATCCACCAGCAGTGCCGCCTTCCGTACAGTATCAAGCCATTCACAGATGAGGTATTGTGTGATGTTGCTCCTCTTGATGTAGCTGATGTGTTATTGGGCCAACCATACTTGTGGAGGCGACATGCTGTGTATGAGTCTAGGCCTCGTGCTGTTATTATTACTTTGGGAAATAACTTGTACAGGATGCCGGAGGTAGTACCGCCTCCTGTCGTCTCTTTTACTACTGCAAAACAACGCAGTAAGATTGTTTCCCAAACTAGGAAATTCATTTTCCTTACAAATCACTCACAGGGAAAGAAGAATATTGTGGCTACAACCTCGAAACAGGGCTCCCTTGCACGACTGCAACAGATGGACAAAGTCATGGAGGAATACAAGGAAATTTTCTCCTCACTCATAGAGGTTCCTCTACACTGTCAGGACAAGCACTCCATTGATCTGACTCCCAACGCACCACCGCTTGATGTTGCCATACATCCTGCAACTAAACATACAGAATCCAAACATGTACTGTCTGAGGCTGATAAAGAAACCAAATTTACTAAACGCATCCGGCATGTCCACCCGCAGGTCCATGACATCTTCAACACATCTAATACTCAGTTCAACAGAATTTGCCTCATCTCATGGAGGATATCAACGCAATGGGGACCATTGCTTCCTAAGGAGGGAGGAATGATCCAGGTGGATATCGGTGGCCACCCACCTATTCCATTTGGACCAGCACCATCAATTCTTGCAGCTTTTCACATTCAGCACAACTTACTATTTTTAGCAGGTTTTCGGGTCCTCCACTTCCGGAGCCATTTTGGGGCCTTAATGATCCAGGTGGATATTGGTGGCCACCCACCTATTCCATTTGAACCCCCACCATTAGTTCTTTCAGTTTTCAAGTTGCAACAAAAATTACTATTTTTAGCAGTTTTTCGGGTCCTAAACTTCTGGAGCTGTTTTGAGGCCCTAAACGACATTTTTTGGGAAAATGAAGAGCAACATGGGTCCATGGACTGATGTTTCTTGTTCAAAATTTGTACTCCTCGGATAGATCTTTCTAATGAGCTATTGAGTGCGTCAAACGGAGATCGGATGCCAAAGTTACGTCCCCGGGAAGTTGAACCACCAATTTACCCAAACGGGGCCCATAGTTTTGGCGCTTCATCTCCTAGGGTTAGGTTTTTGGAAGTTTAGAGTTCTCCATTGTTTCTCAATAATAAATAGGCCCTCAAACCTCATTTTAACACAGAGTTCAGAGGCTGGTAGCCGCCACATCTCTTCTCAGAGATAACTACCAGCGCCCTAGCTATTTTATTTCCATTATGCCTGTAAGCTTATTTCAGTCATTATTTTATTAATGAAATGAAGCATTATTTCTGTTGCAGCTCTATGTTCATGGTTATTTCTATATTCTGTTGCGTTCCTACATAAAATCCGGATCATATGCTGTTATTCTTTTATGAAATGAGCAGACTGATTCCATTTGATTGATTTAAGTTCAGAGGGCTAGGTTCATGGGTTAGGGCCCAATCCACGTGCCTCAGCTTCTCTGCTGTTCTTATCTTTTCCTTTATGTCATTTAGCTAGTTTTTCTTCTACCATTTAAGTTATATTTTCTTATGATAAGTTTCATTTCTATTTAGTTTTTGTGATGTTGTAGTTTCAATTGCTTATGCATAGTGAAATAGAGGAAAAAATCCAAAACTGTGGTTAAGTCTCTCCTCTCTCATCTCTGTCAATAGAGTTCAAGTCGGGCAGACCTCCCCACAGGCCAAAATTGCTTTCTATTTGAGTTTGGTGAAGAATTTGTATTTACCAAGTCCAAGCCTTTCCTTCACTGTTTCACCCTGCGTTTCTATTTGTTTCCCGTGCACTTACCTTTTTCTTTGCCTAACACACTTAGCCCTTCAAAGCTTGATTCCTTTGTTTTTTTCATTCACGATGCCTTTACCTTTTAAACGCTAAACGCTTGGAAAAAACCATCAAAATCCATCTTCCACATTTCCTCCTCAAAATTCCTGCCACCGTACATTGCATTTTTCAAATTGCAACATTCAACTCTTACCTTTAAACAATTACCTCTTGTTCTGGCCGATTACGATATTTTGATCGCGCAAATCAAAAATCACATCATTTACCTTTTTGCATAACACTTACATCTTATTTCCGCTGATGCGATAACTCCGCCATGGTCCCACCGCCACGTCAATCGCACTTCGCATCCTTTAGGTATTACCCTTAATGCTTACCGCTCGTTCTTGTGATTGCGGTATTGCAAATCACATCTCGCAATTCATACCATATCGAACATCGCATCCCACAATTTTCCCTTTTTCCTTTCACTGCCACGTTATCCCCATTGCACTTCGCCTTCCGCAACCTTTAACGCAACGCACATTGCACTTCGCACATTTCAGTTCATTCCATTAAGCCCTTACCTCATCCATTTAAACTTGCAAAGTTGCGATTGTGACATTGCACATCGCAAATTTTACCTCCATCACATTTCGCCACGTCACCTTTGAGATATTTCTACTCCAAAGCCTTTTTGCGCTGTAATAAGGTTTTAATAAGGTTTTAAACCCCCTCTTTCAATTATTTCCACTCCAAAGACATTTCTCACATTATAATCAAGTTTTCTAAGGTTTTAACCCCCCTCATTCCACTTCCAAACCTCGTTTCATGTGTTGAACCTCCCATTAGCCTATTTTAGCCCTTTTTCTTCCTCCAAACTGCAAATTAACTCTTTTTAGTTAGAATTAAGTCATGATTGCATGGATAAGAGCATGGTAGATAGATCATAGGACAAGAGGAACACATTTAGCCGTTTGGCCAAGTTAAGTGTGGTTTAGAATTAGTTTCCTTTCTGTCATTTATTTTCAGCAAGTTAGCTTAGTTTCTTTTCAGTCATTTCCATTTTTTCTAATTAAATTAGTTCATTCTTGTCATTTCTTTTCCGCACTTTAGTTTAATTTCCTTTCTGTCATTTCCTTCCAGTAATTTACTTTCCAGTTGTTCTCATAACTTAAATAGAATCCTTTTGTAAAGAAGAAGAGGATGACATGAACATAATGCATCTACTGTGTATATAGCACTGTCACCTCAAAGTTTGTACGAACCCCGGGTTGATAAAGTAAAGTAGGGAAACCCCTGGGAGTTGCAGTACTCTTGGTGCAATACCAGGTCTCACCACCCCTTGGGTATAAAAGGGTGTCCATTAAAGGCTTGTAAAGTGGTACTAGAATTTGTGAGTGCTGGATACCTAAGATATTTCTAGCATGAAGCTGACATGACACAAGTGGAAGACCCTTCATCCACCAAAGTGCGATATATGCCATGAGTGAAAATTTGCACTACGATCTGAAAGGAAACTTGATGAGAAAGTATACCACGAGGTGCATCAACATCAAAGGTGATCAAACTAGACTCTGAGGGGTCCACCCCTCTGATGGCAATCAACAAGGCTTTGTGTTGCTAAGGGAATTTCTGCAAAACCTCCAAAATAGACATGACATAAGGTGCTTGGGAAATATGCTCAAAAATACTGTAGTGCTAGGTATCCCTCTCATTGGGTTTGTGTGTTGAATTTCAGACTACACCCTTAGGTGGGATTTATACTAGTTCTACATCCTTATCTAATGTGAGAGGTACATGAGAAGTAGTAGGGGTGGTCGAGGCCTTAGGAGAAGAACTTGACTCAGTAAGGTCATAGGATTTGCTTGTGTTGTAATGTTAACCTATTCTTGACTCATTAGGATTGGTGCATTGGTAGTAGAATGCTGAAATTATGACCCCACATTTCCCCCTTGCGGAGGTTTAGGAGTTTGTGAAATTATTTTTTGTTGTGGCTATGTAGGGAATGGATGAGTCAATACAATGGGCTGTTGGGAAGCGACTA
This sequence comes from Pinus albicaulis, assembly GCA_034641835.2. Taxonomy (NCBI): domain Eukaryota; kingdom Viridiplantae; phylum Streptophyta; class Pinopsida; order Pinales; family Pinaceae; genus Pinus; species Pinus albicaulis. The sequence goes on along the minus strand of MU968411.1, from coordinate 63,649,190 downwards.
ATGATGCAAGGAATTGGTGAACTTCATCCATATGTGGGAATTCGTGAGTTAAATTATCAACTTAAAAAATATTGCAAGGGAACTTAATCTTACTACATCATTCACTTATGCCCCCACTTGGAGCAAGTTGGTTTTGTTGATTCTCCTGAGAAAAATTGTTCTTTTGCTTATTGTTCTTGTTCTTTTTCCTACCATCACTACAACAAATAAGGTCATTGGTGAGTGTCATGCCTATGAAAAACCTTTAAGGTTCATCACTAATGTTGCATATGGTGACAGTCCTTAAAAAAACATTGTTTTCAGTGCATATAGTGATGGTCTTTTAAGGTTTGTCACCAAATCCATTTTCAATGATACTTTTGATGAGGGTTGTTAAAGGCCCATCACTAATTATCTCTTTAGTGATACTTCTAGTGATGATATTTTATTAGCCATCACCAATTATCTTTTTGGTAACTTTGGTGATGGTCAAAAAATGTTTGTCATCATTGATCATTCCAATGAGTTTTTGATGATGTTAAATGACTGTTGCTATATTTTTTGTCAAAATATAACAATTTAAGTCCATTTTTATGGAGTGTTTTTCATTATGTGTACAAGGCCATAGTGCTTAGAGTAAATCAATTTGTTAATAAGTAATTAGTGTGTATCTTTCCCTAAAGTAATGAGAATATAGTTTTTCTATGAGTCAACACATGATTCATCTCGGTCAGGTTTATTATATCACAAATTCCCTTTAGATGTAGTTCCACTAGTGTGTTTAGGAACCATATTATTTAATACACAATCAATCTCTGTTCATTCTATTAATGAGAGATACCTAAAACTCCTTGACACTCCTGGCACACATTGACATGTTTTGGCACACACTAACATTCCTTGGCACCTTGCATGTCTTGGAACATATTTGTATGTAGAACATCTTGTCATGATTAGGATGCCCAAGCACATGTTAGCATACCCATGTGCAACATAGCACTACCATACAATGTGTTGGAATTCTTTGAAGTCCCTAAAAGCCCCTGGAAAATCTTGGCATGCATTGGAAATTGGCATGTATTGGAACCTATTATTAGTGTGCCTAGAATTCCCATTTTGAAAAAGGTATAGTATTAAATTATTAACTCTCTTATGTGTTCATTTCCTTTCCTTTTAGATTGGTTCTCCCTTTTTTTTCCTTGACACATGTTGTCACACCTTGGCACCCTACACATCCTAGCATGCCTTAGTACCTAACATGTCTTGGCATGCCTTGGCACTATTTGGAACATTTTAGAACACCTTAGAACTCCCTAGCTCACTCTAGCACTTCTTGACATGCCCTGGTATTCCCTAGCATGCCTTACCAAGACCTAACCTACCTTCTCATTCCCTCCTTGGCACGCCTAACACTCGTTGAAACTCCCTGGCACACCCTCATATTCACTCATTTCCATGCATCTTTACCTAGTACTCCCTAAGACTACTTGGCATACACTGGCATTCTCTAACAGACCTTAGCAATCTTTGACATGTCCTTCCACTCTATAACATGCGTAACACTCCCTAACGCACATTGGCACTTGGCACGTGTTGGCACTTGGCAAGTATTAGCATGTCTAGCATGCATTGAGATTCCTTGGTATGATTTTGCATATGTTGGCATGGTTTAAGATTAAAGTTATTTGAGATCAATTATTTGAAAGTAGGAGAGAAGTAACAGAGGAAGATTTGGCACTTAGATTTCACTAACACTTAGCACTTGGCATGTATTGGCATCTACTGTTGGTGTGCCTAGCATGCACCTATTGGAATTAATAAAAATTTATTAATTATGATAATAAGAAAGAGCTAACACTTCTCTACACTCCATGGCATTCCTTGGAACTTGGAATTCAATGACACACACTAACATACCTTGGAACCTAGAAATATGCCTTGGAACATCATAGCATGCCTAATATTCCCAATCACATATTGGCATGCCCTAACATTCCCTAACATGTGTTGGAACACCCTGGTACTCCTAGCTAGCATTCCATACTACTCCTTGGCATGCATTGACACACATTGACACTTGACAGGCACTAAAATTTGGAATGCATTGGCAGCTAGTGTTGGTGTGCTTAGCACACCCCTCTTGAAAAAATTAAAGTATTGACTTATTAACCCTATTACGTGTTCATTTACTTGCATTTTATGTTGGTTCTCCCTTTTTTTTCCCTAAAACTCCTTGGCATGCATTGACATACCCTGGCATCTATCACATATTGGCATCCCTTAGCACCTGACACATATTGACATGCACTATATGGCACATGTTAGCATGCCTTGACATTCCATAACACACCCTATCATTTCCTAAAATTCATTGTCACTCCCTCCTTGGAATGCATGGCACTCATTAATGATGCTCCCTGGAACTCCCTCTTATTCATACATTTACATGAATTTTCACTTGTTACTCCCTTATGTTTCATTGGAACTCCCTAACACTCCGTGACATGCATTAGCATTCTGTAGCACACCTTGGCACTCCTAGACACACCCTACCACTCTATATCATTCCCTAGACATGCTCCTCTTGAAAAAGATAAGATCATGACTTATTAACCCTCTTATGTGTTTATTTCTTTGCATTTTATAAACTTTGTGCTCCCTTCTTTTTCCTAACACTTGCTATCATGCATTGGCACACCCTTGCACTTGGAAAATATTGGCATGCCTTAGCACCTATCATTTCTTGGAATGCATTAACACCTGGCACGTATTGACATGCATTGACATGCATTTGCACTATCTAGCATATATTAGCAACCCCTAGTGCTCCCTAACACACCATGGAACTTCCTATTATTCCTTGGAATTGCTTAGAAATATGCCTTTTCACTCCCTCCTTGGTACACTTGGCAGACACTAGCACTCCTTGCAACACCCTCTTATTTATTCATTTCCATGAATTTTGATTGGGTGCTCCCTTGTGTTTCCTTGGCACTCCTCAGCATGGCCTACACTGCTCCATAACATTCCCTAGCACTCCCTAACACACATTAGCACAAGTTAGCACATGTTGGCACTTAAAAATTATTGGCATGCATTGAGATGCCTTGGGATTATTCTTTGTGCATGTGGGATTATTACCAATGCATAAGAAAATTAAACAACCTCTTTACCTCCCCAAATTGATATACAAGATGTCGATAAGTAAGGAGTTATGTGCAGATCAAAAGCATTGAAAGGACAACTGTTGAGATTGGAGGATTTTAAATTTTGTTGTCTCTTAAATAAGGTATAGACACCATAAAAACATGGACTAAATCTTGAAAACCAGTTTGAAAGAGATATTATTAATCCTAAAGCGTAAATTCCCAAGTGATCAAATAAACATCAACAATGTTTGATATGTCAACATCCTCTACATCAAAGAAAATCAATGGACATAATTTAGGTGCATCTAGACTCTTTCCGAGTCAACAATATTTGGTGAACGATACACCTAAGAGAGTACTATTAGGATGTGTGGAAGGGTATGTAGCGAATAATGGATATAAGTGCACAATATAGAGTTCTTTTCCCAACTTTTCCTTGAAAATGTGCAAATTTTCCATCTATCACTGAGAAAACACACTAGTGTCCACGAGAGAAACCAAATTTCAAGTCAAGTGATAAATATTAGAAGTTGAGGTCTAAAGGATGCCACACTTGTTTATATGAAATTCCATGATATGCAACAAGGTTTGTACTAAGTTTGAACAAGCAGAAGAAACACCAAGTTCAAATGAAAAATTCCAACATGACAACACACTACGTTAATCACATGATACCCTACACATGATGAAACCAAAACAAATTAGAAGCACACTTAGTTCCCATATGAAGACCATGCCAAGAAAGAAGCAACAAAGTGTTAAAAATTGAGTGTTGAATGTGCCCAAAACTCCAATAGAGAGCACACAAATTCCTAGCGTCGTTGTTTTCCAAGTAAATTGATTGCAATCCCTTTTGATCATCATCAACGTTTTTTGTGTAGGATCCATAGATGGAATATATGATACCCTTTTTGGAAAAAAATGCATCGTTTTCACTAATTTTTAAAATTCCATATATCATGACATGTAAATTTTGTTTAAAAATACCTTATAGAAGATTTGGCCACAAATTTATGATGAAGCAACCCTAATTTTATGTCAAAAAAGATCTAAAAGAAACCTCAACATGCCACAATCAATGAGAATCGGGTGAATTTTGCAAGGTCTTAGATTAATGGTCCAAAAATTCTATGTAGTTACCTACTGTATTCATCAAACTACAAATCGAAAGAATACTATACATAAGTCACAAGTGTGGATAAGATTGAAAGGGCAATCTCTATTGCAACTATAATCAAAACATAGATTTGTGTAATTGTTTAGCAAGAGCGCAACATTTCTGCATTAGATCAACTAGAAAAAGGGATTTGGAGTCTGAAGATGAACCTATGCCTTGAAATGATACTCATAATACTCAAAAACTTCTAATGGATGATGTGGAAGAATTTTTTTTGTCCATTTGTTGTAGCATTTTCCACTATATCAATTTTATTTGGCATTTTGAACATTGGCAAACTTTTAAGGCCATGTTGCATATTCCATGTTACATCAGTGGGATTTCAATTTTGAGTATACCCTTTTTGGGATTTCATTCAAAACATTGACACATTCTCTTTCATTTTCTTCATCACCTTGTGTTCCAACTCTAGTGATGCATCCATGCATCTTTTAATAGAATTAACAACCTCTATTTTATTTTAATTTTCAATTTCTTGTGTGTACATTTCATACTCTTGACAACCATATTCAGCTTCTGCACCTCTATCTGCAACAAATACTTATGTTGCAATTCGTATTCCTTACCTTTGATAGACAACTTAAAGGATAAATCCTTCTCCTTGATATTTTTCTCAAGGGAAACAATTGTTTCTTTGTATTCTTTGATAGTTTTTGTAGTTGCAGTGCAAGTACTCTCTTTCTCTACAATGATGGCTTCAAACTATTTCCTTTGGTATTCCTTTGTTTAACAAATAAATATAAAACATTTTTCGTTCTCTTCAATTATTACTTCAAGTACTTATTTTTCTTCCTTGCCTGTTCAAGATCCCTCGATGGAAGCCATGAGAGCCATATTGGAAGCTGTGAAACAGTTTTATACTCTGTCAAATACTAGAATCCACAAGAGGCATAGCTCGATAAAGGAAGTTGCAACATTCAAACCTAGAAAACTAGGCCACCTTTTTATATGTGTGCACTAGCACGACTCCCACATCGCGGTCGCACATCCCTCTAGGTGCTCTATAAGCTCATGGTTTGACTTACCCCCTTTTGGCTGCAACTCGTAGAATTTTTCCTCTTTTTACAGTCCTCCATTATTATTATTTTCCCTTTGGTTGCAACTCATTTCTATTTTTTTAATTGTGTTTTCCTTGGGTCTGGGTCGCTATCATGGAAGAGATCCAGGTGGTAGATTATTGGGAGGACCCAGTGCCAGAAGGAATTTTTTTTGTGGTGCCAGTTGGCAGATCAGGGCTTGAAGGAATCATGTCACAGGGTTTTGTGGTTCCACTTGGTAGATCGAGGCTTAAAGGAAGCATGGTAAATGGTTTTGTGGCTCCACTTGCTGACGAGGTCTTGCCTCTTTATGGAGATTCACTTACAAAGGGTTTTCATTAGAGGTATTCTATTCAAATAAGTGACATGGGTACAAATAGAGACTCAAGTACTCACACTAGCATCGCTGATTTTCTGGACTCTTCCATTAGCTGGGTTTTCATTCCTCGGAAGGTTTCTTGTTTCCACCTTGTCCCCCTATATTGTTTTCTTTCGACGATCCACTTGCTTATGGGCTACCAACCAGGGTTTTCTCCTTAGGTTTTTCTCCTTAGGGTTATCTACCCTGTGTACTAATCCTCATGGGTTACCAATTTTCGTTACATAGCCCTACCTTTGTATTAGTCTTCTGCTGCCATTGATAGAATTGAATACCATTTCCACCCATGGGTTCTCTTCCCCCTCCTCATCTTTGGCTCTCTTTGTCTTGCCTGTCAGTTTTGAAGGATTTCTTCCTTCTGTTTCTAATTCAGAAATTGCTCCTCCACCCAACAATAATTCCTTCATTCCTCTTTCTTCTCCCATAGTCCCCCCATCGATCTCATCGACGCCTCCTCCCTTGAAAACAACCCATACCCTCGCAGGAGCTCACTAATTCTTTTGAGCTCAACCCCCAATTTGCTACTAGAAAAAAAATAACCCCATGGTGAAATAAAAGAAATGATATCTCTCCTTCATTCTAGGTGATGAGATCGAGATGCACGAAGTTGTTCAAATGTATAAGTTTGCGTTGGTGGGTTGTTCTTGTGGAGGTTGTTTTATCAAGAAGACAATATCAAAATGGATGAGAAAGAACAAAGTATTTTTTCCTCTATAGGCCCTTCGAACTATAATCCTACATTGATACCTACGATATACTCGACAAAATTGACCCAACAAAAATTTGTATTTTCAATACATATTTTAACTGAAATTAAGTGGGATTTGAGGGCCCGTGTTTATCCTTGTATGCCATGAAGAACTCTTTGACTTTTTCCTCTCATGCATCTATTGTGTTATCACTTCCTTAAGATGAGAATTATATTTTTTCAGCCAGGAGTTCATGGATTTATGTGAATAGACCACTGCAAGCAAGTTTTTTACTGTTGTTCATCTAATCTATCTCCAACTTGACAAACTTCCTTTCCACTCTTGCCTCCAGAATTTCAAATTTCGCATATGATAGGGTATCATTTGCCTCCCTATCATTCTCCAACATATCTATCCTATGAGTTAGGAGGTCAATTTTCCCCATTATAAACTTGAGGAGAAACTCTTTTACCTTATTCCACCACTCCATATCAAAATCCAAGCATTGGTCACCTTCCAACACCATCATCAATTAGAAAAAAAATATATGAGAATAGCACCAGGGAAAATGGAACAAGGATGCACAAAAGTCCTTCGAGACCAACATATATAGACCCTCTCCATCCATACACCCACCATTCCACTCCTCTATCACCATTAAACCATAATCCTTTTTGATCTCCATATTTAATGCATGCTTGTCCTTCCAAATAAGCCCAACCAAAATTCCCTTCAAAGAATTAATGGAGACACAAGGGAAGGAATGCATGCGACCCTACTTCATTAATGCATCTTGCTATAAATCCACGACATCAGGGATTAGTTCCTTCCATCTATCCCTCATCCTAGTCGAATCACACATGGGAAGAACAAATACAAGTATTAAGCCTCAAGGTGGACTCTTAAATAATGTCACTCCCACTTTCTCATGCATGTGAGGGGTTAATATGTAGGATCATGATTCCCATTTTCTACCATCCTTGATGGATCTTTATTTTAGACTTGATTGCATATGATTATGGCATAGGGATGAAACTTTGGATAATTCCATTTATTTCTAAGATTCCAATGTCTATCTCCACTCCTCGATTAACTAGTCCATCTTCTTGCCCATTTAAATACCTTAGCACATGGTAAAGGGATATTTCATCAAAATTTTCCAATTGAAGAAGAATTATTCTCACCATAGGGGGAAGAAAGAGTCCTTTATCATTTTAGACCTCACAATCATTCTAATGGCTATCATAGAGTCACTAATAATATTGATATTTATTATGCATTTGTTCTTGGCAATGTCTAGTCTTTTCCACAACACTAGGAATTCAATTTTGTTGTTTTTGGCTGTACCTAAATTCCAAGTGTATTTGGTTTGACCATGTTCATTGGGGAAATGTATCACCACTCCTACTTCTGCCACCCCTTACAAAAATTATATTTGATCTAATAATAAAAATAAAGTATTTTCACTAAAAATTTCAATCATAAGCATTAACCAATACAATGAGGGTAATGAAACACTAAAACATGGATGTGTTTCTATATGAAAGGCTCTTCAACGATTTTTATGTTTGTGCAAAAATAATTAAAATAATTTAAAAACTACAATTTTTAAAGAAGACATTATCAATGAAGTTTGAAGAACCTATTCATAAACATCAAAAACATAAATTCTCTAATCAACCTTTTATTCTGAAGATGGATGCGTCTTGTGTCTAATATTTTATTTACGATCATATTGCGAATGCAAGGCTATGATCCCCAATTCTCCACCTTTTCTTCATGTTCTACCAGAATCTTAATTCCGATGATGCCAAAATGAATAATAATGTATCAATAACTCTTTCTTGGATGGTTACATGCAACAATTCTTTGGCGATAGATTCATATTAAGACTTGACGTGATTTCCTTTTCTTGGAATGCTACAACCCCCAAACATCCTAATCCAATGTTTTCACCATGAATTGTCTATATATGTTGAACTTGTTCAACAATCAAGGCATATATAAAACCAAATTACTCACACTCACTCACCAACCACCATGAAATGAACAATTTGTACATCAATTATTAACTATAAATTCATCAACTATTGACCATGACACAAAAAGAGATTGAGAACTAGAGTTAGAGAACAAAATTATAGTAAATAAAAGACATCAAAAGGATCTCTTCCATCCATATTATAACTCAACATATCTAGATAATGACATAGTAAAACTCAATTCACATGCAATATCATAATATTTTTTAGGAACACGAGCTAGGAGATGTTCCCATTCAATGGGACTACAAATTTCTATTCTAACCATTCCCATTGCTACATTCTCATGCTTATAGGATTTATTTATACATTATGATAAAATCATATCCAAAACTCTGTAGATAAATTCAAATCACCTAAAATCACACAACATTATAAATTCTATCTAAAATTTCTGAAATTTTCTATCCTAATAATGTAATTGAAATTCTACAGAATTATAGGGAAACAAGGAAACCAACTTCCTCCGTTAGAAATCTCTAAGACTTTCTAGAGGAAAAATACAAATTTTTTAATCAAATTGTTGAAATGATTCTCATGCATCAATAACTACTAATGTATCCTCGTAGGCCACCCACTTTAGCAATAAAAATACCAATCTCCTTTACCTAGAATGAAATCCTTACATAATTATATATTATATCCTACCAAGCATGATTTTTTTAGTAAAATAGATGTTCACCTTACAAGATTCTATCTTCATGGCCTAAGATAAGGCATCCCTCTATGTCACTCGCATCTATTGCATTAATGGAACACTTTTAAAGAGCAACAAACTTTTAATGTATCATTCTTTATGTTTAGTTTCATGGATAACATAGGAAAATTTGTTGATCAAGTTTTGTATTTTTTCCATCACACTCCCAAGAAATTTCTCCAACCATTTTATTAATCTCCTTTAGCTTAGTAAATTTGTTGTTAAATGTTTAGCATCTAGAAATTAGCTATAAGCCACACCTTTAATTCATCTAAGGCCTTAGCTACACCCAAAGGATGAATTTGTATGAACTTCATGCACCATTAGAGAAGTTTTCCCCACAATGTGGTTATGAACTTAATTGACTTAGATTCTAGCACTACAATACTTTTTACCCTCCAGATGAATCCACATAAGAACCAATGTGGTTTTTTATCGCCACCACACTTCATAAAGGTATTGGAACAACCATAACCATATCATTGGTTGGATTTTTCACCAAGATAAAACCTTTTGGACCTGTTTGAATAATCAGGACTACTCCCCCACTTGAACTAAAATTCAAACATAACATATGCCACTTCTACTACTTGTGTTTCCACCTTAATTTTGTTTTTCACAACTACTATACCTAAAATACTAAGAAAAGGTGCTTTCAAGTCAAAGGTATAAGAAAAGGTTGGGACTAGCTCTAGGATTTTAAGATTCATAGGGGGGTTGGTTTGGATTGGATCCAATTTTCTTAGGGTGTAGCATGTCTAATTTACCTTCCTCTAGTTCAAAAAATTATAACACATTACCAAATGTTTCTTCCTCTTCTGCCTTTGTATTGATATATATATTCATAACTTAATCAATACCTTACAAATGGAGGATTCCTTTTGGACAATCATGATCCATCTAATAGAACATGCCCACCTCCTTGTGCCATCACTTCTCTTCTCTTTTCCAACTTTGTAGACATATTCTCCCCACCTATTCTTCTCTCTGGTCTCCTTATAATGATTAAATCCACCTCTCTGAACAAATGTTTTGTATTTTCTCGACACCCTTGAAACATTTTGAAATATTTTACTCATGCCTCGTGTTTCCATCCTCACTAATACCCTCTGCATTGCCATAGTATCATGAGGAATATGTTTCTTTCTATTCATCCACCACTTTTTAATTATTGCATTTTGTTTCAAATCCTATTTTTCCCTCTTTAGAGCATGTGCTTCTTGGATGGCACCTTATTCCCTTAGTTATTCATTATCAACCAATCCATTCTAGTTCACCTCAAGCAAATGTGATTACAGTTCCATGGTTGAAGAACTAAAATACATGTAATCCTCTTCCACTGCAAAATTCTTTATCCATGTCATTAACCAACCTTTCATGAACTCCTTTCTTGAACTACTATTCTCTTGATTTTAAAGAACTAGTTCAACCCCACTACAAATTCAATATTTTAACTCTATATGGTAATTAACACAAATATATATTGCTCTTGAGACTTTGTGATTGTACTACTACAACAAAACCAAATCACGAGCATTCCAAATCTATCTTCTTTTGTTTCTTGTAAGTTGCAATTTCTCTCCTAATCAACTCAACTATTCAAATAAATCCACCGGGAACCCTACCTCGAATACCTCATAGGAGTCAGGGTTGCAATAAATAATACTATTGATTAATATGATTCTTATTTCAAAAGAGATTTTTATTTGAAGCACCAATCCTAAACATAACTCTCAATTAACTTATTAGTCGAGATATCAAGTTGTCATACACTCTTGTAAAAAGGGTCCCAATAACACAACTAATTTTCATATCAATTTCAGACCAATATTTGGATCAATTCTCAACAAATATGGTATATTTTAGTCTATGCACTAGCATTTTAAATCCCTAAAAAAATAAAATATCATCCAAAACACTTTGCAAGACTTGATATCATATGAGGCTTAATCAATATGATTATTATCATCAATATTCATTCTACCATCTATATAATTAATAACCAACATACATATTCATTACCATTATTCCATACACACCTAAAATTAATTCAATAATTAAACATAATCAAATTATTTATTCTATATAGAACACAAAGACACATTGAATTTTACTATAAAATCACTACCATTTATTGTAAAAACGAATGAAACTATAATTATTATTATAATTAATATTATACGATCACTAATATGAAAATTTTTAACTTAAATAAGTGATTATGCCTTGAAAATTCACATATGTGAAAATAAATAAGTGATTTTGATAAATTTCAAATGTTAAAACATTTATATGGCTGGCCAATGTTTACCAAGAATATGAAAACAATCAAGTCATTTTTTTATTATTATAATTTTAAATGAAAGACTATGAAAAGCAACCAATGTATGATAGATTGAGTTATTTCAATATCTGAAAGAGAGATTGTAAATGGCCCCAAAGGATTTCAAATGTTTGTTTTTTTGATTGATCGTGGCAACAAGAAGGGGTTTTGATTATCTCTTTTCACGTGGTTGAAACCAGTAGTAGGGGAAACTTGATTCCAGATTCATATCCGCTTTTGAATTCAGAAAAGACAATAAACATATTTTATTAAAATTGGAAAATTTTTATTACAAGGACATCAATAGAATTAAGTTTTTTTTTTTTGGTTATTTTGAAATTCTACATTTATTATTTTATTCCAAATTTTGCAATGGAGAGCTTTCTCAAGATCTGCAAGGATGCAGTGTTGACCCTGGCAGTCGAAGCCTTGCAGGTCGATTATGAAACTCAATCCTGTTGAAAAACATACTTCACTGTATTTGTTTATTTGTGGGTTTCGACTATTGAGCCCATATTATGGTTTTGTAACTGAATATTCCATTTGGTGGATAATGAATATGTGTTTTTATTTAATTTTGGGTTTTAGGATCACTAGGTGTAGGGTTTTTTTTGTCACATTTGGAAAAAAAGGTAAAAGGATTGAAGTGGGAAAATAATAAAATTTGTTTCAATGAAGAGAATACCATTCAATACATAGCATATTACATATTGCAATACATCTCTACAAAGAGAATTTCATTCCTACAATATGCATAATATCCTTACCAAAAGAACTTTATTCTTAAAGTATGCTATATAACATCTTGTAGTGAATTTCTACCACCACAATGACTTTTCTACAATATGCAGGAAATACCTAGAAATAAAACTTCGTTCCTACAATATCTAGCATATCGCATATAACACTGTATCCCTAGAATTAGTATTTCGTTGCTACATTATCGATCTATTCACATATTATAGTACATCTATGATAATCTTCAACCATAATTTCATCCCTTCATGCAATATATTACTTACCTTCCTGCTGCAAAATTGGCCCTATCAGTGTGCAACATTGGAAGATTAATGCTCTGGTGGACAAGATATATTGAGGCATTATTTGTATAATTTTTGTAGCTTCTTTTGTTTAGGAAAGCTTCATCACAATTATTTTGATTTGATTCATTAAAGCCTTTATGCCTCCGTTGAAGATAATTCACCAATACTAGATACAGAATACTTGACGAACCTTTAGTGTGTTTTTCAACACTGCACAAACTTTTTATTTTGATCAGGCTTGGATTACATTACTTTAAGAAATATACACTTTGAAATGCCTAGGAAATAATGCGACAACATTTTATTACAAAGCTATTCATATGCAGCAGTAAGTAAAATCCAAATGATCCTTGCAGTTTTCCCAATAGTTAAAATGCTTCAACAGGGGGTGCATCAAAGGATAAAGTCATTGTCATGGAATGATCGTATTTGCAATATTACTAATGTTTTCATTTAAACAAAATGAGCATTAGATTTCATAGTCTAAATTTTAAAGTTTAGCCTTCCAACCATGAACCTATTAGCCACAGTGCTTCCATTGTTTGTGAAATGTTTTGGGGAATTCTACCAAAAAAAAAAAAAAAGCAGTTAAGATGCAATTTCTAATAATTACATAATATGCACTTAGAGAAGTTTAATACCTCATGTCCAAGAAAATCACCTTTGCAAAAATTTACAAGCTATATTTCTCTACAGTGTCATCTTGTTTGAACAGATCTGGTTGAAGAATACCATAATTATCAGTTATGGTATGATTTTTCTATCATACAGAATCACCTAAAGAACTTTGTGAGATCCCGAAAGTGTTGGAAATTGACCCGTTTGTCAATACACAAATCATGAATAGGAAACACCATATCAATTTGTTTCCACCTCTCAACCCCCTCTGGTCGCTCCATACTTTTGAAATCTTTTTAATTCTGGGGAAGGAATTATTTGTCATAGAATGAATTATTTCTATTATTTGGATATTGAAATTGGAAATTAATGCATTAAATAAAATGTATCATAGTAGTTTATGATAGTTGGTAGTCATTTATGGAGAGATAAAAATTATATTTGTTGTATTAAATTAATGGCAGATACTATTAATAACAAGTTACAAGTCATAGGGTTTGTCTTGAATTGTGAGAGTCCCTCCTTGCCTTGGCTCATGTGTAACATAGTTTTAGTATCCAAATTTAGGAGGATGAATAAGGATCAAGTAATTAAGACAACAAAATTTTATTAGGCTGAAGCATTGCTTTCTTAAATGTAAAAAGTATTTTATGACTAAACTGGGTTAATATCGCTAGTCTAATGTATATTGGACTACATAAAACAATAGAAAAATATTTTGGTGGGTTTAATGGTTAAAAACATATTTCATGTAGATTTTCATAATCCAATAATTGCGAGGAGAAGGTCTATTTTCTCACAAACAAAAGAATCTCATACACCAATTTAGTCTCTGGCCCAACTAGTAATTTAAAATAAGATAATAATTATTATCATTATTATAATTGAAAGTAATATTCTAATTCACTTCTGGAAGATAAATATTGACTATTTTAAAATATTAGAATTTTGAGGTCAATTGGCAACCCTGAAAAATAAAATCTTAATGGGCGACTAGGCATTTGGCTGGAATATTGAATGCTATAGTGATCCCTGTTTTTGATATCTAAAATGAATCATCTTTTCCAATGACTCATGTCAACTATGGGGCCATTCCATGTGCAAAAATAAAATTACTAGTTGAATGGAGATTGGGCACACTAGGAAAAGCTATTAATTCTCAAAGTTTATATTCCCAAGTTATCACAGGTGTAGTGGAGCATACCTGTTTTGGACCAAACTATTGATGACACATGCTGAATTTTGGTGAATATTCTCATCTTGAGGTGTTTCTAAGGATTTGGTGTTGTCGCCCAACAAGCATGGGTACACGAGCTTAAAATTCTGAATTGCGATTATCCATTTATTAATGCTTACCCTCAAGTTAAAGGTCTGTGTATCAAATATGTTTGAGTTCAATGTGTTTATTTTTATCAAGTAAAAGAGATCTGTTTTATGCAAGTACAATTACGCGGGTATAAAAGAAGGAATTTGTGATGTAAATATAAAAACCAATGGAAAATGTCGTTAAGTAAAGATATTAATCTGATGCTGAACAACAAAATATGCTGCAAGAGAACGAAAAATAGAACTCTTACGTTAGTTACTATAAATAGCCCAATATCAATACAATAAGAATGTGAACAATCAATAATCAGAGGATACAAAATCACAACATCCAAACGTGCTGCAAATCCAAATTTAACTCTTACAATGCTTATAACATAAATGGTACTTAACAAAACAAAAATTTAAAGAGTTCAAGCCAAAATCATTATTCCAAAAACCCTTGATATAATATCTAAGTGAGTTAATATTGAGACTTAATATCTTATCAAGATGTGTTTTACATAAAATATTTTAGTTTCAATGTTAAATTTTATGAACAAACTGAAGGAACAATGATGAGATCATCCTCTTCCCTCATTGTGGTAAACATCTTCATGGAATACTTTGA
Source organism: Pinus albicaulis (assembly GCA_034641835.2). Taxonomy (NCBI): domain Eukaryota; kingdom Viridiplantae; phylum Streptophyta; class Pinopsida; order Pinales; family Pinaceae; genus Pinus; species Pinus albicaulis. Next base: position 63,634,121 of record MU968411.1, on the reverse strand, counting down.
AATATTCTGGTTTTGATTTGTTAATGATACCTATGTCATTTGGCCCTATGGAAATTCATCCACAATATTTTTCCTTAACCATCTCTATAGTTTATCTCCCCACATTCAATTTATCTTGAAAACCCAATATGGTAACTAATTTCCTTTTTGAATGTTATAGTTATAGTTTATCTCCCCACATTCAATTTATCTTGAAAACCCAATATGGTAACTAATTTCCTTTTTGAATGTTATAGTTATTTGATAGCCAGATGACTCCCTATCCTACCAAGTCTTTAGGAAAATGATTCATAATAATGGATATATTTCATGCGCAATTCCACGATCACATGCTTGGATATGCATTGTCCTTAAAATTGTTATATCAAGAGCCATTCAAATTTCCACCCCCAACACCTTAACAAAGGAATATTAATCCTCACACCCTCTAAGCCAATGGCTATTCTATTTCCTAAGTCAATAGAGATTTCCACTTTGTCCTCCTTCCTAAAACTACAAACTCCCTCCCCACCTCTTTCCTTGAGGCCAAATTTTGCTCCCTTACATTCTCATAATAATCTATTATATTTCCAAGATCTTAGCCAAAATAAATATCAAAACCATTTTCAAATCTTACATTACCCTTAACTGATTAGTTAAATGTGTTAAATATAAATATGACATTCTTCTCTCTCAAGGTGTTTACTAGTTTCCTTGCTCTTGTGGCAAATCCTATACCGGCCAAATTGGTAGCTCTATCCAGACTCATCTTAAAGAACATTTTGCCAACATTTTTTATAATAATCTTGTATTGGTTGTAGAAATTTGATAACTGATATGTTATACACCGAGATTCTCCTGATCACATACTATTTTAACTTCATGCACAATACATAATCTCTTCTACCATTGATCATTAATTGCGGAAATAAAAACAATTGCATGCGCACATTAAAACCATAAACAATCACACATATGAACATAGTATTTTATGGGAAAGCTTAAAGCTGAAAACCCCCAACTATCTGTATATTATATGTCATAGAGATCATGCAACAATCATCATACAAAACTCCTCACAAGCTCTCAGTACAATCTCCAATTGCTACACACTAATTAGGTCCGATCTAGAAAAACACATGCTCCAATCTCTGCCACCTGCTAGCCTGCCTCTACTGTGCAATCATTGCTGAAGAATGGCTCATAATGAACTTCAAACCACCTGGCTTGTACTGCACAATCCTCATTGGCATCTCCATCAATGTGTGGTGCAAACTCATGCACCAGTATAGTCACAACTGATAGTCACACTTCTCTTTCACCTACCTCTTCACTGGTCTCCACTAAAACTGTCCATGCACTGAAGTTAACTGATGCATTCTTTAGTTGATTAATGAGTTTATAATTAGTGAATTAATTAATAATTAATTCAGACCACTCTCACTAATTGTATCAATTAGTTAAACTGAATACAAATAGCTCAACTATGTTTAGATTAGTTAAACTGAATACAACTCCACTAACTTCCTCAATCAACTCCACCAAACTCTGTCACATGAGTTCTAACTGAAGTCTTTCATGCAATAGCTCCACTAAACCCTCAGGAATAGCGTAATTCCTTCTGTCAGCTCTTGTGCCACATCTGTGCACTTAACTGAAGTGCTCCAAGAGAATAAGATAATGTTTAGGGTCTAAATATTATTAAGAGCTAATAATATTTGACATATCTATTTTTAGATTGGCAATCTAAAAATAGATTCCGCCCAGTATGTCTAAAAATAGAAGTCCATATATTTTTTTTCCGATTTGACCAACCATCCACAAATAACATCCTGCAACTCATAGAATATGATCGACATGTCTAAAAATAGACATAGTCTAAAAATAGACTTGCGCCAAAAATAGCTTGCGGGCCCACTTAGTTAAGGTGAATTCTTTCCACTAAGCTCATCATATTGTTACAATCTCAACATTGGTATATTTGTTGTCATGGGGTACCAAAAGACACCTTCTTAGTAATTGGTTGTTCCCTGCGAAGAAATCATAGATGGAATTAGTTGTTGTTAGTGGACCAACATGAGTAAAAAAAGCAGTGTAAATGGTGAAAAAAACATACGTAAACATAAACTAAAAACTAAGAAACAAACACATAAACAATGCTTAATGAAACAAACCAATCAACAAAGAAATGGAAAAAAGATCCGTTTATTGAATTTTGAAAGTAGAAAATGAATACAATAGATGAATGTTAAACACTTGGAGAGAATTATTTGAGAGATGGTGCTCAAAATAATCTACAAGGAGGTTTATTTCTTCACTCTTTTTGCAATATTCTCCTCTCTCTCAAGGAAGTATCAAGGCTCTCTCAATGGTGAAATCCTCTTCACACTAGAATGCTGGATTGTTGAGAAACAATTTGGCCAACAAAATAATGCTCTACTTCTTCTCCAACAATGAATGCCGGATTTATTGAGAGAAATTTTTCCAGCATAAAATTGCCTTCAATTTGGTCCTCCAATGGTATGTTTATATATAATTTTGAATCCTTCTTCCATATCTTGGTCCATTAATGAGAATATGACTTATGTGTAGGACAAAAGGATCCATAGGGGGATGCATATCTCTAGGGCGACTTGAAATCAACTGTACTTGTTTAAAACATGTCAGGGAATCCCATCTTCGAAGTGTGTGAAGTGGTCTCGGACGAATGATTTAGAATTTTGCTTAAACACGTAAGAAAAATCTGTGTGGTTGTCAATTTTTTCCCTTAGATAAGTCGCGCGAGTCAATTTTATATTTAATGCATTTGGAAAACTTCAATTTTTTATTTTACTTGACATCTTCAGCTGGAAATTCTTCACCTGTATCCTTTATTGGACGGCATTGGGCGCAATCTGGATTGTACAAATGTGTGTGTGATTTTTCTGTGTTAACAATGTCCCCCTAATGTATGAGGTTAGGATAAAACATATAGCCGAAATACATCACGCTTTTCTATGTTCACTGAGAGTGTGATCAACTTATTGAGAGAGAAAATAACTTGCTGCGAAGATAAATAGGAAAAAACCTTGATTGAGGATAAAGATAACCATGCTATGAAATAAGTGTCTATACAAGGTGCGAATGTACCATGCTCGTTATGATGACTAGTGACTAAGTATTACAATCATACAAGAAATATTCCTATCAAGTCAACATTGTAGTGGCTGACATGCTGATGGTAGATGATGATAACTACTTATGCCCTCAAGGGTGCATCTGAATTAGGTGCCCCCATGCATCAAAAGTGAAGCGTTGATGGAGTGAAGTTCTTATGGATGCATGTGTCTTCGACTCTGGTTACCTCCCATGCATCAAAATGTGAGAACTGATAAATGAGGTGCCAAGCGATGCATGGGTCTTCAACTAAATGAGAGAACTACAACAGTCAGAACATATGATACTACCCTAACATGAAAATTTTATGTTGGTTTAAAATGTTAGGGAGATTGATGACATCAATGGGTAATAATGATTCCCACTATGCCACCCGAGGATGTCCCATAAAGGGGGGAAGCACCCAAGGTACTGTTTTGATCATGGAAGACGATTGTTGAAGTTGACAGGAAAGAAGTGTTAACTGCCCAAAATTATGGTTCGAGGAATCAGGATGGTGGATGAAGATGGTTGTAATGTAGTGGGTCAACAAGACATGATAATGAAATCTGAAAATACAAATGGGCATGGACAAATTCCTAAGGTTGGAGTTGTAATGCAAGAGGCGAAAATCAAAACAATTATTTTGGGGGGAATGTCCCTAGAGTCAGTAAGAGATATAGGGCAGGTATAAGCATGTTTTGACTGGCGTGATGAATTTTCAATGGAAGGTGTGGTGATCAACGAGAACCAACTAGGGGAAACTAGGGATTTCCGTTGGGTATGAGACATGAAAATATAGGTGGGATCATTTTTCCTAAAAAATATTTTTACACTTGCCAAAGGAATGTAAAGGTGGTTTGGGATGTACATACACAAAGACGAGTGCCCCATGAAAATGGTGATATGCATGATGATGGAGATAAGGTGTTTTGTGATGAGGACAGGGTCCCCAATGGTTGGTCTTGGTGTTGGGTTGATGAGGTGGATTAAATGATGCAAATTAGCTATGCCGTATGAAGGGGTGATAGGCCAAATGTAGAACACGTGAATGCATTTGACTTGATCCGTCCTAAATAAATGGGGCAGCCCAAGAGTAGGGTTGGTAAGCAATAAGTGAAGAAGAAGAATGAGGTTTATCTTCAAGACATGCAAATGAAATGGCTCCTGGGCCTGAGTGGATGGTCATGGATCCCAACGGTGAGTGGGGGTCTACAACATGGGGTGATCCATGAATGTGAAGGTTCTATCAACCAACATAGAAGTTTAGAAGGTGTAAGGGGAGGTGGTGGTAAACATGGTCGATATTATGGACCTTATGGTGCATTTAAAATAAATGATATTGGGATACATAAATATTTGTAGGATTCCTATCATGTTGGGTGGAGAATGATACCTTCACTGTCGACGGTCACTGGGGTACTGATTCCGGTAGGAAGTTGCTAATGTACCTACAACCTTGAAGACCAATATCCGAAGTGAAAAAATCTTGATGAAAACATATATAAGCTGAAATTTACTGAAAAAGATGAATCCAAGAACATGAGAGGGCACACCTGGGGGGGTATTGAGAGTGTGGAACGAGCCCAAAAATGTGTTTGCGGTCAAAATGGAATTGTGGATTCCATGATGAAATTGACATGGTCCTGATCCTTATGTCTCTAATAGTATCGAGAACGGAGGTCTCGAGCTCCTGTACCAAGCTCTGGAAGATGAAAAAGAGGGTGATATAGAGGGAAAAGTGGGCCATATTCCATCTCATTTGTACTTACTAACTTAGAGAGAAGAGTGGTCCCAAGATCTACTTTTTGCCGTTCCAGTCATCCTCTGTACTTGGGACGCGTGTGAGGATAGACAGGTAAGAGATCATGACCCAACCTTTGTCATTTTGGTAGACTAGGTTAGGTAGACCGTATAGGGTGACCTGTAGGGATCTATTTTAGGGTCAAAAGGTCGACCGCATGGGCGACTCCGATAAAGTTGCGTGGTCCCCGTGGGTGCCTGGTAGAAATTCTCTGAAAACCTATGGGTTTAGGGAATATAGTTGCACACAGTGCGAGACTATGAGTAAAAAAAACACAGGGTCATTGGTTGAATGCCCTCATGGATAAAAGGCTATTAGACACGCAAAATGTGCGTTTGGATGGCTTAATGGTGCGGTGAATCACACATCTGTTGGAGAAAAAAATGTGCAACTAAGCGCCTGTTAAGGAAACATGTGCACCAGGTTGAAAAAGTATTTTTTTTTGAGCCTATGAGGCTAATTTTTTGGATTTTCTTCATCCTTATTTTTAGGATGGGGATGATGCAGAGGGAACATGACTCAAATCCGCTACATATAGTAGTTGTTGGTGATGCTTAGGCCAATGATACCCTAGTGAGATGGGGGTTATTGAAGTTTCTTTAGAACCCCTTGCTATGGTCACAGGATGAGTTCCTAAATTTCCTGATACGACAGTGGGATCTAGATCGAGAGGTGTTCGGGATCCATGGGCTAGACTTAGCATTCACTGTTGTAGTGGATTTGTATTTTGTGACAGGGTTGGTGCCTTGTGGGGAGGAATTATGGATGTCACTTTCGCCAGGCCAGGTGAATATTTAAGAGTGGGAAGAAGACCACTGTGGGCCTTAGGACATTGATCGAAGGTGCATTCAGATTGAGAGAATTTTGGACCTAGTGGAGCGAGATGGATTAGCAAATATCATGCATATTGCTGGGTTGACTGTCCCTCACCAAGTGTCCAAGTCTCATATTTCTGTCTTATAGGGGCTACAACAAGGCCATTTCTATGACTGGGTTGGTCTCATGCACAAAGGGATGACATAAGAGCTCATGCAAGTTCACTGGGGTTAGTCCAAGAGTTTCTGTTATGCCAACATTTTTTGTAGAATCCTCTATGAGAGAGAAGCGATTCCATGACCGATATTAGTAGTGCAACTAGGGCCTGCTAGAGACCAATGAATGCGACGATGGGTTATTGTGATTCCCCGAGCAGGTGGGGGAGAGGTGGGGCATTACTGGAACCCCATACTAGAGGGTTGGTTCAAATCCAACCCTTAGATGATTCTAGAGTACCACTATGTTGATGTCAACTTCACGGGTGATCCAAACATGGGGCTTTTGCCTAGCGATGCTTGGGGGCTGACAGGTTTTTGGTTTGTAATTTTTACATTTGTGTTTATTTATATGTATTATGTTCTATATTTATGATTATACTAATAAAATGTATGTTTTCTTGCAAATGTGGGGTCCCGCGGACGACTGCTGACATAATTGGCAGGAAATGATCCCCAACGATTGGGCATAGCTGGTGTGGTGGCTGTACCGTAGCGATGGAGGGATGACATGGTTTAGGAGGACCCTAAGAAACCATCTCACCACTAGCAGATGGATATAGATGGTCCCTCTTCAGAGTGATGTAGTTCATATGCTCCTTCAGAGATGGCGAGGCTACGGGAGGGGGATGAGACTACGGAGGCTTAGGCCTAACTGCACTAGAAGACAAGCAAAAATTTGATTCAATGGTTGATTTCATAGAACCAAATGAAGTTGATAGTGTGCAGGTGGGGTGGGTCTACACAATTGGTAGTGGTGCCACTGTGGTGGTGGGTTTTGTAGTCTCGACACCAAAAAATGATGAGTAAAAAACATGAATCAGGGTTCCTATAGAAGAGGAAATGAATCGTATATGATGATGCATGTCGTCAACATTAGGTGGTAGTAAAATATCCGTAATGGTGGGTTTATGGTGAGTGGGAGTAGGTTTCCATGAGGAGGTTGGAATATCAGGGGCTAGTGCATCTTCCTCCATGTGAGGTTGGCATTGAATCCTAAGCTATCTAAATATTTATACCAAAGGACATGACTATGAACTATGAGTCACTGGTAAAGAGAGTGCATGCAGGGTTAGTGCTAACATAATAAATGGTTTGGATGTCAACATTTCCCATAGCTTTAGATGCTAACACATGGTTGGTGTCATGAGGTTGGGAATCCTTGGGTGTCGTCCATCCTCGGATCTTAGTATTGGCATGAGGTGTTCCCCCAACATCCATGTGTCTCAAAGAGGCTATGGCTGCATAAAAAATGAGGAAGGTATTGGAAATTCTATGTATGATGTGCCTGAGAGAAGATGTGACAATGGGTGCATGTGTGTCTAGCGCGATGTGGGAGAATAGGTCAAGGGATATGGACCAATAAGTGAAATACGTCTCTAATATTTCACAATTCGTGACATTGGTTGACCAGATGGCCAGGTCTGTCACATACAACACATGTGGGTAGTGGTTTTGGAAACACAACCTTAGGTCGATGTGCCCTCCTTTTCAAACATGACCGAGGATATGAGGTAACAGGGTCGTGCATGCCTATATGTATCACATGCGATGCTTTTTCCTTGAACACAAAAAAAATGGTTCTAGATCCATTATCCCTTACTAGAAAGGAGGTGTCGTAAGATTGGCTATCTGTTGGGAAAGATGCTGAGCTTTCAACGATGAATTGAAACACAAAAGCCAATGTTTCTCAGTATCAGGGAAGGGTTGGGAAAAGACGAGTATGATGGTTTCATGTAAAAAGGTGGAATATATGACGTTGATGTTTGGCTCTGTTGCTAGGGGTGGTTGGATGTACAAAGGTGGAATATATGGCATTGACGTCTGGGTCTATTGCTAGGGGAAATGTGAAGGGTGAGGTAATACCTCCCAAATTCCTGTAACTTGGTACATTGGTTAATAAGATGGCCTGGTCCATTAGATAACACGCACAAGGAGGCAGGTCGAGGTGTCACTGATTTTGGTTGCTTCCTGGTATAGTTGGAGGTTGTGTGGCCATGGGTGTTAGGGGGATATGAGCACGAGGCTTCTTCCTCAAAAACACAAAATATGGTTTTGGATCCATCATCTACTACTGGAGTGGCGGGAAGTGATACGGCCATGGAATTGGATTAGGCAAGTCCGTTCAATGCATCTTAATATCGAGGGATTTCAGGGCAATGATGAGTGTAATTCCATTACTCTGCACATATAGCGCATCCATGGTTAGTACGTAATGCCTTATTGCATGCTGGTGTGACCTTTTCTCCAATAGGTGGATTTGGGGTCACTGGAATTTTTAGGGCATGTATAAGAGATTTTAACTTGTCTAACTCAAGGCACATGTTAGTAGGGTGCCCCATTACTTCACACAAATAAGGTATCCTATTTGAAGAAGATTTGGAAGCTTCCATCTTATTTCATTTTTTCTTACCCCTCTTGCTGGCACTAAGTGGTGTCGATGTAGGAACTGCTTGATTTGGGGTGGTTTCTTGAGGAGGAGATATGAGAATGATGCTTGTCGAGGAGATACCTGAAATTTATGACATGGCTAGAGGGGTTAGATACCAAAATGATGTTGCGAGATCCATGTTTGGAAACATAAGTGTTTCCATGATTTGGTGCAAGGAAAAACCAGGTGGAGGGTATAATAAGGGTGCTTGAGTGATAACATATGGTAGGAACATAGAGTCAGTAGTTGTAGCATTAATGGTGTCTAGAACTGGTTCTTGACTCCAGGGGGTGTTTGGTGAACTCATCATGCTCACTAGAGCTCCTGTTTCTAAGGGGACATCCTTCAGCAAAGGGGGGTTTCCTGAGTATGTACCGAGGAGTATCGATGATTTGAATTGTCTAGGTCCAAATTTAGTATAGGGTGTGATCAACTTAGGTGATGATCCTATAAAAGGTAACACACCATTAGGGGTGGCATATACCTTATTTTCATAGTATGTGAGTTGGTCAACTATGTCAATTTTCCCATCACAAGGGAACATCATTATCCTAAATACAAAAGAGGCCAATGTAGCCATCACATACATATAACTTCAGCCAAGAAGGATAAAGTAATCAAACTGTGCTTCCAGAACTTCTATGTCAATGAACACCGTTTTATCGACAAGTTGTACTAAAACATCTTGGTATAGGCCTACGATACTAGAAGAGCACTCGTCGTATGCTCTGAGAGTGATTTCAGATGGTTTGAGGTCGAGAGATCCAAGTTTTCGCCAAATTGTTTTGGACATCATGCATGTGGATACTCCTTCATATATTATGCAGTGGTGAATGGTGATATTATGGATTGTGACCGAGATCTAGAAGGTGACTATTGATGGAAGACACAGGGTGGCGTTATATAAGTCAAAAGCCATTAAACGAGAATCGATAGGGTCAATTTCTCCTAAAGCATAAAGTAAGGCTTTTCGTTTGGTCGGGCATGTTTCCATACTTCCAATGCAGACATAACTGCTAGAGATTGGACTACTTCATCGACTATGCTATATCTGTGAGAAACCTTTTAGTTTCATCATAAAGGCCGTTTGACCATTTTTGAGATAGGTTCTATGGGATGGCTAGGGATCGTTAAAGGTTAAGCAAGTGATGTAGTGGTCAAGGTGGATGTGTTGGTTTCCAATGGAGTTCCATAATCTTGGTTCCACGTATGCAAGAGAACGTCTTCCCCTGCCATGTAAATTTTGTGACTTGAGGTACTTTGGCAAATTCATTTAGGAGGATGATGATATTGTTGTTGGGATGGTTCCTGCTGATTATTCACCACTGCCTAGTGGGGGAAGGGATTCTGATTTATTTTAAGTTGCTGGTTTTGCCCCCACTATCCCCTGGTATCTTTCATTTTCTTCAACTCTGAGAGTTGAGGAAAATGATGGTTGTAATGACCATATTCCCCACAAATGGCACAAGCATGATTAGTCCATAGACTCGGGTTATTTATTTTTTCTTTGTGGGTTCTGTCCTTGGTTTGGATTCCGGGTGGGGTTTCCCTACTGGTGCTCACAGAGTTTGTTGTTGATTGTTGCCCCCCTGTCTAGGCTCATCCTTTGGATTGTTATTTCCTTTTTTCTTAGCAACATTGGGTGGGTTTGCCATGCTTGGATACTCGAAGGATTTATATTGCTGAGGGAGAGAAGGTCAAAAAAAATTGACCCCTACATTAGCTTGTAGATGTGGGTTATTCTACTGAGGTTCTGGAAAAGGGAAGTGCAAATTTCCCTTCCTTTGACTGGCATATGTGCTCTCGGAAGTGGAAACTTCTTCTGCATTCCTAGGGGGTACATATGTTCCTATGTAGGAAGATATGTTCCACTCTGGATGGAAGGGTATTGGCTACCGTGCGTGGGAGGGTATTGGTTGCCCTGCATGGGAGGGTACTGGTTACCCTACATGGGAGGGTACTGGTTTCCTTGCATAGCAGGATACTACATGGGTGAAGGTTGATAGGAGTAATATCTTGTGTTTTGTGCTGGTGGTTCTAGAAGCATGGCATCGAATGGTTGGCTGTTATATGCATTTCCAGGGTTATGGAAGGTGTTTCCTAGTTTATTATGGGCTATGATCCTGATCAATTTATTTTCCACATTAGATGCACTTGGTAATTCCAGTTTAAAGGTTTGCAAGAATGACACATCTGGAAGTACATGGTAGAGGTATCCAGATTGAGTATATATGAGCTCTAATTGTTGAGATTTGGCGATAGCCTCTTACTTATTTTGTGGGGATGAATTGGCCACATATTTTGAGATTTTTGACATGAGAGATCTCAAATACAAGTCGAGGAGGAGTTTGGATTCTATATGAGCTTTGCACAAGCTACGAAATTTCTGCCAATCATGGATGTGATCCGATATGTGTGTAGAAGATGTTTGTTTGAAATGGTTTAAGAGTTCCAATCATGAGTATTGGAAGATAAGGAGTTGGAAGAATGTGATAAATGATCTGGTTAGAGAACCAAATTTCCCTTGTGATCTAGAAGGTTGCTATATGTACCATTTAGCTGCAAGACCTACGAGGGTACAATGGAATAGTCATAGGTGAATAGTGTCCTCTGTGATACTGTTAGATGAACACAAAAGATGAAAGGCCATGACATGGTTTCCGATATCTTCTCATTGTTTTCCTTCGAATTTTGGCACATCCGAAGGTAACTTGGTTTGCATGGGTGGCCAATTCTGTACATATTCGATGGGGTCATTGGTTAACTGGCTTAAATCAGGAAGATTACGGAATCTAAAAATGGGACTTGAAATTTATTCTCCATCGAAAAATGATTTCGAAAAACTATATGTAAAGGGGTTCCCTGATGAGGATGCTTACCTTGGTGAGAACCATGTGGACTCCCAAGAGTGGAGTTGTGTAGGCTCTCCTGAGGGATAGTGTGAGGGGTCCCTTGAGCGGAAGCATGTGAATTCCCCTGAGGGGTATTGAAAGGGGTGTTTTGACGAAGAGGGGCCTCGAGAAAAGTTGCACTGATAAAGGGTGATCTTATAATGATGGTTGTGTGGTGTCTTCTATGCCTAAATAGGGAGAGATCTGGCACACCTTCCGGTAATGGAGGGAGGTTTTGAAAAGGTTTAGAGTGATGGGGAGATGTGGGGTCCCCTATGGTGTCTAGTAGAGTGTGTGTTACTTTTTATTATGAGTGAATGAGATAAGTATCAAAGAATGTAAATCACATGCATAAAAAAAAGAGAAAAATAAAAGATTACTTTCCCTTTAACTTATGTTATGTGATCAATAAAAAAAAATGGTTTTCATATATTTTTGCGGATGATAAAAGATCCCATGAATACCTATTCATCCTTACCACTCTAAAATTAACTAATCCTTGTGGATATATCTTCTGATGGGTACTGGGGTAATGTCTTGATAGAACAGGCGACACTTTCCAATAGCCAAATAATCAACCAAGGCATGGTTTGAAGCTTTAGTGCTGCCCGCACCTCCACCTATAGGAACATGATGCCCTATTTTTGGCCACTAAGATACCTTCGTCCCATGTGAGCAATTAAGTATTTAGCTTCTTAGTAGTCATTTACCAGTACCGAGCACTAGATGGGCCGGATAGCCATGAATTGTATGAACACACTGGACCTAAGATGAACCCCTTTGAATCGTGTCTCTGACATGCTCAATTAGTCTTTTATGTGGGATGGTGAAGGATTTTAAGCACCATAAAAGTCAACTTCTATGTTTCAAATGTGTAACATGACCATGGCAACTTATGGGATACCCAATGGTCCTAACCTGAACTATAAACTCATTTGTGGCCCTTGTGGGGAAATTCAGCTGGTTCAAGTTATGGTTGCTTTTAGGAGTCTTTATTTACTTGGGGTATGAGATTGTAAGAAAAAATAATATAAACACAAAAATTTTCGGAAACTGGATGCCCTCTTGTACAAAGTTTATAGAAGCTTAGTGTGTGGCATGCAATATGTGTGAAAGTGGCAAAGTGAACATACAGAGTGTGAAAAGATGTGGATATTTGATGATCCTTTACAATACCATCTAATTACACTAGGCATAAATTTTTCCTTGCATGGAAAATAAATTATGTGTGAATTATGGGCCACTTACTCTTTTCCATATTACATTATGTGTGCCTAAAGGGAGATGGAAAACTCAAGTGCTTTAAGAAAGTTTTCATATGCAAGCCCAGGTTTGCCTAAAAGATGCAAGGGAAGCAAAAATTACTTACTTTCTGTAGTAACACTTGGTCCTAGTCCCAAAAACTAATGAAATAAAATTTATTTGGTTAGTAAAAATATTTGTGGGTAATGGATCATTTACTCTACTAATTAATCTATGTGACTTGTAAAAAATAACAAAATAGATTGAAAAAAATATGTGGGATGTGGCCACTTACTTTCCCCCTTAATTAATCTATGTGAGAGATGCATATAGAAAGAGAATATAATATAATTACTCTACTAATAATTATTAGTAAAGCAACGAGGCAATCTAAACTAAGTGGAAAAAAATTTCAAAGTTGAAGGCAATTCACTAAAGGATTCCAATCACTAGGGAAAAGGAGAATTACAATGTTTTTTATGCTTTTTGTAAACCACACAGGTTTTCCTACGCACAGATGCACGTGCACATCTGTTTGAAAAAAACCCACATGGGCAAAAAAAATATTGAATAGTCAAGGTTTTCGGCCGACAACAGGTCCAAAAGGTCCTGTAAAAATTCTAGAGAGTTGATGAACACACTAAGAGATGATAATGCAAAGAGGAGGTCCTATAAAAACAACCATTAGAGTAAATAAAAGAAACTAGTGGAGTCACAAAATATGTGTTGGTGTTTTTGTTGTCGTGGGGTATCAAAAGACATCTTCTTAGTAGTTGGTTGTTCCCTACAAAGAAATCACAAATGATATTGGTTGTTGTTAGTGGACCAACGTGAGTAAACAAAACACTGTAAATGGTGAAAACAAGGCATACATAAACATAAACTAAAAACTAAGAAAGAAACACATAAACAATACTTAATGAAGCAAACAAGTCAACAAATTAATGGAAAAAGGATCCGCTTATTGACTGCTAAAAGTAGAATATGAATACAATGGATGAATGCTAAACACTTGGAGAGAATTATTTGAGCAATGGTGCTCAAAATACTCAAAAAGGAGGTTTCTTTTTTCACTCTTTTTGAAAACTTCTCCTCTCTCTCAAAGAAGTATCAAGTCTCTCTCAATGGTGAAATCCTCTTCACACTAGAATACTGGATTACTGGGAAACAATTTGGCCAGCAAAAAAATGCTCTCCTTCTTCTCCAACAATGAATGCATGATTGCTTGAGAGAAATTTTGCTAGCATAACATTGCATTTTGGTCCTCCAATGGCCTGTTTATATAGGATTTGGAATCCTTATTCCCTCTCTTGGTCCATTAATGAGAATGTAACATACAACTCCCCTCCAATCTACCCAAGTAACCTGCTAACCAGGGTAAACATGAGATGAGGGAAGTTAATAGCATACTCAACCTCCTTGTTGAATTTAAGGAAGTGGAATCGATGTGGAAAACCATAACACAGACTCCCTGCACCTACAACAGGACCCCCAGAGGCTATCCCAGTCATCAAGTTGACTTGTCCATGGGTCTCACTTACTTTTTGTTAGTAAGAAATTTCTTGGAAGGTGCACCAAAAATATCTTACTTAAGTCACACATGAATAGTGACTCCAACAACAATTGTGGTTGCTCATACTTAAGATATGCAACAAATATGTGAGAAAAACCTGCAGAAAATGGATGTATGCAAATCTAAAAGAAAAAACAATAGAAATAAATTTGATGTAATAACTCAATCTTCGAAAAGCTTTGAAAGAAAAATATTTTATTAATGACACTTGGCGAAGGAGATTTACAAAGGTTCGTAAGTCCCCCTCAATGGGATGGTTCCTTTGATGTCCTTTTCAATTCAATATTCAAATATTCTCTCTCAAATGTGTGAAAACCCAAACAATAAAGAACTAAGAAATGGGAGCTCGAATGACATGTGATGATAATGGTGACGATGATAATGATCATGGTGAGAAATGAATGAAAAACTCTCTTATTTATAGTAAAGTATTGGGTTCATCTTGAAAATAGAGAATAATTAAATATTATTGACCAAAATATAGATCTAAATAGAGAATACTTTATTATATTTTTGGAGAGGGAAAAGATATTTAAAATGGTCAAATATATTTATTTGGAAATAATTAACAAATAAAATGATTTATTAATTATTTCGCGAATAATAAGAAAAGTGTGAAATTAAATAATTATCAAATAATGATTTAACAATTATTCCAAGGATGGAGTTAAGGAAAAATAAATAAATTATGATTTATTTAATTATTCCTAGGTGATTTAGTCAAATGTGACAAGGAATAATTATCAAACAATGATTTAATAATTATTCCTAAATAAAATTAAATAAATAATGGTTTGTTTAATTATTGTCACGAGTTTTAATAGAAAATAACCTAATAAGAGTGGTTTATTAAATTATTTCTCACAGTGAAAGTGATTTTAATATGGTAAAATTAAACTCACATGGTGTATTTTGGTCCACCTAGTTAGAAATGGCTACGTGATTATTTTTTGGTAATAACTGATTCCCCACCAACGTACGAGTGTTAGGAGAAAATCATATGGTTGAAATACGTTGTAAGTTATACTTCCACAATACACCAAAGGGGATTCAGAGAGAGAGAGAAACGACTGAAGAAATACAAGGAAGTATAAGAATGGATGGGTCGAGACCTACTAAACTGATATACATCTCCTTTTATTTTGGAGTACATGATCACAAATGAAGCAGGGGAGGCATACCCATACTCATCGAGATAACTGCGTACAAAGAATAATGGAAATCCCAACAATGTGGGACTGAGATACAAAGTACATAATACATGATCCACTGGCATCAATGGGCCAGTAAATAATACAATGAATCCCATATACATAATGCGTCTGGAAAAACATAAGCCAGGATTGAATACAGTAAAATATAAGTACAAGATACACATTTCCCCTCAATCTGACATGGGGAGTAGAGACCACAAAAAACAAAGCCCTGTTGAATAGGAAAGAGATCTGAAGACTTGAATGGATCACCTGAAGGAGACATGCATGCTATGGGCAGTACAAGCGGTTGGAACCAAACCCATCAAATCTTCAGAAATTCATCTAAGGCTGGAGCATAATATGAGGTCATCCGAGAATGTGGGGGGCTACCTGAAGGGCCACTTAGGTAGCCCCCCACTCATGAGGCCTGGAACATATTATACACACCCGAGAATCAAATGCACAATATTCTGAATCACTGGACCATCAAGTGTGTGATTCTCAAATGTGTGATGATGAGCTGGGGTCGAGCATATGAGACATAACCAAGTCAAAGGGAAATTATGATTCCCTTTTATTTATCTAAGGTACCAAATAATGATGAAAGATGAAACCAAGGTACATTGCCCTCTATACCGTTCTTCTAGAATGAATGTGCTCAAGTTGATATAAGAAGGCCCAGTAGAGTTGATGCAACAAGGAATCCTCAACTAAGGCATGAGGGATCATAGTAAAGTGACAGATAGACTAACACTATGGATAATAATGGAGGGATATAAATTGAGAGGTGGACTTACGACTTCCTTTGTGAGAGCATAAAATGCATGGTTGACCTGGAAACAACTTACTCTATTCCCGAGGGGATGGTAAATTACTCACTAGACGAAAAATTTTCGATGATGGAAAATATAACTAGAGGCCAAAAGGAGAAAAGTGGGATAAATGCAATACAAAAAAGGATGAAATATTGTAATAGGTCATAACGTGACTTGGAACAGACTCCATGAATGCAAGGGTGATTAATCTCAGATGCTCTAAACACGGGTGACTCGATGATTCTTTCACACAAGATAGGCCCAGGGGGACCATAAGAACATGAGTAATTAAGGGTTAATCATGACTAAAATTGACAGATCACATGAAAAGTGTTAAGGCAAAGTGGTACCAAAGTACAGACAGCTTTTATGAATAAATCTGGTTTGAATTGGCGGCAAAGTGAAACTTCGTGGAAAAAATGGCTTTCGGGTGAAGTGTCAAATTAATTAAAAAAAGGAAATCCCATTATATAACTCATTGATATATTTCCAAAGGTGTTGATGGTTCATCAAACCAAGCTACATTTTGGTCACAATGGGCGACATAAAAACTAGGGTTTTCCTTATAAAGGGCTTCTTTCCTCCAAATCCAATTCATTTGCATAGTGAGGTTTACAAAATTTGGAGAGGAGGAGAAGGACATAAATCTTATGAATATCATAGCGGAAAAACCAACCATTGGAATATGGATCTACAAATTTTAGGTAGGTGGCCTTACTTGTCTAAAAATAGCCTTAATGCTTCTTAGAAGGATGGTTCCTGGTGAAGAATCAAGGTAAGAAAGGAATACAAGAATGAACTACTAGAGAAGTTCTAGGATCATCCCACCCACTAAGTAAAACATGGGAAATAGGTGGGAAGTGTGGAATCACATAGATTAGGATGGTTTAATATATGGTATCAAGCATCTTAAATATGCGATGTGTATATGGATCTTCGGAGAGGCCGGTAGGAAAAATTATCCAAGGAATGGAAGGATAATTGACCATACCTAGATCGTTGAGGTCTAGGTTGAGACTTATGTTAACCAGGTGAGAAGGTGGCCATGGGTCATAATGCCCCCAAGAATGGGATACTCCCCCCCATCATATGTGATGGTGGGGACTGATATGGTATGCAAAGGTGGGAATGATGCGCCCTAGCTAGATGAGTTTGTGGAGCACCATTGTGTTCCAAGTAGGAAAATAATGGATTTCAGCATTCGACATGAATGGCATAATATCCTACAGAGGATGATGAGGAGATGGAGAAGCATATGTTCCCCCCATGTAACATTCTATGGACATTCCAAATGTATTTAGACTAGTGGACTCCAAACACATTTTGACTACGTGGTTCACCATTTGTTTATGCTATGGATGTATTCTTGTGGGAAGAATAGATAAATAATGTAGTAAGAGAAATTAAATGGTGGATTTAAAATATCATTTGGAACTGCATATATGAAACAAATGGACTGAATTTATAGGTTTGTAGACATGGTGTCACTATACCAAAGAGTGGCTTCAGAGATAATGAACTGGTGATCACCTAGAAAACACGGTTATTGAACAAAAACAATGTTGAAGGGACCGTGTTGTTGATGTAAGATGAAGAAATTATTAAGTGGATCATCCCTAGAGTGATATGAAGTGATATGAGATTCTATAGGTTCTTCTAAATGGGGAAGAATAATTGTACTAGATTCAACACTACCAGATGCACTAGGAGGGTTAGGGAGAATTGCTTCTCTTGGACTCTCAAAAGTGGATGCCCCCTTACCGAAAAATTTAGTGGAATGTAATGGCCACAAGGTGGGTGTGAATAAAATTCTTGGGTTTGAAGTAAGGGGTTATTAAACCAATTGACGTCACTATGGATGAAATATTTCATCTCCAAAACATATTGATCATGGGTTTTCCACGGAAGGAAATACACACGATGGTGCATATCATACCAAGGATAATCAGGGCTGGTCACGACTTCCATGATGTATTCATATGAATGAAATATGTATGGAAGGGAGGATGAGAGGCCACTTGATGTGGAGAAACTACTTGAAGCATCAACATGGGAGACAAGGTTTATTTTATTAAATTATTTCTTATAGTGAAAGTGATTTTACTATGGTAAAATTAAACTCACATGGTGTATTTCAGTCCACCTAGTTAGAAATGGATAGGTGATCATTTTTTGGTGATAAAAATTTTGCTGAAGAAAACCCCCGAATGCTCCCTTGATATGGGAAAGGGTGTGTCTAGGAGGCTCTGGACGCTCCCACAACATATGCATGCATGCATCCAAGGACTCAATTTCCCAGACCCGTGCGTGCGTCTGTAGGATTTAAGGCAATTTTTAAGCCTAGAATCCCAAACACTGCACAAAATTTTTTGTACCTTTTGTAATCCATCAAACACATGAAGAAAATGCCAAATAACCAAAAACTTACTCCAGGACTAGGCCTTACCATCCCCAACTGAGACTGACATTCTGTCAAACACTTGGCATGAATGAAATCTACAGGTCAAGGATACAAGACAAATCATGAAGGAATGAAAAATTTTATGAGACATTGCAATAAGGATCACCACTCTCTTTCTTGAACATATATGGCATCAATTGGGTCTTCCATCCATTATTTTAACAATTACAAGTAAATAAATGAAACAACCATGACATGAACCTGTCATTTAACCATGATTATAATCAACATAAAATACTGGAAAGAACAATGAGATGACAACCATTAAATACACACATTAATAAGTACAAAATCAAGAGAACTTAGCTTTAATTAAACATAGGCAAAAATTGACCAGGTTTGAGACTTCCATGTACCACTTGACCATAGACATGGCTAAGCCAAATCTCTCATTAGCCAGTCACCCCCATGACATATTCCAAGAATGAATGTGGGATCTCAAGGATAAACCAATCCAAAACACAACCAATGGAATCCAAAGGTTAAACCACCTCCACCCTCACCATACCGTGATCACACCAAAACCGGTGCTTCGATCACAAAACCAAATCTAAATTGGAATTCCATTTGTAATCCATCACTATCCTTGAGGAATTTTCCATCTCCCTATCTCTTAAGATTTACTTCAATCCAATCCCAGATCACTAGGCCCTAAACTGAGGCACCACCCTCAGGATTTACCATGTATCTAGCCAAAATCAGTCAAGTGATCCCTAGGACTTTGGGAATTTTCGTTGAGACTACCTCTGCCCCAGATTCTGAAATACATCCAACAATTACAAAGATAAAAAATGAGATCAAAATACCAACACACCATGGCATCTAGAAAAAGGGAAGGAAATGCTGAAAACCACTGTAAAAACCTGACAAAACCATGCCACCAACATCAAGAGAACCAAATATCAAAATGCATAATCCATGCATGTCCAAACCAACTAGGAAATCACACATGCAATATGTTACCTGCAAGTCTTCTTGCTGAAGCTTCCAGATCCTGTTCTTCCTTGCTTGATCTTTTCTTTCCTTTCATTTCCTTGTCCTTCCTTTGCTTGATTTCCTCCTACTTGGATCAATGCTGATTTGCTCCAAGAAAACTATAAGTATCCAAGAGTGTGCGAGAGAGAGAGAATAATGAGAGAGATCCAAAACTGAACTGGAAAAAGGTACCAATTGATCCTCAGAAGCCTTTTTATCAATGGGGCCTTTATTTTCTTCATTTTCCATTATTTTCCTTCATTTTTCTCCTCACATGCAACCTGTTAGGTCCCTATATTACTAGTATAGTCCCTTATTGTTGTTAGTGTAACCCCCTTATTGTTATTATTTTACCCTTGTAACCCCCATATTGTTATTATTGTGCCCTTAAATTATTATTGTTAGGTCAGCTAGGATTACATTGTGGCCCCATGGACTCCTATATATAGAAATGAGGTTTTGTAATTGGAATCATCCAAGAATTTTTCATTCATGTAATGTATTGGAGGTTGCCCCCTCAAAATGGCTTATTTATAAGGCATTGATATCTCTTTTCCTCTCTTTTTGGAGCTCGTTTCACAACATTTGGTATCAAAGCTTTGAGATTCTAGGGTTTCACTGCTCCAAACAGGTCATCGTGGCATTTTTGCTATAAATTTTTTTATAAGAAGGTTCAAAATATGAAATTTTTAGAGTGTGAAGAAAAAATCCTGAGGAACATCTTCAAAAAATGTTAGAGCTTGGTTCACAATATTTTCGGAGATATGATCCGTGCAAGTTAGGTCATTTTGCAGGCTCTTGAATTTAACCTAAACAGGTCATTGTGGTATTTTCGTAATAAATTTTTTTATATGAAGGTTCAGAAGCTGAAATTGTTAGAGTGCGAAGGTGCAATCCTGAGGAACATCTTCGCAAAATTTTAGATATTGGTTCAAAATATTTTCGGAGATATGATCTGTGGAAGTTAGGGCTTTTTGAGGCTTCTGAATTTCATCTCAAAGAGGTGATCGTGGGAAAATATTCATATATTTCTCTCTGAGCATCGGATTGGAATTCTGTAAAAAGTGGTTGCAAGTACATGGACTTTAGTTTTTGGTCTATCAATTTAAAATCCAAAGGAGGAAACAGTGACACGTGGCAAGTTGTACAAGTTCACTGTACTGAACCAGTCCAAAATTGGGTCATTGTGGGAGATTGGACATAACTTTGCCTTGAAGAATCCAAATTAGATCAGACCTATGGCATTTGAAAGAAGCTTCAGAGGCAGGCCTAATTTCAGATATTTATGATCCGAAATTATAGAGATAATTCAATTTCAATATCAAGCTCCTCAAAAGCAAGTAAAAGGTGTGTAATTTTTTTTTTTTCGAATTGCATGTCTTGTTTGAAGAATCAAGTTGAATTGATTCCAAAGGCATACTGTAGAATAGATATCAGTATTGGATTCTAAAATGGTCCCTAAAAAGAATTCAACCCCCATTAAGCCTTTAGAAAGCTCTACTATGACTCATGAAGACGAAGAATGGCAACATGACATATCAAAATTACAAGAGCAAGTGCAACAAATTTCGCTCTCGCAAAGAGCAACAAAAAATGACATGGAAGTTTTGAAGAAAGGTGTGGAAACTAAGATGGATGGTTTGAAGAAAGGCGTGGAATCTAAGATGGATGGTTTGAAGAATGGCATAGATGGCATGGAATCTAAGATAGATGGCATGGAAGCTGGCATGGAATCTAAGATGGATGACATGGAAGCTAAGATCGATGAGAAAATGGAAAACATGAAGAATGATCTAAAAGCAGACATAAAAGGTTTGACAAAGTTGATACAAGAAATGTTTCCTAATGGTGAAAATATAGTAGAGGAAACTCATGATGAGAACAAAATAAATGTTAATCGTGATTTCATAAACTCTAATGTTGGCGGGAAGAACCACCATATTCCAAAAATGGATATGAGGAAGTTTGATGGAAAGGATCCTGTAACATGGATACTACAGAGGGAGCAATATTTTGATCTCCATAACGTGCAAAACACACAAAAGGTACGCATTGCAACTTTACATTTAGAACAAAATACATTTGTATGGTATCGATGGCTTTGCTCCTATAAAAAAATTGTCACTTGGTCAATTTTTACGGAGGAAATGATAGCACATTATGAGGATACAAAGAGCAACACCTTCTTTAGCCAATTGATAAATCTCAAACAAAAGGGTTTAGTGGGGGAGCACATTGAGGACTTCCAAAAATTGAATATAAGGGTAACTAATATTCCAGAGGAACACGGGATTGATCTCTTCATAGGTACTTTAAAGGATAACATCCAACATGAAGTTCGCGTTTTGGAACCTGATTCATTGGAGAAAGCATTCAGGTTGGCAAGAAAAATTGAATGTAAAATTATGGCGACAAGGAAGCCTACCACTCACTTCTATAAAGAGGGAAGTGTTTCTACTCCTAGATTTCCACAACCTACAAGGTTGACACCACAACATTTGGAAGAAAAAAGAGCAAAAGGACTTTGCTACAGTTGTGATAAGAAATACACTAAAGGTCATAAGTGTGCTGAGAAGAAATTATTTTACATAGATTTTGAAGAGGAAGAAGAAAATGAACAAGAAGATGATATACACCAAGAACCAACCCAAGAAGAGGAAGAAATGAGTCTGACCATATCATGTAATGCATTGGCAGGAATTACCACTCCTCAAACTCTCAAGATAGAAGGACATATCAAGAAGAAAAAGGTAATAGTGTTGATTGATTCAGGTAGCACCCATAATTTTATTCATTGTAAGGTAGCCAAAAAATTGAATTGTTTCCTATACCCAACACCATAATGTCAAGTGATGGTTGCAAATGGAGGAACTATAAATTGCTCTGGAAAATGCCATAATATCAAGCTAACCATGGGGGAATATGTATTGAATAGTCCAATGCTTTCCATTCCTATGGGAGGTGTTGATGTTGTACTAGGAGTACAATGGTTACAATCTTTGGGGGCGGTAGCTTTTAATTTTCAAGAAATTTTCTTGAAATTTTTTTCAGAAGGAAAGGAAGTCGAATTACGGGGTATTGAAGGGAAGCCAGGAAGGATAATAAGCTCTAATATCATGACAAAGCTTCTAAAGAAAGAACAACGAGGCGTAATTGCACAATTATGCTCTCTAGAAGTTCCGACATCAAAATCATCTATTTCTGTAGATCTCCAACAAGTCTTGGACAATCATTCCAAGGTGTTTGAAACTTCCAAAGGACTCCCACCTATTCGTGATCATGATCATGCTATTCATTTGATTCCAGGAAGTGTTCCTCCAAACATCAGGCCTTATAGATATCCTTATGTACAAAAGAGCGAAATTGAACGTATGATTGCAGAAATGTTAGAGGCAGGTATAATTCAACCTAGTCAAAGTTCTTTCTCTGCTCCTGTAGTATTGGTACACAAGAAGGATGGATCATGGTGAATGTGTCCGGATTATAGGGAGCTCAATAAGCTAACCATTAAAGATAAATTTCCCATTCCTGTGATTGATGAATTATTGGATGAATTACATGGAGAAATTTATTTTACCAAAATGGTTCTTCGTTTAGGGTATCATCAAATTAGAATGAAGACTGAAGATATTCCGAAAACAACATTTCGAACTCATGAGGGTCATTATGAATTTTTGGTCATGCCTTTTGGCCTTACCAATGCACCTTCTACATTTCAAGGGTTGATGAATTCCATTTTCAAACCCTTAGAAAATTTGTGCTAGTATTTTTTGATGATATACTAATCTACAACAGTTCTTGGAAGGATCATGTTGAACATGTTGACAGGGTGCTCAAACTATTGCAGGAGAAACAATTATATGAAAAAACATCCAAATGTTTCTTTGGAGTACAAGAGGTGGAATATCCGGGTCATATTATATCTCACGAGGGTGTTAAAGTAGACCCTAACAAAATTAAAGCCATTAAGGAATGGAAAGTCCCCAAGACAATAAAGCAGTTGCGAGGATTTCTCGGGTTAACAGGCTATTATCAAAAGTTTGTTAAGAATTATGGGAGAATAGCAGCACCTCTAACAACATTATTGAAGAAAGATGCATTTTCATGGACTCCTGAAGCAACTAAGGCCTTTGAACATCTTAAAGAGGCAATGTGCCTAGCACCGGTCTTACCTACGCCAGACTTCACAAAAACCTTTATTGTGGAATGTGATGCCTCAGGAAATGGAATTGGTGCAGTTTTAATGCAGGAAGGAAGACCCATTGCTTTTGGAAGTCGTCCAATCAAAGGAAAGTATTTACAGAAACCTATTTATGAGAAGGAAATGTTAGCAATACTACATGCACTAAAGAAATGGCGAACTTACCTAATGGGAAGACACTTCAAGGTAAAAACTGATCATGATAGTCTTAAACACTTTTTGGAACAAAGACTATCATCAGAAGAGCAGCAAAAATGGGTCGCAAAGATGTTGGGTTATGACTTTGAAATAATCTACAAAAAAGGAAAGCTTAATGTTGTTGCAGATGCACTCTCAAGAAAGAATGAAGAGGTGGAAGAATTGCTTTGTGCCATTTCTATTATCCAACCAGATTGGATAACTAAAGCAAGAGATGAATGGAAGAAGGACGAAGAAGTGTGGACACTCATTCAAAATTTGCAGCAAGATCCTAGTACATCTAATGCATTTAGTTGGAAAAATGATTCCTTATGGTACAAAGATCACTTATATCTTTGTAAGAATTCCCAACTAAAACAAAAGATTCTTTTGGAATTGCACACTTCTTCTTTAGGAGGACACTCAGGATTTTTAAAAACTTACCATAGGGTGAAGAAATAATTTTTTTGGGATGGCCTTAAATCTGATATTCAAAATTTTGTGGCGGAATGTTTGGTTTGCAAGTAGAATAAAGTTGAGACAATTAAGACCTTGGGTCTTCTACAACATTTATCCATTCCAAGTCAACGTTGGGAGGATATTTCAATGGATTTTATCACAGGTTTACCTAAGTCCAAAGGAAAGAGTGTCATCATGGTGGTAGTTGATAGAATTACCAAGTATGCACACTTTTGTGCATTATCTCATCCATTTAAATCAAGTATAGTTGCTACTACATTTATGGACAGAATTCAAAAGCTACATGGAAGCCCAAGGGTTATTGTGAGCGACAGAGATCCCATTTTTACTGGAAATTTTTGGACGGAGTTATTTTCTTGTTTGGGTACTCAATTAGCTCATAGCTCATCTTATCATCCTCAATCTGATGGTCAAACTGAGATAGTAAATACATGTTTGGAAGGATATCTTCATTGTTTTGTATCTGATAAACAAACACAATGGGTCAAGTGGTTACCTCTCGCTGAATGGTGGTATAACACTTCCTTCCATACTGCAGCAAAAATAACCCCATTTATGGCACTTTATGGATATCATCCACCATCCATCACATCATATTTAAGAGAAAATTCGAAGGTTCAAGCAGTGGAAGATAACATCGAGCATCAGCAAGAAGTTCTCCAACTCTTAAAGGATAACCTGAATTTGGCACAAAATCGAATGAAACAACAGGCAGATCAACATCGCAGCGAGAGAAGTTTTGATGTAGGAGATTGGGTATTTTTACGGCTACAACCATACAAACAAATGTCCCTCAAGCAAGCTAAGAAGGATAATAAATTATCAACAAAGTACTATGGTCCTTACAAGGTGTTGCAAAAGATTGGTACTATGGCATACAAATTGGAGCTTCCTGCTTCTTCGCGAGTACATCCAGTTTTCCATGTTTCATGCTTAAAGAAGGTTATAGGTGAAATTCTTCCAGTTCAAACAATATTGCCAGAACTTGATGAGGAAGGAAAAATCATATTGGAACCTGAAGCGGTCACGGAAACAAGAACTCGACAGCTACGGAATCGATCAATTTCAGAGTATCTCGTCAAGTGGAAGAACTTACCCACCGAAGATTCTACATGGGAGGATGAGAAGTTTATACAGAAGCACCCAGAGCTACTCAAGCATTGAGGACAACACTTTTTTGAAGGAGAGGGGCATGTTAGGTCCCTATATTACTAGTATAGTCTCTTATTATTGTTAGTGTAACCCCCTTATTGTTATTATTGTACCCTTGTAACCCCCATATTGTTATTATTGTGCCCTTAAATTATTATTGTTAGGTCGGGGAGCTTTATAAATTAGCTCATGGCGGTACTTACATCCATATACATATGTACATATACTAAAATATCACCAAAACATATTACAAACATATGCCAAACATTAAACCAAAAATAATTTGTCTCAACTGGAAAATAATGAAGGATACATGGCCCACATCTGATACACCATCTCCCATGTAGCTTCATCGGGTCCAAAGTGCTTCCAATGCACTTTAACTTGCTCAATGTACATGTTCCTCAACATGAGCTGCTTTTGCTGCAATATGCACTGAGGTTCCAATTGGAATTCTCCTTCTTCCTCCACTTGCAATAAAAACCAATCAATAACATGACCACCATCCTTTATATACCTTTTAAGTAATGAAACATGAAAAAAATCATGGAATTTTACTGTTGGAGGTAGTGTAATTTGGTAGACCACTAGTCCAATCCTCTCAAGGATCTCAAAAGGCCCACAATACCATGGTGCCAACTTGTCACATGATTCGATCCTCAAGGAGATCTTCTTGGGCTTGATGCACAAATGCAGATGCTCCCCAACCTGAAACTCCTTAAATATCCTATGTTGGTCTACATAACTCTTATGTATTTCCTGTGATGCATTTAGATTCTTATTTATAGCCTACATGTCCTGCTCCATGTCTGCCAACATGTCCAGTCCAATCAACACCCTATTAATTGGATCACTCCAACTGATGGGAGCATTACAACTACACCCATACAATGCCTCAAAGGGACTCATCCCCAATAACTCATGATACCCATTGAAGTGTAAAAAATCAACCAATGGTAGATAATCTTCCCACTTCTGCTGTTGATGCATCACATACATCCTCAACATGTCCCCCAAGATCTTTTTGACCCTCTTAGTCTGTCCATCTATCTATGGATGATAAAATATGTTGAAGGCCAATCTGGTGCCCAAACTTGCAAATAAATCCATCCAAAACTTGGAAGTGAACTTTGCATCCCTATCTGACACAATATTCTTTGGAACAACATGAAATCTGACTATGTCTCTGATGAACACTTGTGCTACATTGCTAACTGAACAGGTACCATTCACTGGAATGAAGTGTGCAACCTTTGTCAACCTGTTCACGACAACCATGATAGAATCATGCTGTCTCACTATCCTCGAAAATTTTTTGATAAATTCCATGTAAATGACCTCCCATTTCCATTCTAGAATCATAATAGGATGTAGTAGACCACCTGGATTCCTACACTCTGCCTTTACCTGATGACAGTCCAAACAACTAGCCACGAAATCTACTACATCCCTCATCAGATTCAACCAATAATAGAATCTCTTCACTGCAGTCAACATCTTCTAGTAGCCCAGGTGACCTAAATATGGTTTCACATGAAACTACCTCAAGATCACATTCTTGAGCTCACTACTGTTTGGCACATATATCGTGTCTCTAAACCTGACCAATCCATCTTCTGTAAGATGATAGTCCACATCATGTGCACCTGCACTTGTACCTGTACTCTGTTGCAATTTGTGCCTAAGATCCATATACCCAAAATCCTGTTGACCTACCTACAAAATCCTATCCTATAAATATTTCCCATAGGAGCTCATAACTGCAATTTGATTTACTTGTATGCGCCTGATAAGAGCATCCATGACCCTGTTCTCTTTACCTTTGATGTACATTATCTCAAAATTAAACTCGCTGAGCGTAGCCAACCATATAGATTTCCTGGAATTCAGATTTGACTGATCAAACAAGTACCTCAACCCACTATGATAGCTCATCAGTATAAAACTCCTTCCCAGAAGATAGTGCCTCCACATCTTCAATGCATGGATGATCGCTGCTAGCTCAAGATCATGCATTAGATAGTTTTGTTCATGATCATTCAGTTTTCGTGACTTGTAGCATAGCACTTGTCCATAATGCATAAGGAATACACCAAGCCCTCTTTTACAAGAATATATACATACTATAAACTCTTTTTTTGGATCTATGATCTTTAACACTGGAGCATGTGTCAATAACTGCTTAAGATATTCAAAACTAGCCTCACACTCCTATGTTCACTCAAACTTCTTACCTTTCCTCTGCAATGATGTAATTGGATAAGAAATATGTGAGAAGTTCCTGATGAACCTCCTATAACAAATTGCCAATCCCATGAAAGATATCACCTCATCTACATTTCTAGGAGTTGCCCACTCCATGATGGCTTTTACATTTACTGTATCCACTGCTATGCCCTCCTTGGAGACAACATGTCCCAAGTAATGTACCTCAGTCTAATATAAACTAAATTTTTTGATCTTAGAATACTATTATCACTCAGAAAAATGTGAAACGTTACTTGACATGGTCATACAGTTCATTTATCAAAGGTCACCTTAATTCATTCAAGTTGGTATAAGAAAATTTCAATTTTTACTTGTTTAACATATCCTAAGGTTCAAAGCCACCTCCATTTAGGTCATGTAATGTCTTAACAGTCATCATTAGGTGTCAGTTTTAATTTCCCAAGCGTTGAAATTTGAAAAAGGACACTTAAGTCAGTTTTACAACTTTTCGTAGCATTTTATACTACAAAAAAACAATTTTTCGCTACGAAACTGCCTAATAGTTTCGTAGCGAAATTGTCAGAGAATGAACTAGATATGCTAAAAAAAACTGTTTTTCTGTCCGTCTTGTCAAATCCGATGCAAAATGTCAGTTCATGATTGGAGGAATTAGGGTGGAGGTCATTCGAGTTTGTTAGGGTTAATTCAAAAGTACAAGGTCATGTCTGAGGTCATCATTATCGTTTTTAGCATGCATGTGTCATGATTAAGGCATGAGTTGTCATTCAAAACATCAAAACCTTACCCAATTAGTCTTTTAGTCAGACTCCACTTTATCTTTGCATGTTATTGGATTTCTGGAGAGATGCTTCATCGAGCCAAGCAGGTCGCTGGCAGATTCAAAGGTTGCAGGTGTCATTAAGCAAGCAGGGCTGAGAAAATATAAAGCCACCATGGCTGCAAGGAAGAAAACTAAAAAAGGTGGTCATCGCGACAGGTATGAGCCCATGGACATGAATTTGCTAAATGAAGACCCAACTTCCATGGAGGTAGTTAGAAGAACAGGTTGTTTGCAATTGTATCAAAGGCTGCAGGGTTGTCATCTACAGGTTTCTAGGGATTTTTCTAAAAGTTTCACTGGAAAAGCTTCAAAGGTGGGAATTCTAAACCTCACAGTAACACTAGACAACATTTCAACAGCAACAAGAATCTTTAGAGGAGGGTAACCGTGGTTTAAAGGCATCAATTTCACCATGTAGGATTGAAAAGAGTTCATCAAACCAGAGCATAGTGAAATTGATCTTACAAATACCATCCATAGGAGTTTCATGAAGGACAACTATTCAAAGCTGCCGATTATCATTCAGAAGTATTTCACCTGTAAAGGAAGATTTCACATGGTCTACTCCTACCACCTTAGGCTTCTTTTTCATTTTGTGGGTAAGAGGTCACTTGACTTGCCCTTTTATTTATATAGAAGCCTAAGTAAAATGTCAGATAAGGTTCAAGTTAAAACAGAAGGTAATGAAACTTCTCTTTTTCACCATGGTTTGATTAAGTTGTTGGTGCTAGAGGATTTGAAGAGATTATATAGAGATTGGACATCCTTTCTGTTCATGAGTGGTTTTGAAGTTGATGTTGTCACTCCTAAAAGAGTTTCCAAACCTAGAAGTATTTCATCACCAACAGTGGCAGAGGAAGATGAATAAGGGAATAGATCATCCCCACTAGGGCCAGTGAGCATGGAGACAGAGCCCTTGCAAAATACTGACACACCTAAAACTACACCTACAAAACAGAAGTAAACAGTCAACAAACAGAGCAGCAAGAGAGTTACTAGGAGCCAAACAATGGTTAAGGGTAACTTAGAAGACATCTTGCATGCAATTGATATTGAAGAAACTCCCATTGTCCAAGCTGAAGACATAGAAGATGGAGGGAGAAAGCTTAAGAAAGGTAAGACAACTAAAAAGTTAGAGTTTGTAGGTGATGATGCTGGTTTCATGTTTCAACCTAGAAAGCCAATGACCAGACATGCAAGAAAGGTCATGGAAAGCAACAAAGAGACTCAGAAGGTCAGTGAAATTTCGTAGCCACTAAGCACCATAGGTCTCTCCTCATCTGCAAAAGAGGAGCTGGTTATCAAACAAAAGAAGGGTAAAGAGAAAATCACTGGAAAATTATAAATTGAAACCCTTAAGGAGAAATTTAAAGTGGTAGGTGAGGAGATATCAGTTTTGAAGAAAGAGGCAAAGAAGCATAGAGCTGAGAAGGTTCAATTTGAACAAATGAGGAAGATTTGGGAAGATCAAGTCACAAGTGTCTCAAAGACCTTGGAAAATACAGAAAAGCTGATAAAGTGGACTCAACCACTAGGAGGAGAGGTCAAGCACATCAAAAAGGTAAACCTACACTTGCAATCCAAGAATAGGGCATTGAAGGACCAAGTTAAATATCTTCAAGAAAAATTGGATTTGATTCATGAAGAGCTCGAAAAGAAAGGTTTGAAAATGACTGTGGTGGAAGAGCCTATAAGTCAACTGATCATAAATGAGGAGGAAACACCACAGGAGCAATAAATTGAGATGGAATATTTCTTATGAGGTTCATAACATGCATAGAACCCAAGTTTTGTAGCTGGAGGCTAGTTTTTGAAGACAATTTTGAAAGGGACAATTTCTGGGTTTTTACACAATTTCGTAGCGTACCTTAGGCTTGAAGCCAGGAATACGCTACGGAAAAAACTATAGGTGTATATTTTCTTTTAAAGTCATTTTTTTGCATGTTTCAAGGAGGGTAATCCATGGTGAAAGGTGTCATGACATGATTAACATGATGGAACAACAAAGAAGTGAAAAATATGGATGGAGAAGCCACTTTTATCATGCTACCAAAACTCGCTACAAAACTATCCCGTTTTCGTAGCGAGAAATTATTGAAGGTTTTTGAACATGTTGAAGGAAGTTTTTGCCATTTGGAGACCTCCAACATGTCAATGGAGCTTATTATCAGATATTTATGACTCAAAGGGATTGCTATGAAGACATGTCATCGGTCAAAACAATGTTGAAGATAAGGGTCATCCATTCCTAAAAAGCAGGGTTATGCTCCACAAATCTAGGGATGATTTAAATATGTAAAGTGGTTGTGAGCTTGATCATGTGTCCTTCGAGCATGTAATATTCATTGTATAACCATCATGTAATTGTTTCAAGGATAAGATAGAGGGATGTAATAAATAGGAGATAGAGTCCTATTAGGAGTTGGTTTGTTTAGAAGGTAGCTGTCAATTTTCTATTTTAAGTTATGTATTTCAGTTATGAAAGCTGTCATAGGAGAATTCAAGGATCTAGCCTCTAGGTAGATCATCCTTTTTGTAATGAATTCCGATTTATAGACAAAACATCGAAGTAGTAAAGGGTTGGAGAAAATTTGCACCAAACTGCTACTTTTATGTTTAGGACCAATATTAGTAATAAAAAGTGATATTCTTCTTGACAGACCTGAGATTCTCATGAGGTTTTTGATGTATTATTGATCTATATCTTTATGTTTTATCACTTGCAGCAGATTTCATCTCTATTACTCAGAATTCATAATTTTCTTCTCTGACTTCCTTTAGTGATGAAATGACTGTGTTTTCCTATGTTTTGTGTGTGAGTTGCCTCTATTAAAGACCTCTATCTACCTCAGCTTCCATGTGAAGAACCACTGTCACTGAAACTACTGATTGTTGACTCCATAAGCCCAATGGTAGAAAGCCTGCATTTTTTCAACCTACAATCATAAAAACAAGTTACAATTTCTATAGAGTTAGCCATCTAGTACTATCATTATTCAAAATCATAAACCCCCTTGAGAGAGCCCTCTCAAATTGAAGAGGCTAATATTTAGTTAGAAGTGGTTTGAAACAGTTACACTGAGTTTTTTGATGAGCAACCAATCAAGTACAATTTTTTGATAACACATACAACTGATGCTCTCTCAAAAATATCAACACTGCTTCCAAATGCTCGACACACTCTTCCTCATTCTTCGAATATACCAAGATTTCATCGATGAACACAATTAAAAACTTGTCGAGATAAGGAAGCGACACACTATTCATCAAACACATAATTTTAGCTGGAGCATTAGTCAAACCAAATGGAACTAGAACAAACTCATAATGCCCATACCTGGTCCTAAAAGTTGTCTTATAGATGTCCTCTTCTTTGATGCGTACCTGATGATATCCCGATCTTAAGTCGATCTTAAAGAACATTGTTGCTCCCTTTAGCTAATCAAACAAATCATCAATCCTCAGTAATGGGTACATGTTCTTGATGGTCACTTTGTTCAGATGCTTGTAATCAATGCAAAATATGAGAGTGCCATACTTCTTCTTCACGAACAACACTGGTGCGCCCCAAGGTGATACACTTGGCCTAATGTATCCCTTATCAAGCATCTCTTTCAGCTGCAAATTTAACTTTACCAAATCATGTGTTCTCATCATGTAAGGTGCCTTTGATGCTGGTGCTTCCCCATGAACGAACTCAATAGAAAATTTCAATTCCCTGTGAGGTGGAAAAACTAAAATATTTGTTGGAAACACATCCTAAAATTGTTGTAGAACTGGATACCTGCTCAAAAAATCTGCATCCTTAAATTCCTCACCTTTGTCACTAGAGATATGTACTGCAAATAACACACACCCTTTCACGCAACTATGCTTGGCCTGCATAGATGTCACCATCCTAACTAATGTGGCGTTCTTCTTTCCCTATAAGGCTCTTGGCTACCCTTTGTCATTCAATCACTCAATGGATTTGTCATAACTATCTACCTTGGTCTTATGAAGATATAACCAGTCCATACCCAATAGCATGCTATAAAATCATAATGGAAATATGTTCAAGTGCGCTGCTATAGGCATGCCATTCAACTCAAATACACAAGATCTTACACAATGGTGAACTATTTTCTTTGTACCTGTAGCCAACTGCACTAACCAAGATTCTGCATGCATTTCTTTTCTCAAACCACACTTATCCACCAGGTTAGGATTAATATAACTATAATTATATCCAAGATCAATCAAAATAGAAACAAATTTATCACAAATCTTATCAACCATCTCAATGATAAAATCCTGATGATCTTCTTTCCCATTTTCCACAACTGCATAAATCCGAGGATGCTATGACTGACATCCCCAAATGTCTATGCCTCCTGTGCACTATATATATTGGGTTCACCACCCTGATACTATAGAAAATCCTCCTTATGATGATCCTTGCCACATATCCAACACTACAATAATGCTCTACCATCACCTCTAGCCTGCTGCCCTCTAGGTTCCTTCCCAGTTGTATTGAAATTTTTATAAGGAATTGTTGAAAAGCGTAACTAGGTCGATTTTCATGTTGACTATGTAATTGTGTATTTATGTAAAGAAGAAGACAAAGATAATAAAATGTATTTTTTTGAACTTGCTTCATGGGTTTCATGAGAAAGATTTTATTATATAGGTTAATAGACTTCTTCTTGATGTCTATTAGGTTTGTGTCTTCTAGGTATAAAATATAATGAAGTGTCATGTTCATGAAGGATCTAATCTAGAAATATATGCTCCAAGACATTGTGGAAGAAGGACACTTAACAACCGTCAAACTATGCTAGAAGACTAGCTCACAAAAGCCCTCAATCAACAATGGAAGACAAGTGGAGAATGCCACATTAAATGATGAAGAAAATACACTTCAAGTTGGCCTAATAGATAGTTGGATGGTCGGCCTAAAAGCTGGAACAATCCACTATATATACCTGAACCTGGGGATCATTTGTAGACAAGGTTTTCGATGATCACAGAGACAAAATTTCTAGATTTTCCTGAATAAAAAGATGCGGAATTAAGACAGAAATTAAGTGTGGATTCATCCCTAAAATAAGTACGAATATTGCAGATACATATGTATGGAAAAAAGACAAGCACACTGCAGATGAGAATAACAACGCGGATTACAGATCTCAGTGAAAAATAGTATTACAGATTTCTGTGAGTAAGTGCAGGGTCAAGGTACAAGTATATCTGATATCTACATAAGAAGAAAAGGGTGCAGACTTGAGATCAATTGCAGATTAGAATAAGACCATACACAAACAAGCCTGGAGGAAATGAAAACAGGACAAAATTGAAGTAGAAGAAAAGATAAGGGAAGCATTTAAAGGGCGGATTTGTCTAAAGAAGATACTGAAGTAAACACACTCTCACAGTGCATGAAAAGAGAGAAATTTTAAAAGTGTGAAAGGGTGAGGAAGGTACATCTGTGATTTACAAATTTACCTTCCTAACTTCATTTAGAAGAAGTGAATCTTGGAGATCGAGTTCTCTAGTGCAGAACATAGCACATTGTTGAAGAAGAGAGGAATCAAGAAGTTGTGTCAAGGTCTTGGAAGCATATCTAGGTCAAGGGTCTAAGTCTTGGTCATGGTACTTGTCATTCGAAGATCTATAAGAAGACTTATTTGCGGGTTTTCCTCTCCAAGAGGGAGAGGTTTTTCCCTAGCTCTAGGAGCCTAAGTTTGTGTCATGTTTATTTTGATAATTGACTTGATGAAAGACTAAACAAGATAACGAATAGAAGACATATTAACTCAATTAAGCTCACAAGTAATTATCAAGAAGATAATTTCTATTAAACACCAACCCAATAAATTCTCAACATGGTTTCACAGCTAAGGTGCTAAACTCAAGGGCTGCTTATAAAATAATACACTCTCGGAAGTGAAGATCAAATATTGGGTTGGAAAGTCAAATCAGTTTGCAA
The DNA here is from genome assembly GCA_034641835.2 of Pinus albicaulis. NCBI lineage: Eukaryota > Viridiplantae > Streptophyta > Pinopsida > Pinales > Pinaceae > Pinus > Pinus albicaulis. The sequence continues at coordinate 63,599,558 of MU968411.1, read as the reverse complement.
GGAAGACTCTCTAGCTACTTCAAGAAAGGTCTCCTATCTCATTCAAAGAATAAAATCATTCAAGAAAGTAATCTTTGTCATCAAAGATTCACTTTCAAGAAATTTTTAGAAGGTGGTCTTCAACTTTTGAAGTTATACTTTATCATCAAGGATTAAATATCACCTACATTGAAGATTTATATCTTAGAAGAAGCTCTCAACTTCATCTTCATCATCATCAAGGAAGATGCAAGTCTATTAAGATGACCTATTGTAAAGAGAGCAACAAGTTGGTTGGGTCATCAAACTTTAGTGCATGGAAAAAGAGGACATATTTGAATTTAATTGAAGAAGAAGCTATGGACTATATCGAAGGATCTATAGTTAAAACCCTAAAATAAGATGCTCCAGCTCATGCCAAGAACATGAAGGGAAAAATTAGAGCCCAGAGGATTCTCATAGAATGCATTAAGGACTCTCTCATTCCCTATGTATCAAAACTAGAGATTGCAAAACAAATATATCAGAAAATGGTGGAGCTATTCTCTGTGAGTACTGCAGGAGAATAAATCTCTCTGAGACAAGAACTATATAAAATGAAATTTTCAAGGGAAGAAGGAATCACCTCATACTTTATGAGGATTTATGAAATAAGATATCAACTGCAGGAAATGAGAGAAGTAATGTCTGACACTGATATAACTACAGTGGTACTAAATGCTCTACTGTAAGAATGGGGAAACGTCACTTCTAGTTTATACGGGAAGAAAGAAGCAACACCATTCCATGATTTATGGTATCTATGTAAAATAGAGGAAACAATACTAAAAGCCAAAGTTGATACAGTACAAATTAAACGAAATCAAGCCTTTGCACCCACATACAGGAAGAAAGGAAGATTCAGAAAATTTGGCCCTCAGATAAAATAAGGAATGTGGGAAACATACAATGCTTTGGATGTAATTAAATTGGGAATTATAAAAGAGATTGTCCTAAATATGACAAGGAAAATAGGAAAAGGGAAGAAGCCCATATCTCAAATGTAAGGGAAGAACCTGTTTTTTCCCCGCGATTTGCAAGATTGGCAAGAAAAAACTCTGCAAGGAACCACATCAAACCACTTTGGAGTCCATGGACCTAGCCTTCCTAGACTCAGAGAGGGCTCTCTCTATGTAAGTGTTATAAATGATATGTATTTATTCTTTTGTTTTATGATTTTAGGCTAGTTATGAAGTTCTTAGGACTATTTGTTTGTTTGATTAGATTGGTTGATAGATAGACTAATGGTGTGATTAATTGATAAAGTGTTTCAACTGAATATATAGACCATGAGAAAAATTAATCCATTGGGCTATGGAGTCATAAAAGGATTTAATTGTTCATCAAATCTGCAAGGGTTTTCATAGGGCAGGCTAACTATATCGAGTGGATCTCTTAGATTAGATGGAATATGAAATGACAGTAAGTTGTGAAAGAAGCAAAACTAAAGGGAAATTAAAAATCCTTTAAATTTACTTCAACAAGAAAAGCATTTTAGGTAACTGTTTAAGACAAACCAAATGACAGGGAATACCATAGACTTCTTTGGCCACACTCTAATAAGAAAACCTTTTAGACAACAATCCAGCAATCCTAGAATTACTTTCAGACAAAGAAAACATTTAGGATAACAATGAGTGCAACTAAAGAGCAAGATAAACCTATCTTCTTTAATCAAACACTCCAAAGAACTTTGTAGCAACAATTTAAGGCAAACCAGATGACATGGCGTATCATATACTTCCCTGGTTGGACTCTACTAAGTATACTTCAAAGAAAATGCCTTAAAAACAATATTTCAGGCTACACCAAAGGACAAGGCATACCATAGACTTCTTTGGCTTGACTCTATTAAATCATTTCCAAGACAACAAGCTAGGTGAACCAGAGATCAATTAAGAATTCTCTAATCAGACCTTGCAGAAGAAAACATTAAGATAAAGAAGGCAGATAGAAATAGGGTGCCAAGACAACATATCCTAATCTAAAATTTATGTTCTTTTATTAGAGAAATAATGGACAAAATGGAAAACAATAGGAAAACATTGACAAAGAATGATAACTTCACCATTAACATAGATCAAGAATCCCGTGAACGTGCTTGTATTACTAATGTTCAAAACAATTACATTACTCCAGTACAATAGATCTCTGCAACTAGAGCTTCCTCAAATCCAACCTTGCAGTCATCAACTAATCAAGCAACCAACCATTCCACCAACTAACCAACCAAACAACAATAAAAAGGAATGATACATGCAATATTTATCTGCAAAATGAGGAGGTGATCCTAAGATAGGGTTTTAGATGTGTATTTATTATAGAGTTAATGAGTTTTTGACCTTTGAGACCATGCAAGGCCCAAGGCAAAAATATCTGAGACTGACTCACTATAATAATAATTCCTAACTTAACTTCTGAGCTAACTTGGGATATGTTTGACTTTAAGGCTTTCTCAATAACTTTTACAATAACTGTTGAGTAGATGAGAAATATCTCTGACTGTCTCAATAACTGCGAATGTCTTTATTTGAATAAAACATGTTGTAGGTGTCAAAATGTGTCCTTTGAAGAAGTGAATGCTTTGGGTTTAGTCATTCGGATCTGCCTTTGTGCTAATATTTGCCTTAATTTATCCTTTAAGCTTTATTTAGGTCTTTAAATTTGGATTTCTCCTTTAACTGTCTGCCTTACTGTATTTTCCTTTAATTCTACCTTTATCTCTGATTTGTGACTTATCTTTTTGATTTTTCCTTTAATTCTTGATTTAATCATTAACCCTCTAATATTCACTGTCATAGTCTTCTAACTTTTTTGTCTTCCTTTGCCTTTATCCCCGTCTGTGTTTACTACGCAGGGGAGCAATATTTTGGCTTTGTGTGTGTCAATGGCCACCAATAATCATGATTCATTGGCGTTTTTCTTGATCTTACACTCTCGGTCCTTCAAATAAAACAAGTTCCTCTGGATCGTCATCCAGATTGCTTATTCGAACCATTTTGGACCCTTGGGATGCATTTCTCACATTCCTGCCATGAAAACTACATAATAAAACATCCGATTAGTTTTTAAAACCTACGTTGAGGGGCTTCTCTGCGTTTATTTTGGGTTTTCAGGCTGTCGAAGCACTATGGAGGTGTGTAACAGCAGATCGGGCTTCATCACAGAGGTGGAGAGCTTTATAAAGTTTGAACGGAGGCGGCGGTATTATGTTTTGGTGGGAAGCGGTAAGGTGGTTTATCGTGCAGAGCAGAGGTGGTAAGAGGATTTAGGCGGAAGGGTGCGATTCCATTCAACAGAGGACGCGTGGTGGATGGGACATGGGAAAATACCACCTATTTCATAGGGTTTAGGGTTGTTTAACCCCTGTGCCATTAAATGTGCCATAACCGTTGTCGACCATTCACTAGTAAAAAATGATGAAATTAGTGACTAGGTGACTGAAAAAGTTAGACACCACAATTATTTCAAGTAAATTACTACTAAATTTGAGAAATTTTGAGTGGCTGAACTAAAAATGACTAACTTAAACAACTAATTTAGTTTAGGGATAAAATAGATGACTACATAATAAGTGACCAAACTAAAAGCGACTAACTAAAATGACTAATTTAGTCCAGGACTAAAATATATGACTAGATAATAAGTGACCAAACTAAAAGAGACTAACTAAAATGACTAATTTAGTCTAGGAATAAAATATAAAAAGAATTATTAAGTACAAGTATATGAATTTGTCATTTATGTCAGTAATTTTTAATTGTGTCACTCTAGAAATGAAAGTTTGCAATTTTGATACTAAAGTGTGGGTTGACCGAATTTTATTGGTTGCAGTGTATTTTGGTGGCCCAATGTGAAGTTGCCACGTGGCCCAACTAGAGGCCACCACGTGGCGCCTCCACATTGGATAAAAATTTGTTAAAGGTTGAAAGGCCTTGGTGGGAATCAAACCGATGACCTGCCATAACAAACTCCAAAGCCTTACCATCTCACATACAGGTGGTTCTCAACCATAATGATTGCCACTTATATTTGAACGACATGTATGGGCACGTTGGGAGGAGGGCTCGAGCGGTGAGCCCTGACCCCTAGTCGTATTGCACCCACAGAACCTGTTGCAGAGGTGGACGGAGAAAAGGAGCGTGGACCAACCCTAACTCCTAGTCATGTTCACAGCCCATGTTCACTTAGTCATGTTCACAAACCCACATATTTTAACTATAAGAAACTTTTTATTATTAATACTCTCTCTCTCTCTCTCTCTCTCTCTCTCTCTCTCTCTCTATATATATATATATATATATATATAATTCGTGGACATGGTTGCAATATTCATGCATGAGTTCAAAATATATTTTCACTACTATTTTATTCTTAAGCTTTGTAGGAAAATTATCCAAAAATAAAATCCTTGAAGATAGCTCATACTCTAGTTAATACCATATTTACCATAATTTAATTTCCACTGTAATTTGAATAAATCTTTGTGTAAAAAATGGATATGAATACCTAACTAGAGTTACTTCCATCACTATTTATGTGTTCATTAACACTTCTGTAAAAGTAAAACTATAAATGTTTAGTTTTATTAATGATTACTATCCACCAAACAAGTAATTTGTCAAGTTCACTTCTCAAATTGTTTTTAATTGCCAAAACAAATCTATATAAGATTGTAAGCATATTTATATAAAATTATATTTTACTGTTGAGTGTTATTAATTTGAAATATATATAAATAAGCATAAATATTCAATTTCTTAACTATCCAATTTTGTAACTATATGAAAAATAAAATTAAAGCAACAATCTATATAAGGTTCAATTTTCCAATTAAATGTTATTCATTTAAAATAAAATATATGTAAATAATCGTAAGTATTCAATTTTGTAATTATGAAAATAAAATTAGCACTTCAATATATATAAGATTCTATTTTCCTTATTTATTAATTTAAAATGTATTTAACTAATAATAAATATTCAATTGTATAACTATCTGAAAAAGGGAGCCATAGTTTAAAATATATTTATCAGAAAATAAAAAGGGTGCCATAGTGAATGGCCTTTCAGAAAAATCACTGTTGTTCTCCATTCGACCTCTTCATTCATCTAAGGCCAAGATTAATGAAAACCCTCTACCTATTCATTCATCTAGGGCCAAGAGTAATGAAAACCCCAAAAATAACAAAAGAAAGACCAAGAGACTGGATCGTGCAGAGGAAAATTTACAGCAAAAGGAGGCAGAGTACTCATCCAGAGAACTGGGCATCACTACAAATACATGGGTGCAACCTAACGTGAGTGGCGAAGGACTAGCAGCTCATGAGGGGGACAGTGCTGCATTCATTGATCACCGTGTATTTATATTTGGAGGTTGTGGAAAAGCTCAAGATGAATTTGAAGAGATATATTATAACGATCTTTACATACTAGACACAAGTAATCCACTATGTTGTTAGTCTCCTCTATTGTTTATGTAGGGTTATGAAATTTAGTCAGTTTTTGAAAACTTCATTTTATAAATTGATTTTTGGATGCATGTTTATGTTCCCTTTGATGGTTTATTGTTGGATTATTTTACATTTATGCAGGTTGGTTACCATAGAAATAACATAGCACATACTGAAATTTAATTACATTGTTGGCAAATCTATCTTTATATTGGTAGGACGTATGCCTTTTTATATATTTTCCTCGTTCTTTTCTTCTTTTAAGATTGTGCAGTTTAATTTTTTTTAAATTTTAACCATCTCTTTCCCAGTTTCTTGATGTTTTGGTTCTACTTTATGGTTACTTGTGGCATTAAGGCTTATTTATCATTTTCTGTGTGGAAATAGGGCCAATTTAATAACATTTAACTGATTAATAAATGACTCTGGCTGTTGAGATCTCAAAGAGTTTTTAGATCTATGGTGAACACTTCAGCAAACCCTAATCCAGCCAAACAAAAAACTTAACAAAAAATTAATAATGATCACACTAGAGATGAACCTATCCCATGAGCTTGAAAAACTTAAAAATAAATTCAACACAAGATTGAAAAGTTCAATGTCCAAACACAACTGCTTAAGAAGATCATAAGGATTTTTAAGATTTACAGTAAACACTTCAACAAAGCCTAATGTAGCCAAACAAAAAAAAAATTAACACTTTAATAATGATCACACTACAGATGAATCCATAGCATGAGGTTGAGAAAGAAATCCAACATGAGAGAAAAGATCACCATCCAAGCACAAGAACTCAAGAAGAGAGTGTTATAGGTAATTTGCTCCGAGTATTTTTTCAAGTAAACAACTTGAATAAATGATTTACTATCGAAAATGTAGCGAGCATGGTATTTTGGCTTGTGCCTTAGCCAGTGAAAACCTCGAATTGTCCTCATGAGTTAGACTCAAGTTAAGATGAGTTATTTCCATTTTACTGGAATAATCATCAAGTTAGCACGCGTAGAGTTGGAGCTTCAGTTATAAGAGAAGTTTTCATCAGTTTAACTATAGGATTGGGTGATAGTTGTTAGTTCAGTTAGAACATGTTCGGGCTTCAGTCTTGATTGAAGGACGAACGAGTTAAGAACTCCAGTGTTGATTAGAGGAATAAAGAGTGTGACTCTCAGTTAACTCGTCAATCAACAACTCGAGCTCTAAATATGAACTAGCCTAATTTACTATTTAGCATGGATCGAATCTATAAAGGGAGGATGAAGACACGAGGAAAGGAAAATTTTTTTATGCACAAAGGTTTGTGTGAAAAGAAAACTCATGAGTTTGTGAGAGGAGTCTTGATTGTGGAGAGTGCAGGAATTGTGTCCCAAGAAATAGGAGGAACAAGAGCACTAGGGAATAGAAGATTGATTGCATGTAGAGCTTGTGTTATAAGCAATATTAAGTCACAAGTGTGCAAGATTAAGAAGAAGAGAGCAGGGTTTGCAGAGCAAGTCAAGGCGGCAACAGAGGATCAATTGTGTGCAGGAATCGAGATCAAGTTGTGATCAAGGAAGGCCAAGATCAATTGTACTAGCTGAGATTTTTGTGAGAAGCGGAACACTTTCTCAAGAGAGACAGATTGCTTTGTAATAGATCCAAGTGCTCAATAATAATAAATAAAGTAGCCACATCAAGCAAGAAGGTTTTCCCTGTTGGATTTCCTAAAAAAATATAAGTGTCTTTTGTGTGACTGTTATTTATCTCTGTGACTGTCTTTGTTGAGAAATTCTGAGTTTAAGCTTGGCCAGATGCTGCATAGAGTATTTTAGTTGCATTTCCTAATCACACACATTCCAATATACCAGGACAAAGTAAATAAATAAACTTACTTCACCAAGCATCATCCAAGATCTATCATAAGCATCCATGAAAAGAGATCAAATACATTCCAATTGCACCCAATAAAAGTCACTCAACTCTTCCATCCATAGCCAAATTGTAAGAGAGAAAAATCACAAAAAATTTAGACCTTCTAAGAGATTTCTCCCCCAAATCCAACCATGAGAAAATGAAATGAAAGCACCTATATTTATAGAGGAGGTGCTCAATTTCCCCTGCAGTGAAATATTATTTTTCTAAGCTAAAATCCCCAATTCTAGCTTAAGGAGGTGCAAAGGCCCTCTTGTACAATTAATTAACGAAAATTACATGAATTTATGGGAATTAATGCCACATGTACAATTATCAAGGGGAATGATCCCTCACAAAGTTCCCCTCTCCACAAATGAATGGGATGAAGGGCTTGTTCGCATGGCATCCAACCTCCCAAGGCCCATCAATAGCATACTTATCTAAGGCCCACCAAAAGCCTCTAAAGTGGGCAGACAACCCAAAAATTCTCCTCCAAGGTGGGTACTATTATCACTCTGTAATTAGCAAGATTGGCAAAGTTCAACTGCAGAGGTAACATCAAACCGCTTTGGGATTCAAGGATCTAGCCCTCCTGAATCCAGAGAGGGATCTCTCTATAAATGAGTTCAAAGATGTGATCTTTAAAGACTGAAATTATGATATTAGGCTAGTTATGAAGAGCATGGGTTTGTTTTGTTTGTTTTTGGTTGGGCAAATACATGGTGAAGGTGAAATCAGTTCAAAATAAAGGGTGAAGATGCCTGCAAATGAAGGAATGTTTCAGTTGACAGCAAAGGACAAAGACAACTTTAACCCATTGGGCTATGGAGTCATAGGAGGATTTAATTGGATAGAAAATTCAAGAAGGATCCATAGAGCAAGTCATTTACATCAAAGGATCTCTTAAGGTGATTAATGGAGTGAAACAAATAGGAAGTGAAAGACTTAAACAAATGAAAAAACAAAGCACAGTCTAAGATCAAGTAAGTACTTTTAAACTAGCTTGCTTTCAACATGTACTTAAGGAGAAACATAAAAGTATTTCTGTTGATCAGATAAGTGCTTTTAAACTAGCTTGCATTGAAATACTTTCCGTCAAAAACATCTAAAAAACAGTTCAAACAGCTTAAGATCAGGTAAGTGCTTTTAAACCAGCCTGCTTCAGCATATTCGATAAGGAGACACAGATGATAATCACAAAGAGCAATCTAGATCAGCTAAGTACTTTTAAACTGCGCTGCATTGATAAAATCCAAGGATAACAAAGAGAAAATTCATCTCAAAGAGCTATCTAGATCAGGGAAGTAATTTTAAACTAACCTGCATTAATAAACTCTTCAAAGAGGACATTCAAATGAAGAAAACATAGAAAATAAAGCTTTCAGTGAGAGTAGGGTACCATGGAGAGTATATCCTAACTCTATGTTTGCTGCTCTTTATCATAGAAAGTGAACAGAGTGAAAACATTAAGTAAAACAACAATTGACAGTAAGGAACACATCACCATTGACATAGTTTCAGAATTCCATGAATCAACAGCTTGTATTGATGTTCAAACCAGTTACAATCAGCAAGCCCGGTGGGTCTCTACAGCTTTGAACTTCTCATATCAGCTTATGTATCCTTCAATTACAGAACAGAGCATCAGTGGCTTCAGAATGACTATTACATGCGTTCAAATGTCCAGAGACCAACCTTTTGCTCATCTTCTACAGAGGTATTTATAGAAGAATGAGGCGGTGGTAAACTATGAAAAGATCTATTTGGATCAATTAATACAGAAGATGAATCTTCGGTGCTTTGAGGGCCTCGATCAAGAAATCTACAGGTGTTAATCTGCATTAATTGAGTTACACTTAGGATTAAAATCAGTGGGAAGTATGCTGTCCTTTGAAGCTCAGTGTCATGTTGGAGTGACTTTATTTCTGCTTCCCGAGATGAAATGATCTAAATATATGCTTCTGAACTGTTCTTTAATCTTCTCGAATGGTTCTGCCGACAATTAGAGATAAGATAGCTCAATTAGTATTAATTGTTCGGCGGTCTTTGATCTCAACGAGACTGCAGGTGTCTTTTGGAGCCGTAGAGGGTTCAATTAGCCTCTTCTTATGGCGGTGGAAGATTTCTCAGCTCGACAGATGTCTTCGCTCCTTCCCCAAACACTTTACTTTGCTTGAGATCTGTATTTGGGTCTTCAATCTCCGGTCCTGATATGTTTTGTCTTCGGTGCTGATACTCTTTAACTATTTTTGAATTAAAACAGTGTCTTGTTGATGTGCAGGGGCCGCGTAGGCCTTTATGTGCTATCAATGCTTATGAAACATTGATAAAACTTCGAATCAAAACCTGCAAAATACAAACAATTTGTTATAAAATCCTGCGTATTTGGTCGAGATCTGTGTTTGGGTCTTCAATCTCCGGTCCTGATATGTTTTGTCTTCGGAGCTGATACTCTTTAACTGTTTTTGAATTAAAACAGTGTCTTGTTGATGTGCAGGGGCCGCGCAGGCCTTTATGTGCTATCAATGCTTATGAAACATTGATAAAACTTCGAATCAAAACCTGCAAAATACAAACAATTTGTTATAAAATCCTGCGTATTTGGTTTTACTGCTTCAGAGGCGTAGGAAGAGAGCAGGACCGTTGGATGGCTGCATCCAACGGTGGAGATTAACCGAGAGGAAATTCAAATGACGCAGGAGGAAGAATTAAACAGAACCGTCGATCGCGCGATGAGCAACGGTGGGGGGTGATCTGGGACCGTCCGATCTGGACACGTGGACGGCCCAGATTTAATCGGAGGATCGCAATCGGTAGGTCATACAAAAGCATGCGATTGAAACATTGCGATGCGATTGAGCGCTGTCCATCCGATCAATAGGGAGATGGACGGCTAGGATTAAATCGGAGCAGTCACAATTGGGGAGCGCAAAAGAGGGGATGCGATTGAAACTTGCGATTGTGCGCGGGTCGTTATATCGGGTCTAGATCAACGGTCCCGATCCTTTGATTTTTTGCACCGGCGAGACCCTTAAACTTTGTGAGAAACCCACAAATTTCGAAAAAACACCAAGGTTTTGAGTGGATCGCGCGGAATATATATGATAAGCTGGCGCCCGATTGCGGGGCCACTGGGTGTATGGAGTACCATGGGCCCGGGGCTTTATATAACTAGGGCCAATCGCAATCGGAACATTCGGGCCCGATGTTTCAATCAACCCATTTGTAACTTCTCCGATGCGATTGCGCATCGGTCTTTTTGATCTACCCATTTTTATTTATCACGTGACTTTAAGTTTTTAACTTAAAACTTCGGAAAGTGGGTTTTTGGGTTTACAAAGGAAAATATTGATTGGAGAGGGATTTTTCAATGGTTTAGCGTCCGATTGCGGGCCCACGGGTAAATGAAATAACAATATGATCTGCAGTTTATGACAAAGGGGCTGATCGCAATCGGCATTTTGAAATGGCTCACAAACATGCACACTTGAATCTTTCCGATGCGATTAGCGCTTCATGGGTTTGGCGCTTGGTTTTTATGATGAGGGCATATGGGGGAAGTGGTTTGGAAACTCAGGCCAAGGGGCTTAAACCCTTAATAGAGAAATGGGTTTTTTACACAGATTTTCAGTGATTTTCAAAGGTTTCTGAGGGTTTCGACAGAGTTCAAAAGAAGTTTGGAACTCTGCAAAGGCAATTTTTTATGAAAGGAAGGTTAGGAAAATGGAAAACAAAGGAAAATGATGAAAAATATGAAGGTTAGTCTCTCAGAGGAAAAAGGGGAAAAGAAGGAGGATATTGCAGCAGTCTTCTCATGGAATTTTTAGCAGAATTTTGAGTTTCTGAGAAATAACAGTGAAAACCTATGAACATGAGATCTTCCACAGGCTTCAAGAGATAACATTTGACCAGGAAACTGTTTCTTGAAGGCTGAAAACAATTTTTGGCCACCTTTTGATAGACCAAAATTTATAGGTGGCCAACAGGTACAAGGGCTCCCAATGCCATTGACCAAGCGGGAGAGGGGGACCTTCAAGTTCCTCCACAGTTGTAACAAATCCGCCACTAAACAAGGGAGTTCCACCTCCAAATATATTTCAAAGTGGGCAATAAACCCTTTTTCTCTGATATAGGCTCATGTACCTCCAATAAATGAACCTTCAAATGGTGTATATACCTTCAAATATTTATTATAAGGGTCACAAACCGTTATGAAGTGGGCCCATGGCTCACAAAGCAAGGCAAAGGAATGACCAAAGGGAAAACTATGCCTTGAAGATTACTCCAAGTTTAGAGTGCTTCAAAGTGAACTCATCTGGCTCCTTTAAAGGTGGGAAAACTCATCCTCTAGGTCCTCATAAGCTGGATTGAGCACCTCAATTCTGCCATGTGTTTGTTGTGTAAAGAAATGGGCTCTTCAATAGGCAATCACACATAGGGTGAGAACATTTCTCCTAGCAATGGTCACAAGACTTTACACGCACAGGTAAGCACATCATAAATTTCATTTCATGTGTACAAATCACCTTAAATAAAGGTTGGATCCAACAAAAAAATATGATTTTGGCCCACATTTAGGTTTCTCCCTGCGCCCCCTCCCCCCCTCCCCTTCTTTAATTTTCTTTTCAATTCCAGTGTGCATACCTATATATATTATACACAGGAGAGAGACCTTACACCAATTAATTCTCTTGGGCAACTTCTGCTATGAAATTAGGCACTGTTCTCTGTATTCTTTTCCTCGCTTAAAGTTCCAAGTTAGTTCAGGACTTGGTTTATGATTGCGGACATAATTTTTATGGTGTCCTATTTACATTTGCATGCCCAACTCAAGGTCTCTTCTGAGCCTCTACTTCTTCAGCTGTCAGGGTTCCAAAATATGCACCTATAGCCATCATGTTAGTTGTCTGCCCGAACTATTTTAACTCCAGTGATCATGTTTTTGGGATCTTGAGTTGCTTGATGCTGAGTGTCATTGAAATAGAGTGGGACTGTAATGACTGCATTCGAGACAAACCTCCCTAGATAGGCTTAAAAATTTACGCTCCTCTTGTCTTTGTCAAGATGAATCCTTAATTCTGATATTGTAAATACTGGTTTCCATAACAATACAAACTTCAAAAATGTCTCTTATCCTTTTTTCACTTCTCTCTATAGGAGTACTACTAACATGTGAACAATTCTTCCATCAAACATGTTTGACCCATCCACTATCCCTCCTCTGGTCCTTGTATTATTGTGCTATCACCCTCCTTGCATGTGCACTACATGGATTCTACAGAGGACTCTTCCAGGAGATCAGAAACTGTGATATCATCTGTTGTTACCTTTCTCATGCATTCAAATTCACCTATCAAACTAGAGCCATTCTAATAATACATTTCCTTACGCTTCAGGAAGTATGGTCCCATGCCAGTATAGTTGATATGTTTCATAATGTATTACCAAAATATATTTAATTGGGATAGCTCCCTTGGTTATCCAATTTTTGTCTTAAACAAAAATGTGGGTAATAATAACTCTAGGCTCTGTTGAAACCACTTATACTATATTATGTTATTTACCTTTAGATATGTAAGATGAATGATTATCTCACTAGTTTTCATTAAGATGATTGTTGTGGAAAAATTGGTTGCCTTCACCTCATTTGTGAGTTTAAGCCTGGCCAGATGTTGCATAGAGTGTTTTAGCTGCCTTTCCTAATCAAACACATTCCAATATACCAGGACAAAGTAAATAAACCAACTTACTTCACCAAGCATCGTCCAAGATCTCTACCATAAGAATCCATGAAAAGAGATCACAAATATTCCAATTGCACCCAAGAAAAGTCACTCAACTCTTCCATCGATAGCCAAATTGTAAGAGAGAAAATTCACAGAAATTTTAGACCTTCTAATATATTTCTCCCCCAAATCCAACTGTGAAAAAATGAAAGAAAAGACCTATATTTATAGAGGAGGTTCTCAATTTCCCTCGTAGTGAAATATTATTTTTCTAATATAAAATCCCTAATTCGAGCTTAAGGATGTGCAAAGGCCCTCTTGTACAATTAATTAACAAAAAATACATGAATTTAGGGGAATTCATGCCACATTTACAATGATCAGGGGGAATGAGCCCTCACAAAGTGCCCATCTCCATAAATGAAGGGGATGAAGGGCTTGTTGGCATGGATCCAGCCTCCCAAGGCCCATCAACATCATAGCTTATCTAAGAAGTCTTTAAATCTACCGACCAAAAGCCTCTAAAGTGGGCAGACAACCCAAAAATTCTCCTCCAAGGTGGGTAAAAGGGCTCCCAATGCCATTGACAAAGTGGGAGAGGGGGACCTTCAAGTTCCCCCATAGCTATAACAAATCCTCCACTAAATAAGGGAGTTCCTCCTCTAAATGTCTTTCAAAGTGGGCACTAAACCCTTTTTCTCTGATATAGGCTTGTGTACCTCCAATAAATGACCCTTAAAAGGGTGTATAGACCTTCAAACTATTTATTATAAGGATCACAAAGCCGTTATGAAGTGGGAAAATGGCTGACAAAGCAAGGCAAAGGAATGACCAAAGGGAAAACTACACCTCCAAGATTCCTCCAAGTGTAGAGTGCTTCAAAGTAAACTCATCTAGCTCCTTAAAGGTGGGAAAACTCATCCTCTGTGTCCTCATAAGCTGGGTTGAGCACCCCATTTCTTCCATGTGTCTGTTGTGAAAATAAATGGGTTCTTCAGTAGGAAATCCCCCATATGATGAGAACATTTCTCTTAGCAATGGTCACAAGACTTTACACGCATTGGTCAGCCCATCATAAATTTCATTTCACATGTGTAAAAATCACCTTAAATAAAGGTTGGTTCCAAAAACAAAAGCTAATTTTGGCCCAAATTTAGGTTCCCCGCTTTCTTTAATTTTCTTTTTAATTACAATGTGCATACTTATCTATATTATACACAGGAGAGATACCTTACACCAATTAATTATCTTGGGCAACTTCTACTATGAAATTAGTATCTGTTCTCTGCATTCTTTTCCTCCCTTCAGGTTAAAGTTAGTTCAAGATTTGTTTTATGATTGCAGGCAGAATTTCTGTGGTGTCCTATTTACATTTTCATGCCCAGCTCAAGGTATCTTCTGAGCCTCTACTTTTGTAGCTGACAGGGTTCCAAAAGATGCATCTATATCCATCATGTTAGCTATCTGCCCAAATTCTTTGAACTCCAGTGATCATGTGTTTGGGAGCTTGAGTTACTTGATGCTGAGTGTCATTGAAATAGGATGGGACTCTAATGACTGCGTTTGAGATAGAACTCCTTGGATATGATTACAAATTTACACTCTTCTCGTCTTTGTCAAGATGAATCCTTAATTCTAACATTGCGAATACTGGTTTCCATAAAAATACAAACCTTAGAAAGGTCTCTTATCCTTGTTTAACTGCTCTCTATAGGAGTACTACTGACATGTGATCAGTTCTTCTATCAGACAGGTTTGACCCATCCACTATCCCTCCTCTGGTCCTTGTATTATTGTGCTATCACCCTCCTTGCCTATGAACTATATGGATTCTGCAAAGGACTCTTCCAGGAGATCAGAGCCTATGATATCATCTGTTGTTACCTTTCTCATGCATTCAAATTCACCTATAAATTTAGAGCCATTCTAATAATACATTTCCTCACTCTTCAAGAAGTATGGTCCCATGCCAGTATAGTTGATATGTTTCATAATGTATTACCAACATATATTGAATTGGGATAGCTCCCCTGGTTATCCCATTTTTTTCTTAAACAAAAATGTGGGTAACATTACCTCTAGGCTCTGTTGAAACCATGTATACTAGATTCTGATATTTACCTTTAGATATGTAAGATTATCATTGGTCTGCATTAAGATGATTATTGTGGAAAAAGTGGGTGGATTGACCTCATTCTTGAGTTTAAGCCTGGCCAGATGCTGCATAGAGTGTTTTAGTTTCCTTTCCTTTTGCAAAGTTGCTAATTGACATGTCTGAGAAAGTAACTTTGTAATAAAATAAATATAAGGCCCAAGATCTTGCATGAAATACAATGCCAAAATTTTCTTGGATCCATTTCAACCACCATCAGGACATAATTAAATTGGCTTTTAGCATGCATTTTTTATTTCAGATTTAAAACAAACTTTTTCTTTCCAGATGAGCTTTCATAAAATTTGGTTCTACCAACTATAGTTTGCTTCATCAATTTTTACAACAATTAATTCTATAGTGGCTGCATTCCAACAAGAAACCCATTCAAAATCTTTAATTTGTTGAAGCTACAGGTCCTACTAATTTCTTTAGGCAAGTTTCACTTTTATTTGACTCATTACTGTATCTTAAATCAGTGGGGATTGGCTTAGAAACATAGAGATTTTATTCTTTCTGGTGCCCTAATCCTTTAAATGGTTAAAATGAGTCCATGGCTTCTGGGAAGGATGCCAAAAATAGAAATGAATAGCCACCTTTGACTCTGCCCTGTTTGATTGCAGTGGTTGTTGCTTTCTCCATTTGTGTCCAGACCTGCTGTTACTAGACATCCTGAGTGCTATGTCTATCCTCCTTGCCATTCCATTCTATTTGCTTCATGTAATTGAATGTGTCACTTTTGAATCTTTCTCCCTTTGAGTCAATATGAGCCTGAGTCCTCCATCTCCCATCTCCACTTGATTATGTTGGTTGGTTGCCTGGTATGTAGTGAACAATTTTGGAGAATCAATCAGTTCCCTGTTGGGACTTCCAGCTAGCACAACTATGAGAATTAACCCTTGCATTGGTACATCAACAACATTTAAGTAGAATAAATGTTGCATCATCTAGGATAACATGCACTGGGAGGATGATTTATCTGCGTTCTTTCTTAAACAATAGAATATTCATAATCATATATGATCTAAACTAAGTTCCAACTAGAAGAGTATTTTATGTATGCATTTTTAGTTTTAACTTTGAAAATGCTTTCGAAACTAAATGAAATATACTTTACCTCTTGAAATCAGTAATTTTAAGACATGGTTCTCCCCATATTAATTTTATTGTTGCTAATAAGTGGTGAATTTTAGCAACTTTTATGAATGGACAGGTTATACAGTCAGTTATAAAGGGAGATCTAGTGAGTGAAGTGCATCAACAATTTTCCCCATGGGCATCACAGGTTTGTTTCGAAACTGCAATCATTTAGAATCTTAAATATATAAATTGCATCATTATGGATCCATTGTGATGTTGGTAAATCGTAGGAAATTATAATATTGGAGAAATGATTTAAATGGTTTTTCAACTTTTAGCTAGATCTACATTCAAATAGAGCAATAATTGAAAGTATAATTTCTCAATGGAAAGATATTAGCAATTTATAACTATAAAATATAAAACTAGGATTTTCCTTAATGTAAATTTCAATACTTAGAACACTACTTTTTCTGAGTTGTGGGCTTCATTATCTTTAGTGGGAATTCTTCTTTGTTGATTTGTAGAATCCATGGTCTCTCAAAGTGAAGTTTTCTCTGCTCCTAATCCAAAATCAGATAGGCAGGGTTGTCAATCACTTTTTCTCCTTGAATAAATCCCAAGGGGTTTGATTGAACAGTTTATGAATGCTACAACTGTTGCGGAAAATAATCCTCAGTTCAAAGCATGCTAGTTCTAGGGCATGTCTAGGATAATTGGTTGATCCAGACTCCAAAATTTGTCACTTAACCTTCCAAATTAGTGAATCGGAAGCATGTATCTAGTCTTAAATCCTTCAAAATATTCAATAAACCTACCAACATGTTGATTAAATTTTGACTGATCTACGAGAATACAAATTAAATATGTGTGATAAATAAATTAAAATCAATGAATGCAACGAGTAAATTGTCCACATATTTGAAATTTTTTTGCAAGGATATGTGTTGGGGGAGAGTGATGGGGAACAAGAATGGCAGTAGGAGACACAGGGTGATGGGCAGGGAGGATGTATTTATGTGAATGGCAACAAGGGAGATGGATATGGATATTGTGCAGATGCACAAGTCTAGGAGAAAGGGCATAGGCAGAGTTTCACTAAAATGAGGAAAGTTGTTGCCTTGGCAATAGTGGTGACACTTCCCTGTTCCACTGGCCTTATCACCTTGTGAAGGATTTGAGATAGTAGTCCCATTGAATTATTTTGTTCATTTGTGGACATTGAAAATTTGTTTTCTTTATTTCCACATGTGTAGTAGAAAACACTAGTTTGGGATTAAATTCAAAAGCAAAAGTTAGGGCAGATAATTGGTGTGAGATGAGGAAATCATGAAAGTGAAGAATCACAGAACTCAATGCTGCGTAATTTCCAACTTAAAAATAAGGTATTCAAACTACATTCTAGCACTATTGGGATCAACCTCTTTCATTGTTAGTTGTTGGTTGGTCTTCCATGTCTTAATCTTGCAAGTTTGTTGGACATAAATGCATTTTGTACTCAATAAAATATTCAAAATATTATAGTTCCACCGCCTACTCGTGAATGTGGTTGCATTAAATAACGGGTTTAAATTACAATTAGAGAGTCATTGTCAAAACTTCATTTTTCATCTCCATTATTCCAAAATATGATGGTTCACAGGTTGTGTTCACTTGCTACTACTTCCTGTATAATAATCTACCATCCCAAAAACTGGAATGTTCACTTCCTATGCATCCATCTGTAGAGTTTTCTCTTGCCTAAACAATAGATTCTTCCTCAACATTAACTTATAATGGATAGCATGTTAATATTTGACAAGGGTGAATAGGGATTATGTACTTCAAGTAACCAGCATTTTTATGTGAATGCATGTGTTTGTTTGCACTGGTATTTTACTATTTTTACGTCAATTGTGCCCATGTACATGTCTATATGTATGTATCTAGACAAATTGTACAACAAGAACATACTAACATAGAAAAATCCAGCTTATAGATACTAAACAGATAGTCAACGATGGAAGTGTTCCTCTTAAGGAACAGGTAGATATTTATGTTTGTCTGAAGTGATGCCATTATCAATCGTTGAGTGTTGACATTTAAGATTTAAGAAGTTAAACATTTAGTTCCTGAAGCCAAAGGGAAGGAGAAACTGTGTGCAGCATGTGGTGCATGATCATAGTCACTCTTGCTGATTGTTGCAGAGTCCAGACCACCTATTGTCCCTTACTAGTTTTGCAATGCAAATTCTAACTATATATCAAGTATTGTATACCTTTGTAAACTTTTTCTTAACAGTGGGAAAGAATAACCAATAATTTTGTCATCCTTTTTGTAGCTTAATAAATTATAGCTTCACAGTAGAAAGAACAATAACCATCATGTATCATATGAAAACTTAAAATCTACCTACACCAGACGTACCATTAATGAGAAAATAAGACAAGAATCTGCATTGAAATGTTCTGATGTAACCATTAAATACCTGCCAGTAAAATAAAAGGCTTATTCAACTCCATCACCATGGTGGACATCAATATTAACATCTAGAACTCTGGCATGATGTTTAAGCAACTCCAAAATTCCCAGCACGAAGTCATTAATATAACAGAAACCTGATGCCTGACACTTTTTAGCATGGTGAAGACCACCAGACCAATTGATTGCAGTATAAAAAATATGGTTGTTCAGTCGATGAGCAGCATCTTCTTATGAATCAAAGGATATCATCCTTATTAGGCCTCATAACATATATTGATAGTAGCTTGGAGATCCTTAATTTGTGCCAAAATCTTTTGACTAGTCGAATTCTTATAGTTTTGGGTAGATGCAGGAACTTGTATTTTCTCGCTTGAGAGGCAATCAACTTAGAGGGATGATTCCTGAATTTCCAGTTTCTTTTATGCTTTTCTTTAATGTTAGTGGAAACAAATTATCTAGCAACATTTCAAACTTGCTCGAATAATAGCTTCACCAAACCACCACTGCTTTCAATAGATGAGTTTTTCGATAGTTCGCAAGCTCAGGTCACCTTTTCTGCTCTTTATTCATCTCTCTTTATGTGTGGTCTTGGGGAAGCAATCTAGATACTTCCATTCTATCTAATCTCTTTATGTGTGGTCTTTGGGGAAGCAATCCTGTCACTTCCATTCTATCTAAGGGTCTGACGGTGCTTCATGATTTCAAACAGTAACAACTTCACTTGTTTGCTTTCTCCACCACTAATAGATGAAGGGATAATGAAAGGACAACCATCTTATGGATTATTATTAAATGACAACCAATTTTTAGGGAATATTTATAGCTCCCTTTTTGCTTCATAATAGAGATTTCAGAGCTTTGCCTTGAATTTTAGGGCAATCAAATATCAGGGGAAATTCCTGCAGAGGTACTAGGGAATTATAAATCATTGAAGTGCTTAGAGACCTCACAAAATCAAATTAAAGGATCAACATCATTCGCCCTTGGGAATATAACATCATGAACACCCTCTGCCATATGCTATGAGTGCTCTAGCATATATTCCACCATTCACATAGCTTCTAACAATTGACATGTGGGAGCTCATACATTTTCTCATTATATAAATCTCAGCGAATTTTTAGCTCTGGATTCCTCAAAAGTTATAAATTGTTAACCCACTAGTTGAGTAATAATGTAAAATTAAAGTGTTACCCAGTTCAGTAACAATGCAAACTATTGACTGTTAAATATTGACTGTTTTAGAATTTGGCAGTTACATCAATATGTTGTTAATGCTTACATGAGATTCACAATGAATGGAAGACCTGCCAATGAATGGAAAATTAGTTAAGCAGCATCCGCACATGGAAAATTCATAGCGCTTTCATGGGTTTGAATACTAAAGCTTATTTATATCTATAATCACAAAGATATGTTACATTTTTCTAGCAAGAAGGAATTCTTCTTGTCACAATCAGTGTTATCAGAACCAGACGAACCAGATCAGAACTGGCCAGTCTAGACCAATTCACACTGGAAAGAGAGTGAACAGGACTGATAGACCAGTTTCATCCCAAACTAGCTGGATCGACCATTTTGGCCATCGGTTCTGATTTGGAATTACCTTCAGAACCAAGTCATAGTGGTTCACCATCATACCTGTAACCTAAGTAAATGAAAATATGCAATAAAATAGGAGAAAAAGGCCTTTAGGCTTTGATGCTATATGCATGTGCAAAACTTTGCATATTTGGTGTCTAAAAGTTTGGATTTACATTGAATTCTCTCTCTCTCTCTCTCTCACACACACACACACTATATATATATATATATATATATATGATTACACATTTATGTATTTTTAATCAGCATAGTTGTCCAGCTGGTTCTGGTCCAGTCCCAGTCTGGCCCTTAGCCAGTTCCAGTTCCGGTTTCGACAATATTGATCACAACAGGTTTGTAAATGCCAAATATAGCATCACAGCAGCAATAGAACCATATAAACGCCTAAATCCCTTCCATCAAGTCACCATAACTTATGATATACAGTTCCAAATTTCACAAATGAATACCAAAAGAATTTGCACTTACATTGAAATGATAGAATCAAATGAAATGCCAATATCTCGCCCGATGATTGGAGACAACAATCAATTGCTAAATGAAATCTCCACAAGTACCATCATTTTGTGTATTAGAATCAATGACTTTAGGGAATGCTACTAGAAAGTGATGCATGGATCAAAACCTAGAACACAGATAAACCTGGGAATGATGTAAGAAGTGGAAAACCCTTAATGCAGTGGCATATTCGAGTCTAAAACTTGAATGACCACAATAATTGCATAACAGTTTCTAATTATGTCACTGCAAGCATATGGATATTGACTATTTCGATCATTTTCTAAGGTTGTATGGTGATATTCACAACTCCAATGGCAAGCATCTTACCAATGGTGTAACATTGTATGTAATTCTATTGTTCTTCTATATCATTCATTATAAAGTTTGTTTGAGGCAAATACCCAGCTTCTTTCATCTGCCCAGCTAAATTTTGCAACATGGCATAGATCTCCTGTATTTGTGGGTGTGATCTATCTCCTACAAGGAATACGTGTGCCCTACTCTTTACTTCAATCCAACTGCATCCAGGTTCCTTATTTATACCTCTGTCTTTCATTGCTTTCCTCAACTTTAACATGTCCCGCCACTTACCAGCTGTAGCATAAATATTTGACAACATGACATAATTTCCAGCATTTTGTGGATCTAACTCAAAAAGGTGTTCTGCTGCAACTTTTCCTAGCTCCATATTGCCATGGACTTGGCAGGCACCAAGTAAGGCCCCCCAAACAGTGACATTAGGTTTAAATGGAATTTTTTGATAAAATCATATGCCTCATCCAAACACCCGGCATGGCCAAGGAGGTCAACCATATAGGCATAATGCCCTGCTCTTGGTGGAATACAGTGATCTAGAGTCATGGTATTGAAATAATGCCAACCTTCATTCACTAGAACTGAATGGCTGCAAGCAGTCAGGACAGCCAAGAAGGTGACATCGTCAGGCTTCAAACCCGATCGCTTCATTTCTTCAAAGAGTTGGAGAACCTATTTTCCAAATTCGTGCTTGCCATAGGCTGTAACAATCATAGTCCATAAGACCACATCCCTCGGGGATATAAATTCAAACACTTGTCGTGCCTCCTTTATGCTCCCACATTTAGCATACATGTCGACAAGGGCACTGCCTAATACAACATCTGATACAAAGCTACTGGTAGTACGAAATGTGACCTTGTTGGGCTTGATGCCAAACCAAGGCATTTTACAAAAGAGATTCAGGGCTTCCTTACAATTCCCTTGCTCCACATAACCTGCAATAATAGCAGTCCAGGACACCAAATCTATAAGAGAAATATCATCAAATACTCGGCGTGCATCCTTGATGCATTTGCATTTTGCATACATGTCAACAAGAGCAGTCATGAGAACAACATTAAACCCAAACCCACTTCTGATAATGTAGGCATGGACTTGCTTCCCAAGTTCAAGTGCTACTAATCTAGAACATACCTTGAGAACACTTCCAAGAGAAAACTCATCCGGTGTCATGATTTCCTCTCCCATTTGCGCAAAAATACTGAGAACCTCCTCCTCCAACCCACGCCGACAGTATTCTGCAAGCAGAGCGTTACATGAGACAGAATTTTGCTTAGGCATTTTGTCAAGAAATTGGCGTGCATCCTCCAGATTCCCACACTTCGCATAAAAATGACAAGTTTTGTGTTCAGAAAAATGTCTGGTTCAAATGCATCTTTGATCATGCGGGCATGCAATTCATTTACCTTTGCAACCTTTTTCTCATAAATGAAGTCCTGCAATAGGCGACAATACGTATAGGAGTCTATCCAAATGCCTCTTTGATGACCAATATACAAAACATTCAAAGTTCCATTCATTGGTAGCTCTTTTAAGGAACTCCCTCACTCATGAGATTTACAAGGAGCTGGGAAATTGCTAGGAGAATTATGTACTTGTGTTCACAAATCTGCTGGACCACACCCCTAGAAAATATTATATTGATTCTGAGCCTATTGGTGGTTTATCAAACAGTGAAAAATTGGAGCTGCACAGTAGGGGAATTGTTCTAGACTTAGTTTCATTTCTCTATTTCCAAATATTTTAGATGGAGTTATCCCAATAGAGATTGGAAAACAATCCGTGCTTGAAATGCTATATGTTTTAAGGAAATCCCTCACTCATGAGATTCACAAGGAGCTGGGCAATTGCCATGAGCATTATGTACTTGTGTTCACAAATCCTCTGGACTACATCCCTAGAAAAAATTATATTGATTCTGAACATACTAGTGGTTTATCAAATAGTGAAAAATTTGAGTTGCACAGTTGGGGAATTTTTCTAAACTTAGTTTCATTTCCATGTTTCCAAATATTTCAGATGGAGTTATGCCAATAGATATTGGCAAACAATCCATGCTTGAAATGCTAGATGTTTTAAGGAACTCCCTCACTCATGATATTCATAAGGAGCTGGGCAATTGCCATGAACATTATGTACTTGTGTTCACAAATCCGATGGACTACACCCCTGGAAAAAATTACATTGATTCTGAGCCTACTAGTGGTTTATCAAACAGTGAAAAATTGGAGCTCAACTATTTTCAAGGAGATATTCCCGCCGATCTTATCACACTTCCTCGTGTTAAGATTATTTGGGCTCTACAGAAAACTCAAAATGGAATCTTCCCTGAGGGTTGGGGTGAATGTAGTAGCTTGGAGATCCTTAATTTGTGTCAAAATATTTTGACTAGTCAAATTCTTATAGTTTTGGGTAGATGCAGGAACTTGTATTTTCTCGGTTGAGAGGCAATCAACTTAGAGGGATGATTCTTGAATTTCCAGTTTCTTTTATGCTTTTATTTAATGTTAGTGGAAACAAATTATCTAGCAACATTTCAACTTGCTCGAATAATAGCTTCACCAAACCACCATTTCTTTCAATAAATCATACATTTTCTCATTATATAAATCTCAGCAACTTTTTAGCTCTGGATTCCTCAAAAGTTGTAAATTTTTAACCCATTGGTTGAGTAATAATGTAAAATTAAAGTGTTACCTAGTTCAGTAACAATGCAAACTATTGACTGTTAAATATTGACTGTTTTAGAATTTGGCAGTCACATCAATATGTTGTTAATGCTTACATTTTTTTAAGTGATAGCCCTTGAAGAATGGCAGACGAAAAAGCTTGAAGAAGCTAAGAAATGTGAAGCAATGAAAGCTAGTGTGAATTCCTCCAGAGAAGCCAAAGACACTGGTATGTATTTTTTCTATTCAGATTATGTGTGACTTCAACTGATGGCCTGTTTGTTAGTTGTGATGGCATAGTATTTTTTTGTGATATCAGGTTCTTTTCCTCCCTGCTCCTTTTGGTCCACAACTCCCAAATTTGGGCGTGTGTTTATACATTATGTATTGGGGTTCCCATGAACAGAGATGGTGGCAAAAGTATTGGAGACTCACTGGGGCCCTGCGTTGGAGGAAGCTGGATTCTCATTACCTCCTGAAGCTTCAAGCGAGGATAGTAGAAAGATGCTGGAGGATGGACCTGAGATCAGTAATCAATATATGGGAAATCTTAGTTTGGTGTTTTCGCTTTTGTTTTCTTGGGATTTTGACTACTAGGTTAGCATCACAAAATTATTTTGTCCTCTTCACTACATTATGTCTTGAGAGCGTGTTTTACAAAGTATTCATATAGTAGTCTTATCTATTTTTAAGTTTATGACTTGAGGATTATGGTTTCCTGACAATTTCTCTAGGTTCCTTTTTTCAGCATATTTAAGGTTATTGTTATGTTGCTAAATTTAACAATTTTATTACTTACATGCGGGAGAATGGAATTTAGCATTTTGCAGTGAAGAGTTGTTAAAATTCAAAGTATTTTGTTTTAACATCTATTTTCTTTTCCACCTTTTCCCAGGTGTGTTATTTTTGAATGAGTTATATTGTTTCTTTGTTCAATTTGTCCAAGGGCAGCAAGGGTTTGGAGAATCCTAGCTTAAAATGGTGCAATTAAAGCTTGATGCATAGTTTGATATTATTTCTGCAGAAGATGGAATCAAACCTAGCAGGCCACTTCCTTTTGAATGCCATGCAGAACCACATACAGACTATGACGGAGCGACAGTTAAATGGGGTCTGATGCACCATAAAGAAAGTGTTGCATATTGTTGTCAAGCTTGCTTAGACCAATCAAAAGGTGAAAATAAGTGTAACATTTGGGTTTACTGTCCATTTGAACCTGGTTTCTATTCTCCAGATATATATCAGCACAAGCATCAAGAATGTTGGCTAAAGCAGGTAGAATTCTCATGCTTCCTCCAAAACTCTAGCTATAAATTTTAAAATTGTATATTTATTTTTAAAATTGCAATATGTTAAAACATATTAACATGACTGCTTATTTTGTTTAAAATTATGCAAATTCACAAAATATATATGTAAAGGGAGAAAAACAGAAAAGGAAAAAGAATAACCTATGTTTTCATTTAAAACAAAAATCCAATACATATTCATTTTAAGCTTAGATCCAAACAGAAAAGGTCAAAACATCTAGCCCCATTGGAAAATTTTCCACATAAAAAGACACCAAATACTGCCTGAAACATGGATGCTGAGTGAGATATTATCAAATGGCTATCATATAAACCACAAAATTGAAATTTTTTGTTTGTTCTTATTCAAGTTTGAGTTTATTTCAAGACTGCTACAGTCTATGGTCATGTGCGATTATGAATTATATGTTGAGAATTTAAGGGCTATAGATTAATACAAATTCTCTTCTTGATAACTACTTGTGAGCTTGTTGAGTTAATCCTTCATCAAGTAAATTATAAAAGTGCTTATACAAATGTAGAGACAAAATTGATCTTTCCTGTAACTGAGTATTTTGCAATATAGTTAGGAAGGTAAATATCTGATTTACCTTCCTTACTTGAGGTTTCTGACTTTTAAAATTCTTTCCTCAGAGATAACTTAATCATATCCTTTAGTCAATATCTCAATCTTCCAGTTACTTTAGCAATTACTAACCTTTAGTTGCTTCTGTAGAATACATCCTTCGGTTACCTTGGAAGTTGTATCATTCAGCGCTTCCTTTAGATAAGTCTGCAATCAAAACTGTTCTTGTATTTGCTATCTTTCAAACGCTGTCACCTTCAGACTTGTATGTAGACAATATTGTCCTTAGATCTGATTTTTTATACCTTCAAACTAATACGTAGACAATATTTTCCTTAGATCTGATTTGTTATACCTTCAAACTAATACACAATTCATGTTCTTTATTCCACCTTTTGTTAACTTCAAACTTGACTGTAATTGTTACTTAAATATCCGCAGTACATCAAAGACAGATCTACAAATATGTTCTTTATTTTAATGTGTTCTACCCCAGACGTTAACTTAATCTTTTCTCCCTTATTTACGCTGTATTGCCTCAGTAGAATCTGCAAAAAATTCTTCTTTTGCGCGTTTTATAATCTTAGTATCATCCATAGATATGTTCTCTTAACCGCAACATATGTAAGGTATATATAGTAGTTCTAGCCAAGTAATTAAGCCGACCTTATAGCCATTAAGTAGGCCGAATTTAACATTTTTTTGTAGGCTGACTTCATAGGCATATCTTCAATGTTTTTAAGCCATTCTTCTGCAACGTCCTAGAGGGTATTCTTCACGCCTTTTACATGACTATTAATTACACTTATGTACCTAATAGACATCAAGAAGAAGTATATAGACCTATACTAAGAATCTTGCTCATGAAACCCATGAAGCAAGTAAACCAAAAATTCGTTTTATTATTGTTGACTTCATATTTACATAAGTACATAATTACATAGTCATAGTGAATACCTACCTAGTTACACTCTTCAACACTCCCTCTTAACTAGGGAGGTATTCATACAGGTACTCGAAAACAGAAGAAACTTATAAGAAAAATTGAATTGGTAATCGCATCTGTATAGCATTATATCAACCAGCATTGTATTAGTGAAAGGCCTTGACTAACAGTCCCATCTCTTCAACGAGACAATAGGCTTCAATGTTGGCAAGACACATGACTTATAGACACCTTCGTCATTGTATCTCCAAGGTACATACTCCACCTGGGTGTTCCCAAAGTATGACCTTCCTGGACTATTCTTCTCTTGGGTAGCTAGCCCTCAAAGAATATCGGTCCCCAAATAATCTTATCTTGAATGTCCGATCACATTCTCAAAGAGTATCGAATGCCAGATGATTACCCAATCCTCCATTTTGTCTTCCCAAGACCAGAATGATGTGTCTATCTCTCCCTCCTAGGGAGGACCTATTCCACAAGGGAATGTACTCATTATTATACAAAGAATGTACCTAAGCTCATCCTTAGGAATTACCAAGTTTCTTCCAAGTAAGAAACTTACCATCAGGCTCCCTCTTAACCAGGGACCTACAACAACAATGGTGAGACACCCAGTTTCTCATGAAGAATTCCTGTCCTCGATGTCATGGATTTCGGTATTGAGGAATCTCCATATTTTAGCTTCATAGGGCACAAATCATTCATCACTTCCATCCTGAGGCTTGTCAGCTATTAGAGTGATTCAACAGACTTCCTAATCTGGTCCACTATTGTGCCATGTTTCTTTCTTTCGACTCATCTCCCAGGATCATACATCCTTTCTCATGATTATCAGCCCTGCACAAATTCATCCAGATAAACATTTACATATGAATCTTTAAAAAAAAAAGTTACCTCAGTGATGATCTTTCAGCATGACATCTTCCTGTAAGCATCAGAATCATCCATAAAGATTGACACATCTCCTAATTATATGTCTTTCCAAGGGTCTCCTTCTTTTCCAGACTTCCATCAGAGTCTACATATCTATCCAGGAGATCACCTAGTCACATATTATTGCCTTCTAGATGATAACTACCTCTTGAAATGGTTGCATTTCATGATCTCTTCCTCTGTACATTATTGATTCCCAGGAACGTACAACTTTCCTAGTTTCTCGTTCATATACAACCACCTCATATTCCATGAGGACATTGATTTCATTTGTTCGTGCATTTGAGAGATACTTCTCCATAGATCATACTTCTAAGTATAGAAGCCATTACCTGCAACCGTATGGCATGACTACAAAACATCTAATGTCAGCGTATATATATATATATATATATATATATATACCTCATACCTTTTTCCCTTGAGTCATCCTGTAGCAATTTCTCAAGAATGAAAAGCTTCATTTCCTTGGCCTGCTTCATCAATATGTCATCACATTCAGAGATATGTTTCCATGATGACCCTTGTTCTTGATGACTAATTTACATTAGTAATGTTTGTTAGAGAAGTTTTCTTGGAGCTAATTCACCGGGAGAGGTTTTCTTGGAGCTGATTCACCGGGTGTTCTTACCATGCTTAGATCAAGATGCTTTCTTGTAATGTCCAAAGTCTTCCACTTTTTCTAAACTTTCATTTTTCCTGCTTGTCCATCTTATCATCTCTTTCAGATCTCATAGTTGAGATCTTATGAGGATATCCCTTCAATATTTGATACCTTCAATTTGGTGCAAATCAGGTCTAAGTGTCATGACCTTCTTTATAGCATTGAATGGTTCTTTCAACTTATCATATATTCTCTTGATGTCTCCAATCCCGTTATATAGGGATATAAGGACTTTCACTGATTTTAGAAGAATCCTCGAGCCCTTTTATCCTTTTCCATGTATTTAGATGAATCTTGAACTTTGGAGATTTTTCATGACTTTACTTTCTTCAAGGACTGTGACTATCCTCCTTATGCAAGGAATCTTGGTAACCCCACCAGCTTACAGATTTCCCTGCAAAAACAAAGTCATTATACCAAATTTGATAATAGAATAAAATATACTTACTTGACAAGTGAAGATAAAATCCTTAGCTTGGTCGCCTTGATGGTGGTTGATAAAAGATATATTAGTGTTCTTTCTTTTAGTTGGTTCTTGCACTGTGAACTTCATAGGAAAGAATTAAGATTCTTTCAAACTCAATGTAAGCAGCTATTCCGAGATCCTCAAATGTACTATTTCACTGTGTATACATATTACTGTTTTGAACTTATTTTGTGCTTCTATTGTAAATACTTCACTGTACATGTCTCTCACTTCTGTTGACCATTTCTGTGAGACCCTATGTGATACCATCAAACTGAAATGACATACTTCTCATCAAGCGTGATGGCACCAAACGAGTGAGACCTTTCTCACTGTGGTAGCACAAAATAGTGATATATTTTTCACTGTGGTAGTTCCAAATTGTAGTGTCATAATTATCATGTGATTGATTATACCGAGACTGTAGTTGACTTGTGATTATAACACTGAAGATCTTCACTGTAATACAGATTATACTGATATATTTTTGTCACATTGAGCCTTAACTGTAAATACACCTTTATAACTCATTCTCCTCACTGCTGTGGTATCGAAACAATATTATAAGAGTAGTACTGAATTGAGGTAGAGGTAATTTCAACACTGTGATGTCATTGAGACTGAGATGTTACCGAGATTTTGAGGTATTTCTCAAGAAGAAAATTTCAAGATAGTCTGCTCACAATTTTAATGCCTAATCAATTTTGTGGTTTATTTGTGATCTTTCGTGTTGACAAGTGAATGGTTGGTTAGTTTTTAGCTCGTGCTCACATTTTTTGGTTCGTGAAGCTCAAGACCTTTATAAAAAAAATAGGCAAAGTCAAACAACACAAATGGTCCACTAGCTCTCTTTTCATTTGCTAATATTATAATGAAGTTTTATTAGAGGCAATGTTTGTTTGTTTGTTTTGGTTAGAAAAGGGTCTACTCTTGGTTTTATGTGATTTTCAATTTATCGTATGTAGCATGTTGAGAAATGGGAAAGAATAACGTGACATTTATTTTGCAGAAATTGATGCTAAAGGAAAATTTCTTTGACATTGTTGATGTTAAGGTATATGTTGTATAAACTATTTATAGTCTAATATATGTTATATTCTAGTGTTCATTGTCTTTCATTTCTTACATTGCATTGTATTGTCTTTTGTTTTCAGAAAATGAAATCAGTATTGATGGTAAGAAGCATGAATTGAAAAAAGAGAAGAGCAATAACATTGGAGTGACAAATGCAAAAAGAGAGAGGAGAACTGGTCTGGTGATACTCTTAGAGCCAATATCTCGCATAAGACACACATATAAAGACTGATGATCAAGTCTTCGGAGTTGGTGAATTCACTTGTAATTCCTTGACAACACAACGATAATGTTTTGAAGTGATGAAACATCATTTCAGGTGTAAAAGGTAGTCCAACTAATATTAAGTTGGAAACTCATATTGTAATACTTTAACATTTCATATAATATAATTTATGTGGTTGAAATTACTTATAGTTTCACTTGATGTTGTTTAGTATTGTAATTAAAATATGCGACTTTGTGTTTTCATATTAGATGAACATGCACATTGTATGACATTTTTAAATCATACAAATTAATTTATGTTGATTAATAATGAACACAAATAAAATGAATATACGACTAAATTAGTCATTTATAATGATTATTAATGAAAGTAAATGAAATGAATATAAAGTACTAAATTAGTCTTTTATATAATGAATAAATGGCTACTGCAAATGATAAATTTGTGACTACAAATGATGACTAAATTTTGCATATATACGACTATTAGTAGCTAATTTATAGTATCTTATAACATGACTAAAATTTAGTCACATTTCTTCAGTCATTAATTGGTTTCAAACGATGACTAAAATTTGCATATATATGACTATTAGTAGCTAATTTACAGTATCTTATAACACGACCGACATGTTGGTCATAGTTCTTTGGTCATTAATTGGTTTTTTCGGGTGATCATATAGTAATATATTTTGTTGTATATTTGGTCATTAATTGTGACATTTAATGACCAAATCAAAGACCAAATCAATGACTAAATGAATGACTAAATCAGTGACCAAATGAATGACTAAATTAGTGACCAAATCAGTGACTAAATCAATGACCAAATCAATGACCAAATATACAACTAGATAACAAAATTGAGATAACCAATTAATGACTAAGCTAAAAACGACCAAAAGTTGTTCGCATTATAAGATACTGTAAATTAGCTACTATTGGTCACCGACTGAAAAATAGTCGTTTATATGCAAATTTTAGTCGTTTTTTTAGTAACTAATTAGCCTTTTTATACTAGTGGTTGGATCTCGGGGGAGAGATCAATGGTGGTCGGGATGTTGGGAGGGACGGGCAAGTAAGAGAAGGCGGGGCCCAGGCAAACAAGTGGCGGGGTTTCTTTGCAGTGTGGGATTTGGTGGAAGGTGGGGCTCGGGGGTCAATAAAAACGAACAGAGGTGCTTTTTATAAGAGGAGGGGGAAGGTTTATATGAGGTTTTTAATAAAGAGCGAGGGTTAAGAACATTAAAGTGGAGGATTTAATATTTGTAAAGGGGAGGGGTTGTAAAACAAAAGGAGTTTGGTTTTATATTAAAAAACAGAGTTTCAATATATAACAAAGGGTCCCAAAAGGTTTATATTTTGATTAAAAACAATGTAAAAAAGGAGTTTTTACATTGTTTTAAGGAAACGAGGGAAGTTTATGAGGTGAAGGGGTTAAGTGGAGTTTTTAGGAATGAAAGTGGGTGTTCGGGTTAGGGAAAAGGTGGGAATGAGAGGATTAAATACCAATGTGTGTTTTTAGAGTAGGAGAGTTATTTTGGGAAGGAAAACTGAGAGATAGTGAAAGAGGTTTCATGAAGATAATGAAGGCAGTGAGATTTTTGAAGATAGATGATAGTCAAGGAATGCTATCTTCAGCTGATTGTAGAAAATCCATAGTCACCTAGTGACACTGTAGAATACAGGAGATAAAAATGGCTCCAGCTGGGGAGGGCATCTCCTTTAGGAGGTATTAAGAAACTCAGAGTTCATATCTTTGGAATATGTAGACCAGTTCATTGTTTGCACTTGGCAGATTTTTTCATTCTGTAATTGCTGATCTGCTGCTGTTCTTTGTAACTTAGACCTTTAAAATATCAAAAACACTGCTTGCTGCAACATCAAATATACCTACCCATCATAATAATGTAACATTTTTCTTCATTTGGGTGCATTTAGACTGGGAAAACCTTGACATCATTTTTTCTTTTGAAAGCAAAAACTATCTACTTCTACCCTTATATCATCCAGAGGCTCAGATTAAACTGATGAGATTTTTTATTTTATTTTATTTCTCTACCTAATTTAATTATCTGTCAAGATTAAATAGTTTGACAGATTTTCATTCTCTAATCTATCAACAGGAAATTGAAAGCATGATCAAATAAAGATTAAGTAGTTTGATTTGTCATTAGTTGTGGAATTTTGAACAAGCTACACACAGATTTTATTTTTGCAAAGAGTAAAACTAAAAAAAATTAGGGCTATAATATGGAATTTGTCATTCATCGCTCTCTTTTCTTTGGTTCAGATTTGAACTTTTGGAACCAATATCTTTTCCTATCTATCTACTGATAAGCCAAGTTTAAATAGTTTGGAAAATCTTCATTTACTAACTCATCGAAAAAAAAATCAAAATTTTCTCAATCATGATTAGATTGTATGATTGAATAAGACTTCTTTTTCAATAGTAGTGGCATTTGGACTTGCACACTTTTAGAAATATTATTTTTTGGTATGGGGCTTTACCTTTTCTTTTGTCTGCCTTCTTTTCTCCTTTTCTTTGTTTTTTTGTGTTTATTTTTTTAGTCTTTTATTCAAGCAGTGTTATATACAACGAATGAAGTTTTAAACTGAGATTTTTCAACTGAAATAATGCTTGAGCATCCTGCCATTGATAGACCTCCAAATAATTCTGTTCCATCCATTTCTTGTAGGAAAAATGCATTGTTACCTCTTGCTAAAGGGATGATGTATGGACCTTTCCATAGATTGTCAAATTTTCCATGCTTACCTTGTCTTCCCTTCTTGAATCCCACTTCAGAAATTTGTCTCCAATGTTGGAATCATTTGCCTTGGTTCTCTTATCAAAAAGCTTCTTGATGTTTTCCTGCACTTGCTGTGTTCTGTTGTATACTTCTTCTCTGGTTTGCTACAGATGGACCGTTTGGTTTATTCTTCTTTGCATATCATTTTCTTCATACTGTGCTTCTTGGATGAGCTTTATCACTGGTACTCCCAAGCTTGTTGGGAAAACTGCATCTGCTCCATACACTAGCTGATAGTGAGACATTCCAATTGATTTTTTATTTGTTAATCTGTTTGCTCATAGTGCATGTACTAGTTTGCTGTGCCATTATTTTTTGTTCTCTTCTAGAAAATTTTTAATGATTTTTACCAAAATTTTGTTTGAGGATTCTGCCAACCCATTGCCTTGAGGTTAATAAGCTGTAGAATGGCCCAATTAAATATAATATTTGTGGCAAAAATTCAACATTTTCTTGGATTTAAAGGCAACAACATTGTCAGTAATAACCTTTCTAGGAGAACCAAATTTAGACAAAATGTGGTTTTCAAGGAATTTGATGATTACTGAGTCTGTGGCAGTACTAGAAGGAATGGCCTCTATCCATTTTGTAAAATATTGAGTTGCAGTGAGGATCCATTTTTGCTGGGCAGAGGAGACAGGGTGGATTTCTCCAATAAAATATAGGCCCCATTGTTGAAAAGGAGACTCAACATAAATAGGATGCAGAGGTAATGGCAATAGTTTTCTTTTGCCTTCAAATATTTGGCACTTGTGGCAGGAAATTACCATTTTATGGATGTTTGGAAAGAGGGTGGGCCAATAGTATCCATCTCTAAGGATTTTGCTGACAATGGTTTTCCAATAGAGGTGGTCTCCACATTCTCCTTCATGAAACTCATGCTTGATCTTATCTACATCATCCTCAGGCAAAAATTTAAGAAATATACCACTAGCATTTTTCCAATATAATTTTTTATCTAAAATGCAAAAATTTACAGCCTTTAATTTAAGAATCTAGCCTTTGTTTTGGACAAACCAGGAGGAGCATTAAGGTTAAAAATCACATACAATATATAAGCATACCAAGATGAGTTCAGAAATGATTCTTCGATAGGTGGAGTTTCCATCTCCTCTCATTCATCGAATGCATTAATCATATTAATGTCTAGTGCTTGAAAATTTGTTTCAGCCATGAGTTTAGCCAATCATTTCCCATTTATTAGTTTAGTGGGCCTGATTTCCAAATCATATTCTAAAATGACAGCAATCCACTTACCTCTTTTTCCATCAGGATCTTGTGTCAGTATGTCTTTTACTACTGTGTGAGGCACAAATACAATGATGTGTGAGTGCAGAATGTAAACTCTAAAATATTTCAATGCCTTGATTAAGGAAAAAGCTTGTTTCTCCATTATTTTGTATTTCAGAGGTTCATCTCTTAATGCCTTGTTGAAAAATGATATGGGTTGCTCTTGTCATTTTATGTTTTTCTGCAGTAGGACAAAAACAACTATATGTTTTAATGCAAAGGAAAATATGAAGAAATCTTTGGTAAAATCAGGGTTGATCAGAACTGGTGTTTGTGTAAGAGCTTGCTTCACCAAATCAAAATATTTCTTTGCTTCTATGGTCAATTTGACTCCTATTTATATTTTAAACATGTTAGTGATGTTTCTTAGGAGTTCTGCAAGGTTTGGGATGAACATTCTTAAGAAATTTATCTTCCCAATGAAATATTGCAGTTCTTTGATGTTTATTGGATGGTTAATTTACAATATTCCTTCAATCCTCTTTGGTTCAATCTTGATCCCTTCTTCATATATGATATGGCCTAGAAGCTTACCTTCTTGAAGGCCAAACAGATTTTTCTTGGGATTTAAAGACAGGCCATACTTTCTGCACTTTTCAAAGACCTTTCTTAAGTGAGATAGGTCTTCTTCATCAGTTTTTGAGTAGACTGTTATGTCATCAAGATATATCACATTGAAGTAACCTATTTCTTCTGAGAAAACAATGCCCATTTCTCTCTGAAAAGTAGCTCCAACATTCATTAACCAAAAAGGCATTTTAACATACATGAAGGTACCGCAAGGTGTAGTGAAAGCTATCTTGTGTTGATCATCTGGGTGTACCAGCACTTGGTTGTAACCTGAAAAGCCTTCTAGAAAAGATATTCTTTTAGAACCTACTACCCTTTGTAAAATGTGTTCCATTTTTGGTAAATGGTAGTTGTCGTTCAGGGAGGTTTTGTTTAAATTTCTGAAGTGTATGCATAGCCTAATTTCTCCTATTTTCTTCCTCATTGATACAAGATTTGAAACCCATTCTGAGTATCTCAGAGGGACTATTATTCCAACATCATACATTTTATTAATTTCTTTCTCAACCAGGGGTAGCTGCATAGGGTTTATTCTGCGCAGTTTCTGTTTAAAGGGCTTCTAGTTTTCTTTGAGAGGGATCTTATGATGTATTATCTCAGTATCATATGACTTTAAATATTCATAGCTACAAGCAAATAAATCAATAAATTCTTTGAAAATCTCAAGATTTATGTTTTATATGAGCTAGCAGTGTTTTGGACAATTTTATCATTTTGGGTTCTTGTTCACTGCCTATATTGC
This sequence comes from Pinus albicaulis, assembly GCA_034641835.2. NCBI lineage: Eukaryota > Viridiplantae > Streptophyta > Pinopsida > Pinales > Pinaceae > Pinus > Pinus albicaulis. The sequence goes on along the minus strand of MU968411.1, from coordinate 63,564,088 downwards.
ACTCTTCTACTTCAACTTTAGTGGGTTCCATTTTTGGCTTCCTAGCAACATCATTAAAATAAAAAAGTTCTTCTAGAGGAACTAGTCCCTTTGGAAAATTATCATTATTGGACTGCAACACTTCAAAGTCTTCTTTTTCTAAATTTGTGCACAATTCTGTTTTATGTGGGTGTTCTTTTGTTAATATATTTATATCAACATTACGAGGAGGATTTTTTTTGTAAGCTTGTTCCTTAGCATATCAGTCTTCTTCATGATCTGAGTCTAAATTTGGCATTTCAAACTCATTTCTAGACTGCAGGAAATCTTCTATCTATTTATCTCCTTCAAAAACTTGCCAGTATTTTATGTTATCAGGGACTGTTGGTCTATATTTGACTTGTACTATGTATTGTTTGCTATGATAAGGTTTTTGACATGTACTGGCTGCAAAGGCTAGACCATTGGCAAGAATGTTTTGATTTCTAGGGACAAAGGTAAGATCATATTCTGTGAATGTTTTCAAGAGGTCAAGGGCATCATCCCTATATTATTTTAATCTAGGATGCTTAGCTGTGTAATCTCCCTTAATCTGACTAATAAATAGCTCTGAATCTCCACGGGTAGTTATCCTCTTAGCTCCTAATTTCTGCAGTAATAGTAGCCCTAGGAGGAGTGCCTCATATTCAACTATGTTATTTGTGCATTGAAATTTTAGCTTTTATGAGTGACCTTCTGCATGATTGTTCTCTGTGTTATGCACCCATATAACTGCTCCCGAACCAATCTTGCCACAAGAACCATAAAAAATCATACTCCAAAGAGGTTCAATTTCAGATTTATCATTATGTTGGTCATTGTGGTTTCCACTATGTTTGTCATTGTTTTGTTCTTTGTGGTCTTCGCTATGTTTTCTGTTATATTCTATTTGGGCCACTTTTTTTAAATGTTCTTCCTCCCTTTTCTCTTATTGTTCAGCTATTTTCTCATTTTATGTCACTTTTTCATTAACGTTTTCATCATTGTAAAGGATAAATGAATCAAGGTCGGTGTGGATGGAATAAAGAAGGGAGTTGTCTAGCTTTTCTTGACTGCTAACCATGTATTTCATGTGAGTTTCCCTATATAATCTTCTTGGTTGACTGAAGACAGGTATGGTAGCATAGGTCATGTCCATTTGGAGGGTACCTTGGAGTTTAGCTCCCCATGATCTTGAAAGGAGCATACCATATTTAGGAGGAATATCAGCCACTACAATATCCATTACTAGGCTCTTGGCTGGTATTTGTGCTAGATTAACACATAGATCTTTGATTAGGCCTAGACATTTAACTCTACTGGAATCAAAAGAGTATAGATATTTGTATGGTCTAGTTATCTCAAGGCCTAGTCTTTCCATTACTAAATTTGGCATGAGGTTGTGTCAAGCTCCTGAATCTAACATGGCATTATGGAGAATTTTATCATGGATGTTTAAACTGACATAAAATGGAGGAACACCTCCCTCTTGAATTTTACCTTCTACTTTAGGTCCAAATAGAAGTTCAGGTTTGTCATCATTTAAATTTAAAGAATCAACATTTTATACTATGTTTAAAGATTTCAAAATTTGGGATATATATACATCTTGAGTGACTAATTCAGTAGGAGGAATAGAGATTTTAGTCTTGGAAATTTAATTCTCTATACTGAAAGGTGTCTGAGTTTTTGAAATGTTCAAATCAGATTTTTCAAACACTTTTTTCATAACAATTTTAGCTTGCTAGTTTTTATTAGGGAACTCAGTTAAAATAATTTTATCATGGGCACTAGCTGTATTTCTAGTGCTGGTTTGGTCACCACTTTGTTTTCCACTAGGTTGGCTATTTTTGTTTTTAGTTTTATTAGAACTTTCAACCATTGTGTTTGGATTTTCTGCTGTCTTTTTAAGAATGTTTTCAGGGATCTTCCTAGCAGAAATTTCAGAGTTCTTTATTTTTGGAGTATCTTGGTTTTTCTTGGTTCTGAGGTCATATTGTCTATGTACTTCCATGATGGCATTTTCAAAGTCTTGTTTATAGTCTTCAGATTCTAGGCTTTCTTCCTTATTTGGTGTAGATATGCCTTATTCTTCCTTAGTGAGGAAAAAAATATCCTCATTATTTACTCCAATTAAATTTATGTGACTTTCCTCTGTTTCTTCAATCACCCCTTCATCCTCATCAGCATATTTTTCTTGGAAAGGAGGCCTAATTTTCCGATGAGGACCTCTCTATCTTATTTGATGGGGATTTCACCTAAAATTTTGGTTTTGGTTCTGATTTTGATTTCTGTTTTGAGGAGTTGTTTGGTTTTCTCTAGGATAAGCTCTCTCATTCATGTTTATTCTCTCCATCATTCTCTCCATGGTTCTAACTAAGTTATCAATCTTAGTGTCAGATGATTAAGGTGCAACTTCTTCCCTATATGTAACCCTCTTTTCATTTTTCATTCTAGCTCTTTTGGCAATCAGATTTTCCTCTACACTTACGGCTCCCATTTGCATGTCTTCTAATGTGAGGGGTTCTATTTCTCTTGATTGATAGGCCATTTCTGGATCAAATTCATCAGGAAATTTCATTAGGGCTAGACCTTGTGGAGGTTTCATATGGACAGGGAGGGCATTATATACTATTGAACCTAGTGCAATATTCTTGGATACCCTCTCCAACATTTATCTTAATGTTTTCATACTCTAATAAGATTTGGAGAGGGTTCTTCTTGACTTCCCATTTGTTTAAGAATAATTGATGAAAAGTAGGGAGGTCATTTATGCTGTTAGGGGTTAAGACTTTAAACCATTTTCTTACTTCTCCCCCTAAGCTTTGAGAAAATATTATGAGTTTAACCGTTTCATCATCTATTTCTTGTGTGTCAAAATAGTTATTCATTTTTTCCACATGTTGTTGAGCAGTAGAACTGATTGTATCATATAAAGGAATATTGGATTGATAGTCCTATGGTAGAATAAATAAAGGCAATGGTAGAACTAGTGGAGCATACCATGTTACCATGATCTGTGGTTGTGGAAACAAAGGAGGGTTAACAAGAGAAGGGTTTACAAAAGGAGGTGAAGGGTTAAATGGAGGAAGGTGAATAGTGGGGGATGAGGTTAATACAACATAATTATGCTGTAAAGCGAATGGGTCTAAAACTCTCTTAGTTTTCCAATTCTGAGATATAATCCTAGACAAGATTTGTTCTAGGGGTGAGTCAGAGAGGATATTCTGCAAGTCTTTAATATTTTTAGCTAGGGAGCTTGATTTGTGGATAGGTTTGATAACAGTTGGATTTTTAGATCTAGGAGACTTCCTAAGGATGCTTTCAAGATTGTCAACTATTGCAGGAGGATTTGGGTCTGGATGAGTACTGGTATAGATTCTTCTAGAAGCTGGAATTTGGACCCAAAAAGTCAGAGAGGTCTAAAGTTTATAACAGTTTTGAAAGGTGAACCAATCTATGAAAGAAATACTTAATCCACAAAGTATTATTTACTGGGTTTTGTTTGAGGTTTGATGATAAAGCAATTTTCCTAGTGAAGTCTATAGCGAACTAGTGGAGTCAGTAGGCCTACTAAAAACCAGTGGAGTCACCAGGTGGAGGATTTTTAATTGTTTTATGGCTGGCTGTTGTCCATCATCAGCAACCAGGTACCATTCTTGGCTAAAAATTGATTCATCTAAGTTTAAAATTAGGTTATATGAGTTATTGAGGTGATATTAAGCTGCCTTATAACTCAGTATCCCCAGTATGGTCGCCACTATGTTGGTTTCCCATGATTTGCAAGATTGGCAAGAAAAAACTCTGTAGGGAACCACATCAAACCACTTTGGATTCCACGGATCTAGCCTTCCTAGACTCAGAGAGGGCTCTCTATATGTAAGTGTTTGTAAATGATATGTATTTATGTTTTTGTTTTATGATTTTAGGCTAGTTATGAATTTCTTAGGACTATTTGTTTGTTTGATTGGATTGGTTGATAGATAGACTAATGGTGTGATTAATTGATGAAGTGTTTTAGCTGAATATATATACCATGAGAAACATTAATCCATTGGGCTATGGAGTCATAAAAGGATTTAATTTTTCATCAACTCTGTAAGGGTTTTCATAGGGCAGGCTAACTATATCAAATGGATCTCTTAGATTATATGGAATATGAAATGACAGTAAGTTATGAAAGCAAAAAAACTAAAGGGCAATTAAGAATCCTTTAACTTTACTTCAACAAGAAAAGTCTTTTAGGTAATTGTTTAAGAAAAACCAAAGGATAGGGCATACCATAGAATTCTTTGGCCAGAATCTAATAAGCAAACCTTTTAGATAACAATCCATCAATCCTAGAATTACTTTCAAACAAAGAAAACATTTAAGATAACAATGAGTGCAACTAAAGAGCAAGATAAACCTATCTTCTTTAATCAAACACTCCAAAGACCTTTGTAGAAACAATTTAAGGCAAACCAGAGGACAGGGCGTACCATAGACTTCCCTGGTTGGACTCTACTAAGTATAATTCAAATAAAAGGCCTTAAAAAAAATATTTCAAGCTACACAAAAGGACAGGTCATACCATAGACTTATTTGGCTTGAATCTATTAAATCATTTCCAAGACAACAAGCTAGGTGGAACCAGAGAGAATTAAGAATTCTCTAATACGACCTTGCAGAAGAAAACATTAAGATAAAGAAGGTAGACATAATTAGGGTGCCAAGACAACATATCATAATCTAAAATTTGTTCTTTTATCAGAGAAATAATGGACAGAATGGAAGACAACAGGAAAACATTGACACAGAAGGATAACTTCACCATTAACATATCTCAAGAATCCTGTGAAAGTGCTTGTATTACTGATGTTCAAAATAGTTACATTACTCCAGTACAACAAATCTATGCAACTTAGAGCTTCCTCAAATCTAGTCTAGCAGCCATCAACTAATCAAGCATCCAACAAATCCACCAACTAACCAACCAAACAACAATAAAAATGAATGATACATGCAATATTTATCTGCAAAATGAGGAGGTGATCCTAAGTTAGGGTTTCAGATGTGTATTTATTACAGAGTTAATGATTTTTTGACCTTTTAGACCATGCAAGGCCTAAGGTAAAAATATCTGAGACTGACTCACTGTAATAATAACTCCTAACTTAATTTCCAGGCTAAATTTGGGATATGTTTGACGTTAAGGCTTTCTCAATATATTTTACAATAACTGTTGAGTAGATGAGAAATATCTCTGACTGTCTCAATAACTACTGATGTCTTTATTTGAATAAAACATGTTGTAGGTGTCAAAATATGTCTTTTGAAGAAGTGAATATTTTGGGTTTAGTCATTCGGATCTGTCTTTGTGCTAATATTTGCCTTAAGTTATCCTTTAAGCTCTGTTTAGGTCTTTAAATTTGGATTTATCCTTTAACTGTCTGCCTTACTGTATTTTCCTTTAATTATACCTTTATCTATGATTTGTGACTAATCTTTTTGATTTGTCCTTTAATTCTTGATTTAATCATTAACCCTCTAATCTTCACTTTCACAGTCTTCTAACTTTTTTTTCTTCCTTTTCCTTTATCCCTGTCTGTGTTTAATGCGCAGGAGAGCAATATTTTGGCTCCGTGTGTGTCAATGGCCACCAATGCTCATGATTCATTGGCATTTTGATTGATATTACGCTCCCAGTCCTTCAAATAAAATAAGTTCCTCTGGATCGTCATCCAAATTTCTTATTCAAACCATTTTAGACCCTTGGGATGCATTTCTTGCATTCCTGCCATGAAACCTGTATAATAAAATAATCGATTAGTTTTTAAACCCTGTGTTGAGGGGCTTCTCTGCATTTATTTGGGGTTTTCGGGCTGTCAGAGCGCTATGGAGTTGTGTAACAACGGATCGGGCTTCATTGCAGAGGATGAGACATTTGGAAAGTTTGAACGAAGGTGATGGTATTGGTTTTTGGCGGGAAGTGGTAAGGAAGTTTGTCGTGTGGAGCAGAGGTGGTAAGCTGATTTAGGAAAAAGGGTGCGATTCCATTCAGTGGAGGACGCGTGGCAGATGGAACATGGGCAAATACTGACCATTTCGTAGGGTTTGGGGTTGTTTAATCCCCACGCCATTAAATGTGTGATAAGTGCTGTCGACTGTTGGATCTTGAGGGAGAGATCAACAATGGTCGGGAGATTGGGAGGGATGGGCAAGTCATAGAAGGTGGGGCCTAGGTGGATAGGTGACAGGGTTTCTTTGCAGCGCAGGATTTGGTGGAAGGTGGGGCTCGGGGGTTAATAAAAACGAACGAAGGCGCTTTTTATAAGAGGAGGGGGAAGGTTTATATGGGGTTTTTAATAAAGAGCAGGGGTTAAGAACATTAAAGCGGAGGCTTTAATATTTGTAAAGGGGAGGGGTTGTAAAACAAAAAGAGTCAGGTTCTATATTAAAAAAAAGAGTTTTAATATGTAACAAGGGGCCCCGAAAGGTTTATATTTTGATTAAAAAAATGTAAAAAAGGAGTTCTTACATTGTTTTAAGGAAATGAGGGAAGTTTATGAGGTGAGGGGGTTAAGTGGAGTTTTAAGGAATGAAAGTGGGTGTTCGGGTTAGGGAAAAGGTGGGAATGAGAGGATCAAAGCCCAATGTGCATTTTTAGAGTAGGAGAGTGATTTTGAGAAGGAAAACTGAGAGATAGTGAAATAGGTTTCATGAAGATAATGAAGGCAGTGAGATTTCTGAAGATAGTTGATAGTCAATGAATGCTATCTTTAGATGATTATAGAAAATCCATAGTCACCTAGTGATATTGTAAAATACAGGAGGATAACAGGACCTGATGAAAATAAATATAAGAAATAAGAAGTGAGGGATCTCTACTATGATTGAGATCATATTCTCCTTTAAGTTATTTCTGTTGGTTGTAAAATAGTATGATAGGAAGCAATGTATATTATAGCATCATGATTAAAAAGCATGTTAGGAGATCTTGGTGAATCAACCCCGGGAAAACCCCTCTGATAACATTACTAATGGAAAGAAATCATCAAGATCAAGGGTCATCATGGAAACATAATTCTGGGATGTGATAACATATTGATGGAGCAGGTCAAAAGAATGAAGATCTTCATTCTAGAGAAATTGATACATGATGATTCAAGGGAAAAAGGTATGAGGTATGTATATACATTTATATGCTTACACTGGATTCTATGAAGTCATGTCATATGGTTGCAGGTAATAGACTTTCATATTTAAAAGTATGATCTATGAAGAAGGATATCTTGGTGCACTAACAGATGAAATCAATATAATATGTCCTCATGGAATATGAGGTGGTTGTATATGAACGAGAAACTAGAAAATTTGTTAGTTCTTGGGAATGAAGAATGTGTAGAAAGGAATATGTGTTAATCTAAATAAAGGATGCCAATGCCTATATGAAGATGTCATGGTGAAAGGTAACCATTGAGGTAACTTTTGTTTTAAAATCTCACATGTGTATGTTTATTTGGATGAATTTGTGTAGGGATGCTAATCATGAGAGAAGATGTATGATCCTTGGAGATGATTCGAAGGAAATCAGCATGGAATAACGGTGTATCAGATGAGAAAGACAGATGAATCACTTCTTGGTAGATGGCATGACTCATGAATTAAAGTGATGAATGATCTGTGCCCTATGGAGCTAAAGTTGAAGATTCCTCAATATCGAAATTCATGACATCAAGCGGAGGAATTGTTCATGAGCAACTGGTTGTCTCACCATTGCTACTATAGTGTAGGTTTTAACCCTGAACGGAATTATCTACACACGAATCTTATAACATAAAATAAAAAATAGCGAGAGCATAAAACATAAAATAGATAAACACAGAGATTTTCCCCTGGATCCCAAATCGAGACGACCAGCTTGATATTTCATTATATTCCTTTTAGTGTTACAACACATATATATACATGTCGAAGCATACATAAACCCTAATCCATTAACCTTGGATTAGATCATAACCGTAGTTCCCTTGACCGGATCTACAAAATACCAGGGGCCGAAAACCATCATACCCCAAAACCATGCACAAAACCATGGGCGCGGACCACCCACTGGAAATTAAGGACCAATTTTTTTTGCCAAGGCGCTGCCTCAGACCCCGATAGGGGGGGCTACCACCCCCCTGTGACCCCCCCATTGCACCCAGCGCAAAGGGGGGGCTATCGCCCCCCCTCCTACCCCCCCGCGCGTGATTAGTCATGGAAATAATATAACTCATACCCAAAATTCTCCCACTTGTTGTTTTCTTTCCGTAGGGGGCCACAGGAGAGCTTAGTAATTGGCCCAATTATTCAACACCCATTTTTTCTCTACACCAAGAGAACTTCTAAGTGCTCACAGACTTCATCAATGCATTTGAAACATTCTTCAAAGTGTCCACCTTTACCAGCAACACCCTTTTAGCCTCAACCATATATCTAACAAAGTGATATTGAACATCAATGTGCTTTGTCTTTGAATGATAAGCAGGGTTCTTAGCCAAGAAAATTGCACTTTGGCTATCACAGCCTATCCTTATAGCTTGCTGTACCAACCCCATACTTGAACACAATCTCTACAACCAAACTGCTTCCTTACTTGCATGAGTGGCTGCTATGTATTCTGCCTCTGTAGTTGAAAGTGCCACTACAGACTGTCTTTTACTCATCCAACTGACTGCACCTCCAAATAGGCTAAACACATACCCACTTGTAGATCTTCTTTGGTCCAGATCTCCAGCCCAGTCTACATCAACAAAACCATGAATTTCCAACATTCTTTCCAATCCTGGTCTTCCCTGGTAGCACAAGCCATAATCACTAGTGCCACGTAAATATCTGAAAACCCGCTTCACTGTTGTCCAATGCTCCTTCCCCGGGTTTGACATAAACCTGCTCAATACTCCCACTGCATGTGCAATGTCTGGTCTAGTACAGACCATTGCATACATCAGGCTACCCACTGCACTTGCATATGGAACATGAGACATATCCTCCTCTTCTTCTTGTGTCTTGGGAAACTATTTAGTAGACAACTTTACACCTATAGGAATAGGAACTGTTGTTCAATATTTAACATAAGTCATTGGTTTATTAAATGTTGATAAGTCATGCACCGAACATTATATCAAATGGTGAAATGTTTGAAGAGTGGGTTGAAATGAAACAAGGTAAGAGAAGTCACGTGCCTAAAAGCTAGAGGTGGAAGTAATACGAAAGGGCTGATGTATAAAGTAAAAAGGGTAGCGGAAATACCAAAAGTGAAATTATGTGGTACAAAGAGCGCACAACAAATATACTAAAAGAATTGCCACTTTACGAATATCCATACAAGGGAATGCTGCAGTGGGAATTTCCGCGGGGGTCGAGCAGCGAGAGTGGGAAGAGACCCATGCCCCCACGGAGTTGCAATAACGTGATGTGGTGGGGACCCAAGGTCAGAATGAAGTGGCAAGAGTAGGGCGCGGAGATGTGGTGACATTGCGAAACGTAATGTGGGCCCTTACAACTGGTAGGTTACGTATTTAATTCACTTTTGGGGATGATATGTTTCAGGAATCATATGGTGCATGCGGCAAAGAGGTAAGGTAAGTCCTAGGTGAGCTGGTACTGAGGCCCATACCAGTATTAAACCCGGCACGCAGTGTTCACCTATCTCAACTAACGCCTAATCCCTACATGCCGCGTGCCCCACTGTTAGTGTCCTTACGACACTTATCCTGTTTATTTCACCTCTACCCCTTTTTCCCTCAGAATTACCAGTCTTAGACAGCAGTTTCCCATATTTTACTGCGGTAAAAGTCTCAGGTCTTCCAGTTATGGTATATACCAAGCGGGAACAAGTACCAGGTCTACCCAATCATCACCAGACTACCCTCCGCATCGCTTTCCCAAGAAAATTTACCTACTGTGTAGGTACTTTGTCCATTACATTCCCTCTGTTTTACTTTCGTTTTTCTTTTCAGATTTCATATGTTAGTCATGGGAAGGGGCACACCCAAGAAAAACAAACCAGAGACTCCCTAGGTCCGAGAAACCAGAAACCCTCCCGGGTTCGAGCCTTTCATAGACCAGCAAGCTGGAATCTGCGATCACCAATACCCTTTCCCCATTAGCAGTATAAGACTCGAACTCTTTTCGTGACATGTCCAGAATAGGGATCGATATCGAGTGGTTGTATCAGGATTTTACCATCAGATTACCCCCCAGTCTTCTCGGTGGTCAAGTTTATCTGCTGGCTTAGAGACACCTACGATGAAAACCGAGGCACGTTTACCTCTCCCCAGGGGAACGAGATTCTCTCCCTTTCACCCAACATCATCAAGCAAGCCCTCCATTTTCCCACCAGCGCCACTGACACTCCTTTCAGCGAAGAAGCTTTAACTTCCCAGTTTACTAAATCGCCATGGGAGCATCAAAAAAGCTTCATTTATTCTATCACCAGCAGCCAGGCTACTTCCCTTCCCAGTGCGGAACTCCTCCCATTAAACATGTTTAAGGAAGAAGTGCAGCCCATCCTAGCTCTCATTGCGGGTCTTTTAGGTATAGGCGGGTTGGGGGAAACTTCCAAAGTATGTGTTTTCTTTCTGTGGTTAATGTCTCAGAAGGGGGTCGTCCTGGATATCCTGGGTTACTTATCTGCTAATATTCACACCCAGTTCCAAGAGCTTTCAGAAACCAGTCATTTTCGTTTCTATTCAATGGTGTTCTATCTTTTCCTGTATCAGCATGCGGATAGGTTCGAGCATTTGGGTTTGGATAGGGTATACGAGGTCAATTCTCAACCCCGACCTATTTTTGACTGGAAATTTGCAGTGTGCCAATTTCCAAAAGGGGTGGGTTATTCAAGTTTCCTAAATGATTTCATGTCCATTGCTTACACCATCATTCATGATTCGCCATCACCTAGGGTTTTTCCTGAAATGAAGAATTGGCTGCAAGCTGGTAAAACCCAGAGCACCAGGGATTGGTATCTCTCTAATAATTATACTGAAATTCGGGTCTATGGAGCCGAGGTCGCCCCTTACCTGCTACCCGTGTTTCCCACTCGACGAGTTTATGCTCTGGAGTATATTCGGCAAGCCCTCAAGGCTGACCAGCTCCACTTTGTCCCCGCTAAGAAAGGTTACATACTGAGGCTACCTATCCATATCGACCCATTCGTCATGAATTCAAGACTCGACCTTCCCATTGTTGAGAAGCTTTTGCAAGGCATGGACCTAAGACAGGGGAAAACTTGGGCCTATGATCCTCGGGAGATCATTTCAAACAGAAGAAAGAGGAATAGGTCCGCCCCTTATGTGCATGAACCAAGACAGTTTATAGAGTGGAAGGCTAACTTGGAAATTTGGCCTTTGGTTTCATAGATGGAGACAGATTCATCTGCCACAGGGGAAGAGGAAGGCATCAATAAAGGCCAAGAAGAAGAAGTGGGTCCTTCAAGAGCAGGTTCTCCCGCTCATAAAAAGAAAAAAAAAATCTCAAGTGAAGTCAAAGTTATAGGGGAAGAACAACTGCTTGAACCTTTCATACCATATGCACCACTTGACAACAGCAAGGCCGGAATCAAAGTGTTGAGAGATAGCACCACCTCCTCCGACTTCACTGAGGTTTCACATACCATGGGAGACTATAATACACCAGTGGCAGCCGAAAGGATCAAGAAGAACAGGATAATCAGATATAAGTACAAAGCTGAGCTGGAGGGGTATGTAGAAAAGTATCACACCAGGATTTCCGCCACCATGAATGTGGATACTGAACACCTGGTATTGTATATGGATGAAGCCCTTTTGGACCTTGATACAGGTGCCACTAGCTACCGGGTACTTCAACATGCAATTGACATGACTAAGGTGCCAGCAACTGATATGTGTAACCTGTTTCAGGTCGTAGGTGATATGTTGAAGGACGAGGTAATGCGGGTTACCATCGCACTGAGAAAACTCGAGAAAAAGCATGAACATGTGAGGATTACCCTGAAGAATGAGCAGGCAAGCACCCGCGCCCAGGCAAATCAAATACGTGGCCTCCGGGATCAAATCAAAGGGAAAGAGACTGGGGAAGCAAACCCGCAGGGCTTTTTAATAGACCAATTACAGAAGGAAGTTGCCTCATTGAAAAGAAGAGCGCGCATGTCGGCCTCCCAGCATGTGCAGACAGCCGAGTTGGCGCAAGTGGAGAAAGAAAAAACGGAATTGGCTGGCACATTGTCAAGAGAAAGAGAAGATAAGGATAAATTGGCAGGAACAATCGCTACCCTCCAGAGTAGGTTTTCAGAGCTACAGAACACTTGGGACATGCACAACTGCACGCCTGCTACAACACCACCTGAGACGAGTTCACTTTCAGAGAAGCTGGACGCAGCGAAAGCTGCAAATGACATACTGGATAAGCATGCTTCCACTGCAAGGCAAAGGATCAAGGATTTGGAAAAATCCCTGTCGGAGAATATTAGAAGAATAGAAGCATTGCAGAAAGAGATAGAACAAGAAAAGAAAACAAGGGCCAACCAGCAGAAGACCATAAATGATCTCAACGCACGCCTAAAAGGTAACCTCACTCTCAGGGACGGTAGAAAGATTATTTGGTCCGAGATCATTTCAGCCGTAACAGAGCAATGGGAGTTTCTGAAAGTCATCAAGGAGATGAAATCCTCAGCACTCTATCTCAGGAAGCGATTTTAGGAAGGAGATATCGATTTGGTCAATAGAGCTCAGTGCGCCAGGGAATATGTGTCATTCTTGAAAGGGCTGAGATCTAACAAAGCCAAGCAGCATGGCATAGTCAGCCGGCATAAGGAAGCCTTGGAATGCCAGAAAATAATTGATAATGAATTAGCTCGCGTCGTGGCTTTGAAGGCCTTGCAGTAGTTGGTATACATCGTGGACCGGTTTGATGCAGTTTGGACCGAGATTACAACGTAGGGATTCCTACATGCTGGGACTCCACCACCCCTTCCATGCTGCGACCATTACCAGAATATGAAGCATGCCTAAAGCAAGAAAGGGACCGGACGGATGTACTGTCAGATAAAGCCACCCGGCTCAAAGCCGAAACCATGGTTGCATCACTTCGCCTAGAGTTTGCCCTCCTTCACTTGTTAAAACATAAAATTCCTACCGAGGCAAATCCGAGTGACCTCAATGAGGCCTTCATCAGGGTAGAAGGATTTGCAACGATGCCTGAGCCTGCCATGGACAGTCAGCAGAGGTACGCTAAGTTTGTCAGCCAAATTTCCAGTTCATCCGCAAACGTGCCACCACTAGTATCAGCAACAGCTTTGACCCCTTCTCACAAGTGATGCATTGTTATTTCATGATTCGGCCCTCGTGGCCTTTTTTACTTTTTACCTTAGTTAGTATTTTTCAAGTTTCAGGTGGAATTTACATTTCACCACAACAATTTACTTTTACTTAGACTGCTATACAATTTTGGTTTTAAAATGGCCTAGCGCGTAACAGCAAAGGATGAGAGGTTTTTATTCCTCATCATGATTTTTGGTTACTTTGACAAGGACTTCTAACAAATTCCTAGCATGCAAGGAAGATATTTTCCCAAAATATCTTCTCGCCCATGTAGAGAAGTTCCTATATAAACAAGAACATAAGAGAACACAGGGTTCCAGATTTTATCAGAAAACTATGCTGTAAGAGGATTTTGTATGCATTTTGGCTTAACTCTTGTATGAAGGTTCAGAGCCCATTGGGTTTCAATGAAGAGGAGTTTTATCTGTAAGGGGGATTCCAGTCCTTGATATTTAATAGAATGTAAATTCTCCTTTATGTGTCTATCAATCGTTTGTCTTATCTCATCCGTTCCTCCTGTATCATGTTTTGGAATGCAAGCAACTCATTGATTTTAATGTGAACTTATCTTAGATGATACTTATGTTGGAATCAATCTAGCGCTTTAAATATAGCTCATGCATGATATATTGTTCCATTCTCACAGCACCCATACTTCTGCTATATTGGCTTCAATGTGATGTTATTTTGGAAATACGCTATTATTATGAATGGATTCTTAAGTAGATAAGCCCATTACATGGTGATATGTGTGTCCGGATACTATCCATGCGACATCTTATATTTTCTCATTATTTCTTACATTGTGAAAATCTGCAGATTACTTATCTCTGTTATGTGTTGTTGAACTGGCCCTCTTTACCGTGAACTGTCTTAAATTGTCTGATGCCTTTGCGTAAGAGTTTTACACTTTGTTTTTGCAATATACTCTTTCATGCATCAAACTTCTGAAAGTTTTGGTCCCATTCGAGCTAGACTTCCTGTTTATGAATGAAAAGCATGAGAGCTCTGTCCTGCTAGTTATCCTTGTTATATTACATTACTTTTGCTCTATGTTGTTTAAGATGTCCTAGGCACTGGTCTTTCACAACTCAAGGCTGTCTCTAAGATTGACAACAAGGACATTCACTGGTTTACTATCCTGCATATTGAACCTCTGCAATATAGTCTCGACATACTTCCTCTGGTTTAACAAGAGCATCCTCTTTGACTGATCTTTCTTAATTTCCATGCCCAAAATATAGTTTGCAGCACCAAGATCCTTCATGTCGAATTTGGAGAACAGTTGGGTCTTCAAATCTTGGATAATTTCTTTGTCATTTCCAATCAACAACATATCATCCACATACAAGACCAAATAAATAACATGGTCACCAATTAATTTAAAATAAAAATAGTGATCCTCTTTGCTTCTAGTGAAGCCAAGTCCCCGTATATAGGTATCAAATTTTTGATACCACATCCTTGGTGATTGTTTTAACCCATACAGAGACTTCTTCAACCTGGATACCAGTTCTTTCTTACCCTTCACCATAAAGCCTTTAGGTTGCTTCATGTAGATCTCCTCTTCTAGATCCCCATGAAGAAATTTTGTCTTCACATCCATCTGTTCTATCTCAAAATCAAATGCAACAGCAACAGATAAAAGTAATCTAATAGAAGTAACTTTGGCAACAGGAGAAAAATATCACCAAAATCAATTCCCAGCACCTGGGAATACCATTTTGCTACCAACTGAGCTTTGTATTTCTCCACCTTTCCCTCAACGTTCATCTTCTTCTTAAACACCCATTTTCTCCCGATGGGCTTCCTTCCAACCGGCAACTCCACCATATCCCATGCCTCATTTTTGTGCAAGGATGCCATTTCATCAACCATGGCCTCCTTCTAGAGTTTTCCATCCTTTGAATATACTGCCTCCTTGACAGTTCTGGGATCATCATCAGTTATAGTTAAGGAAAAACCTGAACAGAAAGCAGATGGGCTATACCTTTCTGGTTGCCTTCTTTCCCAAACTGATCTTCCAATAGCTAGAGTTTGTGGCTCTTCATCTTCTAAGTCTTCTTTTTTTGTAGAGTCTGATTCATCCTCCTTCAGCTCAAAATCTATATTATCAGGTTCCTTTGGTAGGACTTCATGTTTAACAACATCTTTCACTTCTCTAAACACCACATCTCGGCTGTACACAACCTTCCTTGTTTCCGGTTTCCAAAGCTTGTAACCTTTTAAACCATCCTTATACCCAATAAAGATGCACCTTTCAGATTTATTATCCAACTTGGCCCTTTTCTGCTTTGGAACATGTACGTATGCATCACATCCAAATACCCTTAGATGTGAAAGAGAGGGTTTCTTACTAGTCCATACCTCATGTGGAGTCTTATCCTCCAACATTGATGAAGGTGATCTATTAACCAGATAGCATGCAATCTCCACTGCCTCTGCCTAGAATTCTTGTCCTAACCCAGTACCACTGAGCATGCTTCTTGCCTTTCCCATAAGTGTTCTATTCATTCTTTCTGCAACTCCTTTTTTCTGAGGTGTGTATGGAGTAGTATTCTACCGTGCTATACCACACTTCTTACATAACTCTTCAAATTCTTTCTTGCAGAACTCCCCACCATTATCTGTCCTCAGTGCCTTTATCTTCTTCTCTGTCTGGTTTTCCACCAGAGCCTTAAATTCTTTAAATATGTCAAAGGCTTTAGATTTCTTCCTCAAGAAATATATCCATGTATTCCTTGAGAAGTCATCTATGAATGAAACATAATACACAGACTTTCCCAGTGATGGAACTGACACAGGTCCAAACACATCACTGTGCACAAGTTCTAATATCTTGTTCGCCCTCTTAGCACCAGAAGGAAAACTCACCCAATTTTTCTTCCCATATACAAAATGTTCATAGAAATTGAAATCCAGAGAGAAATTAGACATACCTTCTACTATACCATTTCTATGCAGTATGCGAAGGCCCTTCTCTCCAATATGTCCAAGCCTTTGATGCCATAGCATGGTCTTTTCTCCAGAGACAGCTAGGCTTTCCTCTCCACTTTCAGGATACACAGAACTATTACACCCATCAATAATAGTGCTACATTGTAGCTTGTATAGAGTTCCAATCCGAACTCCCTGCATTAATACCAATGCTCCCCGAACCATCTTGCAGGCATCTTTCTCGAACATTGTTTTTACACCTGCATCATCCATATTGCTTATAGAAATCAGATTTATGGCCAATGCAAGAATATGCAGAACACCAAGAAGTGTTCTAATCCTTCCACCTTGCAGCTTCAGCTTGATCTTTCCACGTCCGACGATTCTGGCCTTCCTATCATCCCCTAGGAAGACATCACCACCATCATATTTATCATACTCGCAGAACCACTCCCTATGGGGAGTGAAGTGAAAGGATGCACCTGAATCAATCAACCATGACTCATGATCTACATGTGTATTTGAAGAAGAAGCTAAATACACATCCCCACCTTCATCCGAGGTGGTTTTTGCCTCTGTAGAAGGAGCATCATTAGATCCCTTTCCTTTCTCAGGAGCTTTAGATCCGCACTCCCTTTTGTAGTGCCCTTCCTTTTTGCATTTCTAGCATACCTTTACAAACTTTCCACGAGATTTAGATCTCCCTCTAGATTTAGATCTCCCACTCGAAACCTTATTCTTGTTTCTGTTTTGGGACCTTCCTCATACAGATAAGGCATCTCCATTCTGGCCCTCCATATTTCTTCGTCTCATTTCCTCTGACAGCAAGGCTGAGACAATGCCATCAAAATTCAAGGTAGTTGTATTGCTACCTATTGCAATAACCAGACTGTCCCACGAATCTGGTAGAGAACACAACAAACTGATGCACTTATCTTCATCTAAGATTTTAATATCAACAGATGACAACTGACTTACCACAGTATTGAAGGCGTTTAGATGCTCTGTCACCGAGTCTCCATCCTTCATCCTCAGGTTATACAGCTTTTTCCGCAGGAACAACTTATTCACCAGAGACTTAGATTGGTACAAAGTCCCAAGTTTTTCCCACAAATTCTTCACCATAGCTTCCCCAGATACATTCAACAATACTGAATCCGAGACACACAACCGTATTGTGCTCTTAGCCTTTCGATCCAGTTTCTTCCAGTCTTCATCTGACATTTCCGTTGGTTTAGTACCTAGATCTACCACGATCCACTGATCTTTATCCACCAGTAGATCCTCCATATTGAGCTTCCACAAATCAAAACTCTGACCATTAAATTTCTCGATCTCTATCTTTCCACCGCTCGCCATCTTTTTCACCGCAAGAATCAATCCCGCAGATCTCCCACTGAACAGGGTCTACCTTAGGCCCGAGAAAAAAACCCCTCAACAACAAAGGTGTCCCCTTGAAGCCAAAACTGCTCTGATACCAAATGTAGGTTTTAAACCTGAACAGAATTATCTACACATGAATCTTATAACATAAAATAAACAATAGCGAGAGCATAAAACATAAAACAGATAAACACAGAGATTTTCCCCTGGATCCCAAATCGGGATGACCAGCTTGATATTTCATTATATTCCTTTTAGTGTTAAAACACATATATATACATGCTGAAGCATACATAAACCCTAATCCATTAACCCTGGATTAGATCATAACTATAGTTCCCTTAACCGGATCTACAAAATACCAAGGGCCAAAAACCATCATACCCCAAAACCATGTGAAAAACCATGCACAAAACCATGGGCGCGGACCGCCCATCAGAAATTAAGGACCAAAATTTTTTTCTGGGGCACTGCCCGTACTCACTGACCCCCCCCCCCCCCCCCCCCCCCTCCTATAACCCCCCCCCGTTGCACCCAACGCAAAGGGGGGCCTATCACCCCCCCACGCGTGATTAGTTGTGGAAGGAATATAACACATACCCAACATGTAGGTCTCTAATTGAGAGGGAGTCTGGTGAGCAATTTCTTACTTGGAAGAAACTAGTTAATTCCTAAGAATGAGCTTAGGTACATTCCTTGTATAGGAATGAGTACATTTCCTCGTGGAATAGGTCCTCCCTGGCTGAGAGGGAGAGATAGACACATCATTCTGGTATTCACCTGGGAAGATAGAATGGAGGATTGGGTAATCATCTGACATTTGATACTCTTTGAGAATGTGATAGGGCATTCAAGATAAGAGTAGTCGAGGATCGATATTCTTTGAGGGCTAGCTACCTAAGAGAAGAATAGTCCAAAGAAGGTCATACTTTGGGAACACTTGGGTGGAGTATGTACCTTGGAGGGACAATGACTATGGTGTCTATAAGTCATGTGTCTCGACAACATTGTAGCCCATTGTCTCGTTGAGAGATGGGGCTGTTAGTCAAGGCCTTGCACTAGGACAATGCTGGTTGATATGATGCTATACAAATGCGATTACCAATCCGATTCTTCTTATGAGATTCTTCAGTTTGAAAGTGACCATGTACTTGTATGAATACCTCCCTAGTTAAGAGGGAGTGTTGAAAAGTGTAACTAGGTCGGTCTTCATGTTGACTATGTAATTATGTATTTATGTAAAGAAGAAGACAAAGATAATAAAATGTATTTTTTTGCACTTGCTTCATGGGTTTCATGAGAAATATTTTATTATATAGGTTAATAGAATTCTTCTTGATGTCTATTAGGTTTTTGTCTTCTACGTATAAAATGTAATTAAGTTTCATGTTCATGAAGGATCTACTCTAGCAAATATATGCTCCAAGACCTTGTGGAAGAAGGACACCTAACAACCCTCAAACTATGTTGGAAGACTAGCTCACAAAAAGACCTCAATCAACGATGGAAGACAAGTGGAGAATGCCACATTAAATTCTGAAGAAAATACACTTCAAGTCGGCCTAATACATAGCTGGATGGTCACCCTAATTACTAGAACAATCCACTATATATGCCTGAACCTGCAGATCATTTGTAGACAAGGTTTTCGGTGATCACAGAGGAAGAATTTGTGGATCTTCCTCAATCAAAATATGTGGACTTAAGACATAAATCAAGTGCGGATACAACCCTAAAATAAGTACAAATATTGCGGAGACATATGTGTGGACATAATACAAGCACATTGCAGATTACAGATCCTAGTGAAAAATAGTATTCCAGATTTTTGTGAGTATGTATAGGGTCAAGGTACAATTATATCTTCTGTATACATAAGAGGAAAAGGGTGCAGACTTGAGATCAATTTTAGATCAGAATAAGACCATACATGAACAAACCTGGAGGAAATGACAACATGAAAAAATTGAAGTAGAAGTAAAGATAAGGGCAACATTTAAAGTGTGGATTTGTCTGAAGAAGATACTGAAGCAAACACACTCCCACAATGCATGAAAATAGAGAAATTTGAAAAGTGTGAAAGGGTGAGGAAGGTGAATCTGTGATTTACCTTCCTAACTTCAGTTAGAAGTAGTGAATATTGGAGACCAAGCTCTCTAGTGTAGAACATAACAAATTGTTGAAGAAGAGAAGAATCAAGAAGCTGAGTCAAGGTCTTGAAAGCATATATAGGTCAAGGGTCTAAGTCTTGGTCATGGTACTTGTCATTCAAAGATCCATAAGAAGAATTCTTTGTGGGTTTCCTCTCCAAGAGGGAGAGGTTTTGTCCTGGCTCTAGGAGCCTAAGTTTGTGTCATGTCTATTTTGATAATTGACTTGATGAAAGACTAAAGAAGATAACGAAGAGAAGACATAAGTAACTCAAGTAAGCTCACAAGTAATTATCAAGAAGATAATTTGTATTATGTTAGAAAATTAAATATTACAGAGAAATGAAACACATAAAATATGCGGAAAACACAAGCACACAAAACACATAAAACTAGAGAGACACAGATATACGTGGTTCCCGCTTGAGCTTACGTCCACCCCGAACAAACCTAGTCCTTCCTTTCTATTATCCAGCAAAATGAACAGACACAACCTACAACATATCCGTTGTAATATCCTTTGTTCTCTCTCACAACCTCCCTATCTATTTCTCGCTTCGAGAATATACATACAATACACAGTCGCAATACAATACCCTCATACAAGCGAGGGGTTGCCTTCTAGGGAAAAAAAACCTAAACTAAACATAAATTCTACCCTCAGATCATCCTCCTAATGAACGACCCAGATTGACTAGAAATTACTATACTTTTACAAGGCAATTTTACATTTGTTTTTAGCTTCGGGGGTGCTGCCCCCGAAACCCCCAATAGGGGGGGGGCTCCATAAAGTTGCAGTCGCCCCCCCTGGACCTCCTAAGCAGCGTTTAATTACGGGAAGAATTTCCGCCCCATTAAGGTACAGGGGTCCAACGCTGTGATACAAAATAAACAAGATAATCAGGCTTCACACCCAATAATCTCCCACTTGGAGACTGACTGTAGCAACTCCACATCTGCTTCATTTGTTGGACAATGAATCCTCTTTGGACCTGGTTGTTTCTCATCTTCATCGTCATCCTTGAAGACCAATTGAAGCTGAGCATAATCTCATTTTCTCCCTGGCTACAACTTTTGTTAGCATATCTGCAGGATTTTGGCTAGTGTGTATCTTTTCTAGCTTCAACTATCCATTTTCCAATATTGACCGTATGAAATGGTACTTGAGCTGTATGTGTTCAGTGCTGGAATGAAATGCTGAGTTATTTGCAAGATGAGTGGAACTTTTTCTATCACTATACAACGTGCCCATATCATGCTTCTTACCCAAATCATCCATAAGCCTTTGTAACCAAATCATTCCTTTACTAGCCTCTGTAGCAGCAACATACTCTGCGTCTATTGTTGAAAGTGAAACAACACTTTGGATTTTTGAAACCCAACTGATAGTTGTTCCACCCACAGTGAATACATATCCTGTAGTGCTCCTCCTATTATCTCGGTCACCTGCCATATCTGCATCAACATATCCCTATAGAGAAATGTTTGAACCACCAAAGCATAATGCTTGATTTGTTGTACCTCTCAAATATCTGAGAATCCATTTTACTGCCATCCAATGTTCTTTTCCTGGATTGTTCATGTACCTACTTACAACTCCCATTGCATGTGCAATATTAGGCCTTGTGCAGACCATTGCATACATTAAGCTTCCAACTGGAAGCATATGGAACTTTAGACATATAATCCATTTCTTCTTGGGTCTTGGGGCACATCTCCTTACTAAGTTTGAAATGGCTAGCAAAAGGTGCACTAACTGGTTTTTCATTCCACATATTAAATCTTTTCAATGCATTTTGTATGTACTCATTCTGAGGTAGTTTTATTTGCGATTTTTCCTATCTCTAGTTATTCTCATACCAAGGATTTGTTTTGCAGCTCCCAAATCCTTCATTGAAAATTAATTTGCCAAATTTTTTTTTAGCACATTTATTTCTTGCATGTTATACCCTGCAACAAGCATGTCATCTACATACAATAACAACATAATATAGCTACCATAATTTTTCCTTTTCAGATAAACACAATGATCGCAGTGAAATCTAACTTAACCTTGTTCAGACATGAACCGGTCAAATTTTAGATACCATTGCCTTGGAGCCCGTTTTAAGACATACAAGCTCTTCTTTAACTCTCACACTAATTTTTCTTTCCCTTTGACATGATATCCTTCTAGCTACTCCATATAGATCTCTTCCTCCAAATCTCCATGGAGAAATGTTGTCTTTACATCTAACTATTCAAGATGTGAATCTTCCACTGCTACAAGACTTAAAATAGTTTTGATTGAGGTCATCTTAACAACAGGAGAAAATATTTCATCAAAATCAATATCTTTCTTTTGTGAAAACCCCTTCCCCACAAGTCTAGCTTTGTACCTCTGTTTTCCTCCATCTTCTTTCTTCAACCTGTAAACCCATTTATTCTGCAATATAGTTTTACCTGCAGGCAACCTGACTAAGTCCCAAGTCTGGTTATGCATTAAGGAGTCCATCTCTTCTTCCATGGCTGGCTCCCACTTCTTCCTGATTTCAACCTGCATTTCTTCTTCATAACATTCGGGTTCACCAGAACCAGTAAATAATAAATAATATAATGAAGGAGAGTATCGTTCAGGGGGTCTACTTATCCTAGTAGATCTTCTAACAACACTTTCAGGTGTTTGAGGTGCCTGTTGCTGTTATGGTGGTTGCTGTTGATTATTATTATTTTTTAGGCACCTTTAATTTTTCAGTGATCTCATCAAGAACTGTGTATTCTTTGTTTTATTTTTCCTATTTCTTTTCCTGCAACTGGTTCTTATACAAGACCTTTTCATTGAATACTACATCTCTGCTCCTAATGATTTTGTGATTTTCATAATCATATAAGCAATAAACCAAAATCATTAACACCATATCCAATACAGGTACATTTCTTTGATTTTCCTCAAGCTTTGTTCTATTTTCTTTATTAATATGGACAAAGGCCTCACAACCAAAAGGCTTTAAAAAAGAGTAGTTTACCTTTTTACCCGTCCATGCTCCCTTTGGAATACCACCATCCAAGGAACTTGAAGGACCTCTATTTATTAGATAAACAACAGTATGTACAGCATCTGCGCAAAATTGTAAAGGAAATCTTGCATGCAATCTCATGCACCTTGCACGTTCCATGATTGTTCTGTTCATCCTTTCTGACAACACCATTTTCTTGTGGTGTTCTTGGAACTGTCTTCTCTCTGCGAATTCCATGCTCTGAAAAGTACCTATCAAACTATTTTCTGCAATATTCACCTCCATTTTCTGATCTGAGACACTTCAACTTCTTTCCTATTTCAATCTCAACCAAGGCTTTCCATTTCTTGAAAGTATCAAATACATCAGATTTATTTTGAATACAATAAATCCAAGTTTTTCTAGTTGCATCATCAATAAAAGTAACATAATAACGAGAGACACCAAGAGATGATACTTGAGTAGGTCCCCTACATCTGTATGCACAAGATCTAATTTTTTAGTCTTCTTTTCTTTCCCAACTCTAAGAAATCCGACTCTTTTTTTTTTCCATAAATGCAATTCTCACAGAAATCCAAATCAACATTCTTCAAACCTGGAAACAAATTTCTTGAGTGAAGAATCTTCATCCCCTTCTCACTCATGTGTCCGAGCCTATGATTCCATTATGCTGCATCTGCTCCTTTGGAAGTTAAAGCATTAACAGAGTTATAAATACCATTGCATAAATACAATGTACCAACCTTTTTGCCTTTTGCTATTACCAGGGCTCCTTTGGTGACCTTCCAAGTTTTATCTATGAAAGTCGTCACACAAACTTCATCGCCTAACTGCCCTATTGAAATCAGATTTTTTTTTAGATCTGGACATGCCTTACCTCCTTTAATAGCCATTGGTTTCTATTCTATTGTTTTACAAGAACTTTACCCATTCCAACAATTTTGCAGGGTTTATCATCACCCAAACAAACTTGTCCAAAATATTCTTGAACATAGTCATGAAAATATTTCTTATCAGGTGTGGCATGGAATGAGGCCCCTGAATCTACCACCTAGGAATCAATAACATTTTCGAAAGAAAGAATAAAATCATCTTGTAACACATCATCTGTCGCATTTTCTTCATGATTGTTTTCTTGCTGTATGTCTCCTTCTTTTCCCTTCTGAGATCTACAGTCTTTCTTTAAGTGTCCTTTCTTTCCGCATTTCCAGCACACTATCCCCGATCTAGACTTGGATCTGCCTTTCCTTGATTTACTGCAATATCCTGAGCTCTTTCCTCTTTCCATTTTTCTACCCCTAGACTTTGCACTCAAAGAATTACCTGATGTCTCATCGAAGCTTTTTCATCGCATTTCCTCGCTAAAGATAGCACCGACAACATCATCAAACTTTAAAGTACTAGATCCAGAGACAGAGTTACTAATGGCCATAACTAAACCATTCCAGCTTTCTGGCAATGAGAACATAAATAAAAGAGCCTTAACTTCATCATAAAAATTTACCCCTAAAGAACTTAACTGACTGGTAACTGTATTAAAATCATTTAAATGGTCTGCAATAGATCCACCTTCTGACATCTTCATATTAAATAAACGTTTCATAAGAAATACCTTGTTTGAGGCCGAGGGTTTTTCATATAGTTTTTCCAACGCCTTAATCAAACCCTCTGTTTTTGTTTCCTTCAAAATATTGAAGGCTCTGACACCGCGAGGCACAGTCGTACTATTCCGAGTGCCTTTCTATCGAGAATTTCCCATTCTGCATCTGTCATAGCCGTCAACTTCTTTGTTTTTCCGCTCAATGGTAGGTACAGATATTTTTGATAAAGATAATCTTCCATCTGCATCTTCCATAGTGGGAAGTTTTGGCCGTTAAATTTCTCGACCCTAAACTTACCATCTTCGGCCATTGCTCCCACTCGAACCAGGAACCCTTATTTCCTGAGAGTTTATCAACCAAATAGACCTTCGGCTCTGATACCAGTTGTTAGAAAATTAAATATTACAAAGCAATGAAACACATAAAATATGAAAAAAACACAAGCACACAAAACACATAAAACCAGAGAGACACAGATAGACGTGGTTCACCCAGTTTGGGCTACGTCCACCCTGAACAGCCAGTCCTTCCTTTCCCTTATCCAGCAAAATGAAGAGACACAACCTACAACAGATCCACTATGATATCCTCTATTCTCTTTCATAGCCTCCCTATTGGTTTCTCACTCCGAGAATACGCATACAATACACAACCACAATACAATAACGTCATACAAGCGAGGGGTTTCCTTTTAGGGCAAAAAAAACCCTAAACTAAACATAACTTCTACCGTCAGATCATCTGCCTAATGAACAACCCAGATTGACTAGAAATTACTATAATTTTACAAGGAAATTTTACATTTTTTTAGCTTCAGGGGCGTTGCCCCCGAAACCCCTCGTCGAGGGGGGGGGGGGGCGATCCATAAAGTCGCAGTCGCCCCCCCTAGACCCCCAGGAAGCGTTTAATTACGGGTGGAGTTTTTGCCCCATTAAGGTATAGGGTCCAATGCTGTGATATAAAATAAACAAGATAATTAGGCTCCACACCCAACATATTAAACACTAGCCCAATAAATTCTCAACATTGTTTCAGAGCTAAGGTGCTAAACTCAAGGGCTACTTATCAAAGAAGATACTCTCGGAAGCGAAGATCAAAGTTTGGGTTGGTAATTCAAATTAGTTTGCAAGGAAGACTCTTTAGCTACTTTGGGAAAGATCTTCAATCTCATTCAAAGAATCAACTCATTTAATAAAGTAATCTTTGTCATCAAAGATTCACTTTCAAGACATTGTTAGAAGGAGGTCTTCAACTTTTGAAGGTATCCTTTATCATCAAGGATTCAAGATAACCTACATTGAAGATTTCTATCTTAGAAGAAGTTCTCAACTTCATCTTCATCATCATCAAGGAAGCTGCAAGCCACTTTCTCAAGTATCTATGACCTTACTTAAATCTGTGAAGATGATCTATTGTAAAGAGAACAACAAGCTGGTTGGGTCATCAAAATTTAGTGCATGGAATAAGAGGACAAATTGGAATTTAATTGAAGACGAAGTTATGGACTATATCGTGGGACCTACAGTTGAACCCCAAAAATAATATGCTCCAGCTCATGCCAAGTACACGAAGGGAGAAATTAAAATGTATAGTTCAACCCCAAAAATAATATGCTCCAGCTCTTATTATTTATGTAAAGAAGAAGACAAAGATAATAAAATGTATTTTGTTGAACGTGCTTCATGGGTTTAATGAGAAAGATTTTATTATTTAGGTTAATAGACTTCTTCTTGATGTCTATTAGGTTTGTGTCTTCTAGGTATAAAATATAATAAAGTGTCATGTTCAAGAAGGATCTAGTTTAGCAATATATGCTCCAATACCTTGTGGAAGAAGGACACCTAACAACCCTCAAACTATGCTATAATACTAGCTCACAAAATCCCTCAATCAACGATGGAAGAAAAGTGGATAATGCCACATTAAATGATGGATAAAATACACTTCAAGTCGGCCTAATACATAGTTGGATGGTCGACCTAATAGCTGGAAAAATCCACTATATATACCTGAACCTGCAGATCATTTTTAGACAAGTATTTCGGTGATCATAGAGATAGAATTTGTGGTTCTTCCTGAATCAAAAGATGCAAACTCAAGAAAAAAATTATGTGTAGATTCAGCCCTAAAAGAAGTACGAATATTGCAGAGACATATGTGTGGACAAAAGAGAAGCACAATGCGGATGAGGATAACAATGCAGATTACATATCTCAGTGAAAAATAGTATTGTGGAATTCTGTGAGTAAGTACATGGTCAAGGTACAAGTATATCTGCTGTCTACATAAGAAGAAAAGGGTGTGGACTTGAGATAAATTGTAGATTAGAATAAGACCATACATGAACAATCCTGGAGGAAATTACAACGTCACAAAATTGAAGTGGAAGTAAAGATAAGGGAAACATTTAAAGTGCGGATTTGTCTAAAGAAGATACTGAAGTAAACACACTCTCACATTGCATGAAAAGAGAGAAATTTGAAAATTATGAAAGGGTGAGGAAGGTAAATCTGTGATTTACCTTCCTAAATTCAATTGGAAGAAGTGAATCTTGGAGACTGAGTTCTCTAGTGCAGAACATAGAAAATTGTTGAAGAAGAGAAGAATAAAGAAGCTATGTCAATGTCTTGGAAGCATATCTATGTCAAGGGTCTAAGTCTTCATCATGGTACTTGTCATTTTAAGATCTAGAAGAAGAATTATTTGTGGGTTTTCCTCTCCAAGAGGGAGAGGTTTTTCCTTGGATCTAGGAGCCTAATTTTGTGTCATGTTTATTTTGATAATTGACTTGATAAAAGACTAAACAAGATAACGAAGAGAAGACATAAGTAGCTTAAGTAAGCTCACAAGAAATTATCAAGAAGATAATTTGTATTAAACACCAACCCAATAAATTCTCAACATGGTTTCAAAGCTAAGGTGCTAAACTCAAGGGCTGCTTATCAAAGAAGACACTCTAAGAAGTGAAGATCAAAGTTTGGGTTGGAAAGTCAAATCAGTTTGCAAGGAAGACTCTCTAGCTACTTCAAGAAAGATCTCCTATCTCATTCAAGAAAGTAATCTTTGTCATCAAAGATTCACTTTCAAGACAATGTTAGAAGGAGGTCTTCAACTTCTGAAGGTATCCTTTATCATCAAGGATTCAAGATAATCTACATTGAAGATTTCTATCTTAGAATAAGCTCTCAACTTCATCTTCATCATCATCAAGGAAGCTGCAAGCCACTTTCACAAGTAAGTATCTATGACCTTACATAAATATGTCAAGATGACCTATTGTAAAGAGAGAAACAAGCTGGTTGGGTCATCAAACTTTAGTGCATGGAAGAAGAGGATAGATTTGAATTTAATTGAAGACAAAGTTATAGAATATATCGAAGGATCTACAATTCAACCCTGAAAAGAAGATGCTCCGGCTCATGCCAAGTACATGAAGGGAAAAATTAGAGCCCAGAGGATTCTCACATAATCCATTAAGGACTCACTCATTCCCTATGTATCAAAACTAAAGACTGAAAAAAAATATTTGAGAAACTGGTGGAGCTATTCTATGTGAGTACTGCAGGAGAAGAGATCTCTCTGAGACAAGAACTATATAAAATGAAATTTTCAAGGGAATAAGGAATCACCTCATACTTTATGAGGATTTCAGAAATAAGAGATCAACTGCAGGAAATTGGAGAAGTAATGTCTGACACTGCGATAACTACAATAGTACTAAATGCTTTGCCGGTAGAATGGGAAAATTCACTTCTAGTTTATAGAGGAAGAAATAAGCAGCACCACTCCACGATTTATGGTCTCTATGTAAAATAGAGGAAATAAGATTAAAATCCAAAGCTGATACAAGGCCAAGTGAAGGGAATCAAACCTTTTTAGCCACATACAGGAAGAAAGTAAGATTTGGAAAATTTGTCCCTCAGAATAAAAGAAGGAATATGGACAACGTACGATGCTTTGGATGTAATGAAATTGGGCATTATAAAAGAGATTGTCCTAAATTTGACAAGGACAAGAGGAAAAGGGAAGAAGCCCATATCTCTGATGTAAGGGAAGGACCTGATGCAAAGAAATCTAAGAAAGAATTAGAAACAAGGGATCTCTACTTTGATTGATATCATCTTCTCCTTTAAGTCATTTCTGTTGATTGTAAAATAGTATGATAGGAAGCAATGCATATTATAGCATCATGATTAAAAGTCATGTTAGGATCTATTAGTGAATCATATTTGGGAAAACCTCTCTGATAAGATTACTAATGGAAAGAAGTTTTCAAGATCAAGGGTTATCATCGAAACATAATTCTAGGATGTGATAACATATTGATGGAGCAGGCAAAAGGAATGAAGCTCTTCATTCTAGAGAAATTTCTACAGGATTACTCAAGGGAAAAATGTATGAGGTATGTATATATATTTATATGCTGACACTGGATGCTGTGAAGTCATGTCATATGGTTGCAGGTAAGAGAATTCCATATTTAGAAGTATGATATATGAAGAAGGATCTCTCGGTGCACTAATAGATGAAATCAACATAATATGTCCTCATGGAATATGAGGTGGTTGTATATGAACGAGAAACTGGAAAATTTTTAAGTTCCTGGGAATGAA
The DNA here is from genome assembly GCA_034641835.2 of Pinus albicaulis. NCBI lineage: Eukaryota > Viridiplantae > Streptophyta > Pinopsida > Pinales > Pinaceae > Pinus > Pinus albicaulis. Next base: position 63,535,083 of record MU968411.1, on the reverse strand, counting down.
GAATGTGCAAAAAGGAAGAGGTCATGAAACGCAACCATTTCAAGAGGCAACTATCATCCAGAATCTAAGAAAATGTGACTAGGAGATCTCCTGGGAGGATACGTAGACTATGAAAGAAGTCTGGTAAAGAAGAAGACCCTTGACAGAAAATATCATTAGGAGATGTGTCAATCTGAATAAAGGATGTTGATGCCTACAGGAAGATGTCATGGTGAAAGATCACCGTTGAGGTAACTTTTTTTTTTAAAGTTCATATGTATATATTTATCTGGATGAATTTGTGCAGGGCTGTTAATCATGAGAAAGGATGTATGATCATTGGATATGATTCAAAGGAAATCAACATGGAATAACGATGAACTAGATGAGAAAGGAAGATGAATAACTTCCTGGTAGATGACACGACTCATGAATGAAAGTGATGAATGATCTGTGCCCTATGGAGTTAAAGTTGAAGATTCCTCAATATCTAAATCAATGACATAGAGGGGAGGAATTCTTCATGAGAAATTGGGTGTCTCACCATTGCTACTGCAGGTCCCTGATTAAGACGTAGCCTAGTGAGAAGTTCCTTACTTGGAATAAACTGGGTAATTTCTAAGAATGAGCTTAGGTACATTCCTTATACAGGAATGAGTACATTCCTTTGTGGAATACATCCTCCCTGGATGAGAGGGGGAGATAGACACGTCATTCTGGTCTTCACTTGGGAAGACATAATGGAGGGTTGGGCAATCATCTAACATTCGATACTCTTTGAGAATGTGTTAGGGCATTCAAGGTAAGAGTAGTCAGGGACCAATATTCTTTGAGGGCTAGCTACCCAAGATAATAATAGTCCAATAAGGTAATACTTTGGGAACACTCGAGTGGAGTATGTACCTTGGAGAGACAATGACTATGGTGTCTGTAAGTCATGTGTCTCACCAACATTGTAGCCCATTGTCTCGTTGAGAGATGGGGCTGTTAGTCAAGCCCTTGCAATAGGAAAAAACTGGTTGATATGATGCTATACAGATGCGATTACCAATCTGATTCTTCTTATGAGATTCTTCAGTTTGAAAGTAACCATGTACCTGTATGATTACCTCCCTAATTAAGAGGGAGTGTTGAAAAGTGTAACTAGGTGAGTCTTCATGTTGACTATGTAATTGTGTATTTATGTAAAGAAGAAGAAAAAGATAATAAAATGTATTTTGTTGAACTTGCTTCATGGGTTTCATGAACAAGATTTTATTATATAGGTTAATATAATTATTCTTGATGTCTATTAGGTTTGTGTCTTCTAGGTATAAAATATAATGAAGTGTCATGTTCATGAAGGATCTAGTCTAGCAATATATGCTCCAAGTACTTGTGGAAGAAGGACACCTAACAACCCTCAAACTATGCTAGAAGACTAGCTCACAAAAGCCCTCAATCAACGATGAAAGAAAAGTGGAGAATGCCACATTAAATGTTGAAGAAAAAACACTTCAAGTCGGCCTAATACATAGCTGGATGGTTGGCTTAATAGCTGGAACAATACACTATATATACCTAAACCTGTGGATCATTTGTAGATGAGGTTTTCAGTGATCATAGAGACATAATTTGCGGATCTTCCCGAATCAAAAAATGCAGAATTAAGATACAAATTAAGTGTGGATTCAGCCCTAAAATAAGTACGAATATTGTGGAGACATATGTGTGGACAAAATACAAGCACATTGCAGTTGATGAAAACAGTGTGGATTACAGATCGCAGTGAAAAGTAGCATTGCAAATTTCTGTGAGTAAGTACAGGGTCAAGGTACAAGTATATCTGCTATCTACATAAGAAAAAAAGGGTGCAGACTTGAGATCAATTGTAGATAAGAATAAGACCATACACGAATAAGCCTGGAGGAAATGACAATGTGACAAAATTGAAGTAGAAGTAAGGATAAGGGAAACATTTAAAGTGTGGATTTGTTTGAAGAAGATACTGAAGTAAACACACTCCCACAGTGCATGAAAAGAGAGCAATTTGAAAAGTGTGAAAGGGTGAGGAAGGTAAATATGTGATTTACATTCCTAACTTTAGTTAGAAGAAGTGAATCTTGGAGACCGAGTTCTCTAGTGCAAAACATAGAAAATTGTTGAAGAAGAGAAGAATCAAGAAGTTGTGTCAAGGTCTTGGAAGCATATCTAGGTCAAGGGTCTAGGTTTTGGTCATGGTACTTTTCATTTGAAGATCTATAAGAAGAATTATTTGCAGGTTTTCCTCTCCAGGAGGGAGAGGTTTTTTCCTGGCTCTAGGAACCTAATTTTGTGTCATGTTTATTTTGATAATTGACTTGATGAGAGACTAAACAAGATAATGAAGAGAAGACATAAGTAACTCAAGTAAGCTCACAAGTAATTATCAAGAAGATAATTTGTATTAAACACCAGCCCACTAAATTCTCAACAGGAACCACATTTTATTTCTCACCTGCATCTTACGGTATTTCCTGCTTTAGTGGCCATATTCCTTTATCTTTATCATTTCCTTTTAAATCATGCTTAGGTTCAACCATGCGTTTTTACCTTTCATAAAAATTCTTCAACTTTTGAATGACCTCCTTTAATGATCTAGGTTCATCTAACTCAATTTGGTATTTGTTTTCTACTAGAAGCCCATTGATGAATCTCTGAACCTTTTCCTTCTCCTCCTTGAGGTAAGGAAAATATATCAACAAATCCAAAAACCTGCTAGTCTACTCATCATCTTTCATGGAACCCATCTGAAACTCATAAAAATCCTTAGCTCTAGCATCATAGTATCTCTTTGACAGATAATTCTTCCGAAATAGCCTCAAAATTTCACTCCAAGTCAATTAATCCTCATAAATACCCCTAAAATTCTTAACATCTTCCCACCAAATGTTTGCTTTACCTTTGAGACTGAATGTGGCTATTCTAGATTTCATTTTTTCTGAATAGCCATGCAATATGAAGTGCTTCCTCATACCAAGAAACCACAGGTTTCTTCATCTCTTCGTCAAGGTAGGTGGCTTTGATATCTTAAATTTATCTGAAAAATATCCCCTATCACTCCTCCTATAAGGATGATAGTGATGACGATTATGATTCCTGTCAGAACCAGAACTAGAATAGTACCTATGTATGTCACCTCTTCTATCGAGAGTGTCTAAGAATTTGCCATCTCTAATAATTTCATATCTACTTTACCTTTAACCATCAAGAGACCTACTTCCATATGCCCCATTAGTTCCATCCTTCTATCCATAACTGATCCGAAGAGGCCTTTGTCACTGCAACTCTGAAAAATTCTTAAGGATTTCCGCATTTACTTCTGCTTGTTTTTCCTATGCCTGTATGATTCTATCATTGTCCTTCTTACAACTCCTTATCTCTTCCTTCAAAATTCTCAGTGTATCTGCTAAATCAGATGAGTGCCAAACACCATGCTTCTCATCGAATTCATAAGGAAAAAATATATAGTCTACCTTCTTGCTATCCATATTTTATTTCTTCCTGCAAGGCATCTCATGTCATCTTAAACCAAATCAAAATAAACCAATGTACCTTAACATAATTTGAGGAAGATAACTCATCTAAAAGATCAACCAATCAATTAATACATGTATAAACATAATAATAACAACCTATAGAGTTGTAAAACATGGTATATCAATGCATAAACATAATTCTAGTTAGATTCCAGTCATCAATGCATGACCATATCAACTATACACCATGCCCTCATGCATGATAACCTCAACCATACCAATGCAAACATGAAAACATGTAAACAAAATACATGTATAATGAGTCATATGCTCATGAAAACACATTTCAAATAACACCATAAAACCTTCCATGGTGACACCACTTCCACCATGACCAACACCATGCAGATGCAACTAGTACATGGACCATAAAATGAGAAACACATACATGACTGACATGAATACATGACACAAATAAGCTTGAAACCATCATAATTTTCCCAAGGAGAGTGTAACCATGCTCTGATACCACTTGTAACGTACACCTCCCCTCACATCTACCCAAGTAATCGACTGACCAGGGTAAACATGAGCTGAGGGAAATTAAGAGAAGATTCAACCTCCTTGGTGACTTTATGGAGGTGGAATCTATGCGGAAAACCATAAAAAAAGACTCCTTGCACCTGCAAAAATTAGCCCCATAGGCAAGCTGATTTTTCCCTAGGTACCATTGACTTTTGTTGAAGAAAACCCATGAAATCTCCCTTGAAATGGGCAAGGGTGCATCTAGTAGGCTCTGGACGCTCCCACAACATATGCATGCATGCTTCCAGGGAATCAATTGCCTAGATCTATTCTTGTGTCCACGAGATTTAAGGCACTTTTTAAGCCCAGAATCACAAACACTGCCCAAAAATTCCTGTAGCTTTCAAAATCCATCAAACACATGGCGACGGTGCCAAATAACCAAAAAATGATTCCAGGACTAGGCTTGACCATCCCCAACCAGGACTGAAATTTTGTAAAATACTTGGCATGAATGAAATCTACAAGTTTAGGATACAAGACAAAGCATGATTGTTTGAAATTCGTATGAGACATTACAAGAAGGATCACCAACCTCTTCCTTGAACAAATATGACATTAATTAGGCATTGCATACATTATTTTAACAATTACAAGTAAATACATGAAATAACCATGACATGAACCAATCATTTAACCATGCTTATAATCAACATAAAACCATGGAAATAATAGTGAGATAACACCCATTAAATCCACACATTAATAATTACAAAAGCAAGAGAACTTAACTTTCATTAAACATAGGCAACAACCGACTAGGTTCTAGACTTCCATGTACCACCTAACCATAGACACAACTGAGCCAAATCTCTCTTCAGTAAGTCACCCCTGTGCCATATTCCAATCATGAATGTGGGATCTCATGGATAAACCAATCCAAAACACAACCAAGGGAATACAGAGGCTAAAACACCTCCACCCTCACCATACCGTGATCACACTAAAACCGGTGCTCCAATCACAAAACTGAAACAAACTTGGAATTCCATCTGGAATCCATCACTCTCCTTAAGGAATTTTCTGTCTCCCTATCTCTCAGGATGTATTGCAATCCAATCCTAGATCACTAGGCCCTAAACTGATGCACCACCCTCAGGATTTACCGTGTATCCTACCAAAATCGATTAAGGAATTCCTAGGCCTTTGGGAATTTTCCTTGAGACCACCTTGGCCATAGATTCCGAAATCCATCTGAAAATTCCAAAGCTGAAAACCGAGATCAAAATCCAAACACACCATGGCATCCAGAAAAAGGAAAGGCAAGGATAAAAACCATTGTCAAAACCTGAAAAAACCATGTCACCGACAACAAGAGAACCATATACCAACATGCATAAGCCATGCATTTCCAAACTAGCTAGGAAATCACACATGAAATATGTTACTTGCAAGTCTTCCTGATGAAGCTGACAAATCCTTCTCTTCCTTGATTGATCTTTTCTTTCATTTCCTTTCCTTGTCCTTCCTTTGCTTACTTTCCTCCTTCTTGGCTCAATTCTGATTTGATCCAAGAAAACTCTAAGTATCTAAGAGTGAGAGAGAGAGAGAATAATGAGAGAGCTCCAAAACAGAACTGAAAAAAGGTACCAACTGATCCTCATAATCATTTTTATCAACGAGGCCTCTATTTTATTCATTTTCCATTAGTTTCCTTCATTTTAATCCTCACATGAAACCTGTGACCTTTTACCTTCCCTTTCTCTTAATTTCCTTTATTTTCATAAGTAAATGTGCCAAAAATACTTTTTTTCCTCTTTAATGCCTTAGCCATTGCCTTTGCCAATTTTCATTAGACATAAACACATATCCAATGATGCCCACTAGGATATATTTTCCCAATATTCACCTTGGAATAAGTGTCCCTTAACCGTAGTCTTATTTTTTCCTTTATTAACTTCTATTACATGAAATTTTTCCCAGGTATGTTACAAATAAAATGAATTATGAGTATGACAAGAAGATCCCTTGGGGGTTTCATATATCTAGGGAGACTCAAAATCAACTATCCTTGACTGAAACATGTTAGGGAATCCCATATTCCAAGTGTGTGAAGTGGTCTCAAACAACTGATTCAAAATTTTTCTTGACCATGCGACTATTGAAGAAAAATCTGCATGATCGTCAAATTTTTCCTTTAGATAGGCTGCACGAGTGAATTTTATATTTAATACCTTTGGAAAATTTTGATTTTTTATTTTTCCTGATGTCTTTAGCTGGAAAGTATTCACTTGTATGCTGAGACAGACGACTTTGGGCACCATTTGGATTGTACAAATGTGTGTAAAACTTTTCTGTGTTAACAAATATTAGTAAATCTACTATGATTGAGAATTTCCATAACAAAACACCTTATTTGTTTTAGTCACACCAAATTATTAGGGCTTACTCTTCGTTACTCCTTGCAGATCATTAAAAAGACATTTCAAACTGGAAACATAGATTTAAGATTTTTTCCTTTATGACACTCATTTTCTAGTAATGTGGATAATCCGGAAAGCTCCTTAAAAAATACAAGTTTAATTTAGAAGGCGGTCAAAATCTCAAAAACTCATAGAAAACATCATCTATTAGATCCATCATTTAAACCCTCCTTTCACCTTCGACCCCACCCTCCCAAATCTATTCTTTCCTCCTATCATAATAATTTAATAGTTTTTGTTTTTCTTCATCTCTTATCATCAATTTATTTCCTTTTTAAACCAATATAACACCCTTTGACAATTTTCTTTATTAGTCACCCAATTCTAAATTTCTATCTTATTTTTTAAATTTTCTTTAAACTATTTCTATCTTGTTTATTTTAGTTATTTTTATTATTTCTTTTCTATTTCTCCGTTTACTCCCGTTTATCCTTATTTCATTCTTGAATTATTTTGTTTCAAAAATCAATAAACCTCCTTTTTTTCTCTATTTTATTGTAATTTTATCATTCCCTTGAACATCTCTTCTCAGGATTATAAGTTTTGATCTCTATTCTAAAGTGTTTTATTTCACTATATGTATATGATCATAACTAATGTAGTAGTATTATTATTTCATTGTAATTATATTATATTTCTTTCTTACTTCATTGTTACTTTATTCAAATATGCTTAAATATCTTACGTCATCCATGTACCAATCCCCTATAGTATAAAATTTCTCTCTTTACTCAAGTCTATCCTATTTCATTCTTAAATTAATAAATGCTCTAAAAATAAATAACGCTCCTTTTCTCTATTTTATTATAACTTTGTCATTCTTTTTAACCTCTTTTTTTGAATTATAATTTAGTGTCTCTTTCCTAACATGATTTATTCAGATATACATATGATCTTAAATAGTGTATTATTTTTATTATTATTCTCATTTCATCCTAATTCTATTAGGTTTATTTTCTCTTTTCATTTTTCTATTCTTACTTTTAATATCATAATTTTATTTCAATTATCTTTAAATTTATTACATCATCCATGTACCATTTCCCTTACACTATAATTTTTCATTGTTATTTCTGTTTTGTTTGTTAAGTTATGAGAGTCTTGAGATGACTGACGTGCCTAACATGTGGCTTCAGTAGCTACGATCATAGGGAATCTGATCTGGGGCCACACTAGCCCTTAGCATGGATGAATTTTTTCCCAACGATTCTCGAACCAGTGGTCTTCACATCAGAAATTTCCTTAATAGAAAACCCTGTCACTATTTGATCTACATCATGTAGTGGGCTAATTTTTCATCGTTAATTTTGATTGCCATTTCTTATTTGACATTTCCTTAAGTCCATTCTTTTATATTGATTTGATTGATTTATATATTATATTCTTGTGCCTTTTTTTTCCTAAGGAAAAAGGTTTTATTTTTATTAATGTATATTATTCTAAAAGAACAGAACTATTCATCTCCATACGTTACCTATAAAAACCTATGCATATTTTTCTTCTATTGTTGCATACCTCTAGGTAGGCTAGCCTATAGTTCTGATCCAAAAAATTTGAACAATCCTCTCATACATAAAATGTACATTCAACTATGAGAAATATGAAAGGAATCCAAGAGCCCACTGATCAAAGGAAATGAATGTGGGGATATTCATTGTGCAATCCATTTAAATATTATTGAACAATACATTTGTTAAGCTGAAGCTCGATACCTTCTTTTGACAAGAGATCTCCCCCTTGATTTATTTATTTGAAAATGTGAGCAAAGGAAACTTGGGTAAACCCCTCAATAATACCCAAAATTTCTGCATTAGTGATTGTAGATATTTTCAGAGTATACTACCTATTGGGTCATTTTATAACACATTGATAATTTTCAAATATTTGAAATTCTGGAACTCCATATTTTGCTACCAGATTTCAGATAAGCTTTAGTGCCATCAACTCAGCCTTGTTTTTGAACTATTTTCAATGCTTGCCTTAAATCTAATTATATGAGGCTCATTAGTATGCAAGATGCTTCCTGCCCCTCCCAGTGGGCCTCACCTTGAGAGGTACCATCAAAATAGGCCCAAGGCTTTGAGCGATCAATAACTTGTTCATCTCTTGTACAAGAGATTCCATGTTTTTCAATTGGAATGGAGTAGCACATTGGACTTGAGTGATGACTTTTCTCTCATTTTTTTATCATTTTGTGCTTACCGAATACCCCAATTAGTTTAATGGTAAGGCCTAATCTCTCTAGTAACATGGTTCGTACATCATTTATATAGGGCATTATAATTGGTGTTTCGACAACAAGGATATATTGTATACATGATACCATTTGATTCTTTCCTAACCAATTTAAAGTAAATATAATCCAAAATTAAATGGAAGTTTGATTCTTCATTTTCCATACAAAATCTACACCATACTGGAAACTTTATATTTATTTTATGTAATATATCCCTGAAAATTACTTTATTGTTAAGGAGTAGCCACATAAAAATACAAGTTTTGGAAGGACAATGGAACTTCCAATTTTCCTTCCACCACAATTGTTTAGGCATAAAATGCATGGGTGGTAACTGAAGTAGATCTCTCTCGAGTCTTCCCGGTGCCCGAGGCAGACATTGAGATTAGCTGTATAGTTAAAAAAGACATTGCATACATGTTTATACTAATGCATAATTGACAAAGTGAGATATTGAAGGATTACCTCTTTGCAGACAACAAATCCATTGGAGAGCGCTAAGTGGCATGGCTGAAGTCCTTCCTCACCGGCTCCAAGTCACACGTGTAATATTCACAGTTGTATCACTAACTAGAAATTAAAAAAGTACATAATCAACATTTAAATATGAAAATATGAGCCATTTATATCATGCTTCATAGAAAAATAAATAATAAATGTGACACTGAAACATCAAATGGACAAAACAGATACAATTCTATTAATATATAAGAAGGAATATTACAACCGTTGGTTGAACCAAGATTCCCTCAGTCTTCCAACTCCTCTCTCTCTCTCCTTTATCTCCAAGTGTAATGATACTTGGGCTAAGATTTCTTAATGAACCTTTCCAATCATTAAGCCTCATACTCAACAATAAAGTTTCTCTCTGCACATGATCAAAATTTCAACACTTGACCAAGAGTCCAAGCCTCCAATTTATAGGAATTTGGGAGGACAGACCTTGCCAATTTTCTCAATCAATTTGAACAAGGAAAAATCATGATGTTTCCTTGCCTTTCCTTGCTTTTTCCTTCTATGGATGCTCAGTTGTGTTTAGTAACATCCAATAAGAGGCCTACACCGCAGGTTGTTGCTTTTGGATTGACTCCTTTTGACAAAAATTAGGAAATTTTAGTCAGTTTCCACGGGATTTGTCCCTTTTCTTCATGAAAACATGGGTAATGTTGCCTCTTAGGCAAGACAATGCGTTAACCTAGCCACTAACGCTCCCTATGAAAGGCTGGGATGTGTTATAACTTGACCTGGCTATCTTTAGGGTGTGTTACCTTGGAAAAATGGGTCTCTGTCTAAGTCATTTTCTTCCTTCCATGTTTTTCCTTCTCCTTTGAGTGGATGAGGAGGTCATTTGTCTTGTAATAGATTCCCCATAAAGTGTGAGGTCAGAGGCAAATACGATGGCCAAAATAATTTATAATATGTGTAGTAGAACGAGAGGAGTTGGAGGGCTGAGGAAAACCTGAAACAACAACATATGTTAGAAAATAAGTATCTGTCCTGAGTCAGGCATTCCCATGCTCAATAGCTATATCAAAATGATTTCTCTAGAAAGAGATATGACCAGTATGTCCATCGATAAGAACAATGTAGAAGCTTTTGCCGTGACAGGATCAATCTGATAAGCTGTCTCTGAAATTAATATCGCAGCTTGGGCGAGGAAACACAACTGAATGATGTAAGCCTCAACCCAAGGTCTTGGTCTTCACTTCACTAAAATGCATATTTCCGCAAATGTGAATGAAGGAATTGTAGTCAAACATGCGAGAAATCGTCTGATTACTAGTCAATAATGAAAAATGTTAACAGATTCGAGGATGGCCACCGATAAGGATGATGGTCTCCAAGATTCACAGTACAATCTAGCGAGTGTGAATAAATGGTGTTGATGTCAAACACTCGTAGAATATTCTACTGGGCGCCAGTGATGAGAAATCCCAATCAAACACAAGGTAACCTACCACTGAGGTCTGCAAGTTCCAGGGTACTGATGTGTTTCTGGATCAACTTCCTAGATAATTTGTTGAAGTCGATAGGAAGAGATTTGTCAAAAGGTAGGAAATCTTACATCAGTCGACACAAAACGAGAAAGATAATTTTGTTTTGAAGATAGTCAAGAGAAAATGGTGGTAACTGATGACGAAAAATGATTTTGGGCATATGATGGCTTGGATGATACATGAAGCAGTAGATATCGAGATCTTCTTGAACAATAAGGCATAGTAACAGGGTACTAGGCAGCTTAGGCTTATGAACACCAAGGAGTGTCATGATTCACCAATGCAGGGGCATCGACATATGAAGGATAAACTCATAGAATGGTAGGGTTCAGCTAATTGTGAGTGATTTTTTTGGGAAGTGCCATGTTCAAGGTTTTTGTTGCCAAATCGAATTTCAAAGCACAACATAATAAGTATCCACTTTATCCAAAATTTTCCCCATTTGATTAAGTTTAACGAGTCAAGACTGGTAAACTAGATTATCTTTTCATATTTAGGGAGTCTGAAAAAGATCGTAAAAGACAAATCTAGGGGGGTACCTTTGTCATTGTTCATAAATGGGTGCAACAAAGGGAGAATATTATGCCCGCCACAGTTCCTTTTCCATAAGTTAGTCAATTGAATCTAGATAAAGTGATAAACCTATGTTCAATGGACATCTACCTAATTTTTTTATGAGTATGAGGAGACAGAGTAAACGCAATATTCTTCGTGAAGTTTTAATGAGTTAGACGAAGAAAAACTTGATCCTCTCCGTGAAATTTTAATGAGTCCGATGGAGAAAAAATCAGTGACTTTTTCAGTTTTTTAACGAGCTAGAAAAAGATGGAAAATAATGGCTCATAGTCCTTCATCATGGTATTTTAAAGAGCCTGACGAAGGAAACTCACGTTTTTTTCAATTTTATGAGCTAGAAAAAGTCCCTAAAAAGGAAGGTTCGATTTGGGTCGAACACGGTCAAATCTGCACATGAACACTGACAACTCATCAAAGAATCGGTGACTTTGAAAAACCAATATTTGCAACAAAAAATAATGGAAATTTACGAATTTTAATAGACTAGTTGAGTGAGTTATACCTCTAGAATGTCTATAAGAAGGAAAAAGACCTTCATTTTCACCGTTTGAGTGTTGTGAAAGAGCTCTGGAGCGACAAAAGAGGTGATACTTATGCTATTGATTGTGGGTGATCCGAGCAATGGTTTTCGATTCTGTGAGTTCCAGGTAAGAGCTTGAGCCTTTATCTTACTTTCCATTGGAATTTTAATTGTTTTTAATAGCTAGGGCCGCATTACACGCACTTCCCATTAAGGGACAATGCGTTATCATACCCTTTTCTGCGGGTAATGTGGGTGACCAGTGATAGGGCCACATTACACGCACTTCCCATTAAGGGACAATGCGTTATCATACCCTTTTCTGCACTGGGTCCCGGGTTAGCCGACCCAAAAAAAATTCAAGCTTGGTTTTCTCAATCCTGAAGTGATTTGGCCTAAAACTGATCCATTGGAAACTTGATTTGTGCAGGTGTGAAGTAGTTACCATGAGTATTTGGCATGAGAGAGAGCACAAATGAGAGGAACGCGAAATGGTCACCTATCTAGCTACTTTTATTGTTCTCCGAAGATGTGGGTTACTGAAGTATGCTAGATTAGAGATGATGAGGGGGAAGGAAGACCTTATGAGCTGGATAATCCAATGGTGGGATGATCAACAACATGTTTTCCGCATTGGGGGTCATGAACTCTCGATAGAGAAGGAATACATATAATTTCTGACCGGCCTATCATGCAGAGGACCGAGGCCGAATCTGATAGGTTCAAGAGTTGATCCCACACCACTGTGGGGTTGATCCAGGCTCATTGCATGAACAATACTGTGTCGGTAAGTAACCGGATTCCTATAGCATGGGTGGCCTCGATACCGATGAGGCATCTTCTATGGATGATCGTTTGCTTGGTGGAGGCCAAGAGACATCATGTGGCCACCAAGGCCCAGATATTACTAGGACTGGATTGCCTACAACCGCCAATTTTGTTTTTGATGCGAAGGCGTTGTCCGCCGGGTTTGAGAAGAACTGACAGCATGTAAGACCCGGTCCCAAAGAGAGTTTGGGTTTCGTACATTGATTTTTTCCTTCATACTAGAGAGAGTGCCTATTATGAGGCCGAGGATATTCATGGATGCTATGGGAAAACGAGAGCCTAGATAGGGTCGTTGGTTTGCCTTGATGATGTAGACTAGAGAGGGTCCGATCCGCCATTTCTTTGATGATACATTCTTCGAGTGGCTGAATGGCCAGACCCTGATGATTGTAGATTATCCATATGCAGGGATGAACTTCATAGGAGATCCGAAGATGATATTTCCACCAGGCACTTAGTGGGGGATAGATGGTAAGAAGAAAAAATTAGTTACTTAAGTATTTTTTGTCTTTTGAAAGTTTATGCCATTTTTTTGTTTAATGGGTGAAAAATATTTTGACATGAAGCTTATTGCTTGACATAGATGTGGCACACATCCATCCAGTTAGATCCCCTCACTACACACAGCGAGGAATGCAGTTACCTGGGGCTAGAGCAACAGTAGGGGCCACAACATCCATTGAAGAGGTTGATAATGCACGTAGTTTGCACGAGGTTGCTAGGAACCTCAAAGGATTGAGCATGGGCATGCCGCCTCTTCCCATGAGGGAGATCCCTATTCATCTACAACGACACATAATGGGTGTTATGGAGAGATTCTTGGTGCCTCTGAGGAGGTTATCCAGGGTAGTTATCTGCTACCATGAGCAGAAGGCTCAGGGGGATTAGATGGTAGATATATAGATGTTATAATGAGGCTTAGCAGAGCCAATTTTTGTAAAACACAAGTTTTGAAGAGTTTTTTGATGTAACTTGACTGGACATGACATATACATATACATATACATATTTTGGAAATTTTGATCTTATATTTTTTAAATTTTTACGGTGAAAAAAATACACTCATGCATGAATATTTCTATAATAAATGCGTAAAATTCCAATATAACACATAATTTGCTAACGAATCAGCTAATGTATTAGATTCTCTAGAAATGTGCTCAAAATTAATGAATTTAAATTGATGTTCTAGAAGTCTTACCCCTAAGTAATAACGTAACAATACTGGATGTCGGACACGATAAAAGTTGTTCAAATGCATAACGACTAGCTGGGATCTAACCTGACCACCAGATTAGGGCTGCCGCGAGATGCAACTTCTATGAGGTGTTGTATCACCGACATGTACTCAGAAATATTGTTGGTGGCATCGCCAAGAAAGATTCCCCTGGAACCAAGTAGCTCCGACTCAGGTGTGTAGAGGACCCAAGCAGTTTATGCAATGTGCCGTGTGTGATGACTGGAACCATCCACATATCCAATGTATGGAAAGGATGAGGAAGACATATGTGTAAAATAAGAGTGCCTATATGAGAAAAAGCACTCAAAAACCCAAAATATCCAGAAACACCAAAAAAAAGACAAAACTTATATACATAAAATTACAAAGCATATACCCAGTGGGACACTAGGCAAAATAATTCTTCAAATAGAGCCCGTTGTGGGGCTCAGCTAGTGGAATCCCATTACAGTCCTAAAGTTCATAAGCCCCTTTAGAAAGGAATTTCATGACGACGTATGGACCAAGCCATAATGGCTGAAGTGTTCTTGCCCCCAAGAGGTCGTGTCTCTGATCATAGCGTAGAACGAGATCGCCTTCTTGGAAAGAACGAGGCTTGATAGTTTTTTTGTACTGAGATTTTAATCTGTGCTTATGAGCTTCGAGTGCCAGTGTGGCATCTTGATGAGTTCCCTCCAATTGATATAGCGAGAGGAAGCACTCTTCTTTGGCAATGGTGCCGAGTAGGAGTTCAACGGCTAGCTTAAGCGATGGAATCTCACACTCAATTAGAATAACTTCTTCTAGACCATATGCTAATTGGAATGGCATGAAGCCTGTAGCAGTATTCAATGACTTTCGGTGTGCCCATAATGTGGAGTATAGCTTCCTATGCCATGTGGTTTTATGATTTCCAACTAACCAACGAATCATGGTCTTGAGGACGCCATTTATGACTTCGACTTGACCGTTAGCTTGCAGATAGTAGGACGAAGACTAATCTTGTCGAAAACATAGCATGGAAGTTAAATCCGTCATCATTTGGTTCTGAAAGTGTGAACCATGATCTTTGATAATCAAGTAGGGTACACTGAAGCGACAGATGACTTGATTGAACAAGAAGAGAGCAACGGTTTCTCCATCGACTCAAAAAGTGGGAATGACTTCAGCCCATTTCGTGAAGTAGTTGACCACAAATATGATGTAGTTGTGTCCATTAGCAGAAGTGTGATTGCATGTGATGAAATCTATTCCCCATTTAGTGAAAGGATCGAAGGAGATAACTGGATGAAGAGGGGCAAGATGGGCACACATTTTCTTCATAAAAATCTGACATGGATGGCACTTCTGGACCGATGTGACCCAGTCTCTAAATAAAGTGGACCAATAGTATCATGCAAGCAAGATTTTCTGGGTAGTAGCTATGCCAAAAATATGACCACCACACGCCCCAATGTGGCAGTCATTTAAAATGTGTTCTGATGAGACAACATCGAATAATTGTATCGACACCATGACGATATAGAGTATCGTTCAACACGAGATAATGTTTATCTTGGTGACAAATGCGATGACGGTCATCTGACGTGAGAGTTGGGTGGAACCGTTGAGTTTGGAGGTAGACAAGAATTTCTTCATACCAAGGATTAGAAGAATCAAACAGATAAACGAAATTAGGAAATGAATCATGATCTACTTCCTCTGGGTCAATTCTGGGAAGGTCCGACAGTAATTCGGAAAATTTTGCGAAGACTAGATATTTCTTAGCTTTGGCAGTAGTGAAAACCAAATCAAACTGTTGGAGGATTACAATCCATTTGAAATATGTTCCTCCAATTATATGATGAGACAAAATGTGTTGAATGGGGTTCTCCAAAGAAATTACAGCAGTCTTCCATAGCAATATATAGTGTCATAGGCGGGTGACATCGAAGACCACTGCAAGAGATAGTTTCTCCACATGTGAATATTGTAATTTAGGTCCGATGGGACCTTTTGATAGATAATAAATCACATGCTCACTATTTCCAACGTGAACTTGAACCAAAACCATGCTTAGCAAGGATGTTGAGGCTAGCAGTTAGAGGAGAAAGTCACGCGAAGAGTTGGGGGCATGAAGAAGTAGGGTAGAAATGAGTGCCCACTTCAGGGAATCAAACGACAGTTGAGCTTGATCAACCCCAATATATGGTACTCGTTTCTTGAGTAAGCCCATGAAGCCTTTCTTCATCTCGACATAGTTTATGATAAAATGACGTAAGAAGTTTGCCTTCCCTTGAAAATGTTGGAGTTGCAGAATGGATTGTGGCAGAGGTAATTCAACAATTTCCTTAACCTTATCAGGATCAACCCTAATCCTATGCTTGGAGACAATGAAACCAAGAAGCCATTCAGAATCGACAAAAAATACACACTTATGCGTATTTATACATATTTTGTAGAACTTATACCGAGTAAATATTTCTTTAAGATACGCAAAGTGATGGGTTCATTTCTTGGAGTGAGCTGGAAGGTCATCTAAGTAGGCTTGTACAATGTGTCTGATATCGTGAAATGCATAGTCCATGGCCCTTTGAAAAGTTTCTCCCACATTCTTCAGACCAAATGGGAGTTTATGATATGCAAATGTGCCCCAAGGACAAATGAAGGCGTTTTTATGCTGGTCATCCTTTTTAATCGCTATCTGGTTATATCCCGAAAATCCATCCATGAAGGAGAAATATTCACATCCAACGCAATCGTCGAGAATCTAATCTATAAACGAAGTAGGATAATTGTCTTTTGGACAAGCGAAATTCAGATCACGATAATCAACACAGACTCGGATGGTGGCTAGTTTCTTATATACGAGAACCGGATCGGATACCCATTCCGTCAAAGGAATGGGATAAATGAAACCAACGTGTAAGAGTTTTTCAACTTCTATATTGATAGCTTCTACTTTGCGAGGGTGGACAGGTCAGAGAATTTATCGGATAGGGTTGGAATTGTCATAAATCTTGATTTCGTGCTTGACTATAGAAGGATCTGTGATAGGCTTTTCTTCGTAAGACCAAGAAAAAACATTGAAAAAATCCTTAAAAAGGGATGTGAAGTGTGCAATTTCCCCAGGAATGCAATCTGCTCAAATCTATATTTTTTCCATGATACTCGTTTTGACTGAGATATCTATGAGCATAGTCCTGGAAATATTTCCCATGTTCCCTTTTGCATCGATAATTTGAATAATCGTGTAAGCGGAGGGAACGATCTTAGGTGGGTCAAAAGACGAGATTTGAATAGTGGTCGCATCCGAATTAGACATTGAAGCGCGATGATGAAACTCTCCCCAAGGTCATTCCTCTAGAGACATGATCTCTTGGATAACTTCATCCATAGGCAGGGTTCATCGAGGAGATCCTTAAAAGGAACTGTGGTGGGAGAGAGGGTGGTACCATTGGTCGAAACCAAAGTAGTGGAGGGTTCAGATGCTGATTGGATGGCTTGATAAGCAACCTCAACCAGTGATAGTGGCATCTTATCTCCACAGGACTCAATTTCTAAAGGTGCCGGTAGGATCTAGGTATTGATAGAGCCATCTGAGACAGTGGATATCATTGAAATCATGTGTGGAAACTCAGGCGACAAGAAAGGAAAACAACCCATCAGGGATGATGCCTTCAGAAGACCGGTACTAAAAATGACGTAAGAGTCAGGAACACCTCCTACTAAGGGAACAATGCTGCTAGGTAATGCAGAATAATCAGGGGTGCAAAAGGATAGCTGGTCCACTATAACAATCTTCCCATCCAATGGAAAAAAAATGAGTCGGAAAACCGAAGAGGCAATGGAAGTCATCACGTAAGACCAACTGCGACCTAACAAACGATTATAGTTGATATGATGATCTATGACTACTATGTCCACAATTATCATTTTCCCACCAAGTGTAATGGGGTAGCTAGCAAGGTAGCCTTTTGGGAGGAAGGTGTGGCCATCGAAAGCTTTGAGGGAATTCGACAACAGAGACAAAGTAGGAGAACCCAAAGTGAGTGAGAACGCAGTTGACATTACGTAGGTCGAAGCACCTTCATCTATACAGTGCGATGGATTGGTCTCCCTTTCAACACAAATTGAACCTAGAAAGAAAGCTAGTGTGAAAGGTGAGGTTTGAATTTTTCCATGTAGAAGATGGCTAGCATAGAATCCTGGGGGTCAATTCCACTAATGGCCGAAAGCAGGTATTTCCTTTGCGTTGGGAAAGTTGGAAACAATTCGAGTGCCAACATAGCTGACGGTGCTTGCGCCAAGTCTTCTATAATGTTGTAGTTCTGGGCAGCATGTGCAGCGGTGTCACGAGTCATGAATCGAAGGGTCCCTTTGGGGGGACGAATGAAAAGGTCAGCAACAAGCCTTTCAATATGCTAATAATTAGGCGGTGGTGGATTCGAACTTGAACAAGATTCATGAGCCTCAGTCACTAGATTTCCATATATTTTATCTCGGGTTTGGATTTTAACAGTTTCCATGCCATAAATGGCAAATGATCCTTCACCGGAAGGATGAGCACCACTATTTCCCCTTTGGGGAGGTTGTGGTGGGTTCACAACCATGTGTTTCTGCTGCTGCTGTGGACTAGGAAATGGATTGTGAAAGATGTCAGGTGTCCTTCCAGAGTCCTTTTTCATGATAAAATCTATGCATTCCTGTAGCCGAGGAAATTTATATGTTAAGTGGTCCTCCGCATATATTTTGCAAGGTAATATCATAGGTTTCTACTTTCTTTTTTTGTTCTTAGCAGCGTTTCTCTGATTGGGATTATTTTGAGTGTTGGGCTACTCTTCAAAAGGAGCAATATTTTTCTTATTATTCTTGTTCTTTCTGCTAGGTTTTCGTGTAGACTGCATAGAGTGTACCTCAGCTGTGGGAAGAGTAGTCAATTGGTTAGGGGCGGTGGCAACCAAAGATGGCTAGGAAGCTTGACCACTGAGATTTTTTATAGCTACACCAGAAGTTGTGCCAACTAGGCTGTTAGCATGCACTCCGGGTAACTGAGTAGCAGGAGGATTCGGGTTGCTAGGGGCATGGGGGAGTAACTCATACATTGTGACAGATTGTGAATTTATTAGATCTAGATGTTGTGCACGATGAAAGTATTGGTCTTCCGTGACTGTACCAGACAAGAAAACATCTTTAGTAAGGGGTGGAAAGAGTGACTTCCAAAACTAGTTCCATAATAGATGACCCAAGATTGGCGCTTTGACTAACCTCTGCCTACATATCCATTCATGAATGTGATCAAAGATGTGGGTGGTAGTGTCTTGGTGTATCAAGGTTAAGAGTTCAGTTCCAGTTTCGTATTAGATAGGTAGTTGAAATTTCTGAAGAAATTCTGGATCTAAAGCACCAAAATTATTGACTGCAGCGTGTGGTAACTTGATGTACCATTTGGCACCGTTGCCTGTGAGAGTGTAGGGAAAAATTTTGAGCTGGATACTATCATCCACCATGGAGTTAGAAACAGATCGTAGATGAAAGGTGGTAATGTGTGTATCCAGATCCTACCCTTGTTTCCCTTCGAACTTAGGGATGTTAGATAGAATCTTGTGTGGTACTGGAGGCTAGAGCGGGTTATGGTTGATAGGATCATTGGTCAATTTGTAGAGATCAGGGATGTCTAAAGCTGCCAAAAATGGAAATTGCGTGGTTGCCCCGAGTCTAGCCAAGGAGGTGTTGGCTAACCATTTGGACCATAGGGTCCACCCATAAAAGTGTTACCAATGAGATAAGTAGGACCTTGTTGATGAAAATTTCGAGTGAGTGGAGGTGTAGGGATGTAGGGTTGTTGTCCATAGGGGATGTTTTACTGGAGGACAAACGACTCGTTTCCCCCAGGGTAATAGTTTTGCCCTTACCCCAATTGGTTTTGGGGAAGGGTCGCCCATATAGACGTGATAGAGTTAGATTCTTTTATACTATTATTCGCATAATTAACCATTGGTATAGAACCTACACCATAAGGTTGACCACTAAGAGGAATGGCAAGAAAAATCGATGGACCTGCTTGTCCCACTGATTGTAGGGGTACGGAAGTGCCCCTTGGCATATAAGTGTTGGTGACACTGCTCCCTAGCATAGTAGCCAAGAGTTTTAACTCAACAATGGATTCCAACCGAAAGGGTTGCTAAAAGGAACTGAAGTAGCCCCACTAGTAGGAGTGGAAACTGAGGGCCCAGGTGCAGTCACTATAGGAGAAATATCAAAGGGTTTATAATTCCGCTTGCAATTGTTGTGACCAAGTTTCTAGGACTGGGTATATGCTGGATACTAGGGTTTCCAAATAGTTGTGTGAAAATGACAACTAGCAGGGAAGATGGTGGTGGAACCAAGTTGGACACCAACATCTCCGACCCAACGGTCTCCGGTTGTGAAGTGGATGTGGGTGCAGCCAAAGACATGGCTAGTACTAGTGTTACCAAAATTAACAATGGACCTAACAGGTTAGTGAGAGGAGGATTGTAAGGAGGAACGACTCTGTTTGTGAAAGGATCCTCAGGAAACTCCATATGGTAGGGAGAAATGTGAAAATCAGGTGTCAACACTAGAGACTGCTCTTCCGGAGAAGGCACTGGGTCACCAAGACTCGACTCCTCCCCCAGTGTTAATGGAGGGATACCTTGCTGTCGCCTAGAAAGATGATGAGGGTCGAAGGATGCCACAATGACCAGTTAATTTTATCAAATTTTTATTGTGGTGTATTATTAAGTCTCAGTGATAGTAGAACCACACACCTAAAAAAAAGAACTTCTAAAGTAAATCAATCAAGTAGCTAGAGGGGTAAGACCTTGTCTGAATACTACCATTTCCTGGAGATAAAACCCAATATCACAATAGCATACAGAGAGAGTTGGTCAAATGTACAGTTAAAGTTACTCTTGAGCTTTGCCCGAACCTCAAACGATGGGTGTAAGCACTCTCGTGGAGACGAGTACCCTCCCAAAGACCGAAGACAGAGTAGCTCCGTCTGTGTCAGGTACTAGGGAAGCCTGCCCCAGTCACCTTGTGTACATCCCTAAAAGTATGGACACTAAAGATACCTCAAATCACAAACACTATCAAGGGGGTCACGATCGTAGACAACACGCTATATGGGTAGAACATCTAGATCCCCGATCTAGTTTCGACATCCTTGGAGGGAACCCCAATATATAGAATGCCCACTGTTATACAATCAAAGGCGAGTTACCTTCTCACGCACCCCAGTGTTGTCTCACGCTTAAATCCGGTAGTAGTGGAGCGGTCCCAATAGTATGAGTGCAATAACATTTTCACTCTTTAATGACACTAGTTTCAAGTTTTGCGGTCTTGGGTAGTTTTCTCACTTCTCCTATCCCAAGATCCTAGCATGAACTAATGTTGGTGTAAGCTCAGAAAAAAATTTATATGATTGATTTTATTAGCACTTGATTTTTAGTGTACTTGCTTATTAGTCTTCGGAGGGGGATTGGACGTATGAAATGTAATGAGACTTTGATTAAAACCATGCAGAAAATTATTTTAATATTAAATTCGATGAAGAGATTATTCTACAAGGAGAAATATTTCACACATACATGCAACAACAAATATCCAAATAATGCAGTTCAACCTAGAAATATTCATACATCTATCTATCCTCACTAAAAACTATTTAACCCAAAAAACTCAGAATGAAATCAGGTATGTTCAGAAAAACTAAAAACACTTTTCCTTTTCAAAAAGTAAATGCAAATAACACTAGCTTTTAAAATAAGAAAACTAAAATTCTAGCAGGAAACCAAGACCATGGATCCAAAACATAGAAGCTAATTTGACAGCCATCAACTCCACAGCTAGGGAAATTTTTTTGGTTGGGTAACGTAGGCTAGCAAGGGCTACATAGCGTTAATAGCAAGACTAACACACTGTATCCAAGAATAAGCAGTGTTATAATGCATTGGAACACATACAGGGGGTGCTTTACTAAAGGAAAAATTGCAAAAAATGGCTAGGCAGGGTCTATTTGAACACTGTGAGCTACTGAGATGGTCACAGAGCATATGAAATTATCAGAAAGGGATGTGAGCAGAACAAGAAGTGACAGAGGGAAAGAATAAAAGGCTCAGAAACAAACAATCCAAGAACTGAGGATTAGTCTCGAGTATGGTTGACAATTCTTCTTAGGGGTAAAATGCATGGGTGGTGACTGAAGTAGATCCCTCTCGAGTCTTCCTGGTGGCTGAGGCAGACAATCAGATTAGCTGTATAGTTCAC
The DNA here is from genome assembly GCA_034641835.2 of Pinus albicaulis. Taxonomy (NCBI): domain Eukaryota; kingdom Viridiplantae; phylum Streptophyta; class Pinopsida; order Pinales; family Pinaceae; genus Pinus; species Pinus albicaulis. The sequence continues at coordinate 63,512,952 of MU968411.1, read as the reverse complement.
AAAGACATTGCATACATGTTTATACTAATGCATAATTGACAAAGTGATATATTGAAGGATTACCTATTTTCAGACAGCAGATCCACTGGAGAGCACTAAGTGGCGTGGCTAAAGTCTTTCCTCACCGACTCCAAGTCTAGATCCTACAAACAAAAAAATCACACGTGTAATCTTCACAATTGTATCACTAACTATAAATTAAAAAAGTACATAATCAACATTTAACTATGCAAATCTGAGCCATTTATATCATAATTCATAGACAAATAAACAATAAATGTGACAATGAAACATCAAATGGACAAAACAGATACAGTTCTATTAATATATAAGAAGGAAGATTACAACCGTTGGTTGAACCGAGCTTCCCTCAGTATTTCGATTCCTCTCTCTCTCTCTCCTCTATCTCCGAGTGTAATGATACTTGGGCTAAGAGTTCTCAATGAACCTTGCCAATCATTAAGCCTCACACTCAACAATAAAGTTTCACTCTACACACGATCAAAATTCTAACCCTTGACCAAGATCCCAAGCCTCCAATTTATAGGAATTTAGGAGGAAAGACCTTGCCAATATTCTCAATCAGTTTGAATAGGGAAAAATCATGATGTTTCCTTGCCTTTCCTTTCTTTTTCCTTCTATGGATGCTCAATTATGTTTAGTAATGTACAATAAGAGGCCTGCACCACAGGTTGCTACTTTTTGACTGAATTATTTTGAGAAAAACAAAGAAATGTTAGTCATTTTCCACGGGATCTGGGCCCTTTTCTTCATGAAAACATGGGTAACTTTGCCCCTTAGGAAAGACAGTGCGTTAACCTATTCACTTACGCTCCCTTTGAAAGGATGGGATGCATTATAACTTGACCTAGCTATCTCTATGGTGCGTTACCTTGGCAAAATGGGTCTCTGTCTAGGTCATTTTCTTCCTTCCATGTTTCCTTCTCCTCTGAGTTGATGAGGAGGTCATTTTTCATGTAAAAACCATCTAGTTGGTTGCTAAAATCCATGAGTGGCTAGGGTCTTATAGCATATCCAATGTGTATACGCCTTTGAGGAATTTAGTTTCCAAAATAAAAGGTCCTCCACATCTCTTAGAATGATGTGACTACGCTTGAGTTTTGGCACATAAGTAGTCCACATTTCAGCATCCTCCTCATTGAGCCGAAGTTCTTTGGAAGATAGCCACTCTTGTTTCAAAATTTTAGTCATCTCCTTATCTGCAAATTGATTTAAGGTGTACATCCATTTGTTTCTAAGATGCTGAATGATGTGAGGAGGAAGCCTGCAATTATTTCCATCACCAATCCAAGTATCCAAGCCCACTTGAACATTTGAGCCTCTTCCAACACACCAAATAAAGCCAGTTCCCTATCAAAGTAAAAACATGTAACACTACCTCCAAATTACAAAGATGTTATGAAAGTTTTTAATGGGGATTAAAATCGAAGCTTCCACTAAGGATTGATGTATGTATTTTTCATTTACAATTAAACACCAAAACCCTTTCCCCTGTACAAGCCTCATGGCACTCTTTGTTTCCAATGCCTTGTATAAAATAAATAATTTTTTAAATCTGTAGCCACCCAAGGCATTTGGGACTGCTAAGTCATAATGAATATATAATCGAGTCTCCTGATTGACTCCAGTGCATCTCACATCACATCACATCACAAAGTGATTTAATAGAACACCCTGTCACTATCTTCTCTACATCCCGTGGGATAATTTTTAATCGTTGATTTTGATTGCAATTTATTATTTGAATTTTCATTGAATTCATTCTTTTACATTGATTTGTTTTATTTATATATTATATTATCTATTTCTGTGCCCTTTTTTCCCAAGGAAAAAGGTTGTATTTTTATTCATGTGTTATACTATATTATTCTAAAATAATAGACCTATTCATCCCAAGAAGTTACCTCTAAAAACCTATGCATATTTTGCTTATATTACTGCATACCTCTAGGTAGGATGGCCTACATTTTTTATCCAAAAAATTTAAAAAATCATCTCATATAGAAAATGTACACTCAAATATGATAAATGAAAAAGGAATCCAAGAGTCCACTGATAAAATGAAAGGAAAGTGGGCATATTCATTGTGCAACATGTTGTCCACAATTTTGTCAACAGTCTGAGAAAGCAGTCACACAAGTTTTCAAAGATCGAAGTCATCTGCCAACATAAAAATGTCATTGTAAACCCAATTTCTGCAAGTTTTATTGTAAATGATGCTAGTATGACCATTTAATTATGTAACAACAACTGGTTAAGCCTCTTATTTTGGCAAAGGATTTCATCATAGGAATTTTTTTAACTACCCCAAATTATGTCTATTTGTAAACATGCCTAATCGACAAATTTTTTCTTCCAGATTAAATCCCGAATCTAGGGTGGAATTCATTGACAAGGTAGGCGAGTCCTAGTGTTAGTATATTGTAAAAGTGTGTTTAGGTATAATTTTAGTGCATGGTCCCTCACAGTCAGACACCATGGCTAAATTATTTTATTAAAAGCACACTTGGGTTCATACTAGATAATATTGTGCCGCAGATTTGGGTAAATTATTAAGAGTCTAGCCTAAATTTGTTTTCCCCTTCAAGGGCTGAATTAATTGTAATATCTTGATGTAAAAATATTTTGGTCCATGGTCCCTCACAATCAAATACCATGGCTAAAATATTTGAGGGTGGAAAAATTTATTAATCCCCTATAGCGTAAACTAATTATTTTTTCTCGCTAAATTAAATAAAATCCTAAGCCATAAAATTACTTATTTTGAGTAAAAATAATAATTATAGAGAAATTAATTTCTCTCCAAGTGAAAAATAATAAAAAATCGTGGGTAAAAAAGAGGTCAATTTTTGGAGGTCCTCCACCAAGGGAAAAATGGATATTTTAAGAAAATTTGAGCCCTTGGACCTTGGTGGTTAATTCAAAGTCAAAATTTTGAGGAAAATAATCCAAAATAGTAATTTTTGGATTAATAAAAAGTGAGTTTTAAAATAAATTCGATTTTTTCCTCAAAATTAAAAATTCGACGGCGGAGATTAAAAGATTATCAAGTTATTTTCAATGGTCAATATTAATTTGACGAGGATCAAGCCAACTAGCTGTTATTTTCCACTTGGAGGGGTTTCTTTATATAAGGAAGCTATTTTTCTTCTATTTCCCATCTTTGGATGAGGTGATTTTTGGTCCTAGGCTACAACTTTGATGGGAACAATTTTTTATCATAATATAAAGACTTTGGGGTTCAGTTCATGGTGTTCTTGTATCTGCTGATCTGTGGTATGCGTTAGCTATGTGTTTATCCTATATTGTGCTAAATGAATTGTAACTGTTATTTCATTTGTCAGTGATAAGAAAATTTTATTGGTATGAGTTATCTTATGTGATCTCATTCACTATATGAATTAACAATTTATCTTGAGAAATTTTTATAGAGATTTATAGGTACACTAGCCCTTGGGATGTGTTGTAGTTAGTTTGCTTACATTTCATTTTGCTGTGATTAGTTTGCTTCCATTTCATGTTGCTATAGTTAGGCTCTTGTAGATCATGGTACAATAGCATATAAAACTCCAAAGTTGTGTGTCAAAGCCTCCCTCTCTCACCTCTTTCATTGGAGCTTGAGGAGGGAAGATCTTCACCACTGACCCAAAATTGCTTTCAATTTATAATTTTTGGGAAATCATAGATAGGTTGTTGTATTTATAATGAACTTGTTATGAATGCCGAGTTAGGTTTCTGATTCAATTGCATAGGTAGGTTTTGTTATTAAATTCAACTCACCTTTTCCATATTTTTCATCATAGATTTGTCAATGTTAATTGCATGAACATGCAGTTTTCTTGTAGGTTTGAGTAGAGAAGCAGATGAGGACTCCACCAACATCCCTAAATTTAGTTTCCACACTCCACCATCCTAATTTCAAAAAAATCTCCTTCAACCTTGTTTTTTGAGATCTTCACCACAACACTGAGAGCTACCCTATAGGTGCAAGACGGGCTTTGAAATAATTTCTGAGCTTGGCCAAGGGGTTGGCCACCTTCCATCCATCTCAATACACCTTCATCCAATTTTTCCTACCCCTTTTCTCATCATTTCTGGACTCAAAATACCCTCATCCTATTTCATGTAGCATTTCAGGACATCTTGTAGCACTAAAAGAAATCCTGTAGCAGATCCTATAGCAACACTAGTCAGCCACTTCTTCAGCCTAGAAACCATCTCTCACCTCACCCAAAACTAACACAACCTCCAAGATGTTATCAATCTATAATTTACAATATTGGCAAGACTAAATCATAATGCGTAACATCAAAACCACTTGAAGCCTAGTATCTAGCCCTCCTAGACTTAGAGAGGGATATCTCTATATAAGATTCAGATTGTTTTTAAGATTTCTGATATTAGGCTAGTTAAATTGATTGTGAGGGTTGTTTGTTTGATTATTTGTGGTTGGATGTAAGCAGTTCCTCTAAATGGTTTCCATTAGGTTATGGAGTCGAAATAGGTTGGGTATATGCATCAAATTCTAGAGAAATGCAAGGCAAGCTAGCTATGAATACTGGTGCTTATAGCTAAGTGGAATTATGAAATGGAGAAAACGATTTCGGTAATGATCTAAGAGAAATTAAGAATTATTAAACCATACGTCAGAAGAAAACATTGAAATTTTAAAGGCAGTCAAAATTAAGGTACTCAAAACAATAAATCTTAATCTAACTTTCCTACTTTATAATTAGAATTTAAATGACACACATGAAAATATTACAGTGGGTAAAAATTAAACAGGAATAAGGAAGAACATCACCAGGACTACACAACACATGAATCTTGCAAATTGATCTCTTTATTGATACTCCAACTTGGAAAATTACAAGTACTTGCAATGAAAAGCGCTTACAAAACCAAGGTCCAACCCCAATTACTGAATAAAAAGCTACATTTAAGCTACTTGCAACTGATTGTCGTTATTAAAAGCGCAATCGGTTCGTTTATTACAAAGTAACTGAAATTTGGCCTCTGCGTCTCAGGCGCGGATAATATGTAACGACCTTTAACAAATGTCTAAAAGTCATCATAAATCCGTCATTCAGTGTAACAACCCTTTAACAGATGTCTAAAGTCATTATTCATTGCTGCTACGACCTACTGTGCTAGAAAATTTGGTACTGCTGAGCTGTTCTGATACACTAGATCTGCAGATGCAGAAAATTTGCAGAGATGCCTGCTTTGTCATCATGCTAAGTTGTCATCCTCCCTGGAGTCTACATAAAATTTCCCAATTTTGTGGAGTCAGAATCTTAGTTCTGTTAAACTTTCAGTAGAATTCATCAGTCTCAGTGTACTTCATAAACGTTGTCCTCAACTGAAAGATGTGCTTAATCTCATGCTGTATGAAGACGTCATTGTTGATAACTTCATAAAATGCTTTCCCTGTCATAGTGTTTGTTGTTCCTTGAGAAACAATTCCTTGTTGTGTGAAGGAATCCGTGCTCAAGACATTAAGGATTATGTCACAAAATAAAATATATCTGTCTCTGGCTTTTAAACCTCAAACATTGATTATGTAACCATTAAATAACAAACCATGGATGTTCTGTAATGCTATATCCCACTTATGCTGAAATGAATGAACAAAAGAAAAAGAGAAGAAGATTTTAATCTGATACGCTGCTTCAAACAGAATCTATCATTTCAAAACCTTGGAGAATTAAGTAGAGACAAAGTTAAAACAGAGGAGTGCACATTAAGGTGTGTTTAACTCTTAAATACATATGTATAAAGAGACCCGCTGCTCTTACTCTATTTTAATCATAGATGGAAAACATTATGTAAACTAGAAAAACTTTTCAGCACAAACAAAATGACAGGAACTTGCATACTCATTCATAGATTTTTCATTCTTCAGTACAAAAACTTGGCTTCAAGGTCCAAAAACCAGGAACCCCCTCTCCTCCTCCTATCTCTTCTTTTATATCAGCCTTCTGAACTGACTTCCTAACTGTTATGATTAGTTTTGAAACTGATTCTTGGAAATGTTGGAATTATTTTAATTTACAAAATATTTGTTTTAATATTATATATAATATATAATATAAAACCAAAGATAATATCCTACGCTAGTGCAAAGTGAAAAGAACAAATGGTATCTTTGGGGCCCACCATTACAGTCATATGTATAAATCAACAAAACCGCCCATGGTTTATGAAAACTGATAACCACTTGTGGGGGTGCTAATGGCGGTTTCTTGAGAAATGGCTCGGAGGTGCCGTAATATATCATGGCCGTCGATTTTGTAAAAAGTGGTTTAAATCAAACCATTTACGGGGGTGCCATCTCCCATAAAATTCGTTTAATTTATCCCCCCGCAAACCGTTGGATCTGAGTTGAATTATTCAAGCCGTTGATGCTGCATAACTTCAATGAAAGAGATACTCATTATTTCACTTAGCGCTATGTATAATACATTTGTACATATGCGTACTATTTATGGTCATCCTTCACTGACTATGTTAATTTCAATTCATAGTCTTCTTTTTCCAGCTGATGCCCAAATCTCTGATAAACTATGGTGGAAAATATCTACTTCCAACCTTCGACTCGGTTTGCCCAAGTACTGGTTTGACCGTTCTCAGATTGCACATATCGATTTGATTGGAAGCCTTCAGAGGTAATTTTGCCCAAGTTTGATCAATTTGAATGGGAAATGAACTAATTTGAATTGAGCTGAGGAAGTGTTGTTGAAAATGCCAGCCTGGATAACCTAGCATCAATCCCCATTTTCTGTTTCGCGCGTTCCGGGATTTCTTCCTCAATAGAACAAACACTTAATCAAAACGAAAACACGAACCTCCTTATTTTGGCCAATTCTATGGGCACGATCCTCCGCTTGCTGATCCACTTGGGAATTTCCCAATGCGCACCTTCATCAACAATAATTATATCTCCTTTCTTACAAAATGCTGGAATTACACTAGAGGTAGTTGCAAGCCCATATGAATAGAGAATTGAATCTAAAGTTTCTGGCTTCACATTCAAATGGACATCAATAGTTCCGTAAAAGCCACAAGGAGCATAAGATCCCCCCCATATTTTTTCAAAGCTGCATCACATGCCTCTGTTATCTTCCCATTCATATTTTAAAGAAAATTACTGATACTCCCTTTTCAGGTCGAGGTTGCTGCCGGAAATTTGAAGTGCACTGACCTGGAATGATCTTGGTAACAGAACTAAGTCTCAATTGCTTTTCTTCCTTCCCAGTATCCATCAAAGAGATGAGTTTGGACCTTCATCCTAATGGAAGTAGCACCAGGTATTACTTAATCATTGGCTTGAGGAAATTCTTCACACAATAACTTCTTCATTGCATCTTTGCTAATTACAGAGATACCCATACTTGCAAAGTATGGCATCTCCTTGGCTCTTTTTTCATCGAGACCCAACACTGAAGTATCGAACGCCATAGCCTTCAATCGCTCTCCTTTAAGTTTCTCTGCAAATTCAATAATTCGACTTTCATTGTCAATCTTCATTAGACCTAATGAGGTCACTCGTTTCTCGTCAACTGGAACGGCTGCAATGGTGAGATCCGCATGGGTTTCTCGATGTGTCTGAATAGAATTTTTGTAATCCATTCGATAACGACGGTCCCCAGCTGAAATTAAAAGCTCCATTATAGGATGTTCATCAAATAACCATAATTATTGCCTTACAGCATCCGCTGTTCCCTTAGAGGTCACCATTCCTGTGTTTGAAATTCGACAATCACTGTTTGCATCTACTAGCTTCATCGGCTCCTGGGTGATTCGCTCTTTCACTCCATCAGAATTATGGGCAATATTGTCATTATCTTCAAGATTGAATAGATGTAAAACTTCCTCTTTAGTTATGGACCTGTGAACCTGTTGCTTATCGACAACTCTTGTAGCGAGACCCTCCTTTGCTACCTGCCATTTATATATCTTTTCCTCCATTGTTCCATGAGCAACCAAGCGATAGGCATAAACATGATTTGTCTGTCCAAATATCCACACACGAAAAAGAGCCTGAAGATCATGTGTTGGATTCCAAGAACCATCAACAATTATAACACGATTGGCTGCTGGAAGATTTATACCCAATGATCCAGCTCTAATTGATATTAAAACACACTTGACCTTTTTATTTAAAGGATTATTAAACTTCTCTACTAGTTTTTGCCTTTGGGCGCCCCTAGTGTGTCCATCACGCCTATACCATTCTTTCCCTTGCTTCCAGTATTCATATTTCTTTCCACACCGAGGTAATTTTGTCAAGAATGACTCAATGAGATCTAATGCACTCAAGCTTTGGTCGAAAACCAATGCCTTATCACCTCGCTCAGAGCTCATGGTCAGGAGATCTAGCAACAAGACCATCTTACCGCTATAACCAATTTTTCATAAGCGTTATCTGGAATAATGTCCTCCCACCACTTATCAGCTTGTAGGGGCACCTCTTCCAAATCATTATTTTTGTTTGTCCAATCCACTCTGCCTTTCATCTTATCTCCAACCATTTCAACCTGACAAACTGCTTGTGCAGCAAGCATAAAAACAACAGGGTCTCTGGAGATAATGGGAGCCAAGTTTGAAAGAAAATTACGAGCACTGACCCTTCCATTCATATTTCGATTTAAGACTACTACAAGACTGTGCCAAATTTCTGACTCCATAGCTGCCTGCAGTGTGTGAGGATCCTCAAGAATATGTCGAACAATAATTGATGCAACACTGTCAAACCCGAAAAATAGGCAACTAGTAGGCAAGTCCAGCAAAGCATCCAATCCACCTCTATCAAGGAAACACAATGCAATGGCATGCACCCTTGTAAGCCTTCCACATAGCTGGAGCAACCCCTGCAGTGTAATTAAATCACCCAATAACAAATTTCTTAGGCATAATGTTTCAAATGCCTTTAAAACATTTTGTTTATCTCCTTGAACTTGTTCCACTTCGGTAATTATTCCTCAACAACCTTAAATTTCCCAGAGCTTCTCCTGACTTTTTGCTGAGTAAAATTGTGCTACAACAGTGTTCTTCATATTTGTATGCTTGGAGGTGTCCTTTGAAATCTCTATGATCCTTTTCACATAATCTGTCCTAGTCATTAGCTTATCATTGATAAATAAGGAGGGAAATCCCCTTATGTTCAGTGGCTCTATCCTTTTGAAAATCTACTCACTCTAATCTCCAACTGATTTCATATTTCCTTTAGCTGTGTAACTAGACCCTTCTTCTTCAACACCTTATTTTCCTCGAGTATGGTGGATGTTATTTCTACTACTTGCAGTTGCCCCAATTCATGACCACTTTTATAACTTAGGACTCTGATGATGTTGTTGGCAGTTTGGGGCTTATCCCCAAGTTCCTCATTTTTTTTCTCAGTAGCAAATTTCACTAAATCAATTAAATCCCTCTCTTAAAAAATCATTTGAATTAATGGCCATATATCATTCATAGATTCAATTATATCCAACCAAATAATTTGTTTACCTCTCCCTACCATGGTCCCAATTTAGGACTCCTGAAGGGACTTCTGCAATCCTTCACTTAACTTTTTTCTCATCTGGAACTCTGTGGCACGAGCTGAATCTTTCCTCTTCATTTGGTTGTGTAGGTCACTGAATTGATCTTGCATATTTTTAATTTATGTTGTCTGTAAGGGCATGTTCTCCATAGCTTTAGCTAACTGATCAATGCCTTCACTTGGTGTACCTGTTGTTGATGTGGATGCTGGAATCACTGTAAGAGGGACTGCTTGTAGTGGAATCATGGCCTTAAATACTTCTCTTGCTGCTCCCTTCACTGCATCTTTAATTGCTTTATGTCTGTCCTTTACCATATTTTTCATTTCATTTTCAATTTTCTTCATCTGCTCAACTTGTTCATTGATCCGCTGCATCATTTCTGCCCTTTGTGTCTCATTTGCTTCTATCTCCTTGGGTAAATTTTCATTACTTTCAATTGAGAAAAACTGGACAAGTGTGGCCATGCCTTTTTTGTTTACTTCCATCATATCATAACAGTTCTGTAGAAACGCCCTTTGCTGACTTGGCCTCTTTCGCTCGTGATTTTTGAATGAATCTTCAATCCTAGTAGCTTTGGTGGAGTTTAAAGTATAAACCCTTTATTCCTTTAATAATTGGCATAAATTCCCTTTCTCTGGTAAATGGTGGAAAACCTTTGAATTTGTGGCCGAGTCCTTCTGTCGTGTTTAGCCCTTTTCTTCACAAAACAACATAACAAACCAAATACACCCGGATTTGAACTCCTTTAGGCTTCAGCCCTTACACGCATTACGTCTGCACCAATATCGCACTTCCACACTTCGACGTTTATAACATATTTATTTAGCATTTTATCCTCCTGGACATGTGAACTGCGATATGCGAATGGGTCCCACAAATATCACAAGTCGCAAGATTTTAAGTTTATTGCACATCACAAGGTTTGGGATCAGGGAAATGAGGTAAGTGCTAAACCTACGAAGTGTGATGTGGGTTAACGGAAGCTGATGTGGTAGGATAGAGATGGGGCCCATTTAATACCGCAAATCACAAAGTTTAAGGTTTTGTTACAAGGAGCGGGAGTTAAACACTAAAACTCGCGAAGCGCGATGTGCGATGAGAAAAAGGGTGATGTGGTAGGACAGATGGTGGAGCCTAGGAAATGAATGAGCGTCGGGGGGAGGGGGGGGAGTAGAATTTAGGATAAAAGGGAAAAATGAGGGTTAATGGGGTTGCAGTTTGCCTTGGGAGGCATGATTTGTCTTCTATATCTTCTTTCTCAACTTGTAGTGAAGAATGGGATGCAAGAAAAGGGGAGCCAAGAAGGGAAAATGACATATATCAGTAATGGGGAAGGGAAGTAATCGAAGGAGAAGCATGAATCGAGTTGAAAGACTGACTTCTGTTCATGAATTCAAGTTTTAATATGTAATTGGGAGTGACCGTCGAGTTGGCGCGGGTTCGTTTAATAACGACCCGACCATTCATGGCACAACGAGCTATTAGAGGGAAGATATGTGATAGGGAAGAGTGGAAAGATGATGGTGGAAGTGGCAGTTTGGTTGATGACAGAAACATATTTTTGGAGGGGGTTGAAGGCGGTCGAGAAATATGAATGTCAGAGAGTAGTAGAAACTTTAGGATAGAAGAAATTGTGAGAGTTTGGAGGTTAGAGCAAAGGGAATATTAATAATTTGGAAGTTAAGATAAAATTTAAACATAAATATGCCCACATGACTTGGAACATAAATTAATTTCAAACTTTAGAATTTGATTCCTTTTTCAAACCTTTGAGTGCAAACACTCTCTGTTTTGATTTTATTTTTGCAGCATAGGAAAATAAAATTTTGATGCTGTACTTTGTAGAATAAATTTCATATCTTCCTTTCATTCTTTCTCCTTAGCACAACTACCTATTCAACTATTCATCTAATGTTTTTTTCTTCTTTTTCAGGGTGCATTTGGACTAGAAAATCCTTAAATCATTTTTCTTTTGAATTTCTATCCTAACACCTATCCTTATTTCAACCATTGGCTTAGTTTATAATGTTTAGCCAATTTAATTATCTACCTATCTACTGATAAGCCAAGATTAAACAGTTTGGCAGATCTTTATTCTCTAACCTATCAATAGAAATTGAAAACTGTCCAATCATGATTAAACTATATGACTGGATAGACCTATCTAATGAGTAGTGGCATTTGAACTTGCAATACTTTCAGTTTTATTTCTTTTTTGGGTTTTTTTTTATACCCTCTTTTCTTTCTTTTCATATTTTTTATTATTATTTGAAATAATTTGAATTTTGAAAAGCATTTAAATAATGAAAACTTTGCAAGAAATGTGAAGAATCCAATCACCTTGAGATCCTATAATTTATATGGTACTAACACAAGGCACCTTCAATTATGAATCCATGAGTCCAATACCTTCTTAAGCCACCTCAACACCTCCTTCTTTTGCTACAAAACAAAGTATTTACAAGCTTAGTTAGCTCATGAATAGATGCATGGTTAAAAAATAGTAGTCAAGCATAAAGTAGTTATAGGTTAATTAGCAATTTGGCCTAGAAATGCGTGCTTAGATAAATTTCCATTTCTGCATGTTTAATTAAAAAATTTACTTTATCAATGCTACTTAGTTCAAATCTATTTATTGCTTTAGCCTAATTGTGGATTTCCTTTCATGCAAATAGCTAGGTGCTTATGCTTTAGTCTAGTTTATTTCTTGTTGATATAGTAATGGTATTGGGTCATTTATAGTCTTAAGTTTCATTTAGAAGTGTGACAGACTTCATCCCCTAGAAGTAGACCTATAAATAGCACCCCTTTGTAGGACTAATAAGAGGATGGCATGAGTGGAATGCTACTACTGTGTATATAGCACTGTCACCTCCAAGTTTGTATGAACCTCGGGTTGATAAAGTAAAGTAGAGTAGCCTCTGGGAGTTGCAATACTCTTGGTGCAATACCAGGGCTCACCACTTTTTGGCGCTGTTGTCGAGGAGGGGTCTAAGTATATGATTTGATTATGTTTTAGAATTATTTTATGCTTTTATTTAACATTCCGTTCCAAAATATTGAAAAATACAAAAACAATTTGACTTTCATGTCTCGTAGGAGTAGGGATAACCAATGAATTTTTTTACCAAAAACCCACACATCCCCACACAATCACCCTTCCCTCTTCTTTAGTGACTGTGAGGTTGAACACACCATAGGTGAGTCTCTTGAAAAATTTGAAGAACCTATTGGAGAAGAAGAAGAACTTGCTTCACCTGAGGAACCCGCTTCACCAATTAAAGGCATGGCTATTGGCTCGAGGGGTCTTGATCCAAGTTAAGAGGTTAAGGTTTGCCAAAAAACCCCTATACTACTGGCCCTTTTGGCAGTGACCTGCTTGCGCAGGCCAAAGTCTCACCCGAAGTAGTATGGGAGGGTGTTGGAACCAGGTTTCTACACCTTGGGAGAGGGCAGGTAAGTCAGGCAGAGCTGCGTTCGACCTCACAAATATCAGATCACATATTACCGAACCCAGATCTATCCATTTCTTCACATCCATGTGCAAAATACTACTTATAATCACAGTAAATAACAGATACAGGACTATAAAGTAACTATCGCAACTATTCTTGCATAAAGTATAACAGATAGATTTAGATAAATTATCAATGCAACATAAGCAATTAACACAGTTACTTTCGGAGCTCAACACATAATCAGGCATGACATAACAGATACCATAGAGTTGCATTAACAGATTCAGATATTCCAACAACCTTTCTCTTTCATTAATCCCTTAGATCCTTTTTACAATACCCAAAACCCAACTTGTGCACACAGCAGCAAGGTCTGTACACAGCAGGACTGAGGATCTCTATGCACACAGCCAACATGAGTCCTTTCCCCAAAAACCCAAACAGATCTACTAATCCACGATTCTCACCAATCTTTGTTCATCCTCTACCTTAAAATTCAAAAAGCGTTCAACTACTTATACTACTTTAGCCTACGCATCCAATGGTCCACAAACGGTGGTTTGCGAACTCTTGGTATACCCTTGACCCATTTAAAATGCATTTAGGGGCTTTGACCCACCCCAAAACCCTCATTGTAGACTAAATATAATAAAAAAAATATAAAAAATGGTCCATATTCGCAGCTTCACAGGAGACCCTATTCCAATAGTCCCCCAACACAATCTTGTGACTTGGCCCGAGTCACTGTGGTGGTGGGGCCTCCACCTGCGTGCGTAGTGCATTGTTGGTTGCGACCAGCAGGGCCAGAATTTATTGAATCTGAGCAGCAGTGCCCTGCACAATATCTACAAGATTTTGTGAGGTCAGACCCTCTATACCAGTCATGACACTTTCCAGTGTCTAGTTTAGTCGTTTCACAACAACGTCAACATCCTGTGAGAGCTGGAGGGCTGCGACAGCCCAAGGCTTCAGGCATTCCCCGATAACATGATTCTTATGGTGAAGTTCCTTGATCTCATCTTGGAGGGCATTGCTGATGCTTAATCACGCCAAACTTTGTGCTAGAACCAAGGTGGTTAATGTAGCCCTGATCTGTTCGAAAGCCTCCTCCTTTTGCCGCAATTCCTGATTTAGTCTCTGGAGGATAGGATCGTTCTGGACCTTGGTCCATAACTAGATAGCAGTTTTGAGCAACTGGGCACCCTGAGCGATCTATCCTTGAATAGTGTTTGTGGTTGCGGTCACCAGCGCAGCGTACTGGGCTTGTACCTCCGGGGGTGTCTCGAGTTGTAGTTTGGCTTGTAAGTTGGTGACTTGCTATTCCAGCTGCGTCTTAATGACCTGCATTTCCATCTTGGAAGTCTTCAATGCTGTGACCAATCCTTCTACTTTAGCCTGGGGGGTGGCTACGGCTGGGATCTCTTCTGTAACCTCTGTGAAAAGCTGGTGGATCAAAGTTTCGAGCTCTGCTTGCTGTGCGACAGCAAGGAGCACTTCTGCGTTCTGCTGTGCTATGGTCTGTTCGGCCATACCAAGCTATTGGTGTACTTGCTAGTCCTGATGGTGAGTCTCCCGAAACACAGCAATGTGGAGACCCTGTAATGCTTCATGGGGTAGCTTGGAAAGATTTAACTGCACCCTTGCACCTGCTTGAAGCTGAATTTCCTGGCTCGACGAGCTCATCACCAGGGCTAAGGGACAAAGACGAATCTCTTTCATGGCTAGCGCTATACTATTAGATGCCAAGGGAATCTGTCCCTGAACCATGCTGGCCTGTAGTGTGTCTATCTTGATCTGCAAGGTTCAAAGCTCTTCTTGGATGGCATTGACTGTAGCACTCTGGTGTTCTTATAGAGCTACCAATTTTTCTTCTGTGGCTAGTGTGATGACATCTATGATTTGTTCGAGATCTCCGTCTATCAACGTAACTATCTCATCACGTTCCTTCCGCTGAGTGCGCTGCTTCTTTCGGGGTCCCTTGATAGGCTCGCATGTTCGCTTTGTACCTACGATGTTTACTTACTCTGTGCCCAGCTGTGAATCAACCTGGGTTTTAGCCTCGGTGTTATTCGTGGTGGTCTGCTTTGGCTGCGTGTCCTTTTTCGTGGCTGCGCCTGAGTCTTTCCCCATGCTTCTAGTAACCTATGTTGTGCTAGTACTGGCAGTGCCCCTTACACTGGTTTTGAAGCCGATCTTCTAGGCGGGAGGCCATAGCGCAAGAACATTGTCAATTTCCTCATCTTCTACCATATAAGGAAGTGCCGTCGAGGTTTTATCCTTGTGGCTATGAATCTGAATGTTGTTCATGGTAACCTGGAATGCTGTGATACTCTTGTATTTTTCATATACTGTGGGGGAAAACCGAGGTCGAGAATTGATGGCGGCGACCACACTTCTATGGAAGAGGACCTAGAAGACTTGGTATATTCTATGAACTGCACGTCCTTGGAATCCCACAAATGGACATACCGAGCCCCTTCGCACATACCTGGAGGGAGCTTGGGGAGGACCGACTCCGCAGGGGTTTCCCAGGCAATGAGGGATATAAGAAATAGTAGCCAGGCATAGCAAAATGCTTTTCCCTACTCCTGCAATTCACGGACGTTGGGTAAGAACTCGCCGCATAAGTATTGGGCCCAATTGAGGTAGACCCCCTTCGCACATTGACTGACTAACCAAATGACATAGGTAGGGACGGTTGCGATCTGGCACTTTTGCATTAGCTTGCAAGCTAGTAATATGGTACCCATTTGCGTAGTTGGGTCACTGATGGATCTTATGATGAAGCCTTGTGTATTCTTTTCCACATGGTAGGTCTTACGCACATATTTAGTGGTGTCCCCTTCATATTTCTTGCCCACCCACTCCAGAGGGTAGGGCCCATTCATGGGAAGGCCCGTGATTCTCTGAACCAACACAACATCTATGGGGACCCTATCCCGAATCGATAGGAAGCCATTGTGAATTAGGGCGAGCAGCTGTCGGGCCAGTCGATTCGTGACGTTGTAATGGCCAAAGTGGGGCATAAGTAGCAGGTTCAAGAGCCCAGATATGTCCAATCCTCTTACCCAGCACTGAGGAACAACTGTGACCCCATCGTTTGCGTAAATTATGTCGAAGTACAGTGCGGGGGTCAGCTCAGGGAAGGCTTCGTAATTCACCAAGCCGTGATCATCAAAATTAACCTCATGGAGCTTCCCGTAGGGGTCACTCAGGATAGGGACCTCTCTCGGGGTTAGCGGCGTCTGTAGATAGGTAACCAAACCATCAAGGTTCTTTGGTGTGTGCGTTGAGGACCTGCGCGGGCAGATAAAGGGAGGTAACCAGTTGATCAGGCTGGCAGGCAGCGCTTCCTCCTACACATCCTGAGCCTGAGGTGTAGCTCATGGGGACTTAGCATGCCTTGGGGAGGTCTTGGGCTTCCCTAAATCCCATTTCGCAGATTTGGGAGGCTTTCCTGAGCCCTATGCCTGCTCTTTTCCCTTCCTTGTGACTGGCATTGAGGTCACTTCTTCATCCTTAGACCCGATCTCCATTACTTCCTCAACTTCTGGGGCAGTAGGCACCGAGGGCTCAACTGGGTTAGTGGCTGTCATCCTAGCATGGAAAATGAATCCTGACTCTAGGTGGTTGCTATCCAAAGGGGGAGGTCGATCCGACATGAAGGGGACAGTGTAGACCTAAAAATTTTTACAACTCGCACGAGATAAAGAGGATAAGTACAAGTTATGCAAGTGAGACAGAACCCTTGTTTAAGTTATCTTTCCCTTTTTATAGTGCCTGTGGGCATTCAACGGTAGGGTAAACTTGACCTGGAGCTTACCATCAGGTAAACGGTAAAAATTCTCAAAATCTGCCGCATTAAATGCTATTGATCTGCTCCTTTTAACGATAACTTTTGCTTTTTACCAGATGTTATTGTGCCAATGGCTAATTTTCAGACCTCCTGTGTGCTTGGCATACCTGCTACACTTGGGTTAACCACCTTCACCTCCTGCACATTTTCCCCAACACAAGATGAATCCCTAAGTACTTCAAAACCAAAGATATGTTCACTCGACATGTGTCATCCCAATAGAACCGGGCCGCCTTTGCAAGCGAATCTTTCAGAGGTGCTATGATCACTGCATACCTCCAAACGAACTTTCTGTAATAATTCACGTGGCTGAGAAGTGAGAGCAACTATCCCCTTGTTGTGGGAGCTGCCAAATATATAATATTCACATCCCCAATTTTAGTCGATGTATGGTATGTCTCAATGTTATCTGTTTGCAGCCCGAGTGGTTCGGTGATCGTGCGTATATCGTTCAATTTTGAGTTGGAACCCTCTCGTGGGTCATTCTTAACTTCTTGTGGGGTTAGGATGTAGTATTTGATCATGCTTGGTACCTGCATTTCCCAATTGGGCATTTTAGGTGCGACACACAGGTATGATTCACCCCATGCTACGGTGTCAATATTCTGCAGAGCTACATCAAGCGCCTCTGTCCCGCCTATTAATCCAAATGTTCCCATAAATTCATCCTTCAAAGTCTCCCAGTGGCAGGTGTGCTGATGGAGCTCCGCATCTAGGTACCATGCAGTGGGAAGTGGTCCTAAGGCATGAATAAGTAGATGAACCCACTCCTGGGTAGTTCTGTCACATCATTGTTCTATCCAAGAGAACAGATATTTGCGTGGATCTTCGAGTCCAAGGAATGTTTTGCTTCACACGTCGGTTGGGGCCTCAAATCATAGGATCATCATATTCCACCTCCCAATCCTGGAACACCTCCTCATGTGTCATCCACCATTGCGTAGGTGATCCACGCATTTCTAGATTATAGGCCCACAGTCGTCATTCCTTGGGAACCTCGGCTTCAAATGCTCGCAAAAAGTCCCTAATATTACCAGAACCATTGAAAGAAGGTAGATCTCTTACCTCTGAGGAAATGCAGCGGAATTGCTTCGTGATCCGAAGACATCGCAGCACAAAGACATCATGTAACTAGTTTTTCCAATTCTCTATCCCCCCATCAGAGTCAAAGAAACATTCACTGTCCTTTTCCCAGTAAAGTACCCCCTTCGCCGTGGGGTTGATCCAATGTTCGTCTCACACAGTCAACTTATAGATGTGATCCACATCCTCTTCGTCGCACACTTGTTCTGTGTATCGTTTGCCTTCTGCAGGATCTAATGGTACTATTACCCTTGTACCATTATTTTCGAATACCATGCTTGTCTTCTTTAGGTTAATAATGCCCCCCATATCAATGGCCCAATCCAAGTCTAGGAGTGCAGGGTAGGGGTCTGCATCTTCGATAATCTGAATTACTTCAAAATTAGCTTGGACCTTAGCCCATGCGATATCCACCACAATATTCAATAATATTCCCAAGGGTATGATCTTCTGTTGGTTGGCCATATGCAGCTGGATTGTGGACCATTCCAACTTCAGTTCCCCCATTCATTGCCAAGTATGTTTAGGTAATACATTCACAACTGACCCTAGGTCCAAAATAACTTGATCCATCTCGTAATCACCGATCTGCGCAGTCAACTGCATCTCCCTATCCGTGCGTTTCTTATACCTATATAGTTTGTGTATGTCCTTGATTTCTGGGGGAGGGGGGCTGGGTCGTGCTACACAACTATCTATTAATGCCTGAAGTTTTTCCATAGCATTCGGGTTGTACAACAGCTTCATACATGCCTGTAAGAAGGGCTTGACCTCCTCACCTGCCTTAAGGCCTCCTAGCGGTTGTGAATTAGACGCCTCTGCCTCCGCAGAGTCTGTGACCAAAATTTATTTTTCCTTTCTTAGATCCAAACCTTCTTGCTTGATAGCTCCTTCTCGGATCATAGGTTCGGCTGCAGTATTTTCCCTGGCCCCTGCGGTGGCCATTCCACTACGTGTTACCACATTCATGCTTGGATCCTTGTCTCACAGTTCATCCTTAACTCTTTGCACATTCTGCGTAGGTGTCGGTTGATTATCCTATATCTTTTCTATCAAGATCAGATAGTCTTCAATTGCATGGTCCAGCTGTCTGCAATACCGGCAAGACTTCCTTGTAGGATTGGGATAATCCCTGGCAAAGTGTCCTAATTACCCACAATTATAACAGATTATTTTCCCTCATCCCCAACTTGTGCTCCACTTCTCCTGCCTCCCCTACCCCTGGCTGGGGAGCTACTTGCGCTCGAGAGGGATCTTGGCAAGGATGGATTTGACTGTACCCTATAGAGGTTCCCTCAGTTGATCATAAAAACATACGTCCGGTAGTTTTTTTCATCGTGTCCCACCAACCTGTAGAACCTGCACCATTTTTTTACTTTTGGGATGTACGGGGCAAGGCAGGGACAATGTTTTGTGTCGTGCAGCCTTGCAACATGGCAGTCATCGCACCATAGTGCTGGTCCATTGGGTCCTACAACTTCCCTAGGGCACAACAGAGTAAGTCCCCTGGCTTGCATGTAGTCTGTTAACAAAGGGAAGTTATCCTTGGTGTGACCACTCGTTTTGCATCGTATGCACCATCTTTCAGGGCTAGCCTCTGCTCCTCGCTCCTTTTGAAGATTCTATATCTCCATGTGCATTGCCTCCAATTGTCCTTGGATCTGTTGGATGCCCAACTGGGCATCATCTCTGGGCATAGCTTCTAATTTCATAGTGACCTCCAAAGCTTTTTCCTGCGATTCAAAAGTTTGATGACCCATAGGTACGCACAGGTGGGGCAGAAGCATAGCAATGAACTATTCCGCGTGTTTTTTATTATCATATTGGAACCCTCCTTCTCTAATTACCTTCTTGAGTCACTGTTTGGCCTCCCACACAGACTAATAGGGCCCCTACTCGAAGTCTTTCAGATCGACTACTATTTGAGAGTAGGCCTTAGGTTTCTTGAATTGTTGCTTCAAGGTATTCTTAATCTCTTCAATGGTTGCTTTTTCATGTTGGCCGATGTATCCCATGTACGAGTCCAAAGATCTTCCTTCAAAGGCAAGGGATAGTTGTGCCCTCTTCACCATATCACTAGCTACATTCTGCGTAGTCCATATCGATTTTGTGAAAAACCAAAACTAACCCATGTCTTCGTCTCCCACGCCCTTAAAGGTAGGCAACTTCATGTGCACAACCATGTCATCTTCCAGTGGTGGTGGAGGTGTAGGCGAATTCTTACCCCTACACTGGTTCAAAATTGGTGTGGCTAGAGGATTCTGCGTAGCTGCTTCTCTTACCGGGTTGTAGACAGATCTACCTCTTTCTTGGTTGGTCCGATAGTATTTTCCACTTCACGTCGTACTCCCATTTAGATTAGAGGTCATTCATTCAGTGTGGCTGCACAGAATAATTTTTTCGCACAGTAATATCTTGATAAAAAATGGTAAGGTCTTCAAAAACTTACCCCTAAATCCTTTGAATAATCTTCGCTCTACTTAAGAGTAGGAGATGAACTGATTGATGGAAAATTCTGTCACGAATCCTCCTAGCACGCTGTCCACCCAGTGGTCTACTGTGCGAGTGAGGGTGTTATCAGCCTTCTCTAATTTCTGGATCAATTTTGGGTCCATTGTGTGACCCGCTCGTCCTTCCAACACTTCTGAAATTCAAAAAACCTTGCGAGCCACTCCTGGAGCCTGATCGCAATGGTTACAAAGAAGATCTCGTATATCTCCATGAAAATATACTTATTTTTCCACTCTTCGGTGGTCAACCTCTTACTGTGATTTTCTCTTACTGCGAATTCCTGAACCTGCTATTCGAACCATTTATCAATTTCTTTTCTTTCAGGTTTCCAGTATGACCTTGGCATTACCCGATCCCTCTCTCAAAATTCTCCCGGTCCTGGAAACGAAACCATTTGTTGGCTCAAGGGGTCCTAACCCAGGTTTGGAGATTAAGGTTTGCCAAAAAATCCCTATACTACTGGCCCTTTCGGTAGTGACCTGCTTGCGCTGGCCAAAGTCTCACCCGAAGTAGTATGGGAGGGTGCTGGAACCAGGTTTCCGCACCCTGAGAGAGGGCAGGTAAGTCAAGCAGAGCTGCATTCGACCTCACAAATATCAGATCACGTATTACCGAACCTAGATCTATCTATTTCTTCACATCCATGTGCGCAATACTACTTATAATCACAGTAAATAACACATACAGGATTATAAAGTAACTATCGCAGCTATTCTTGCATAAAGTATAACAGATAGATTCAGATCAATTATCAATGTAGAATAAGCAATTAGCATAGTTACTTTCGGAGCTCAACACAAAATCAAGCATAACATAACAGATACCATAGAGTCGCATTAACAGATTCATATATTCCAACAACCTTTCACTTTCATTAATCCCTTAGATCCTTTTACAATACCCAAAACCCAACCTACGCACACAGCAGTAGGGTCCGCACATAGTAGGACTGAGGATCTCCACGCACATAGCCAACATGAGTCCTTTCCCCAAAAACCCAAACAGATCTACTAATCCATGATTCACACCAATCTTTGTTCATCCTCTACCTTACAATTCAAAAAGGGTTCAACTACTTATACTACTTTAGCCTACACATCCAATGGTACGCAAACCATGGTTTGTGGACTCTTGGTCTACCCTTAACCCATTTAAAATTCATTTAGGGGCTTTGAACCACCCCAAAACCCTTGCGTTAGACTAAATATAATAAAAAAATATAAAATGGACTAGATTCGCAGCTTCGTAGGAGACCTTGTTCCAACAATGGTTGTGGCTGGGACCCAAGGAGTCTTTCCCATTAGAGAAACATATGGGGAAACTAAGATGAAGAACATCAGTCCCTCAACCCTTCCACATTTCCATGGACTTACCTCCGAGTATCTTTAAGTCTTCCATAATTTTCACTATCTAAAGATGACTAAGTATCGGTTCTAGATTTCTAGAAACAAAGTTCATGAACATTGTGAGTTCTAGAAATATCACGGCCTTCATTATCCTTAAGATAAATTTTCACTATTTCATCATTTTTTCATGCCAAGCTCATCTCATCCATCCCATAAGACCCATCGTGGGCTCATGCCACTCATTATCACTATGTTTTGCCACCTTTGGCCTCAGCCCTCTATTTTTGTTTTGCCTAAACTCCTCCATTGTCTATCTAGGGTTTTTAAGGGAATTTTTCTTGGTTTCATGACCTCCATGATTAAATAATCTACAAGGCTTATATATTTATGCTCTTACACCTCCTCCTATCCTTAAAATACCTCCATAAACACTTCCCATCACTCCTATCCCTCAGAATCATCATTTTTCTACAAAACCTAGTTTATTGCCACAAATTGACACTTTTTAAGACTAGGCCTGTGTTTTGAGCTTCTGGACCCCTTCCCCTCACTAAATTCCTAAAATTCCACTTTCCCATACTCCCTAACATCTATCCATATCCTCCAAAATTTCCCCAAGAATTTATACAACCCGTAATCCCTTCATTCCCCTCCCTCTGCAAGGCAGTCCTAAATCCTCACACAAAACCCTAATTTCCTCTTCCAACTAAGCTAGGGTTTGATATGAAAAGGATGCACAAGAGAAAAGGATTCATCTGTTAGATAATGTAAGCAAGCATAAGTCCATACCATCTCATAAACATCATGCCTCCATCATTTTCCAAGAATTCATTCCAAGGACCAAGTCATTTGCCACATCTAGGTCCAGTTTTTATTCAAACTATGTTTCTGACCAAAAAAAGATGAATTTGGAAAAAGTGAGAGAGGTTTTTGTCCATACTAGGGCCAATAATAAAGAAATCCTTCAGGTTTTACACAAGTATCATGGTTTGGGAGAAATATAAAAAATACAGGTGTCATGGGATAAGTTCTGCACTGCTAGAGTGACCTTGCGAAAATCACGTTTTCTCACAGCTGGAGTGTCCAAATGACTTTCTTGATGAATAAAAATAAAAATATAATTAAAGAGCTTTCCAATGAGCTATCATGATCTCAATTTTGAATTGAGGAAGGCATCCAAAAGTGGTCTGCACCAGCACTCTGCATTTCTGCACCAACACTCTACATTTCTGCACCATCATTCAACACTTTTTGACCAGTGTTGGGAGAATCAGTTTTTGAAAAATTAAATGGACACCAAATTCAAAACCAAAATAATTTTTTGAAATTAGACTCCACGATATTTCCAAAGAGCTATCACGAAGCTCATTCTGACACCGGGAAGGCCTCCAAATGCCCTCTGCAAATGGGCGCTGCGCACTGGCAGAGGCGCTACGCCCCTGGAGCCCGGTGCTGCGCATAGAGGAGGTAGGTGCAGTTTTAAATAACACTGCGCTATGCACCTAGAGACAGGCGCTAAGCACCCGGGAAGGTGCTACGCACAGCCAACCTTTGGCCTAATTTGCTAAAAAAAGGTCAAAATTTCGAGTTTTTGCCTCCAACTCTTCTACAAGCAGTAAAATAAGGCTAGTAACTCCTTTTTCTCACTCTCCAAATATTATTTTCATAATCTAAGAAGAAATTTCTTGACCTAAGGTGACCAAACCCTAAGCTACACAAAAATCAAATATTGACCTCCCAAGTTAGGTTTTGCAGGCTTAAGTGTTTGTCATAGGTTGTAAAGACATTCAGTGACAACAAACTTGCTTCTAAAATCTAGATCACTCCTTGATTGCTCCACCTTGCCCCCATTTGCCCAAGTTTTCCCTCACATCACTCAAATTCCCTCCCAAAAACCGAAGGCCCTCACCAAGCTGAAAATCCTTTTACCCTAGGCCAACCACCATGTATAAATAAGAATAAGTAAGTCAAAGAAAAAGCTAAAGGAATAGATGATGACAACAACAATGATGGACAAAAGATGGTGAAGAGAGTAAAGAAAAAAGGGAGGCAAGTACATAGCTACATGAAGAAAATGATGATAACATAGAGGAGGAAAATGAACATGACAATTTTTAAAACAAAGAAAGTGTTGATAGTGAGCAAGGTGAAAACACAGAGGACAATGGAGAAAGTAAGAAGGGTGAAAATCAGCAAGAGAGTGCCCTATAGACAAGAAAAAAAAGGTACGTAAACATGTTAGTGAGCACAATGATAAGTAAAAAACAGTGAAAAAGTGACTAAAGGTGATAAAGGTAAAGCAAACAAGAAATTTGCTGAGGAGATGAAAGATCAAGAACAAGAAAAAGCAGATGATGAGGCTGAAACTGATTTTGGAGAGGCATGCAACGACAAAGAAGAAGACACCAATGAAGGACAAGGCCAAAGTGAAACAAATACAAAGGCTGATGATCAACTCCAAAACCAAGGAAATAACACTAAAGGTAGCAAGATAAGAGACAAGAAGATGGTGAAGACAAAGAAGAGAGTGGTTTTCATGCTGAGCAAGAGGGTAGTGAAGAAAAAGAGGAACAAAGTGACAATGAAAAATTAGTAAGGAGGCATTGAATTTCAAGCACTCAAAGAAGTTAAAGACTAATAAAAACTCAGATACATGGCTCAAGATTTTTCATAGGCTTCTAAAAACCCTTGAAGACCTTCTCCACCAAATTTGAGGCAATTTGGACAAAATTTTGTTTTTTCCAAATTTTGACCCCTAGGAGCGCAACACCCTAGGAGCTACACAAAAAATTGGGGCATCCTAAGCTGCTGGAGTTTAAATTTTTTTATTTTTCACATCACCAAAATTCTACCCACAAAATTTTAGGTCAATTGGAGCATTTTTTCCCCCTCAAAGGGTCAAAAAACACCTCAAAATTGACCTTTCTGCCCCCTTTTTAGGCCAGGCACTGCGCATAGAGCAGTCATGGGCGATTTTATTTTTGAGTAGGTAAATGAAATACATTCAGCACAAATCAGGTATTTTTGGAAAGTAGACTCATCAAGATTTCCAACGAGCCATCACGGGGCCAAATCCGATGCTGAGAAGGGGTCCAAAATTCAGTTTCAACAGACCCTATTTTTTGCTGAAATGGCGCTACGCACAGAGACAACCTTTTGCCAAAAAGTCAACAAAAGACATTGATTAATGAAAAATTTGTTTTTTAATATTTTCTTGGACAAATCACTCCTGATTTTATTAGGGAGTTATGTTTTGATGTTTTTCATTTATTATCTTATCTATTATGTGTCTTGGGCCTTGCATGGTCATTAAGCACATTTATGACATTTATGGCTAAATTAGGGTTTCTGGAAGCCTCTTAGGGTTTCCACCTCCTCATTTTGATCCATAAATAGGGCACGAGGATCTTATGTATTGGTTGGATTTTGATGAATTATTCTGGAGAAATACATAGTCTCTTGGAGTTTTTGATGAGAATTTGATGTCTTGGAGCTCATGCATGATCTGATTTGTTTGTTGATGGAGGAGGACTATTTGCAGGATCCATAAGCCTGGTTGATGGTGATGTGTTTATATTTTGTTCATGTATTCTAGTTTTCATTATGTTTCCATCTTTCTATGTTATAGTAGGACAAAGAATTTAGACTAAGACTTGTTTGCTAATGGCACCTTAGGTCTGTTTGTTTCCTTCACAACCTTAATGTTTTCTTCTGCTAGGATATATTAGAGAATTCATATTTTTTCTCTCTAAGGATTTCTTATGCTTGTATATTTCTTGAATGGTTTAGATCAGTTGGTTTCAACATGATTCATAGCTAGCCCTGCATATTTGTTGCCACTAAATACTCTGTTCTTGGAATCATTTCTTTGAAGCATCTTTGCTTAGGTTTATCAAAGAAGTCTATTTCAATCATGCTCTTTGCCTTTATTTAGCTAAAATTGTTTCAAGGAACCTTCATAGCTGTAAATTTAGATGTTCAGGGTTTTCTCTCCTTCTATTGTTATAGTTCTTTGTGCATCTTAAATATTTTCTGCTCTTGATGATGAAATCTATGAAAGTTAAATAATTATATTGCCTTTCTATATTTCATTTGAATGTTTGTCTTCGATGATTGTCTATTTTCAGTCTGAAATCAAATGGATTAGGTTTTACTTATGCCTTTTATTCTCTTTCTATGCTTATAAATCTTCTAACTCCCTCAGTTTAAAAGTATATAAAGGATTCTATTCTGCCCTTTATTAGCCTTTTTTTCTCAAGCTTGATGTCCATCTCATGATCCTTCACAACCTCAAAGATCCACCAACCAAGTTAAAATTTCCCTACAAATACTCTTAAAACCATTAATGAACTTACCTTTACCTTGTTAGACTCCATTTCCCAATGAATTAAAAATATTCCTTGTTTTCTATCTAATCTATCCGAGCATCATACCCAACCAAAAACAATCAAAATACCCTGCACTTAACATCTAGCCTAAAATCAACCCTAATCAACAAATGATTTCACATCTTTGCACCTACTAGAGAGATCCCTCTCTGAATCCAGGAAGGCTAGGTCCTTGGATTCTAAAGCTTGGTTTGATGTTACCCCTTTCCATTTGTATCTCAATCAATCCAGCAAATTACGGGGAGCTAACATAATGGCGATCACGGTGGGAGTTTCTAATTTAGTGACAAACTGAGTATTCCTTAGATATTAGAAAACTCAAAAACATCCTTAGATTGGTATTTAGTTATTGATGGTGGACAACAAGAACATCCTTAAAATAGTAAACATCATCCACCTGGTGACTCCATTGGTCTTTAGTAGCCCTGTTGACCCCACTAGTTCTCATAGATTCCCCTGGGAACACATTGAACAATCCCAATCATGCTGATGGTGGACAAAAAATTTGAAACCTTCCACCCAGTGACTCCACAAATCTCAATAGACCCAAAGACTCCACTGGTAGAGAACTCTAAGACTGGTTGAAAATATTCAATGGCCCTTTCTGATTTACAAACATGGATCCAAGGATAAAAAGGAGATATGCTCCAATGAATAGAGATCACATCCCTGGGTTCCCACACAAATTTCCTCAGATAGATTGGGACAAAAACCTCCCTAGGTTTCAAGATGAAAATTCTGATGACCCTTTGTTACACCTCATCAAGTTTCATATCCATGTATGGGGGTTAAAAGCTTAATGGCATGAGGATTGCCTTATGAAGATTTTTATTCTAACATTAGAAGGGACGACAAGGGAATGGTATGAGAGTTTAAGACCTGGTAGCTTGTTTTCCTTACAAGATATACATAAGGAATTTTATGAGCATCCCCATAAGGCATAAAAAAGTGAGATCCCTCTCACCATGGGTCCCACTCATTAGGGTTTCCTTCACCAAAGAAACCTCTTCCCATTCATATTGCGTTGTTTCTCTAAGTGTTCTCCGCCTCCTATCCCAGCACTATTGACTTGGTCAAAATTGACCTTTTCCACCCGCAATTGATCCTGTTCACACATGAGGGTGTGAAAACCAGCTCTAATTAGGGAAAATTTTAAGGATGGAGAATTATTTTGAAGTTTAAAAAATTGGCGAATCTCACTAGTCCCTAATATGCAAACTATAAAATTTTTATTGACTCTATTTGTAAAATTATTCAAATTTATAATGATATTATATATATTGTCTATATAATGTTGGCCATTTTTAAGGTAAAATAATTTTATATTGTAAAATTTGGGCGAATCATTTTTATAAAAAAAATGGAAATTGGCGAATCTTTTTTTTGGAAAAAACATGGAAAATTAGCCCCCCTGCGAATATTAGCCCCTAAAATTTTCCATGGCTCCAATGATGGTCCCCTTTCATACTATGAGGTATTTTATTTATATTTTTATTATGAATGTGCCTTATTACCCATTTATTCTTCTCCTAAGTGGAATCAACAAAATTGAATATTCCAATTTGCTGCATGCAAATTTTGGAATATTACAGTCCGCCCCTCCCAAATGTTGTTTGTCCTCAAGAAACTGCAAAGGTAGAACTGAGGAGTGGCCTCCAAGGCAAGGAGACTGGAAATTATTGGGAAACATCTCTCCCAAGTGGATCCTCCATCCCCAAGCAATGATCCATACAAAATGAGTCACCTCCCAACATGGAAACTCTTGGAAATCTCCTTCCACCTCAAGCTCTGGAAATGAAGGTGGGCTGAAAATATGAATATGGTAAGCATCATAGCCTACCCCCCACTGTACTCTTCTCCACTCATGATAAGTGTAGAGAAAA
The DNA here is from genome assembly GCA_034641835.2 of Pinus albicaulis. NCBI lineage: Eukaryota > Viridiplantae > Streptophyta > Pinopsida > Pinales > Pinaceae > Pinus > Pinus albicaulis. The sequence goes on along the minus strand of MU968411.1, from coordinate 63,484,861 downwards.
TTATGATCCTGGGCTGCAAAATTGTTGCCCTCAAGTGGCAAGATGAAAACTATATCCCCAAAGATCTTTCCTCCAATGCAATGAATCAAGCTGGCCCAAATAAATCCATATGTGATGTATAAGAAATCATAACCATATGGTATTCCATCAATCACATGGCCCACCTCAACAAAATAAAACAAGTGTTTGGCTGTGGTGGCCATATCTCCTTCTATGCTCCCATTAGAGCATGCAATGCAAAAAGTGTGGGAATCTCTTTAGCCAAGGGACACACCCAACTCCTATGTCTCCCTCCCAATCATGCTTCCAATACAGATCAGATCCATATCAGCAAATGAAATCATGATTAGCAACAAAATGAGGAAAATTCTGAAGGTTTCATATGGTGCAAGAGATTACCAACAATTTTCCCAATAGTGACAGCACATTTTTCCCAACTGCTGCTTCAGAAAATCATATGGGAAGTTGTTTTGTGTTACATGGATAATTATGTATGTCATGATATCTACTGATAAGTAGAAATTAGCTAGGTACATCAAATGAACATAAATGAAAGAAAACACTTGCCCAAGGCCATATAAAATATGGCTGTATCCATTATACAAATTGGCCCAATGTTGACCATGGAGTTTAATGAAAATCTTGCACTCTTGTGAAGCAATGCACTGAAAATGAATGGTAAGAGTATCCAAATGTTGTGTTAGATAATTCATGGATGCAAAAAAAATATTCTTACCATGTGTTTAGAGTAATATGATGCATATGTATACGTATGACTCCTCCATAGTGGTATGACACACTCCCATGAAGAGGAATGAACCATATGCTGCATGAAGATCACCCTCCTTATACTTTGAAATCCAAGTCAAGAAAACTATAGCAAGTAAGATCATACCAATGTAATAGATGTTTCCATCCACTACTCCATCATTCTCACCTCCTCCTTTTCCACCAAGTGCATCAAGTGTGAAGTGATCCTGGGGATACTCCATCAATAACCCCAAGCTCCCAAGTGATAGCGCTGTTGGCCCATGCAAATAAGCTCCTGCCAACTCATAGCTCCATTCTTTGACATGATCCTTGTCAAAGATATCTCCCATAATGCTGCTATACATAAGAAGTTCATCCCAAGATGGGAGTAACTCTTGATCATCTATGGCCAAGGAGATAATTCCATTTTTCCCTCCTGCAACATCATGCAAAGTGTGAGAGAAAATCTGCTCTTGCTCTCCCAAGAACAAGAAAAGAAAAAAAAGGTTTTGCTACCTCCCCATACTTACATCATACAAATAATTTGATGAAAACATAATGAATGATATGGATATCATATCAACACCATGCATCCATGCTATTTGATGCTCAAAGATGCAAGTATCCTGCCACATACCCTTAGAAAGAGGATGATGACCAAACTCTTTCAAGAGTAACCAGCGCAGCTAAGCCTCCTGCTGTCCGGTATCATAAATTTGCAAGTAGCCTCCCAGCTCCTTGATCATCAACCACATCCACTTAATTACTTGTGGATGTCTCCTTCTTCTCTTCATATTGGTACTCCTCCCATGAGGGCTACCATCCTCCCAAATCAGATTCCTATCTTTGCACTTCATGGGAATTTGAAATGCAATCTTCTCAAGGATAAATTTGATCCCATAAGGACCCAAATAGGTGGTAGGAAAAAACCTCCCATCATGATGTGTATGGCTCAAGGAATTTCCAACACAAGCATGCGAGATCTTATCCATCCTAAGATGTCCTCCAACTTCTATCTGCTCCTCCTTGAATCCATGAAGATTCAAGTGTGAGAAAGGAAGAAAATCCTTGCACTCCATGATGTGTTGAAGTGCACCTCTAATGAAATCTCTCCATGAGATCGCTTTCTCATCAATAGTCTTCCAAAACCAATGAGGTCTTGGATCTGTTGAAGGTATAAGTTTCTCTTTGAGCTGAGAGGTGCTCATTGAGAAAGGGTCATCTAGAAAGGAGAAAGGGTTTCTCACTTCAAGATGTCTACTATCTTCCATCCTTCCCTTCAAGTCTTCAAACCCCAACCTCAAGTGTGATATGCAATCCAACAATGGATCATGACGATGATGGTTTATTTCCTCCTTGAATGTTTCCATGTTGCACAATGCAGTGTAATCTTGCTGCTCTAGGTTAGTAGTGTATGATGATTCTTGGTCATTTAAATATGAACTCCCACAAAAAAGATTTGCTGAAAGAGAAAGTGGAACTCCATTCATACCTTGATGGAACTTGGGATCTTCTTGTATGGCTGCAATAGTTCTTTCCTCCAATGAAATGGCTGCCCCATTTGTAGATGTAGAAGACTGCTCTTCCAAGGCTGAGACAACGCTGGTACATGTCTCCTCCCATGGTGGTGTGGGCCTTCTTTCCTCTGATCTCTCTTCATCAAAGGTTCTAATCAACCCTTCAGTGAACACTACAAAAGTATTCACCCTTACATGGCTCAAGTGACTAAGCCACCAAACATTGACTTCACCCTCCAAGTGCAGCGCTGCAACTTCTACTGCCTCCCTTTCTACCACTAGATGTAGTAGGAAAAATTCCTCAAGCTTTCTTGCCCAAGCTCTTGCTGTATTTGGCCCATCAAATGTAGACAATAGGAATCTATTGCCTTTGATCTCTCTTTTTCTACATGGTCTCTTCTCTTCCTTCCACTGGATGAATTGTGGAAAAGATAGAGTCTCCGTGAAGGCTCTAGGATGAGATTTGAACTCAACAAGGTAATTACTTAGAATATGATGATCCAAGTATCCTTCATGCTAATTGTCTTCTTCTTGATGAGAATAGGAAGTGCATGGTCCTCCCTCTTCTTTTTCTTCCATTTTCTTGACCTCCTTGGAGAGGCTCTCCTTATTTCTAAAAAATGATGAGAGTAATCTCATCTTCTTCATCATTATGATCTTCTTGGGCTGAGACTCACAGGCTGAGCCAAGAAAGTTGCTCCGATACCACTATAATATCCCAAAATGGGATTTGCTAGCAAGGCATGACTGGAAAATGCATTTTCTATGAATGGCTACTACAGGATTTGAAACCAAGACCTAGATCCCTTAGATAAATTCATCTAAGACTGAAATCCAAGAGGTGGCTCAAAAGAAATCCCTCTAGGTGGGTTAAATAGGTCTCCAACACCTAGTTGTCTTTAGAAAGTTCCCAATGATGGGACTGCAGCAAATGTAAGAACATCCAATGGAGAAACAGTGTTATTTTGATGAGCCTGAATAGATGAAGATACAAAATATCCAACAGAGATGTTATATCAGTAAAAAGTGTACAAATCCTTGAGGAAAAAATCTCTCAACCAAGGCAATGCAAGCCTCTACAACACAAGTACAAGAATTTGGAGAGTACTGCTATGTATGTATAAACCCAGGCTATGACTGCACAGTTTATAAGAGATACTGCTGCAGAGATGATATCAGTACAATAATATGACAATTTATGGCTCAAATAAATGGGGGAGCAAGCTCTAAACCCCTGAAAAATAATAATACGACAATCCTTAGGAGGATTGGTTGAAATATACAAAATGGCCAAAATGTCGAAGTTGCTGGGTAGCAGCAACAACTCAAGAACTGGAAATGAATGGAGAAGGTTGAAGATGCTGCATCTGATGTAAATACCTCCTCCAATAGATCTCTCAACTGAAATGTTGATCCTATCACTGAATATCTCACCCTCCAAACAATCTGCAAATCACTAGAAATAACGCAGTCACTGAAGGAAACTGTGTTGTAGGGGAAAAGGAATGAGTTGGCCCAATGCCAAGATCTGCAATAAGCTCAAAGTGCTTCCAAACTGATCTCTCAAAGGAAATAGAGAGTCCTCCTCTGAAAAACAAGTAGTGGAAGAGGTGTTGTGAACCCTCACTGCAACACCCTACAACGCAACATTATTCTGCTGCAGAAATAACGTTGTACTGGAGGAGGATGCTTGGCCTCAAGCCTGGATTTGAGGCAAATCATTACAACTCCTTCAAGAGGCCTCTCAAGAAAGGATAAGGATTCCTAAACAGGAGATCCTTGTGCTAAGCAACACTGTAACTCTGCTAAACAGCAAGAGAATGCACAAAGTCTGAATAGACAATGAAATCAATAATCCAAATCATGAGAAAAAATGGCTTCCTTGCCCTCCTTTTAAACAAGTGAGATCCCTCTCACCATGGGTCCCACTCATTAGGGTTTCCTTCACCAAAGAAACCTCTTCCCATTCATACTGCACTGTTTCTCTAAGTGTTCTCCACCTCCTATCTTAGCGCTGTTGACTTGGTCAAACTTGACCTTGTCCACCTGCAATTGATCCTGTTCACACATGAGGGTGTGAAAACCAGCTCCAATGATGGTCCCCTTTCATACTATGAGGGATTTTATTTATATTTTTATTATGCATGGGCATTCTTACCCATTTATTCTTCTCCTAAGTGAAATCAACAAAATTTAATATTCCAATTTGTTGCATGCAAATTTTGGAATATTACATGCCATCTATGCCATTGATGAGGGAAGCCTTGAAAGTTCAAAAGTAAGTAAAGGATCTATGACCCTTTGTTCCACTTCATATCAGCCCATCAGCAATAAAATTCATGTGATTGAGAATCATTAGTATTTCAGTTTTTATGTTGAAATTGGAAAATAAAAAGAACTTCTTGAGCAAGTTGTAAGTGAAAAACCTTTTCTTGAAATGGTCGATGAAATCATTTGGGACACAGAATCTTCTTTAGCTTCAGATTTGTAGCTACCAAGTCCCATTGAAATTAAAATTGTATATGAAGGCTTGGAAATTTACAATCACATAAGAGTTGTTGCACCTCATTCTCAAAAAGATTTATTACCTAAGAGTGCTCCTGCTCATCAACATGATGGTCTTCACACAGAATTCAATCCACTAAATCAGAGCATACCAGGACTTCTTGAAGACAACATTGAAATCTATGATGAGTCTACTAGTTTAGATGATCATGAGGAAGAGGATGAGTTTCTTTCCCAAAGGAGTCCTAAGTCAGCCAAGTGAAGGAAGAAGCAGTCTTGGATCAAGCTTATCTCCCAAATCCTCTAAGCTAGGTATTGTTTCAAGATCCCTTTGCTGATTTGTTAGAGGCACTTGAAGAGGGAGTAAAAAATTTCAAGGGAAGTTTGATGCAAAATTTCAAGAAAATTTTAGACACTGCTGTTCAAACACAAGTGAGGGGGGAGTGGCTTTTTAATTTTTTCAGCACCCTCAAAGAGCTAAACCAAGATCCCTCATGGAATCATCTGCTTGATTGGATGTATTGGAAAAGGGAGTTCACCAGCTGAATGTATATCATGTATAGGTTAGATTAGGATAGATAGGAAAGAAAATAAGCTCATCACTATGATCATCTTTCTACCTTAGTTTTAGATTGCTTTGACCAAGAAGAGAGAAAAAGTAAAAAACAAAGAAAAATGAAAAAGAGGGCAGATGAAAAGAAGAGGTATAGCCCCATACCCAAAAAAAGTGATGCTGAAAGTGTGCAAGTATAAATGCCACTACTTGTTTTTGAAAAATAAGTCTTGTTCAGTCATCTAGCCTAATCATGGATGAACATGTTTTCAATTTATTTGCTGATAGGTTAGTGAAAGAAAAACTTGTCAAATCATGTAAACTTGACTTGTCAAAAGAGAATAGATTAGGAATGAAGAATGCTGGTTCCACATGCTTAAAACTAAACCAAAGAAGAAGATGAGGATGCATAACAAATGATAGATCACAACCCTTATCTTTCTATTTTGTTTATACAAAAACAATGTTTGTGTGCAGCTTGTTCTAATGCCATAACCCATGGTAAATTAGATTGCCTAATCCTGATTTAAACCGTGTTTTCAATTTCATGTTAGTAGGATAGAGAATAAAGTTTGTCAAACAACTTAATCTTGAAAAATGAGTAGATTAGGTAGAAAATAAAAAGAGTTCATTAGCTTAATCTGAACTCTTGGAAGACATAAGGGTACAATTAGATAGTTTGATTTTTGTTTTCAAAAATAAAAATGTCAAGGGTTTTCCAGTTCAAATGCACCCAGGGAAGAAAAAATGTTAGGAAAGTAGGTTGGGTAGGTAGAGATGATGTTGATGTTAATCATGTTTTTTCATATTACTAAAGATCACAGCTTCAAGCAAGCATCAGCAAGTGAAAGAGGTAAAAATATGCCCAATGGATGAGGCACAAGTCTTCATAAACCAAGAGATCTGAAAGTTCTGGACATCTCATGAAAAGGAGCTGCCCTCCCCAAGTGAAGCCGCTGTTAGACATCCATAATTTTCACTATCTAAAGATGACTAAGTATCGATTCTAGATTTCTAGAAACAAAGTTCATGAACATTGTGAGTTCTAGAAATCTAACGGCCTTCATTATCCTTAGGATAAATTTTCACTATTTCATCATTAATTCATGCAAATCTCAGATCACCCATCCTAGAAGACCCATCATGGGCTCATGCCACTCATTATCACTATGTTTCGCCACCTTTGGCCTCAACCCTCTATTTTTGTTTTTCCTAAACTCCTCCATTGTCTATCTAGGGTTTTTAAGGGCATTTTTCTTGGTTTCATGACCTACATGATTAAATCATCAACAAGGCTTATATCTTGATGCTCTTACATCTCCACCTATCCTTAAAATACCTCCATAAACACTTCCCATCACTCCTATCCCTCAGAATCATCATTTTTCTACAAAACCTAGTTTATTGCCACAAATTGACACTTTTTAAGACTAGGCCTGTGTTTTGAGCTTTTGGACCCCTTCCCCTCACTCAATTCATGAAATTACACTTTCCCCTACTCCCTAACATCTATCCCTATCCCCAAAAATTTCCCCAAGAATTTATACAACCCTTAACCCCTTCATTCCCCTCCCTCTGCAAGGCAATCCTAAATCCTCACACCAAACCCTAATTTCCTCTTCCAACTAAGCTAGGGTTTGATATGAAAAGGAGGAACAAGAGAAAAGGATTAATTTCATAGATCATGTAAGCAATCATAAGTCCATACCAGCTCATAAACATCATGCCTCCATCATTTTCCAAGAATTCATTCCAAGGACCAAGTCATTTGCCACACCTAGGGCCAGTTTCTCTTCAAACTATGTTTCTGACCAAAACAGAGATGAATTTGGAAAAAGTGAGAGAGTTTTTTGTCCATCATAGGGCCAATAAGAAAAATATCCTTCCTTTTTTACACAGGTATCATGGTTTGGGAGAAATATAAAACATATAGGTGTCACGGGAGAAATTCTGCACTGCTGGAGTGACCTTGGGAAAATCACGTTTTCTCACATCTGGATTGTCCAAATGACTTACTTGATGAATCAAAAGACAACTATACTTAAATATATTTCCAATTATCTATCATGAGCTCAATTTGGAATTGAGGAAGTCATCCAAAAGTGGTCTGCCCCAGCACTCTGCATTTCTACACCATAATTCAACACTTTTTTACCGGTTCTGGGAGAATTAGTTTTTGAACAGGTAAATGGAAAAAAAATGCAAAAAAAAAGTATTTTTGGAAATTAAACTCCAAAATATTTCCAACAAGCTATCACGGAGCTCATTCTGACCCCAGGAATGCCTCCAAATGCCCTCTACAAATGGGCGCTGCGTACCGGCAGAGGCGCTATGCACCTGGAGCCTGGTGTTGCACACAGAGGAGGCAGGTGTAGTGTTAAATAACACTGCACTACGCACCTGGAGCTAGGATCTATGCACCTGGACAGGCACTACACACAGCCAGTCTTTGGCCTAATTTTCTCAAAAAAGGTCAAAATTTCGAGTTTTTGCCTCCAACTCTTCTACAAACAGTCAAATAAGGCTAGTAACTCCTTTTTCTCACTCTCCAAATATTATTTTCATAATATAAGAAGAAATTTCTTGACCTAAGGTGACCAAACCATAAGCTGCACAAAAATCAAATATTGACCTCCCAAGTTAGGGTTTGCAAGATTAAGAGTTTGTCATAGGTTGTAAAGACATTCAATGACATCAAAATTGTTTCTAAACTCTGGATCACTCCTTTATTGCTGCACCTTGCCCCCATTTTCCCAAGTTTTCCCTCACATCACTCAAATTCCCTCCCTAAACTTGAAGGCCCTCACGAAGCTGAAAATCCTTTTACCCTATGCCAACCACCATGTCTAAAGAAGAATAAGTAAGTCAAAGAAAAAGCTAAAGGAACATATGATGACAATAACAATGAAGAAAGGGAGGAAAGTACATAGCTACATGAAGAAAATTATGATAACATAGAGAAGGAAAATGAACATGGCAGTTTTGAAAACAAAGAAAGTGTTGATAGTGAGCAAGGTGAAAACACAGAGGACAATGGAGAAAGTAAGAAGGGTGACAGTCAACAAGAGAGTGCCCTACAACCAAGAAAAACAACGTACGTAAACATGTTAGTGAGAACAATGATAAGTACAAAACAGTGACAAAGTGACTAAAGGTGATAAAGGTAAAGAAACCAAGAAATATGTTGAGGAGATGAAAGATCAAGCACAGAAAAAGCAGATGATGAGGCTGAAACTGATTTTGGAGAGGCAGGAAATGACAAAGAAGAAGACATCAATGAAGGACAAGGCCAAAGTGAAACAGATACAAAGGCTGATGATCAACTCCAAAACCAAGGAAATAACACTAAAGGTAGCAAGATAAGAGACAAGAAGATGGTGAAGACAAAGAAGAGAGTGGTTTTCATGCTGAGCAAGAGGGTAGTGAAGAAAAAGAGGAACAAAGTGACAATGAAAAATTAGTAAGGAGGCATTGAATTTCGAGAACTCAAAGAAGGTAAAGACCAATAAAAACTTAGAGACATGGCTCAAGATTTTTCATAGGCTTCTAAAAACCCTTGAATACCTTGTCCACCAAATTTGAGGCAATTTGGACAAAATTTTGTTTTTTCCAAATTTTGACCCCTAGGAGCGCAACACCCTATATGCTACACACAAAATTGGGGCATCCTCAGCTACTGGAGTTTACATTTTTGGGATTTTCACATCACCAAAAGTCTTCCCACAAAATTTCAGGTCAATTGGAGCATTTTCTCCCCCTTAAAAGGTCAAAAAACACCTCAAAATTGACCTTTCTCCCTCCTTTTTAGGCCAGGCATTGCGCACAGAGTAGTCATGGAAGATTTGATTTTTGAGTAGAAAAATGACATTCATTCAGCACAAATAAAGTATTTTTGGAAATTATACTTATCAATATTTCCAACGAGCCATCATGGGGCAAAATTTGATGCCGGGAAGGGGTCCAAAACTCAGCTACAACAGACCCTATTTTTTGCTGAAATGGCACTATGCACAAAGACAACCTTTTGCCAAAAATTCAACAAAAGACACTGATTAATGAAAAATTGGTTTTTCAATATTTTCTTGGACAAATCACTCCTAATTTTATTAGGGAGTTATGTTTTGATGCTTTTCATTTATTATCTTAACTCTTATGTGTCTTGGGCCTTGCATGGTCATTAAGCAAATTTATGACATTTATGGCGAAATTAGGGTTTCTGGAAGCCTCTTAGGGTTTCCACCTCCTCATTTTTCTCCATAAATAGAGCATGAGGCTCTTATGTATTGGTTGGATTTTGATGACTTATTTTGGAGCAATACATAGTCTCTTGGAGTTTTTGATGAGAATTTGATGTCTTGGAGCTCATGCATGATCTGATTTGTTTGTTGATGGAGGAGGAATGTTTGCAGGATCCATAAGCCTGGTTGATGGTGATGCGTTTCTCTTTTGTTCATGTTTTATAGTTTTCATTATGTTTCCATCTTGATATGTTGCAGTAGGACAAAGAATTTATACTAAGACTTGTTTGCTAATGGCACCTTAGGTCTGTTTGTTTCCTTCACTGCCTTAATATTTTCTTCTGCTAGGATATATTAGAGAATTCATATTTTTTCTCTCTAAGGATTTCTTATGCTTGTCTATTTCCTGAATGGTTTATATCAGTTGGTTTCAACATGATTCATGGCTAGCCCTGCATATTTGTTGCCACTAAATAATCTATTCTTGGAATCATTTCTTTGAAGCATCTTTGCCTAGGTTTATCAAAGAAGTTTGTTTCAATCATGCTCTTTGCCTTATTTATCTTCTAAAATTGTTTCAAGGAACCTTCATAGCTGTAACTTTAGATGTTTAGGGTTTTCTCTCCTTCTATTGTTATAGTTATTTGTGCATCTTAAATATTTTCTGCTCTTGATGATGAAATATATGAAAGTTAAATAAGTATCTTGCCTTTCTATATTTCATTTGAATGTTTGTCTTGGATGATTATTTGTTTTCAGTCTGAAATAAAATGGATTAGGTTTTAATTATGCCTTTGATTCTCTTGCTATGATTATAAATCTTATAACTCCCTCACTTTAAAAGTATATAAATGATTTTGTTCTTCCCTTCATTAGCTTTTTGTTCTCAAGCTTGATTGCCATCTCATGATCCTTCACAACCTCAAAGATCCACCAACCAATTTAAAATTTCCCTGCAAATACTCTTAAAACCATTAATGAACTTACCTTGACCTTGTTAGACTCCATTGCCCAATGACTTAAAAATCTTCCTTGTTTTCTATCTAATCTATCCGAGCATCATACCCAACCAAAAATAATCAAAATACCCCGCACTTAACATCTAGCCTAAAATCAACCCTAATCAGCAAACAATTTCACATCTTTGCACCTACTAGAGAGATCCCTCTCTGAATCCAAGAAGGCTAGGTCTTTGGATTCTAAAGTTTGGTTTGATTTTACCCCTGTCCATTTGTATCTCAATCGATTTAGCAAATTATGGGGAGCTAACAATATCTTCACACCTTCATTTTCAAATTTGTTGTTGTCTATAGGACCTATGACTATGCCTCAGATCAACAAAAGTTGAAGTTGTTCCCATCCACCCTGAAGGATGAAAACTTGCACTGGTTCATGATTTTTCCTCGGAACAACATAAATACCTGGGCACATATGCAATATTCCTTTAACAAAAAATAAAAGGACTATTGTAGATCCAAAGAAACTAAGGAGGAAATATTTAGGATGACTTTAGGACCGGATGAATCCTTAGAGGATTATGAAGAAATATTCCATCTAAACTACAAACAAGCCAACTTCACCCTTGATCCTGGATCACTTAAGCTGGTGCTTCTCCGAGGGATCAACAAAAAGGTGATAAAAACCCTTAATATGCTATCAGGGGGAGATATCTACCAGCTACCTATGAGGACATCACAACTATATTTAGAAATCACTCTAGGGCAGCTAGGAAGAAAGGGAGAGCTAGCCAAAGTATGACCAACATCCCTTCCTCTTCCACCTCCATCAAACATGAGATTGGAAATATGTTGGAGGGCTTTAAAAGTGATATGTTTCACATATTTCTTCTGAAAATGGACACAATGTAGATCAAGAGGAAGCAAGAGGAAGTAGAAAGGGCCTTTGATATCTTCTACCCTAGATGTACTAGAAAACACCCTCGAAACAAATGTCCACTAAATGTAATAGAGGTTTTCTTAGTGTGTGAAGAGAATCATGCCACAGATAAGTGTCCCTCCTTACCTGGGCTCAAATATGTATATCCAGGTGGAGAAGTAGGACGATAGCAACTCTGTTTCATAAATCAGAGAAGGCCTCAAGGGCCTCGATCATATCAAAAAGGTATGCAAGGTGCACCTTACTCCTATTATCATACCAACTAGAATGAACCTATGAAAACTTGGTACACTTCCACTCCTCCATCATGGCCTACAACTCCTAATTAGCCTTACAACCCTCCATATCACCCCCAACCTATGTACCAACCATTCTAGCAGTATGTTCCTCAACCACCTCAGTGGAGAAACCCATCACAAGGGTGGATGCCCCAACATAAGAAACCACTTGCCTTATTTCCTCCACCCCAAACTCAACCTCAGCTCACCCATTCTTCTTCACCCAAGCTACCTCAGATGCTTGCACAACTCAATCCAAACTCAAACAACAAGTAAACACAATAGGTTTATAGTGGAGAGGCATCCTATCCAACTTATGCTGTGAAGATACATGAGATTTATCTTAGGTCGGGAAGTGTAATCTCAAACAATAATCCTCCATCTCCACTTGCAGATTTTGAGGAGGAAAATTAAGAGATTAACACTCAGATCCAACAACCCCCTTTTCCAGAGTGCTTGATCCACTCTAGTCAACACACCCCAGAGGAGACAAAACTTCTGGGAGAACTAAAAAATTTGTGTGTGAAAATACCCCTTCTCCAGGCCATTAAGGATGTTCCTATTTACAATAGGCTCATAAAGGAAATTGTCTTTAAGAAACCCAGGAGAAAGAAGAAAGATACCCCCACCATCAATGTAGTAGGAAAACTGTCCGACTTAACGTTGGGAACGGTGATCTTCTCGAAGTACCTAGACCCTGGTAGTCTATGTGCACATAGATGGTGTCATAGTCCCCAATACTATAATTTATGAGGATGATCTCATCGACCACACCATTCAGATCCAACCCCGCAATGACAGTCCACTCGATGACTTAGTCAAATAGTATGAAATCCACCCTTGGATGGAGTTACACTCAGTGGATTCAACCTATGAAAAACCACCAAAGTTGTGGAATTTGGCCAATAAAAATCTCTAAAAATTAACTCACCCCTCTCATCCAAAGAAGAAGAGTAGCTATGCTAGCTCTTGAAAGACAAACTTGATGCATTTTCTTGGGACTAAAAATACATGAGAGGGGTGAATCCTTCGATGTGCACACATCATATCTACATTAAATAAGGATGCAAGCTTGTGTACCAACCCCAAAAGAGAATGAAAACAACTCTAAAGGATATAGTGAAGTAAAAACTGCATAAATTGTTAGATGTAGGTTTCATCTATCCCATATCTGATAGTGAGTGGGTGTCTCCTCTTGTCCTAGTCCTGAAGAAGAATGGAAATTGGAAAATCTATGTTGACTACCAGGAACTAAAAAAATCCACTAAGAAGGACCATTCCCCCCTGCCCTTTAGACCAGGAAAAGACTACTTTCACATGTCCTTGGGGCACCTTCACTTATAGAGTCCTTCCCGTTGGGTTGTGCAATGCCCCTGCTAATTTCTAAAGAGTAGCCTTGAGCATCATCTTTGAGCTAGTCCATGACTCTGTTGAAATCTACATGGATGATTTCACATCTTATGGGGATGAATTCCAAGAAGCTCTCTCAAATTTGGGAAAAGTATTGAGAAGGTGCATCAAAATGCGTCTCTTCCTAATTCTAGAAAAGTGTGAATTATTAAAAAGAGCAGAAGTAGTCTCGGGCCACTCAATATCACAAGCCGGAATACTGGTAGACTCAAACAAAATCACTATCATAAAAATGGTGCATGTTCATCAAAAGAAGAGAGATGTCAAAATTTTCCTAGGTTTGGATGGATACTATATAAGGTTCATTAAAGAATTTAGCAAATTGTTTTTGCCATTATTTGGATTATTGGCCAAAGATTCTGAGTTTTTCTGGTCCATTCTCTGTCAAGAAACTTTTGAGCTCATTAAGGAAAAGTTAACTACTGCCCCCATTCTCTGAGGTCCAAATTGAGCTCTACCTTTCCACATCCATACAAATGAATCAGAAAATAATGCGGGGGAAGCTTTGGGTCATTTTTAAGACAAATTAACCTATGCCATCTATTTCATTAACAATAATTTGTCCAAAGCTGAACTTAACTATACTGTCACAGAAAAGGAGATTTTAGCCATTGTCCATTTCTTAAACAAATTTAGACATTATATTATAGGTTATTAGACCTTTGTACATATAGACCATGCAACCATCAAGTAATTAAGGAATAGACTTGATGTTAATGTTAGAATAATTATATGTTTATTGTTATTACAACAGTTTGACCTAACAATTGTTGATAAACCAAGAAAGGAGAATGTTGCTGCAGATTTCTTGTCAAGACTAACTATACTTGCAGATGAGGAAGGGATGGTGGATGATTAGCTTCCAGATGAACACTTATTTTCTATCTCAACACTCTATCCTTGGTTTTATGACATAGCTAACTACTTAGTTGCTGAAAATTTCCCTCCAAATCTCTCATCTAGAGAGAAGAGAAAGATTATCTGAAAAATCGCCCCTTTCACCTAGATTGGTGGAAATATCTTCAAGTTGGGTCCTGACCAAATTCTCAGAAGATGTGTGAGGGAAGAAGAGGTTTTTGACATCCTCTTGACATGTCATGATAGTCCTTGTGGAGGCCACTTTTATGCAAAAAGGACAACCTTCAAGGCTTTGCAGGTAGGTTACTATTGGCCTACGCTACACCAAGATGCCTGGATATACACCAGTATATGTGACTAATGCCAAATAATGGGGTGACCTAAACCAAAGAATGAAATGCCTTTACACCCTCAGGTGTCTCTAGAGCCATTTGACAAATGGAGTGTGGAATTCATTGGAACCATTGATCCACCATCCACATAGAAGAGGTATATCATAGTATGCAGTGACTACTTGACCAAGTGGGCTGAAACAAGGGATGTAAAGGTAGTGGTAGAGGACAAGGTAGCCAAGTTTCTAAGAGAAAATGTGTTCTACAAGTTTAGATACCCCAGAGAGGTAGTCATTGATCAGGGGGCCCAATTTACATCTCATCTCATTGAAAACCTCCTGAGGCGACACAAGATAAAGCACAAGACTTCCACCGCCTATCATCCTCAAGAAAATGGTCAGGTGGAAGTGACAAACAAAGCCTTTGAGAATATCCTCACCAAGGTTGTAAGCATAAACATAAAATATTGGGCAGACAGGTTGGTGGAAGCCACTTGGGCTTACAATACCACTTAGAAGACAACCACATGGTTTACTCCTTATGATTTAGTCTATGGGAAGAAAGATTTTCTTTCCATTGAATTTGAGTACAAAACCTTGAGAATGGTAACTAAGTTGGACCTATATATCACAAAAATAAGAAAGGTTGCTACAGTTAAGTTGTTTGGATGAGTTTAGAATGTAGACATTCCTTCACACAAAGGTAATTAAGCTGCAAAGGAAGGTTTTGCATGAAAAACACATAAGGAAAATACATTTCAAGAAGGAGATTGGGCGCTGCTCTATGAATCAAGATTCAAGGACTTCAAAGGAAAATTAATGAAAATATGGCTGGGAACTTGCCAAGTGGAAAAATTCTATGAAAATGAAACTGTTCAGATCAAAACCATAGATGCGGAGGGGACCCCCTTGATTTTCAATGGTTACTATCTCAAAGTGTACAACGGGGTCTAGGGCTGAGTTTATTAATTCCATAAAAATGGAGGTGTATGTAATTAGAAGGTCCATAGTTTATAGTGACTCCCCTTCCTAGAAAAAAAAAGAAAAAAAATGAGGCATGGGTGAAAACCTCTCTGAGGCATCCAAGGCCAACTCCTAGGTTGAAAACCTCTATGAGGCGATCCTCGAGCAAAAAAAAGAGAAAAAAAAAGAATTAAAATATCATTGGGTGAAAATATCTTTGAGGCACCCAAGGCAGGCTTGTGGGTTGAAAACATCTATGGGGGCAACCCACCTATCTTCAAATAAAAAAAGAGAAAAAGGAAAATAAAAAGACAAAGAGAAAAAGAGAAAAAGAAAAATGAAAACAACACCTATGCACTCACTGATTTTTGTTTTGTAGGTTGCTGATCAAGGGCGGTTTACACAAAGAGGAGAAATTTTCTTCCTCTCTTCTCTCTCTCCTCTTCCTACCCACTCCATAGCAACCCAAACATCCATCCATCCACCCATTTCTCCCTTCAGGTGAGAAAAAATCCCATATTTTTCCTTTGTCTATAATTGCTATAGGATGTCTTGGCTGCTACAGGATTTCCTGTAGTGCTACAGGAAACCCTGTACTGCTACAGGAAAGTCATCTGCAAGAAAGGAAGCTCTCTCAGGGCATCTAATCTTCAATAGAAGCATGAAAATCATTTTTTTTCTATACCTACCACTACTAATCGTCACTCCACTCCATGCATGATTATTGACTCTGTAAACCCTATTTTCGCCACTAGCATCTAGGTCACCTATATCTTGACATGGGAAATCTTATCTCATCTCTCCATCACTCCACTCACTCCATAGATCCATCCCTAACCCCCATACACTATTTCCCCTCATTTTTCAGCAACCTAGAGCTCCAAAGCAGCGAAAAGGAAATTGCTACAGGAAGTTGATGACTTCTTGTAGCAATCCTGTACATGACACAACAAGGCTAAAAAGTGAGAAGAAGTTGATGGAGATGGCTCCAATGACCACAAAAATACTCCAAGAGGATGACCACACCAAAAAAAACACCTGAGGACCTCCATGCAATACCTTCAAGAATAAAAATCAAATAAAAGTGTTAAGCAACTCACTAAGAAATAAGCTGCTCACTCAAAAAAATGCATAAAAAAACACAACGAAAAAAAAAAAATCATGGTTATCACCAAACTCCAGCTCCTTGCATCAAATAATGTCTGGAAATCCTCAGTAATATATAGGCTCAGGTATGTCCCTTCACCCTCTTTCTATGCATCATGTTGATCAAAATGAATTAATGTTGAGAATTAGAGGTTAAAAAGGAAAAAAGGTGGCCAGTTAACTTGGCCACCCTCGTGAAGTCAGTGAACGGAAAGTGAAGTGTGCATGCCACCTGGGCATTCCAATCAGTTAATGGTGAGTTCACGAGGACATGGAGGTGATTCTGAGGAAAAATAAAATGATTAAGTGGAGTGGGACCAATGGTCAAAAAGAGGAAAACCCATGTTGAAGTCCAAGTCACCACTCCACTCCAAATTCGTTCAAGTTTACATAAAGGGAATTTTTGGCTCACTCTTCCCATTGAGAGTTTTGAGAGAAATTAGAGAAGGAGGGTGACAGGAGCCATTGAATAACTACACACTAAGGCCAAAGTCTGCATGCAAACTCCGTGCTACAGGAAAATACTGATGCTACAAGAAGTTTACAGAAGGCTGAACAGTGCCCATAATTGTAGTGAGAACCACTCATAGGTTGTTTTCACACTTAAAAACACCATCTCCCACACAAGAAACACCAGAGGTCAGAGGTAAGTGGATTTAACCTCACCAAAATTGTGAATTTTTTCCATGAAAATTTATACACAGTCACAACAGTAATTCAAAATTTAAGAGGTTGTTTGATGAAATAGAATTGTGGTAAGAATTTATGTAAAGTTATAACATCTAAGGCCACACATAATCAATACTAGCAGAAAAAACCATCCAGCCACCTTCTTAACACAACCATAAAATGGGAGGAGTTTTTAACAGAAGGGAACTCACATATATCAAGAGAATTAGCTTGCACACTTAGGTGGTGGAAATTTTCAGTAATCATCAGTGGCTAGGATCCATCAAGATCCTCAAGGGCTTTGATGAGGAGGTGGCTCGAGACTTTACAGTGGTCCTCCATGCACAAGAAGATGATAGGAGAACCACTATGGTAAGAGGTCTAGCCATCACCATTACACCTAAATTGATTAGCAGAGTGACCAATTTTCCTTTGGGAGTCAAGTGGAATAGAGAAGATAGGGTGTCCAACACTACAGCCAAAAAGAGCTTCTTTCTGCCAAATGAAGAATTCATTGAGGACACAAATGGAGTGAGAAGATAAATCCTTCCATACCCTTCAGATGAAGTAGCATTTCACATAATGAAATACATTACTTGTGAGGGAAGACTCAGTGTGGCTTATGGGTACCACTTCAGACTGTTGAATGGGATTTGGTTACAAGGAGGTCTCCGTCTAGAACAAATACTGAACATTCCCTACTTCCTCCTACATTCAATTAAGGAAATGAGCCAAACGGTGAGGAGAAGAAAGTACCAACACTTAGCTCACCATGGCCTCATCAAGCTTATAATAGGAGATGCTCTGAATAGATTGAACACCACTATATCTTGGTGCACTTTCATAGATATGGATAGGGAAGCATTCATAGGTACACAAACCCCTACCTATAGTCTTGGAGGGAGGGAAATGGAAGAATAAGGAGCAGAAACCGAAGAGAGAGAAGGAGAACATGAACAAGAGGAAGATATGGGGATTGGATCAAGAAACACAGAAGCCCTAGAAATAGAGGAAGGGAAAGAAGAAAAAGCTGATGAAGACAAAGAATGGGAAGAGGCATAAAATAATGCTAGATTCTACCCTCCAGAGGGAACTCCTTCACTTCTTCCTTGGGATGTCAAAGGGGCCACTAAGGCACTAAAAGAGATGAAGAAGGAAGACTAAAGTTGCTCAGAGGATGAGCAACCATTTGGTATGGGGTGATGATGAGAGCCATCATTAGGTATCTTTTGAGGGGTTAATTGTCACCTTTTTAGCCTTATTGGTCTCTCTTTCTCGCATTTAATTACATTATGGTCATATGTTTCTTAGTGTAGATGGTGATTAAGGCTTGTCATACTTTGAATGCCTAATATGGTTTAAATGCAGGATAATCATGAAGATATGCCATTTTTTTTTAATATTGTGCAATAAAATCTCAAAATAGACAACAAGGAGAGATTATAGGGGGTTTGACTAGCTCCTTAACTCCTAAAGGAAACCAAAGGATCCTTGAGATTTTCTCCAACAACTTGAAATCAAAGGCAACCAAGTAAGTGGAAGACCAAGTGAACCAAAGCTCCACTTATCTTGAAGTCAAAGGGGACAAATCACCTAATTTTTATGGATCTATTGGTAGCTACCCTTTAGGTTAAATAGGGCAGAGGAAGAGCACATTAGGATTTGAATTTTGGAGATAGATAGGAGACTCTTAGCTCTTGTAATAGACTTTTGTGACTTTCATGGCTATTTAATAATATGGTTTATACAATCAAATGAGTATTCAGTTTTTCCTTCACTGATTTAGCTTCAAAGAGATGAGCTTGTGGGTTAGGGCCCAATCCATTGGTCTCAGTCTCTCTTGTGTATTTATGTTTACTTTCCATGCCAGTGTAACTAGTTTATTTCATGTGTTGTAGTTAATTTGCTTACATTTCATTTTTTTGTGATTAGTTTTCTTCCATTTCATGTTTCTATAGTTAGGCTATTGTAGATCATGGTACAATAGCATATAAAAGTTTAAAGCTATGTGTCAAAGCCTCCCTCTCTCACCTCTTTCATTGGAGCTCGAGGAGGGAAAATATTCACCACAGACCCAAAATTGCTTTCAATTTATGATTTCTTGGAAATGATAGATAGGTTGTTGTATTTATCATGAACATGTTATGAATTCCGAGTTAGGCTTCTGATTCAATTGCATAGGTAGGTTTTCTTATTAAATTCACCTCATATTTTCCACCATTTTCATCATAGATTTGTCAATGTTAATTTCATGAACATGTAGTTTTCTTGTAGGTTTGAGTAGAGAAGCAGAGGAGGACTCCACCAACATCCCTAGCTTCAATTTCCACCCTCTACCAACCTACTTTCAACAAAATTTATTTCAACGCTATTTTTTGATATCTTCACCACAATACCGAGAGCTACCCTGGAGGTGAAAGATGGGATTTGAAATAATTTCTGAGCTTGGACAAGGGTTTGGCCACCTTCCATCCATCTCAGTGCACCTTCATCCCACCTTTCCTACCACTTTCCTAATCATTTATGGCCTCAAATTACCCTCAGCCTGTTTCCTGTAGTGTTTCAAGACATCTTGAAGCACTATAGGAAATCCTATAGGAGATCCTATAACATCGCTAGTCAACCACTTATTTAGCCCATAAACCATCTCTCATCTCACCCAAACCTGACACAAATTCTGAGACACCTTCAGCTCTAAATCCATGATTCTGAGACCTTCTTAAGCCACCTCAACACCTCCTTTTGTTGCAAAACAGAGTATTTAGAAGCTTAGTTAGCTCATGAATAGATGCATGGTTAAAACATAGTAGTCAAGAATGAAGTAGTTAGAGGTTAATTATCCATTTATCCCAAAAATGTGTGCTTAGATCAGTTTCCCTTTCTGCAAGTTTAATTCAGCAATTTACTTTATGAATGCCACTTAGTTCAACTCTATTTCTTGATTTAGCCTACTTGTGGATTTCCTATCTTGCAAATAGCTAGGTGCTTATGCTTTAGTCTAGTTTCTTTCTTGCTGATAGAGTAATGGTCTTGAGTCATTTATAGTCTTATGTTTCATTCAAAATTGTGTAATATTCCTAAATTAGCACACAACTAATTGGAATATTAAATTTTTGATTTTTCTCTTAGATAGAGGAATAATAGGGTATGGAGACCCATAAATCTCGTTAGTAGGAATAAAGACACTCCTAGTGTGAATGGAGGTCATCTAAAAATATATATTGAAGACCCTTAGGTGTGAAAAGGGGTTGGAGCATGAAGACTGGGTCAACTTCGACCAAATGAACAACGTTGTTATGGAGGAGTGGCATTCATGGTGGGACATCGCAGTTTTGGAGGGAGATTGAATGCATGGAAGTAGTGACCTAATTGAGTGGGGCCAAGGGTGAGGAAGCTCATCACTTATATAAGGAAGAGGATGGAAGCTATATGGGGCTATGTTTTGAGATTATTATTTTGTATATGGTCTGTTTAGACTTGTGCTCTCTTCAGTTTTTTAGCTAATATTGCAGTGCTATTTAGCACAGGGTGTTCTCGATCAAGGATTCCACCTCTTCCCTTGAGATGCCTCTTGGGAGAGTATTGCAATACATTTCCAAATTCAGGCTCGAGGCTAAGCTACATATTTCTTCATCAGCACAGTTTCTTCTTAGAGTTGTGTTGTGTTGCAGGGTGCAGCAATGGAGGATTATATTGGGTGTCTTTAGAGCTATTTTTGCAGTGGAGGAAGGTTTCCTTCCATTGGAATGCTTGTAAAGAAGCCCCTTAGGATTTATTGACATATTTGGCACCAGGCCAAGGATTATTTATCCCCTACAACACAGTTTCAGTCCAGATCTGCATTATTTTAGGAAGGATTTGCAGGGGTGGTTGCAGTAGATGTTTTGGGAGGTGATTTCTTCAGTGGAGGAGCCATTCTTTCATTCAGAAGATCTACTGGAGAAGATATGTAGGTTTCTACATAAGCTTCATCCATATCTTCTCATTTCTATTGTTGCAGCATACCTTCAGCCCTAGGGTTGTAGCTTACATTGGCACATTATGTGCATTTTCCAGAAACCCTCTTGGGTTGTCTTGGAAAGCTGATCTAGTGCCTAGATCTGTATGTGTAGAATCTGTTGTGGCCTATATCAATATTTTTATATCATTGTATGATCTCCAGCTATATTTATGCTTAGTATGACTACGCTATA
The DNA here is from genome assembly GCA_034641835.2 of Pinus albicaulis. NCBI lineage: Eukaryota > Viridiplantae > Streptophyta > Pinopsida > Pinales > Pinaceae > Pinus > Pinus albicaulis. The sequence goes on along the minus strand of MU968411.1, from coordinate 63,463,554 downwards.
GCAGCTCTTTGACATTTTATATTATAGCAGCAACTCATATTTGGTGGTGATTGTTTGTGGGAGGCTTGTTTCCTCATTTCATATGATTTATGCGTCACTATTTTGTACTAATTTTCTGTTCTTATACATAATGTTATGGCTCCATATAGGTCTCCAATATTGATTTGTTGATTTACCCTAATATTTCCAGTTTTATGCACTATATTCCTGCTATTCCCATTTGGGAATATTACAGTGGTATCAAAGCATAATCTTGGCTCAGCCCGTGGATCTTAGCCATTATGCTACCAGGAGAATAAGAAGAAGGAGAAAGAGATCAGAATTATGGAAAGAATGAGTTCTATCTCATCTCTTTTCAGATCTAAGAGGGACCTCACCAAGGAGGTCAAGTAAAGAAAAGTGGAGAAAAGCAATGAAACGACACTAGGGTTGCAAGATGAGGAAGGTCCATGTACTTCCTATATGCAAAAAGAAGAACCAGTATTGCATAGAGATCCAAAGAAACATGATGTGCCCTTTCCTTTTAAAGAAGAAGACAAGAGGCATGGAGATGGAGGGAACTTATATCATGAGATTATAAGTGAGTATCTTGCAGAATATAAGTCTCAACCTAGAGCTTTCAAGGAGAATCTAACTCTCCCATAGTTCATTCAGCTCAAAGAAGAAATAAGACCTTTCAGTAATAGATTTATATTACCTACATTTTATGGGTCATCCAGATGTATAGCAAGAGCTTGGGGAAAGAAGTTAGATGCATTTTTCCTGCTACATCCAGTAGTAGAGAGAGTAGCTGTTGAGATTGTAGCGTTGCACCTTGAGGGTGAAGCAAACATTTGGTGGTTCAGCCATTTGAGACATGCAAGAGTGACTGCATATGTAGATTTTACTCAAAGGTTGATCAAGAATTTTGACAAGAAGAAATCATAGGAGAAGGAGCTTCCACCACCACTTGCTGCAGGAGCACTTGCATCAGGAAAAAGAACACTTGCACCTTTACAAATCGGTCTTGATCTCTTGACATTTAGAGTCCCATGCAATATTCTGGAGATGCATGAGGAGGAGGAGAATTTTACTAGCACTGACACAGCCATAGAGGAACAAACATCATCATTAGTAGTTGGGGAAGTCATCACACCGGAGGAAGGAACCCTTGTAGCAGTACAAGATGTTCCCAAGCTTTACCAAGGTATGCACATATTTCCATTTCCTATTATATCAACACATCATATGGAGGACTATGGAAACATGCTACTAAAGAAAATGAATGACCTAGGGTTAAAGCACATTTCTTATTTGGAGCAGAAGAATAAGAATAAGGATGAGTTAAATAAGAATAAGATATGATGAGTATTGTCCTAAATAATGCAATGCAAAATTGTAATATTCCAAAATGGAAATAACAGCAATAAAAGACATAATAATGTAAAACATAGCAACTATGAACATATCATAAGAGGGATCAATATGCAACCATCATTTTATTAAGATATCGGCAACAATGTACAAAAATATCTTGAGAGTCAAGCTACTCAAGCAGTAAGAACAAGCCTCCAATGATCATATAAATAAGCACATGAGTTGCTTCTTCTGTATAGAATGCCAGAAAGCAGTGACACCGATGTATATATCAGTGTAGCTACTTCTGTAATCATACATAAATGTAATGTGGCTGGTATATACAAAATAAATTCCCAGAAAAGAAGATATGAGCTCTAATACATGATTTTTAGCCAACCCAGAAAAGATTGCTAGAAATACTAAGAAAATATACAATGTGATAAATAACCCTAGGGTTGATATGTCAATGCAAATTGGAACTAGATAGAATGAGGCTATGAAAGATTTGAAAAGTTAATTTCCTCCTCTAATGGTATTTCTCAATAGAAGGCTGATCCCTCTATTCAAAAATAGACCCTCCTAACGAGCTCAATAAACCCTCTCAGCAACTACCTCTAAAAATAACGCAGATCTGGACTGAAACTGCACTGTGAGGGATGGTATATGGTTGGATTGATGCAAAAAATATATAAAGATGCCCAAAATCCATCCTTTCTGATTCTCCAATGGATAGGCTACCTCTCCACTGAAAAACAAGCCCAAAATTGGCTCTATGTGATCCTCTTTTGCTGCACCCTGCAACATAACCCAACTCTAAACAGAAACTGCACCGTAGTTGAAGGAGGTAGCTTGGCCAGAATGTTGGAATGAGGAAATGTAGCCTAATGAACATCTCCTTCCTTGAGGATGAGGTAGGGATTCCCGATCAGGAACACCCTTGTGCTAAATAACACAGAAAAGGTCCCTGCTAAACAACTAAAGGATGCAGAGTCTAAATAGACCAATATCAAATAATAATCCAAAAAAATGAATAAAAATGGCTTCCATCCCCTCCATATATAGTGTGTGAGCCTTCTCACATTAGGTCCCATCCATAAATGCCACCAAGCTCATGCAAGTTGTCCTCCACTAAAACTGCGCTGTCTTATCATAAATGCCACTCCTCCATGACAACACCGTTGACATGGTCAAAGTTGACCTATTCAACATGTATCCCCTTGTAATATTCCTACATTAGCATGCAGCTAATAGGAATATTTAATTTTGATTTTTGCACCTAGTAGATGAATAAATGGGGGAGGAGACCCATATTAAACTTAAAACAACTTTAAAGCCCTCTTGGTATGAAAGGGGATCATTGTAGTAGCTAGATTTCACACCCTCATGTGTAAAAAGGGACTTTTTCTTGTGGACAAAGTCAAGTTTGACCAAGTCAACAACATGCATGAAGAGGAGTGGATCATCAATGTAAAATAGCTCAATGTGAACAAGGATAAGCTTAGACAAACATATGGAAGCTGGATTGAAGGCACTTGAGTGTGAAAAGGGATGAAGCAGGTTGAAGAGGTCAACCTTGACCAAATAAAACAACATGATTTTGAAGGAGTGGCCTTCATGGAGACACAACGCAGTTTAGATGGAGATAGATCATGTGCATGTGGAAACCCTAATGGGTGGGACCCAAGGTGAGGAACCTCACAAAGCTTATAAGGAAGGGGATGGCAGCCATTTGAGGTTAGCTTGATTATTATTGATTTGATGGTTTGTATGATTGTTTGGCATCCTCTTGCTGTTTAGCAGAGTTGCAGTGCTATTTAGCAGAGTTGCAGTGCTGTTTAGCACAAGACATTCCTGTTTAGGAATTCCTTATCCTACCTTGAGAGGCCTCTTGGAGGAGTATTGCACTTCAACTTTCCACATTCAGGCTTGAGGCCAAGCATCCTCCTTCAGTTACAACGCAGTTTCTGTTGAGAGTTGGGTTGTGTTGTAGGGTGTTGCAGTGGAAGCACCACAACACCACTTCCAGAGCTTGTATTTTAGAGGAGGAAGCCTTTCTTTCTCTATGGGATTAGTGAGGGAATATTTGAGCTTCATTTCAGATCTTGGCAGGTGGCCAATGTAATTTTCATCTCCTACAACGCAGTTCCTTGCAGGAACTACATCATTTTTCTGAGCATAGCAGTTTCAGGGTTAAGACCCTTGATCTTGAGCTTTTCCTTTGGGGAAATGGCCAACCCTTCTCCTAGGATGATTGTATAAAGCCTCTTCTTCTATTTTATGTACATTTTAGCTACATATTTATAGAGCTATAGTATAATTTCATTTTCCAGATCTAGATCTGCAGATCTGTCATTTTATACTTGTACTTTCATGGAGCCCTTGCTGGGTTATTCTCATTTTGTATAAAAAGGAAGAGATCTCCATTTTTCTCAGCCATTGGATGATTTTAAACTTCATATATGTTATTTATCATTTATTTCTGCATAAACCCTCATTAAAATAATGATTTTATATGCTTTAGTATTTTTTCTTAGCAAAAGTCATGGGGTTTAGGCTTATTTGAGTTGTATTAGGTTGGGGATACCTGTTTAGCTTGGCTAGAGGGATTTTTTTTGCTCCTATTTATGCATTTGAGATTTATGTTGTATAAAATAATGGATCCAAGTCCCTTTTCTTAGAGTTATAGCATATTTTTCTAAAGGAAGCCTTTTTATGGCCCTATTTGCTGCATTTCCCCAACTTTTGGGATCATAAAAGGTGTAACAAGTTGCTTCTGTAACACTAATTGATGGATATGTATTTCTTAACACATTTCATGAGTTAATATATTGCTGCTTCTCCATCATTGTGTTTACATATTGCTGCAGTCCCATTATTGGATATTTTCCAGCCATACTAAGTGTGAGAGGGCTGTTTACATCACCTAGTTTGATTGGTTTATGATTTCCTCTTGGATTTGGGTCTTAGATTATCATATCTAAGGGATAAAAGGGCTGATTTTTTTTCTTCTGTAGCACACATTCCTGAAAAATGCGTTTTTCAAGCATGTCTTGCTAGCAATCCCAATTTGGGAATATTACAGTGGTATCAAAGCATGATCTTTGGCTCAGCCTGTGAGTTCTAGCTATCAGAAGGAGAGATATTAGAATGATGGAGAGGATGAGGTTGCTCTCATCAATTTTCAGATCCAGAAAGAACCTCTCCTAGGAGGTTAAGCAGATCAAGGAGAAGAGATGCCATGAAACTCCTAGAGGGTTTCAAGAAGAGGAAGAACCATGCACTTCCTATTCTCATGAAGAAGAATACCAGAACCATGGAAGAAAATTAGATCATAAGATTCTAAGCGAATAAATTTTTGAGTACAAGTCTCAACCTAGAGCCTTCAAGGAGACTCTAGCCTTCTCACAGTTCATTCAACTGAAGGAAGAGAGGAGACCCTGCAGCAAGGGAGAAATCAAGGGAAATAGGTTTCTATTGTCCACTTTTGATGGGACATTTGCAGAAAAATCTTGGACAAGAAGACTTGAAGCCTTCTTCCTACTACATCCAGTGGTAGAAAGAGAAGCAATGGAGATTACAACACTGCACATGAAGGGAAAAACAAGCACTTGGTGGTTCAGTCACATAAGTCATGCAAGAGTATCTACTCTTGTAGATTTCATTCAGAGGGTGATCAAGAGATTTGATGAAGAACAATGAAAGAGGGAGGAGCCCTCACCACCTCTTGAGGAGACTTATATCAGCGCTGTCACATCCTTGGAGGAGCAACTTTCAACATCAGTAGTTGAGGGATCCAACATAGTAGAAGAAGGAACTCTTGCAGCCATACAAGATGTTCCCAAAGCCCATCAAGGTATGATTGAATTTCCACTTTCTAATATTGCAACAAATATTTTAAGAGAATGTGGAAATATGTTATTGCATGACCTAGGATCACCATTTACTACTAGTCTAGATTAGCAGAGTTGCACTGCATTGTCCAAGATAAACAGTGAAGAAAGGAGGACCCATTCCTCATGGGAGCAATCAGATGTCAGCTTCATTCAGGAAGCAATGAAGGAAGAGATGACAAGGGGTATACATCTTGAGATGAGAAAAATTTTCTCCTCTCTAGATGAAATTTTCTCAATGAGCATGCCATAGCTCAAAGAGATACTTCTACTTGCAGTAGATCCAAGACCCCACTGGTTTTGGAAGTCCATGCATGAGGAGGAGGCCTCATCAAGAGATCCCATTAGAGGTGCACTTTAGCATTTCATGAAGTGAAAAGTTCAAAGATTTGAGGAAGTTGGTGTCCTACCATGGGAGGATACCAAGTATTTACAGAATGAGATCCTTCACCCACATTGGGATGAGTGGATAGCAGTATGGAGAAAGAGGTTTCCAAACCCCTTACAGATCTATTATACAGGCCAACAAGAAGCATTTCTGCGCTAGTTGATTTTGGGTGAGTATGGTTACTACCCAAAGATTTATATTTCCTTATCTCATGCCTTAAGTCTCAATGATAGGATGCATAAGAAGAAGGTATGGTTGTTGTGGCTGTTAAGAAGAGAGTTTGGACATCATATGTCAAATATTATGTCCATGTATTTACCCTTGTTTGAGGTATGTCTCATGTATTCACACGTATTTCAGTTTGAGATATATCTCGTGTATGTACCTTGGTTTGGGAGGAAGGATAACTCCCACATGATGTATAAGGGAGCTTGTTTGTACCATGTTGATGAGACATATCACATGTTCATCTTTGTATTATTGCTCCATTATTTGCATTTTGATAATGCAAGAAGGCAACAAGAGTATTGTTGCTATTGTTACTGTTGGGGGAGTATGGGCTGAAATTTCTCCATGCTCATCATGATATTTCCAGAGAGGGGAATGGCACATTCAAAGTGCAAAGAGGCTACCCTTCAGCAATGGAGGACAAGGAGAGGCTTCCACATAAGGGGAAGAGCTTCTCACATAGCAGCATGTTGGTGGATGGCTTTGGCATGTGGAATTTAAAAGAGAGAAGTAATGGAGTGATAAGAGCCTTAACACTAAGGCCAACAGCGCTGTCACTGGAGAGTATGTTTCTATTGATTTAGTGTTCCAAGGGGAGAATGCATCCTTCCTTTTTGCAGACTTTCATGAGTAGATTCCCATGGGAGGACTCATCCATGGACCTCACTTTTAGCTTATTCATTATGCATGGTAAGAGATACATTTATGTACTTATTGATTGTTCTATTGAGCATCTGTATCTTCTCACCATCTATGGACAATGCATTTCTCCACATGAGAGCAAGATTACTCTTGGGTTACATAGTCACTTGAGGAACAACATTTATAATGATGATAACCCATATTTACATAACTTTGGGCAAGTTTATTGTTGTTTTGATTATGCTCAGCTGATATATATTGCTGATTACTACTACATAGTAGATGAGCAAACATGTAAAACTAGTAATTCATTGAGAAACAACTTGCCACATGATGTTCTCAAGCAGCAGTTGGGAAGACTGCATTGTATCCACTTGATAAACCATTGGTATCATCCAAACTCATGTAACCTTTAGCATTTTTCTGATTTGGATGCCAAATGGTGATGATGTGCCATTCATTTTGAATGGGATGAGTTGGGCCAGCGTGATTCATGACATGGGAGAAAGGATCTTTGGAGATCTAATCTTCTTCTTGCCACTTGAGGGAAACCTTGTTGTAGCCCAAGATCATCATATTATCTACACTTATTATAAGTGGAGAGGAAGACAGCATGGGGTAGGCCATCTTATCTACCATGTTCAGTTATTCAGCCCACCTACATTGCATGAGCTAAAGGTGGAGGATATATTTTATGAGTTGAATCCATGTGGGAGGGTGAATAATATTGTATGGATGATAGCTTGGGGGTGGAGGTTTTACATGGGAATGATAGTTCCCAAACACATTTTAGACTCCATGCCTTGGGAGGAAGCTCTTCAGTTCTGTCCTTGCAGTTTCTTGAGGACAAGCAACATTTGGGAGGGGATGACTGTAATATTCCTACATTAGCATACAACTAATAGGAATATTGAATTTTTATTTTTTCACCTAGTAGATGAATAAATGGGGAAGAAGACCCATAATAAACTTAAAATAGCTTTAAAACCCTCTTGTTATGAAAGGGGATCATTGTAGTAGCTGGATGTCACACCCTCAGGTGTGAAAAGGGACTTTTTCTTGTGGACAAAGTCAAGTTTGACCAAGTCAACATCATGCATGAAGAGGAGTGGATCATCAATGCAAAATAGCTCAATGTGAAAAAGGATCAGCTTAGACGGACACATGGAAGCTATATTGAAGGCACTTGAGTGTGAAAAGGGATGAAGCAGGTTGAAGAGGTCAACCTTGACCAAATCAAACAACGTGATTTTGAAGGAGTGGCCTTCATGGAGACACAACGCAGTTTGGAGGGAGATTGATCATGCGCATGTGGAAACGCTAATGGGTGGGACCCAAGGTGAGGAGTTTCACAAAGCTTATAAGGAAGGGAATGGCAGCCATTTGAGGTTAGCTTGATGATTATTGATTTGATGGTCCGTATGACTGTTTGGCATCCTCTTGCTGTTTAGCAGATTTGCAGTGTTGTTTAGCACAAGACATTCCTGTTTAGGAATTCCTTATCCTACCTTGAGAGGCCTCTTGGAGGAGTATTTCACTTCAATTTTCGACATTCATGCTTGAGGCCAAGCATCCTCCTTCAGCTACAATGTAGTTTCTGTTGAGAGCTGGGTTGTGTTGTAGGGTGTTGCAGTGGAAGCACCAAAACACCACTTCCAGAGCTTGTATTTCAGAGGAGGAGGCCTTTATTTCTTTGGGATATCAGTGAGGGAGTCTTTGAGCTTCATTTTAGATCTTGGTAGGTGGCTAATCTAATTTACATCTCCTACAGTGTAGTCCCTTGTAGGAACTGCATCATTTTTCTGAGCATAGCAGTTTGAGGGTCAAGACCCTTGATCTTGAGCTTGTCCTTTAGGGAAAGGGCCAACCCTTCTCCTAGGAATATTGTGTAAAGCCTATTCTTCTATTTTCTATACATTTCAGCTACATATATACAAAGCTACAGTATAACTGCATTTTCTAGATCTAGATTTGTAGATCTGTCATTTTATACTAGTACTTTCATGGAGCCCTTGCCGAGTTATTCTCATTTTGTATAAAAAGGAAGAGATCTACATTTTTCTCAGCCATTGGATGATTGTAAACTCTAGATATGTTATTTATCATTTATTTCTACATAAACCCTCATTAAAATAACGCTGTTATATGCTTCAGTCTTTTCTGTTAGCAAAAGTCATGGGGTTTGGGCTTATTTGAGTTGTATTGGGTTGGGGAGACCTGTTTAGCTTGGCTAGAGGGATTTGTTTTTCTCCTATTTATTCATGTCAGATGTATATTGTATAAAATAAGGGATCCAAGTCCCCTTTCTTAGAGTTATAGCATAATTTTCTGAAGGCAACCTTTTTATGGCCCCATTTGCTGCATTTCCCCAACTTTTTGGAACATAAAAGGTGTAAGAAGTTGCTGTTGTAACAATAATTTATGGCTATGAATTTATTAACACATTTCATGAGTTAATAGCTCATTTCTTCTCCAGCATTGTGTTTACATATTGCTGCAGTCCCATTATTGGACATTTTCCAGCCATACTAAGTGTGAGAGGCTTGTTTACCTCACCTAGTTTGATTGGTTTATGATTTCCTCTTGTATTTGGGTCTTATATTATTATATCTAAGGGATCCAAGGGCTAATATTGTTTTCTGTAGCACACATTCCTAAAAAATGTGTTTTTCAGGCATGTCTTGCTAGCAATCCAGATTTGGGAATATTACACCCGTCCAATTCACATCCAAAGGTGCTTAATCCAATTTCTTATTCTTCCTCCTTTAACATGAGGAGTGTTATTATTCCTTCTAAGGAGATTTATGGGCCTCACTACCCACTTATTCACCTACCTAGTGATAAAACAAACTATAATATTCCATTTAGATGAAGACTAAAGTTTTGGAATATTACAGTCCTCCCCTCCAAAATGTTGCTTGTCCTCAAGAAACTGAAAGGATATGGAAATATTATCCCTCTTCTCCCTTTGTAGCATCATCATCAAATAGTCCCCACCACTGCTCAAAATAATCTACAATAAATCTACCCCTGATGGTTCCTTCCAAGTATGTAAAACCAAATGGATCACATCATGAGAAAGTGGAAGGTGTAAGTGGAAAATTTCTTGATGTCCAGTGGCCTCTTAAAGGTAAATGAGATTATGAAAATTCGGGATCTCCATCCCAATAAGAGACTCTCATACCCATGCTATCATCCAAATGAAATGAGCCATCCTTGGTAGCTTATCAAAGAAATCCTCAACCCCCAGTTCATGCAATGTATTGGGACTGTATGGAGAGATTAGATTTTGCCACCCATGTTGTTTCTCTCTCCATTTATGATATGTATGGGGCTGATGCTGATCTTGGGCTGAAATATTATGGTCTCCAATAATGTCCCAAGTTACCCCACCAATAAAAACATCCATGAAGTGCATCTCCCAAGAACTTAAGTTCTCCAAATGGCTCCTCCCACGTGAATACAAGATATGTAGTGTGGAAATCATGGTTTGCCTCTCCTGAAACATGCAACATATGAAGTATAGAGAATCATACTCCGAATGGGCACCTCCAACTCTTGTGCCATCCTCCCAACAAAGCTTCCCATAAGAACAAGAACATCATCAATATATGGAAGAAAAAACAAATAAAAACAAGTTTCCATATGACAACCGCGAGGTGGATCATAGTCCCACTTGTGGAACCAGCGCAGTGCATCCCCTTCCTACCTCAAAAAAAAGTACAAAAAGTGTATTTTCACTGCGTACCTCAAAAAAAAGTATAACAAGTGTCTTTTCAGCCACTTGTTTGTTGCCACAATCATCCTACAAAATGGGAACATAAAAGTAAAATTTGGAGCTAATGGTGCACACCAAGAATCATGTGGAATCTTCCACAAAACACCAATATAATGGCCAACGTCAATGCTGAAAATGGCCTCAAGTACATCACAATACAATATACAAGAAGGAATGATCCTCCTTGGTTCAATATGCTACTCACAAAAAGTAAAGGAGTGCAAATCATAATGCATAAATGTACATCCTCTATTATGTACCTTGTTCATTGAGCTGAAATGGCTCAACTGAAAGTTCTCCCTCACTCTCAATGAGTAGGGAAGTGGTTGTGACAACCTCTCCATCATCATCTGGGCTATGCATTGCTCCATATGTTGATATACATTGCAATATTCCAAAATTTTCCTACAATAATTTGGAATATTAATTTTTGCCGATTTCACATAGGAGGAGAATAAATGGGTAAGGAGACCCATGCATAATTAAAATATCAATAAAATCCCTCATATTATGAACGGGGATCATCATTGGAGATGGTTTTCACACCCTCATGTGTGAACAGGGTTATTTGCAAGTGGACAAGGTCAAATTTGACCAAGTCAACAGTGCTGGGCCAAGAGGTGGAGAACACTTAGAGAAACAACGCAGTATGAATGGGAAGAGGGTTATTTGGTGGAGGAAACGCTAAGAGGAGTGGGACCCATGGAGAAGGGATTTCACTTGTTTAAAAGGAGGGAAATGCAACCATTTTTTCTCATGCTTGTATTATTCATCTCATTGTCTATTCAGACATTGTGCATTCTTTGTTGTTTAGCAAGAGTTTCTGGGGGAATCTTGTTTAGGATTCCTTCTCCTTCTTGAGAGGCCTCTTGAAGGATTTTACTTCATTCTCCACATTTCTTGTCTCAAGGCCAAAGCATCCTCCTCCAGGACAACGTTATTTCTGCAATAGCATAATCTATTTTTGTAGGGTGTTGCAGTGGAGGACCTCAACACCACTTTCGAAGCTGATTTTTAGAAGAGGGAGTCTCCATTCCTTTGGGAATCTAGTGAGGAAGGTTTCAGCACCTATTTCACATCTTGGCAGTAGGCCAACCTATTCCCTTATCCCTATAGCGTAGTTCCATCTAGTGATTGTGTTATTTTGAGTGAAGAATTTGCAGTGGGGCTCTTGTAGATTATTGGAGGGAAAGATATTTGGTGAGAGGATCAACCTTTCACTCTAAGATTCATTGGAGGAGGCATATTCAGTTTGGGCATCATCTACAACCATCTCCATCCAGTTCTATTTCTGAGTTGTAGCTGCTACCCAAAAACTCCGGCATTTTGCTGATTTTGTATTTTATAGCCAATCCTTCCAGGATTGACATGAGGTAGCCTTTGGGAGTTGATATTTTCACTCCCAATGTTGTATTGGGCCATATAATTGTAAATCCATGTATTTGACATATGTATCATGTAGTTTCTCTATAAAACTGCGCTGTAATAGCTTGAGCATACATGTGTAGTAGTGGTTTTATCATGTTTCTTGTACTTGTTTCTTGAGGCTGAGCATTGCCTATCTTGAGTAACCTTTTTCATCAAGATCTTGTATTCATTTGTTGCTGCTATTACTTAATGAGATGGCTATGGATTTCTCTCACATTTATATGAGTTGAGTGTTACTGATGCTCCATTGTTGTGTTTGCATATTGCTGCAACTCCAAATTTAGAATATCTTGAGATATTCTCATTGTTTTAGCATTTTCTTGATTTGGGATATTACATACATCCTTCTGGATGCCCTCCCAAGTGAACTCCTCCATCAAGGAATGATATGCACCAAAGTGCATGGGAAGAAATTCCACATGTACTGCATGTAAAAACTTCTCCTTGTGCTCAGAAGCTCTAGTCAAGAAGACTCTACCATAAGAATAGATGACCCCATCATCCACCATGTGTCTATCATCTCCCTCTGGGTCTTCAAGAATCATGCAAGCACCAAGATCCTTGGAGTACTCTACCAAAAGTTGAGACCTCCAATATGAGTCAATCCTCCTAAGAGACATCGCTGAAGATCTGAAATGTGAAGCTCCCCATATGCTGCTGTCTTATCCTTTGACTTCCCTCATGCCAAAGTCATCCTCCAAAGTGTTGCCATGCCCATCATGCAGCTGCTCATGCTCAAGTAGAAGTGGTGGCCTTTGGAAGTTGGCCTCCCATGAGAAGCTACCATCCAAAAAGAACCTCCTGATATTAGCCAATGTAAGCATGAGTGGTCTCCATCTGCTCCAATATGTGGAGGATTCCTTCCTCAAGGGAAGTACTCTCTGTTTCTCCAAATCCATGGAGTGGTCTCCTTGCACCATGGTGGTGCCATTCTCCATCACTGTATCAACTTCTGTCAGCACAAAATATGTAGTGAGAGTGGGTATTTCTAAAAATGGGAGGATGTCTCCCTCCTCTTTGAGTCTATCCCAGACTCTATGTGTTGTACTAGACACCTCCAAAGTATCCAACCCTCTGGGATTTAAGAGTGGTGAACCAAATGGTAATATGTCTCTCACCAACTCTAGATCTGGTGGTCTCCCAGGTGGAATGCCCCCATGTAGTGAGACATCAGGATCTAAAGTAGACTGTATATATGAATGGACTGATTTGTCCCTCCATTCACTGCGTAATACAGTATCCTTTTGTGAAGAAACCTCCTAAAATAGATAAGGGTGAATTCTCATCATCCCTTGATGCTGATCCTTCTTTTATTCTTCTCCTTCCATCTGCCAAGTCTCACCATCCACAAGAACTGATACATGTTGCTTCAGGATTTTTCTTTGGTTTCCACATGTTATATCGTTTGGAACTCCTTGCAAAGACACAAGGGATCCTCTAATGGAAGCAATGGCTCCCTTTCCACCTCCATGTGGTGATGGATCTTCTCCTGATGGTACAACATTGTTAGCTCTTCTTTTCTCATCCTCTTCATCAATATTTTAAAATGCCTCATCATACATGAGAGACCCTATATCTTGGTCTTCCCTTGAAGGAGGAATCTCCATGTCTTCATATATAGAAGAGGGATCTTCAAGAAGTGGGGATATTTCCCTTAGCAAGGTATTATGCATGGTTTTATCCCCTTCAATGGAAATATAGAGTGGAGTTGGTAAAATAGATCCCCCCAACTCATGCAAAGGTTTTGAATTTTTGGGTTCAACAAAAGATGTTTCACAATGTTTAATATTAAATATTTTCACTATTTTCATAGTGAAACCTTCATAGGTATTTACACTTGCATGATTGATATGAAAATGAAACTATTTGTATCTTCTGTTCAAAGTATCCATTTCCACTTAATTAAGTGTGCAAAGTGTTTGTCATGTCTTGCAAATTAAACAAAGTGTTTTTGGTAATTGTTTTTGAGTTTATGTGTGAGGGAATGTTAATTAAAATTATTGTTTAACATCTTAAATTAGAAATAAACAACAACATAACTTCAACATAACAACACAACAACATGATGAGGCAGTTCACCTCTCCTGGGCTACATCCGCTGGGTCTAAGGCTCCCAATGGGCATGTCCTTGCTCTATTAAGTTGCTCAAATTGGTTTTACATTGAGAAATAAGCCTAAAAAGGCTGAAAAAACTATGTGATTGAATTCATAAGATAGAAATAAGCTAAGAATGGCTTTTATTTCACCTCAAACAGTGAAGTGTAGCCCAACGCAACTCCATTTCCCTCATGGCCTTGATGGATCTCCAAGCTTCCTTGAAGCAAAAATGGATGAAAAACATCTTTATTAGCTATGTAACCTATCCCAAACTCTCTAGAACACTCAGAATGCCAAAAATTGACCAAAATTTCGTCCAAATTGGTTCAATATTGGAGAAGTTATGACTCCAACAAGTTTTTTCCTAGTGGTCCTAAAAAACCTCCTCTAACTGTGGGATAACTCCAGTTGGGCTCACCAAAAATGGTGGAATTTCCAAAGTGTCGGAACTGCGCTCCAATTTAAACGGTGACAGTAAATGCTGGAAATTTTTAGTGGCATGTGCACATGCGGATTAGACGGAGGGTTTAGTGTTGGTGGTTAACGTTAACTCTGCGCCCCCTGTCATGGCCCGAAGGTCATATGGAGACAAGAGCTAGCACTTGAGCATCTAACTCTTTTTTTCTACCAGTTCGAAATGGTTTAAGCCACGGTATTTTTCTCTAGGTCATGGGTATTCCGCACTTAAGCCTTGAGGGCTTATCCCTTGCTCCGCTCATTTATTGTTTACATGACTCACCCAAACAACTGACCCATTTGTGTTCAGATTGGGTTGTCCTCCTCCCGAATGACCCAAACACGTTCACACATGCACAAGGATCTGTTCAACATGACCCAGATGTTTTATTATTGTTGCACGAGGGCCCGACTGCTGACCCGAATGCGTTCAGGGTGACCCAAATCCGTTCAATTCGGGTCGGGTTTTCCCTCCAAAATATTTTTTGAAGAATAATTGGACCATAGGCCTGGGGCCATGTGGCAGCCTATGGGTAGGCTATGTGGCAACCTCTAATAGGCTTCCAAAACCTTAATAAAAAAATGAAATTTTCCACACAAAATTTTCTGAAAATGAAATTTTTTTTTGTGTTCAAAATTCTTGTTTTGAAGGTCATTGGGTGTTGTAAAACTTTAATATATTTCTCATACAACATCGGATTTGAGTCCCGTTCATGGCGCAAAAATCGTAGCGATGAGGCCTATCCGATTGTTCAGGTTGCAATCAATTCTGAACAGTTCCATTTTTGAGCATTTTTTCCTCTTAGACATGATCACCTGATCACACCTCCCCATTGGGAAGATTTTGGACCCCAAAAGCCTTCAATTGCCTATTAAGAATATAAAGGGTATAGATCCCTTTCCTTTTCCAACTCCATCCACTTTTCCTTACTCGGTTTTCTGTCTTTAAGACCAACCCGAACATAATCAACATTTCCCCTCCTCAAAGTGCATGTCCTTCTGTCAAGGATAGCATCCTCTTTCAGCTCATCCAAAAATTCTGGCGAGAAATCCCCTATGGATGGTAGCTGAATGTCACTTTCATAATTAGCAATTAAAGGAGGTTCATACAAACGTAAATTTTCCACATTCACAACGGAATACATTTTCATATATGAAGGCAAATCTAGTTGAAAAGCATTATTTCCAACTTGTTTAAGGATCTTGAATGGACCATAATGAATAGGCTTCAAATTTTTACCTTCTCCTTGCATTCTTTCCTTACTAATATGCAGCCATACCTCATCTCATTCTTGAAACTTATGATCAACTCTGTGTTTGTCATGCCTCTCCTTGTACTTGCCTTGACTATTTTCAAGCTGTTCTTGAACCTACTAATGTTTGAGCTGAATTATTTCAATGAACATGCAAGCCTTGTCAATGTCACTACCCATTAATGGCAACATCCTTCTCAAGAATGAAATCTAAGGGTGATTTAGGCAAATACCCAAAGCAAGCTTCAAAAGGTGAAGTATTTGTAGAAGAGTGCTTGGCCCGGTTGTAAGCATGCTGAATATAATGCAAGTGCTCATACCAAAGCTTGGGATTATTGTTGCAATAACCTCTCAAAATATGTATAATGGTTCTATTCACTACCTATGTTTGGCCATCTATTTTTGGATGGAAAACAATACTCTTCTTCAACTTGGTGTCCATCATCTTCCATAGATTGGACCAAAAATTCCCAACAAATCTGGAATCCCTGTCACTAACAATAGAAGTAGGCAAGCCATAATGAACCCATACATGTTGAAAATATAAATCAGCAGTTTTTTCAACAGTTATAGATTTCTTACATGGCATAAGAATACACATCTTGCTGAATCTATCAACTACTACATAAAGATAATCATGCCGCTTTCTAGGTAATGGTAGACCTCCAACAAAATCCATAGAAACACTTTCCCATGGTCTATAAGGTACTGGAAATGGCGTATATAAACCAAGCTTCCTATTTCTAGGATTTCTTGTTGCACATAATGAAAAACCTCTAATGAAACGTGAAACACTATCTACCATGCGAGGCCAATAACAATACCTCTAAATGTGCCACTGTTTTTCTTACCCCCAAATGTCCAACAATAAGAGAAGAATGAGCTTCTCTCATGATGCTTAGTATCTCCCCTTGTGGTATAAATTACTTTCCCATATGAAACAAAAAATTATTATGAAAATTATAATCATTCTCCTCAACATGATTCCCTTCACTCAAGTTAGCATGCACATCCTTAAAATCAACATTAGATGCATACTATTCTATGTAGCTCTCATGTACAGTAGAATCATTCTTAAGTAAAGTAGTAGCACTAATAATAGGCCTTGAAAGCATATCAACAACTTTATTGAAAGTACCTTTCTTGTACCTTATTACCAAGTGAAATTGTTGTAGGAAACCCATCCATCTGAAATGTCGTGACTGCTATAATTTACTTTGCGACTGCAAGTACTGTAAAGGCTGATGGTTAGTATGAACAACTATTTCTTTGCTCATCAAATAGTGTTTCCACTTTTTTACACTTTGTACCAATGAATACAACTCCTTATCATATGTAGGATAATTCACAATAGCATCATTACATGTCTCAGAATGAAATGTGATAGGCTTACCATGTTGTAGGAGAACTACACCCATGGCGTAATCACTAGCATTGGTCTGAATCTCGAATCGCTGTCTCAAGTTCGGTAATGCAAGGACTGGAGATGAAATTATCTTCTCTTTCAAGGACTCAAAAGCTTTCTGTTTCTTTCCTCAACATTGGAAATCACACTTCACATTTGTCACTGCATGCATAGGAGCTGATATGGTAGAGAAGTTAGAAATAAACTTCCTCCAATACTGAGTTGCACCCAAAAAAGTTCTTACCTCTGTAATGGATTTGGGAGTAGGAAAATTCACAATGGATTCTACCTTAGAAGGATCAATTCTCAAAGCACCTCCTCCTACTATGTGTCCCAAATAAACCAAAGAAGTCTTTCCAAATTCACACTTTGACATTTTAAGAAATAACTGATTTTTCTTCAAAATATCAAGTAATTTCTTCACATGCATGACATGCTCTTCTCTAGTATTGCTGAAAATTAAGATGTCATCTAAGTAGAAAATAACAAATTCATCAAGAAAATGACGTAATACATCATCCATTAACGACATGAAAGTTGCAGGTGCATTGCATAATCCAAATGGCATAACAAGCCACTCAAAGAGTCCCTGTTTGGTTTTAAATGCTGTCTTCCAAATGTCACTTTCTACAATTCTAACTTGATGATAACCACTACGTAATTCTAATTTAGTGAAATATTTAGCATCTTTCATCTAATATAACAAATCATCTATCCTTGGGAATGGGTAACGATTCTTTACCGTTATCTTTTTCAATGCCCTGAAGTCCACACACATGTGCCAAGTTCCATATTTCTTTGGAATCAACACTATCCGTGACCCACATGGTGAAGTGCTTGGTATTATGAATCCTTTGTCCAACAAGTCTTTAATTTTCCTCTTGATTTTATAATTCTCCATGATATACATGTGGTACATGCCTATGTTAGGAAGAGGACAATCATGATGTAACTGAATTTCATGCTAAATATCCCTCTTAGGAGGTAAACCTGTCAGTTCCTGAAACATCTCATGATGTGAATCAAATACATCATATAAATCTGATTTAAGCTTGGAATCACAATTTTCAAATGACTCATGATTCACATCAACCTTGGGCTTAACCATAAGAAGTACAAAACTCTTACTAGAATTCACTAGCCTTTTTACTTGTCCCACATTTACCATCGCTATATTTGCCTTCTTGCGATGTGCTCTGACAATGAACTCCTTGCCATGTTTAAAGAGATGATACTTATTTTCATGGTGATGGAATATCGCTTTCCTTTCAAATAAGTAACGACGTCCCAAAACAATTCTTGATATATGAAGCGGCACTACATCAAGTTCAACTATGTCAATAAAGTGTGCAGTAATTGCAAATCACAATATGCACTTTCTTGAGACTTGTAAGTTTGCATCCTTGCATATCCACCCAAGTGGATAAGGCTTTGGATGTGGAATGGTCTCAAGTTTAAGCCATTTGACCAAGTCTTCTGATATGATATTTTCTTGTGACCCACTTTCAAACAATGTGTCAATTTTTGTATGTTTTGAGACTACCCTCACATGGAACAATTCAATTCTTTCTTCCTCATTTGGAGTTTGTACATGACAGTTTGAAGTACTAGTGCTTGGCTTAGTTTCAGTTTCCTTTCCCTTCATACTCTTCAAACCCATGGTTGCAATTTTGGTTTCGTCACATAAATCATCACCTAAGTCTTGTGGTGTAGTTGTAGTAGTTGCAGTTTTTTTCTTTCCTTTGTTTTTGTTAAATTGAGTTCTTTTTTCAGGTTGTAATTTCCAATAGTTTTTCTCTTCATGGCCCTCTCTTGAAAAATGTTTACATATCACTTTCTCATCCTCTTTTTTGACAGATGCATTATTTTTGCCTTTTCCCTTAAAGGTTTTATCTTTATTTTTCCCCTTAAAAGGCTTGTTTCTACCCTCATCAAAAGTGTTTTTTCCTCTAGCCTCTAAATGCGTAGCTTGTACACAAACTTCATCTAGACTAGAAGGATTGAACATAAGGATAGTATGTCTAAGGTAGCTATGCAAACCACCTATATATTTCAGAAAAGTATCTTGACTTTGTAAGTCTACTCCTAATAAGAGTGCTCTTCTCCTAAACTCTTGGGTGTAGTCTTGTACATTTTGTCCCTTAAGCTGTCTAAAGTTTTTCCAGTTCATGATAGCCTTTTGTAAATGAGCTAATGGATAAAATTTATTTTTAATTGCAGTAATAAATTCAGCCCATGATAAAGTGATCTTACCATGTCTTTTTAATTTCATCCTTGGTCTTGGCTTCCCACCATACCAGCATTGCTCCATCCATTCTCAAAGATGTTAACTGTATCTTGGTGTCGTCATCATGAAGGTTCTGTATCCTCAAGTAAACTTCCAATTGTCTTATCCAATTGTCAAGTTTCTCTGCATTGACTTCACGGTTAAACATATGCAACTCAAATTTAACATCAAGCTTTAAAAATGGACTTTTACCAGTAGTTTTAGACTTGTGAGATTGATTCACCGAAGTTGAGGATGGCGATGTAGAGAAAGAGGATGAAGATGGGGATGGTGGATCACCATTTCCTCCATGTACTTTCTTTGAATTTTCATCACTTTTCTTTCCTCCTCAAGAACCCTCTCCTTATTTCTAGTTTTTAGACCCTTCTCCAACAAGCCTATCATTCCTTTCTTGGTAGAGTATCCTCACCATCTCCGTCATGTCCAAGAAAGCCTTTCGAAACACCTGTTCCTCTTCTTTGGGATCCATTTCTTCAAGAGCATCTCCCTCTCTTGAAGACATGCTTGAAGCTGCTTCTATGGCTCTTGGAGGTGGCTCTCTGGCCCTTCTTGGTTGAGGATTAATTTGTGCACTAACCAAGTTTCCTTCACCTCTCTTGAGTTTAAGCCTAGTAAGCATCAAAACTTGCAAACAATCAACTATATCTTTGCACAAAACAAATGCTGAGTAAAAATATAGCTCCTAAGGCTCAAAACCTTAGCACTAATACCATATGATCTAAAAATGAAACTATTTGTATCTGCTGTTAAAAGTATCCATTTCCATTTAATTAAGTGTGCAAAGTGTTTGTCATGTCTTGCAAATTAAACAAGGTGTTTTTGGTAATTGTTTTTGAGTTTATGTGTGAGGGAATGTTAATTAAAATTGTTGTTTAACATCTTAAATTAGAAATACAAAGTAGCATAACTTCACCATAACAACACAGCAACATGATGAGGCAGTTCACCCCTCCTGGGCTACATTTGCCGGGTCCAAGGCTCCCAATGGGCATGTACTTGCTCTATTAAGTTACTAAAATTGGTTTTATAGTGATAAATAAGCCTAAATAGGCTGAAAAAGATGTGAAATTGAATTTATAAGACAAAAATAAGCTAGGAATGGCTTTTATTTCACCTCAAACAGTGAAGTGTAGCCTAATGCAGCTCCATTTCCCTCATGGCCTTGATGGCTCTCCAAACTTCCCTGAATAAAAAATGGCTAAAGAACACCTATGTTGGCTCTACAACCTATCCCAAACTCTCCAGAACACTCAGAATACCCAAAATTGACCAAAATTTTGTCCAAATTGGTTCAATATTGGAGAAGTTATGACTCCAACAAGTTTTTTCCTAGTGGCCCTAAAACACCTCCTCTAACTGTGGGATAACTCCAGTTGGGATCACCAAAAATGGTGAACTTTCCAAAGTGTTAGAACTGCCCTCCAATTTAAACAGTAATAGTAAACGCTGGTAGTTTTTAGTGGCGTGTGCACATGTGGATTAGATGGAGGGTTTAGTGCTGGCGTTTAACGTTAACTCCATGCCCGCGGTCATGGCCCGAAGGTCATATGGAGACAAGGGATAGCACCCGAGCGTATAACTCCTTTTTTTTTGCCGGTTTGAAATGGTTTAAGCCATGGTATTTTCATCCAGGTCATGGGTATTCTGAACTTAAGCCTAGAGGGCTTATCCCTTGCTCTGCTCGTTCATTGTTTACATGACTCGCCCAAAAAACTGACCCATTTTCATTCAGGTCGAGTCATCCTCCGCTCGACTGACCCAAACGTGTTCACATCTGTACAAGGATCTATTCAATGTGACCCAAATTTTTATTGCTACACGAGGGCTCGACTGCTGACCTGAATGCATTCAGGGTGACCCGAATCTGTTTAGTTCGGGTCAGGTTTGCCCTCCAAAATATTTTTTTGAACAAGACTTGAACCATAGGCCTAGGGCCACATGGCAGCCTCCAGGCAGGCCACGTGGCACCCTCTGATAGGCTTCCAAAACCTTAATAAAAAAATGAAATTTTCCACACAAAATTTTCTGAAAATGACAAATTTTTTTGTGTTCAAAAGTCCTGTTTTGAAGGTCGTTGGGAATTTTAAAGCTTCAATATATTTCTCATACAACATCGGATTTGAGTCCTGTTCGCAGCACCAGAATCGTAGCGACAAGGCCTATCAAGTTGTTCAGGTTGAAATTTTTTTTGAGTAGTTCCAATTTTGAGCATTTTTTCCTCTTGGACATGATCACCTGATCAATGATGAAATGAAGTAGAACTATAAAACCACCAATCATGGGCCATACCTTTAAGGTGCAGCGCTGCTACTCTAATGGCCCCCTTTTCTGAAACTTGGTGTAGCTAAAAATAGGAATCTGTCTCCTTCACCCAAGCCTTGGTTATGCACTTTTATGATCCATCAAAGTTAGGAAGAAATATTCTACCTCTCTTTCTTCTGTTATGGTTGTTGGATCTTCTGTCTTCCTTGAGTTTGAAAAACCCTTGGAAGTCCAAGTGCTCTTTGAATCTCCAATATTGAGACTCATACTCTTGAAGATAGTCACATTGGTGCATATTATTCCTCCATTTCTCTTGTAGTGAATGTGGGAAATAAACTGTTCTTTGGATCTGCATGTGTGGCTGAATGTTCACACCCATAATGTGAATATTTAGGGCTTGCTTCACTTTCAAACCCTCTTGGAAATTTTCTACACCTCTCCCTTTTCATCTCCTTGATTTCTTTCTTGATATTTTTCACAATTTGAAAAAGAAGTTGGGAGAGCCTCTCTTCCTTCATTTCTCCGAATAATGGAGTCATGCCTTTGTTTCTTCTCTACAACTTCTCCTTTCTATGAGAATATTCTCTTCCTAATGGCATAATGTCTTGAATGCACAGGATGAGCCAAGATTATGCTCTGATACCACTGTAATATTCCAAAATGGAAATAACAACAATACAAGACATAATAATGTAAAACATAACAACTATGAACATGTCATAAGAGGGATCAATATGCAGCCACCATTTTATTAAGATATCAACAAAAATGTACAAAAATATCTTGGGGGTCAAGCCACTCAAGCAGTAAGAACAAGCCTCCAATGATCATATCAATAAGCACATGAGTTGCTGCTACTGTATAAAATGCCAGAAAGCAGCGACATCGCTATCTATATCAGTTTAGCTTCTGCTGTAATCATACATAAATGTAATGTGGTTGCTAGATACAAAATAAATTCCCAGAAAAGAAGATATGGGCTCTAATACATGATTTCTAGCCAACCCAGAAAAGATTGCTAGAAATACCAAGAAAATATACAATGTGACAAATTACCCTAGGGTTGATATGTCACTGCAAACTGGAATTGGATAGAATGAGGCTATGATAGATCTGAAATGATAATGTCCTCCTCCAATGGTATTTCTCAATAGAAGGATGATCCATCTATTCAGAAATAGACCCTCTTGACGAGCTCAATGAACCCTCTCAGCAACTTCCTCTAAAAATAACGCAGATCTGGACTAAAAATGCATTGTGAGGGATGGTAGATGGTTGGACTGATGCCAAAAAGATATAAATATGCCCAGGAGCCCTCCTTTCTGATCCTCCAATGGATAGGCTACCTCTCCACTAAAAAACAAGCCCATAATTGGCTCTACGTGATCCTCCTTTGCTGCACCCTGCAACACAACCCAACTCTAAAAAGAAATTGCACTCTAGTTGAAGGAGGTAGCTTGGCAAAAATTATATAATGAGGAAATGAAGCCCAATGAACCTCTCCTTCCTTGAGGATGAGGTAGGAATTCCCGATCAGGAACACCCTTGTGTTAAACAACATAGCAAACCCCGCTAAATAGCTAAAGGATGCAAAGTCTAAACAGACCAATATCAAATAATAATCCAAAAAAATGAATAAAAATGGCTTCCATCCCCTCCATATATAGTGTGTGAGCCTTCTCACATTGGGTCCCATCAATAAATGCCACCAAGCTCATGCAAGTTGTCCTCCACTAAAACTGCGTTGTCTTATCATAAATGCCACTCCTCCATGACAACATTGTTGACTTGGTCAAAGTTAACCTATTCAACATGTATCCCCTCCAATTCACACCCAAAGGTGTTTAATCCAGCTGCTTATTCTTCCTCCTTTCACATTTGGAGTGTTATTATTCCTTCTAAAAATATTTATGGTCCTCCCTACCCACTTATTCACCTACCTAGTGATAAAAAAACTATAATATTCCATTTAGATGAAGGCTAAATTTTTGCTGAGAACCCTTGATTTGTTCAAGGACGAGATATACAGTCATCCTGGTTATTCATTGTTGAGCTGCACACAACTATTTGGGTTGAAGTGTATATTTTTGGAGGATAGGATGAGTATTGTCCTAAACAACGCAATGCAGAACTATGTGTTCAACATTGAGCATGATCTTAAGATAAAAGATGCACTATCATGGAGATCAACAGTGCTGTCATCGAGAAACAATGATGATTTGGGGGCCCAACCATTATTGGAGCATTCCAATGACCATTCTACATGTGTAGCAGGGGATAGGAAGATGTTTGATGAGAGACATCTTATATTCCATTGTTATGATGGATATTTCTCGATGAGCACTTCACTGCTCAATGAGAAGATTTTGCCTTCAGTATATTTGGATCCTTATGGGATCAATTTGGTCATTGATGAGTGGTATTCATTTGGAGATCTCTAGGAGGCTGCACTTCAAAATCCCATGAAGTGTAGAGACAGTGAATTAGATTGGGAAAGTGGTATTCTCCATTGGATGGATACCTATTTTGAGCATGATTGTAGACACTCACCATTGGTTGGATGAGTGGTGTGGATAAGAAAGAGGTTGGAAAGACACTTGCAGATCTATGACACAGGGCAACAGGAGGCAAGGCTGCATTGGGTACTCTTGAAAGAGTTTGGTCATCATGTGACACATTCTATTTCAAAGAGTATGTTGGTGGATGGGACTTGGCATGGCACTTGCATAATATGTCATCAAGTAGTTTAGGTGCATTATGATGATATGACATTCTTCATGTCAATCATCATGTTTTCACCTCATGATTTGTATGATGGAGGTGTGAGGAGGCAACAAGAACTCTTGTTGCTTTGGCTACTCTTGGGAGAGTATGGGATGAATTTCTCCCATATTTTATAGAATGTTTCAAGAGAAAGGGATGACACAATCAAAGTGCAAATAGGCTACCCTTCAACATTGAAGGATCAGGAGGTACTTCCATATAGGGAGGAGTCTCCCACACATAACAACATGATGGTGGATGAATTTGGCATATGGCATGTCAAAGAATGGAGTCATGGAGTGACAAGAGTCTTATCACCAAGGCCAAAAACACTGTCACTTGGGAGTATGTATATATTGATGGAGTGTTTCAAGGAGAGTATGCATCCCTTCATTTTGTAGACCTTTATGAGGAGATTCTCATGGGAGGGCTCATCCATGGACCTCACTTTTAGCCTAATCAAAATTCATGGTAAGAAATGTATTTATGTACTTATTGATCATTTCATAAAGTATTTTCATTTTCTCACCATCTATGTACAATACATTGCTCCACAAGAGGGCAGGATTATATTTGGGTTTCATGGTCATTCTAAGACCAAAATTTATGATGGAGATAGCCCTTCTTTGCATGACCTTGGGAAAATGTGGTGTTATTATTATTATGCTCAGCTGATATATAATGCCATTTACTACCTCATAGTATATGAGAAAACATGCACAACTAGAAACTTGTTTGTAGACAACTTGCCGAATGATGTTCTAAAACAACAGTTGGTAAAATTGCGCTATGTCCACTGGAGAAACCATTGGTACCATCCAACATTGCACATAGCATTCAATATCTTTCTGATTTGGATACCATATGGTGATGATGTGCTATTCACTTTGTATGGGAATTTTTGGGCAAGCAATATTCATGAGACTAGAGAAGGGATCTTTGGAGATCCAGTTGTACTTTTGTATCTTGAGGGAAATATTATTGCAGCCCAATATTAGCAGCAGCTCTACAATTTTCATAAGTGGAGGGAGATACAGCATGGGGTAGGCCATTTGGTCTATCATGTTCAATTATGCAGCCCACCTACATCACAGAAGCCAAAGGTGGAAGAAATTTTTCATGAGTTACCATTTTGGAGGGTGACTCACTTTGTGTGCATGATATCTTGGGGATTGGAGCTTCACATGGGAATGATGGTTCCCACTATATTTAAGATTCCATGCCTCAAGAAGGCCTATAGATAGCATATTTTTTCCTCCACATTTATTTCACTCTTTCATGATGATAGCTATTTGGGATTGCCACCAAAAGCTAACTTGCATACTTGGGAGGAGTGATGCAGCAATACTGCAAAGATCAGAATGTATGCAGAAGAATAGAGTTTAGGAGTTCTTTGAATACCAGAGTGATGATTAGCACAATATTCAAATAAGCCAACATGCAAAAACTAATATACATCTAAGATTAGTCCTGTAATAACTTTAAACCAAGACCATATGCATATGATTTCTATCTGTGGAATCTGAAGCTTTGCAATTTCAATTAAACGTTATGTGATAACATGAACCTGCCAGATCAAATCGTAGCCAGAAAACGCTTGGGTAAAAAATCCATTGTGACTGTCTGCATCCAAGTTCAATAGTTCAATATGCGAAGTCCATATCCCACCTCACACTGAATCCGCTTCCATCTGTGAGCTATTTGAGATCGACATTCCCTGATTTGAATCGATTCTGACCAATACCACCTTGCACATGCAACTCATTGGTAATATCTACTGTAAATTTAAGATATATGAAGTGTAACAAAGGTTTAAGAAAATGATCAAAAGAGAGATTAAAACAAATGATTACATAAACAACAATCAATTTCAATGTCAAACTCTTCCTTGGCCAATATTACATTTGTTTTCCCTCTCATCTATTGCCCTTTACATACACTCTCACACCATTCCTACTCTATGATCTCTTCTTCCTCTATCCTATTCCATCCTCTCTATCTATATCTATCCTCATACAAAGCTCATATTTATACATAGCTGTGGATTAATTTGAATCCATGGTTTCCTCCACAAATGACTCAACCAAATCCTAAAATATCTTATCCCTCCTTTGACAAAACCAATTTCTATTTAAGGAGTTCATAATCCCTAAGATATCTATACAACCCAACTCCTCTCATATTCTCAATTATAAGAGAATATTTACACTCATATTTTCCTCTTAATTTATTTAAAATGCACATAATTTATAAAATAATTAAAAAAAAACATCACCCCCTCAATCACCCAAATAAATAATGAAAATTTAGTAGGATGCTCCTGCATCAGACTCCCCATGTAGAAAGTTTCCATAGACTCTTGTCTATGAGGTCTGTCACTTTTCTATAATAATCTGACAGCCACAAGTCTCAATGACTTGCTACCTCCAGGATTCCAAACTCTATATTGTCGCCGGTCTTCTAAAGTATCAACTCCATTTTGTAATTTTGCACAAAATTTCTAGAATAGTATTTTGAGAACACTATTAAATGTAACTCTTGATTTTTCCATACCACACCATATTTATAGAAATACAGTCTTGCATAGAAACACTGATACCCATTCTTCTAGCCTCCAAAATTTGAAAGAATCTTGAACTAGTTTTACATCAACATTCATAGGTTTATCAGCTGACTCGGTAGTCTTGAATTTAATAAGAGCTAAATTAGAAAGCTCACTATCACCAACATCACTCACTCTATCAACCAGATTCCATTGTCCTTTACAACAATTACTTCCACCAATTCCTCGAATTAATTCCTCTTTGTCAATTACTTCAATACGATTGATGTTTTCTGTAGTGTCTTCTCCTTTTTTTGTTACAATTTCTCTGGTTTTATCTTCTTCGACCTCTAGCTCTTTGTCTGATGCTTCCTTCTCCAATTGCGCTAAACACTCAACTTTATGAAATGAAGAATAATCAAGAACTTCTTCTTGATAACAATTATAGTCATTGACTGCCCCTATAGTAACAAATTTCTCATCCGGTGTTGTACGTGCATTTATCAACAACTTATTATTTTTACTAAACCACACGGATTTTTACCCTCTTCTTTTATACCTTACCTATACAAGACCTTTCGGCCTCTTTTGATGCTTCAAGCACCAATCTCCCATCATAGACTTTCTAGACTTCAGCAGATCCTCTTTTGAATTGATGGATGCTTTCATATTTATCCTACTGGATTAATACTTCTGTTTCCTTTATGTCTCTAAGGACATAACTTTCTTGCTGCTCCTTATCTTTAATCTCATCTTCAAATAATTTTTGCTAAATTTATATGATTTTAGGATCATATTTATTAACGTTGTCTTTTGTACCTACATCCACATTATTAATTAAAGAGTTAAAGCATTCACTTAACTCTATAAATGTTAGAGACATTTCATCCTTATTATGCATGGTAACTACAATCTTTTCTTTATCAGGTTCTGCAAGCTTCATTTCTCCTTCAGGTTCCTTGAGCCATCTTTCCAAGAAATCTATTTCCATGTGAAATATTTCCAGCATTCCATCACAACCTTCATTCCCAATTTCATTCTTCTTTTGACAATCCTTCTGAGTTATCCTGTTTTCTGTATCATCACATTGAAAAATTATTTCATCAATTTCATTAAACAAATTCATTTGTTTATCTCCTTGGAATATCACTACAACATTTTCCTTATCCTTCTGCTCCATAACAACTTCAATTGGTTGTCTTACACCAAACATAAATTCATCTATGAATTATTTCTGCTGCAATAAATCAATACCTTCCTCCTCTAAAAGGCATTCTTCATCATACTTCACCTCAAGAGATTTATTAATCTTTGTGACATCTTCACCAGACTGTCCATCATATTTTGCACATCCTGCAAGCATACACAAACTATGATATTTAAAAATACAAGGCTTCATAGCCTCATCTGCTTCCCTTGTCAACATATCTTCTAATTGTTCTAAACTATACCAATAGTCCATGAGATATTTCTCATTATCCTCTTCACCCTGTTCTGGTCCACAAATGGAAACTTCCATTTCTAACTCAGCTTCTCTGAGTTCTTCACATCTCAATTGCACACTCATCATCTACTCAAGCTTTCTCAACTCTTTTTTTCACTGCATATTTACCTGCTGATTCCTCTTTTCTTCTAGTCTCTGCCATTTCACTTTCTTACTCATGGTCCAACCATGTCTCCGGTCTTTCTTATTTATTTGCAACAATTCCATAAATAACTCAAGATGAACTGCTATATCAGCCTTCTCCCTCTCATATTCTTCATAATTCAATTGCTTCCATATGACATTTTCCTTGGCATCTTCCTTCTTCTTTCTTCTGTTGTGGTATTTATTAGAACCTCTGAAATGACTATCAAAAACCATCTTCTCCTCCTTTGCGAACTTTATTTGTTCACTTATGGATTGCATTCAATCCCATTTTCAGCAAGCCTTCATACTTTCCATCCAAAAATGCAAGCTCTCTTCCTGCTCTTGACCTCTTGGTATATTTTGGTTCTATGTCTTGGAATCATCTTCTTGGAAACTCTCTTTCTCCTCTTTGCTGCAAACAACAACTGTAGTATTTTTTGTATTACAATGACCAAAATCTTTGGGTGTCGGGCACTGCCGATCACACATCCAATTACATTCAAACCTTTGACTTGGTTTAAGACTCTTTGGCTCCAGACTTGACATCAACCCTTCATTAAAAAAACACTCAACTTGTGCAAGGACTTTAATTGTCTTGACAAACTCACTTGATTGACCAATTTCTTCAATTTTGAAAAAATATTCTAAAAAAAAACAATTGAATTTGACCTCAACATAATGTACTAGACTCCTTTTACTTCATGATATACAAATCTTTACCTCAACTTTAATACTAGTACATTAATTATCCCACTTCTTATACCATAAAAATCCACTTCAAAGGACCTCCAATAAAATATAATTTAAGGAGAACTTAATCTCTCTTCCCCAAAAGTTCTACTTTATGATATGCGTCCCATATATAGAAGTAAGATCTTAAATATATGTTGTGTGGAAATAATTATAAGTCACTTCAAAACAAAGCACCTTTTCCACATAAAAAAAAATCACCCATTTACCTCTTCAACTTGCTCATTCACTTTTTAATGGATTTTATCTTTTTGTATTGACCGTTCATAGAGTCCACCTCCACAATAAATTCTCACAGCAACACAATTCTCACAGGCCCACACTCAGGTTATGTCGAAGGCCTTTAGGGCATAATCCACACCCGGCTTATGTGCACACGCAGGTCGACTATACATATTGGAAACCAATGGATTTGATTTATCTAACAACACCCTTACCATTTCGATCCATACACATATCAACGACTCTTCAACGATAAATTGATGGCTACAAGTGGAATTATTCACATATCTTCATTGCATACTATGTATAATTCCTCGCTCCATTCATTGGCTACACATCAACTTGAAATTCCAACAATACTCTTATCTGATGCTCAATCATAGTGCATACATACACTCCTTGAGCCGAAACATCCACACACTCAATCCATATATAACATATGAAATATAGTGTCTCATACTTCGACGCGCCCTGAAACATAACCTCTGTCAGCCCAATATCATTGTGCCTCTGTTGTCAACCACGCTGGCTCACCACTCTTCTGCTGCGATTGGGTTCACGAATTTCTCTAGGAATCCCGCCAACATGTCTTAACAGCAGGGTCAAAACACTTCTTCAATAGCTCAAAAACAATGCGCCCCTCATGTAATGATTCACTCAGTATTCAAAGAGTTCAAAGACGTAAACATAAAAAATGAATAGGTACTTGAACAATGGACAAGCATACCACAATTTTGAGATGCACCCACCGCACGTTAGCCAACACGTAGAATTAAATTGATATGTGCCCTTTCATTAATCACCAAAACTGGTTGCATAGCGTGAAAACTCGAAGAAATCACACTCCAGCTCTTCTAGGCTATGCTGATTCCACTACACAACTTCAACACATTAGTTGTTGACTTCTCCAAATCAGTTCTGACTCTGTTCGAACTTCTCTGAGTATACAACAACGCTCTCCTTCCATATGCTAGATTGAACCTTTACTTCAGGCTCGTTGCTCTACTCCACATTAATGTAGATACACAGGTAGGTCAGCTCCACATTGTTTCTTCATGAGTTCCACTCTTTCAGATATGTTGCACAACTAAGATTTCATGTTCACATGGTTTCAGACTAATTTCTGCAACGCGTCGTTGACATTTCTCTCTTGATCATGCAGTCTCCACACTCTTTCAATTCGGCTATTACAACACCATTCATACAGTTTGGGAATTAATCACAATTTGATCAAAACACACTTCTAAGGCTCTGATACCAAAATGATGCAACAATACTGCCAAGATCAGGATGTATGCGGAAGAATAGAGTTCACAAGTTCTTTGAATACTAGATTGACGATTAGCACAATATTCAAATAAGCCAACATGAAAAAAATAATATACATCTCAGATTAGTCCAATAATATCTTTAAACCAAAACCATATGGATATGATTTCTATCTGTGGAATCTGAAGCTCTGCAATTTCAATTAAACGTTATGTGATAACATGAACTTTTCGGATCACATCGTAGCCAGACAACGCTTGGGTGCGAAATCCATTGGGACTGTTTGCATCCAAGTTCAATAGTTTGATCTGTGAAGTCCGTATCCCACCTCACACTGACTCTGCTTCCATCTGTGAACTATTTGAGATCGACATTCCCCGCTTTGAATCGATTTTGACCAATACCGCCTTACACATGCAACTCGTTGGTAATATATACTGTAAATTTAAGATATATGCAGTGTAACAGAGGTTTAAGAAAATAATCAATAGAGAGTGATTAAAACAAATGATTACATAAACAACAATCAATTTCAGTGTCAAAATCTTCCTTGGCCAATATTACATTTGTTTGCCCTCTCGTCTATCGCCCTTTACATGCACTCTCACACCATTCCTACTCTATGCTCTCTTTTTTTTCCTCTGTCCTATTCCATCCTCTCTATCTATATCTATCCTCATACAAAGCTCATATTTATACATAGTTGTGGATTAATTTGAATCCATGATTTCCTCCACAAATGACTCAACCAAATCCTAAAATAGCTTATCCCTCCTTTGACTCAACTAATTTCTATTTAAGGAGTTCATAATCCCTAAGATATCTATACAACACAAATCCTCTCATATTCTCAATTATAAGAGAATATTTACACTTAGATTTTCCTCTTAATTTATTTAAAATGTACATAATTTATAAAATAATTAAAAAAAACATCACCCCCTAAATCACCCAAATAAATAATGACAATTTAGCAGGATGCTCTTACATCAAGGAGCAACTTGGAGATTTATTGATGAGACAACATCTTGATCATGGGAGAAACTTATTATATGAGGATGCTACAGGAGGAGGAGAGGAGGCTCTTCAGTTCTATCATTGCAGTTGCTTGAGGACAAGCAACATTTGGGAAGGGAGGACTATAATATTCCTAAATTAGAACACAACTAATTAGAATATCAAAGTTTTGATTTTGCTCTTAGATATAGGAATAAGAGGGTATGGAGACCCATAAATCTCCTTAGTAGGAATAAAGACACTCCTAGTGTGAATAGAGGTCATCTAAAAAGCTGGATTGAAGACGCTTAGGTGTGAAAAGGCATTGGAGCATGAAGACTGGGTCAAATTTGACCAAATCAACAATGCTGTTATGGAGGAGTGGCATTCATGGTGGGAAAATGCAATTTTGGAGGGAGATTGAATGCATGGAAGTAGTGACCTAATTGAGTGGGGCCAAGGGTGAGGAATCTCATCACTTATATAAGGAAGAGGATGGAAGCCATATGGGGTTATGTTTTGAGATTATTGATTTGTATATGATCTGTTTAGACTTGTGCTCTCTTCAATTGTTTAGCTAAGATTGCAGTGCTGTTTAACACAGGGTGTTCCCAGCCGAGAATCCCACCTCTTCCCTTGAGAGGCATATTGGGAGAGTATTGCACAACATTTCCACATTCAGGCTTGAGGCCAAGCTAAAAATTTCTTCATCATCGCAGTTTCTACTTAGAGTTGTGTTGTGTTGCAGGGTGCAACAATGGAGGGTTATATTGGGTGTCTTCAGAGCTATTTTTGCAGTGGAGGAAGGTTTCCTTCCATTGGAAGGGCCCCTTGGGATTTATTGACATATTTGGCACCAGGCCAAGGAGTATTTATCCCCTATAGTGTAGTTTCAGTCCAGATATGCGTTATTTTAGGGAGGATTTGCAGGGGTGGTTGTAGTAGATGTTTTGGGAGGTGATTTATTCAGTGGAGGATCCATTATTTCATCTTGAGGATCTATTGGAGAAGAGCTGTAGGTTTCTACATCAACTTCAGACATATATTCTCATTTCTGTTGTTGCAGCATACCTTCAGCCCTAGGGCTGCAGCTTACATTCGCACATTGTGTACATTTTCTAGAAACCCTCTTGGGTTGTCTTGGAAAGCTGATCTAGTGCCTAGATATGTATGTGTAGAATCTATTGTGGCCTATATCAGTATTTTTATATCATTGTATGATATCCAACTGTAGTTATGCTTAGTATGACTGCACTGTAGCAACTCTCCAGCATTTTGTATTGTAGCAGAAGCTCATATTTGGGAGTGATTGTTTGTGGGAGGCTTGTTTCCTCATTTCATATGATTTATGCCTCACTATTTTGTATTGATTTTCTGTTCTTATACATAATTTTATGGCTCCATATTGGTCTCCAATATTGATGTGTTGATTTACCTTGCTATTTCCAGTTTTATGCACTATATTCCTGCTTTTCCCATTTGGGAATATTACAAAGTGTGATAGACTTCATCCCCTAGAACTAGCCCTAGTAGTAGCACCCCTTTGTAGGACTAAGAAGAGGATGGCATGAGTGGAATGAATTTTCCATGTATATAACATTTTCACCTCCAAGTTTGTACAAATATTAGATTGATAAAGTAAAGTAGAGCAGCCTCTGGGAGTTGCAACACTCTTGGTGCAATACAGGGGCTCACCATAACCCTTCCATTCATTGCAATGATCATGGCCTAGATCCTAAAGGGTCCCATCTAATAGCTCACATCCTAATCAGGGGAATAATTTTAATTTTAATTTCCAAATACTATAAATATTTGTAAATTATTTCTAACCCTTTTTTTAATTTTGTAGGACTTGTGGTTTTTGAATTTTTTGATATTTTGTATATATATTCTTGTATTTATCTAATGTGGGTTTTCAATCTAGTTTTTAGTTGTGAGGATTTTATGCTTGAATAATTTTGGCAGGTGAAAGCCCCATCAATTTGAAGAAGTGATTTATTTTGTAGATCTAAAGATTCTTGCTCAATGACTGGGGTTTTGAGGGTTTTTTACCCATTGTTTGGCTATAAATTTTATTTTGGAAACAATTTTATGGGGCTTCAAAGTATATAGGCCCTTATTGGGCCCTGATATGCAAAACCCATATCACCAAATCTGGACATTGGGCTTGGAAGAGGAAGCCACTAGGCTTAGAGGGTATTTTTGCTGCAACAACTAAGGTTTTTCTGGGAAAATTATCTTCTGAAGTTGTCTTGCAGGCAGATTCTTGATTTTGAAGGAAATTTTTGGTGTTTTGAGGCTAGTTTGGCCTAGCCACAATGGCTAGAGACCATTTTTGGCCTATCCATTGGCTTTAAAGGGTATTCTATATCTTGGATGTGGGGTTTTGGTGGTTGATATATTTTATTTCAGACTTACATTTGTGGTTTCACGTGTTGGAAAGCCCACAATTTGCAATTCAAGATCAAGACTAGCCTCATTGGTGCCTTGGCTAGGTAAACCAACCATTAGACATAGGTCTATATGCCTTGAGGGTTTGACCTTTTTCCTTACCTTTTCTTTCACTTGCTGCATACGTCAAATTAGATATGAACATTTTATTGTAGAAAATTATAAGTGTTTTGGCTTTGTTTTCATGCATTTATGTGACTAGATCTTATCAAAAAGTTGTTGATATATCTATTAAAAATTGAATGATTTGAATATTAAAAGGTCCTATATAAATTTTAGAGATTTGATTTAGAGGTTTCAATGGTCTTTTCCTAGCCTAGCTTGTTCTCATGGGCAATAAAAGTATTCTTTGTGCACTTAATTTTCTATATCTACATTTAAGATTCCATACTGGCATATAATTGATTGTCATCTATTAGATAATGACCTACGATAATTTGAATTTATTTTAGCAGTGGCAAACAAACCAAATAATAAGCCAAACTAAACCCTTAATAAGCTAATAATTCATATAAGGCATCATACTTTGATTATAGGGGCTTAATTCATAAATATTGTTGATTTATGTTGGATTTCGTATGCATTCTTGAGGTCTGATATATATTGCAAAAATATGATATAAATTTGCAACAATATGTTATATGTGTTACAACAACATTATTTTTGATATATTTCTCTTAAAAACTCTTCTAAATAATCAGAATACACTAAGAAATAATCATTTTGATTAAAGGGTCGAATTGGTCATTAATTTTATTCATTTGCAATCAAAATAATGGAATTTTTTCACTGTTAAAGAAGTCCAATGAGATTTAAAGAACAATCCCTAAGACCCAATTTTAATAATCCTAACAAGTCTAAAGGTCATCTCTCTAATTTCTAAAGGTTTATCATTGAAATAGTGATTGTTTTCATGTGATTTTTGGGATTTCTATTGAGTAACTTGTTTGTGGATCTATAACGCTATGTTATTGCAAAAGGAGATATCTAATATTAGATTGGAGGTTTATGTGGTATAGTTTTTCAGATGTAAAACTTGGAATATCCACAGTCGTCATTTTTAGTCTACGTTTCGAGTCTAAATCAAGACTCATCATCAGGACAACATGCTAAGAAGAGAGAAGATTAGGGTTAATAAATAGTGGAGAGAAGGAAAATGAAAGGGTTGACCAGCTCTTAATATTTATAAATTAATTATTGTTTATTTCATTTTTTAATTTTTATTTATTTCATTTTTAATGCAGTGATATTTAAATTTTTTTATAATTATAGTTTATTTAGGTTATTTCTATAAAATTAGAATTGTATGTTAATATTAAATATTTGAGGATAATGATAATATATATTATAATGGGTGAATAATAAATTATAATTATTGATTATAAGGGTCTATTCACTATTATTTTATTAAAGTAATTATATTAATTTTTTTTATCTTTATTAATACTAAAAAGGGGGGGAGGTTTGTTAATAATTAAGTAGGTTGTTATTAAAAATAAGGGAAAATAATAGGGTATATTTTAATAAAATATTTAAGAGGGTAAGTAAAGGGCTGCCCCATATTAATGGGCAAATAAAAATTGATCCTAAATATAGAGATAACATAGAGTTTAATATTAATAGAATTAGAGGGGCTAATTTAATTAATAGTATTAGTTTAATTTTAATAGAATTAAAGGGGTTCATATAATATGCAGTGATATTATATGAACCCATTTAATGCTATTAAAATTAAACTAATACTATTAATTAAATTAGACCCTCTAATTCTGTTAATATTAAACTCTATGTTATCTTTCTATTTAGGATCAATTTTTATTTTCTTATTTAGGATCAATTTTTATTTGCCCATTAATATGGAGCAACCCTTTACTTACCCTCAAATATTTTATTAAAATATACCCTATTAGTTTCCCTTAGTTTTAGTAACAACCTACTTAATTATTAACAAACCTCCCCCCCTTTTTAGCATTAATAAAGATAATTTTTTTTAATATAATTACTTTAATAAAATAATAGTGAATAGACCCTTATAATCAATAATTATAATTTATTATTCACCCATTATAATATATATTATCATTATCCTCAAATATTTAATATTAACATACAATTCTAATTTTATAGAAATAACTTAAATAAACTGTAATTATAAAAAATTTAAATATCATTGCATTAAAAATGAAATAAACAATAATTAATTTATAAATATTAAGAGTTAGTTGGCCCTTTTATTTTCCTTATTTCCACTATTTATTAACCCTGATATTCTCTCTTCTTAGCAAGTTGTCCTGATGATGAGTCTTGATTTAGACTCGAAACGTAGACTAAAAATGACGACTGTGGATATTCCGAGTTTTACATCTGAAAAGCTATCTAATATATTAAGTTTCTTTGGTATCTTGATAATAGTCTTTTCTTGACTTTCTGCTTGCATATTTGCATCATGACTATTAGTTATCTAAATTTGAGCTTGTATCTATTATCATCTAATGTGCTTCATTGGCAATCATAAGATAAGATCTTGTTGACATAATTGATAAGATCTAATTGGAATTGTTAATTTCATTTCACTTGAATTGTTAGCCTTGTCTCATTAAGTGCTTCAAATTGTTCTTAAGTAACATTAAGTAGCACAAAAATAAGTAATCTCTTGACAATTTTCACTCGTGTTTCACTGCAATTGTTTGTCTTGTTTCTCTTGATATAGTCATTTAATTTCTCTTTAAGTGCACTCATATTCAATATCACTACAATTAAGTGAATTTAAATAATTTATCTTATTGGATTACTTAATATAATTAATGATCTCATTGAAGCATTCGTTCATCTTGCATCTACATTCTAGGTATAGTCTTGCACTAATCAATTTACCTCCATGCATACGCTTGGTTGATAGAAATATTGGACCACATTTTCTCTTTTAGATTGCGAAGTATAAACCGTCTTTAGTGGTTAGCATGGTGACCTTGCAGTCTTTAGAGCGATAGTCTGTGCAGCGTCAGAGGAATTAGGTTGCTATAACTCAAGAGAAGGGATCATTATGTTGGAAATACTAAGAGGGCGTTGAATCAATATTTATTTTCAATTGTTAGTATAACTAGTTATATTCTACAAAAAAAAAAGAGAAATGAATAATTTTATTATAGAAATAAGGATAATGATCCTTTTACAATTGAATGAGTACAATGATTGCCAAGTATCAACTTGGAATTATTGAGGCTCCAACCTCGAGGGCTTCGACCCTATCTTCACCAAGGCACCAACCTTGAGTTTAGGGGCACCTACCTTAGGGAGACCAATACATATTTTCTTCTTCACTGGATTATTATTTCAAATATGCTTCAATGCACATGTCTACATCATCAATTCAGCACCACGCTGCATCGTTTATTCAACACCACACTTCTCCATTAATTCTGTCCCACTGTTCTTGCAACACACTACACTTATTATTCTGTACTACACTAACACTTCACCAAATGTATTAAGGAGTTAAAACTTCACCGTTTACTAAAATTCTAGCACCATGATGAACTAGGAGTATACTAGTAATTAGCCCCTCAACTCACCAACTATAAAAATTATCTTACACAGGTTCGGTCTTCTTATGGACATACCGGTCTTCAACAATCCCTAGCAGCCTATAGCAACACTGAATTAAGAGATAGCAGATCCAATTTTTTTTATGCTTGTAATACAATCCTGAATCTAGAATAGTGAAGACAACCCTCAAAAACCACGTCTTAAACTTCTATAATAAGACCGAAGTTATAGCACAGGTTCAAGACTGAAATGATATAGCACATATCTACCACAGTTCACTGAAACCCTTGAAAAACACTGAGGATGAGGTGTAAAAACCACAACATTGTAAGACTGATCTATCATAGTTCACTGCAACCCTTTAACTGTACCGGTTCCATAGATCTGAAGTTACTCCAAAGGTGCACAAAAATTTGCACCAAAAACTTTCTCAAAGAATAGCCCTTTCAGAAATCCTTTGGTTCATGAGATATGAACCCACCTTTCTTCATTGAAATTTTGTAATTATTTTAGTGAGAAGATGATCCAAAGTTGATGATTTAAGTTCTTATATATACAAAAAAATGTTCACCAAACTGAAATGACATGACCCTTAAGGGAAGGCCGACATGGAAGAGAGTTTAGTTTGGCTTAATGACGAGACTAATTTCCTTAACTTGAAAAATTCATATTTCTTAGAATACTTGGAGTTTTGGTCCAAGTGATAGCTCATTAGAAAGCTAAAAATATACTCTAGAGGATGGTGAAGGTCTCATAGAGAAATTATACCTCTAAGGTAGTGGAAAATATTTTTTTAATGTAACTGGTCATTTATTGGTGCAGAAATGGAGGTAGGGCAGAATTCCTTCAAGTGTTGGGATTCTTTATGGTTTTATTTCTTCATTGTTTTCCTTATTCATCATAGGGTTATAATGTCATCTTCAATGTCATCAATTCACCATGCCATAGTGATATGTCATTAATCATATGGAGCATCATGTCATCATGTAGTCTTCCATCTTCTAGATAATTAAAGGAACTCATCTAGTCCTTCAACAAGTATGGTCATTTATCATTATTCATAAATGTACTAAATGGAACTTCTTCATCATCATATAACATCCTATTTCCATATTGACATCAATGAAAACTTAGATTAACACATTAATCAAACCATAGCTTACTTCTCCTTAGTTTATCTCCACAACTTACTTATAGAATAACCTCAAAACAACTAGGAGGAAGGATTCACCTAATTAGGTATACAATTTAAAGTAAACCAAGATCCTACATCTCAATTAGTTTTTAGGTGTTGTATCTCATAGGATAGTGAAGCATCCTGAAGTAGAAATTGTTCATCTGGTAGCTTGGTATGTAATTTGATTAAACAAGTGTTTTGAATCTATTAAGACACTGATATATCAATAAAATCTAATCTAATAATTAAGCTTGCTAAATTAACCAAGTTGCTAGGCCATTTAGTTGTGCCTCCCAGACTTGTTGGTTTCCAATGGGTCTCTCATCTTCATATTTCATAGGGACTAAGCCCCATAGGCTACTATTGGGAGACAAATAAAATGAAGAGGGTAGGGATCAAATGACAACCCCTACCCTGATATTTTTCACATCTTTCCAATAAAATTTGAGCAACAACACAAATCATTTAAATATTCTTGAACAATCCATTTCCTAGGTTGAAGTTCGATACCTTATTTTTACAGGAGATCTGCCCCTTGATTTTTTTCTTTGAAAATGTGACCAAAGGCAATGTTGGATTAAGGGGCCTGGACCCAAGTTTAGAGTGTACTATGCAACCAACAAAACCCTCAACCTATTGGCCCTTTTGGCAATGATCCAGTTGTGTAGATCAAAGTCTCACCCAAAGTAGCATGGGGGGGTGCTAGAACCAGGTTTCCACACCTAGAGGGGAATTACGATGTGGATGTAACCCTCGCCGATCTAATCTAATGACTACTACACTGCGCTATTACTTACTAACCCAATACAGATCTAAACTTATTAGAAACCCTTATCACCGATATACGGTTATTTCAAAAACAAATATCTCCTATTATGAAATTAACCTAGACAAATTCACATCAAATAATAGAAACTACACAACATATATACAAGAAAATCATTAACTTATAAAGATCAACGTATTAACAAATAAGAACATAAATCATGCAAGTGAACCAGTGATTTTCTGCAACTTATTATTATTAATATGATCTTCAATGAATACAACTTCCTTTTGCGCACACAGTCGCAAAGTCCTCAGACATAACCCAAGACTTTCCTTAGGTCTCTGCGCACATACCCGCAAGAGCCTGTCTCTTAATTAGACTAATCACTAATTAATTTCCCAAAATCACATCAAAATTACATAGTCATCAAATATATATGCGTTAAATATATTTACTTGACTCATATATGCATATTTATATTACTTAGATGTGCAAAAACCATGGTCCTAAACCGTGTTTTGAGTCCCATGGTTTTAGCCCTTTACCTATTAAAGGTCAATTTGGGCATCATTCCCAATGACCTGGTTAACTGGGCATCATCTCCAGGACCAATGACTAAGGGTCTATCATCCCGTATCATTTCAAGTTGCTACATGCCCTAAGGCAAGAATAAGACAAATCAAGCATGACTTTCATCAAGCAAAGGTTTCCAAGGTTTGAAGTTTATTATATAGCATATGAGAACTCACCAACATTGCCTCTAAGGGGACTAAGTGCGTTTCATATGCAGGTAGCCCCATGCAAGGCTGCTCTGCAAAGCACTTCCTGACATCTATGAGTGCATTGGTCACATTGGGAGCGAAATTCTCATTGTTTCAGAATCTCCACTTGGCCAGTGCCTTCTAGAAGAGTTCACATGTGTCAAGCTTAGAATCCAAGTGTCCATTTGACATCTACAAGATTGGGAACATGTCTTGCCTATTATTGGAAATTAATTTATTGCAAAACAGCCTTCAGCCTCTCTATAAATTGAGCACAGATCTG
Organism: Pinus albicaulis; assembly: GCA_034641835.2. NCBI lineage: Eukaryota > Viridiplantae > Streptophyta > Pinopsida > Pinales > Pinaceae > Pinus > Pinus albicaulis. Next base: position 63,422,943 of record MU968411.1, on the reverse strand, counting down.
AGTGTTTGATAGGGAAGAATTTGAGTAGAGAAATGCTCGTGGATTTTCAACTGAGGGTTAGATTTTTGTAACAACTGCTAGAGAGATTTATACTATCATGAGGCTGAGGATTTTTGCTGGAAGGGTCACTTCAAATCATTCATTCGGTTGTAACCTCTCCTTCTATCATCAATAAATAATACAACTTTATTTTCCCTATATACATCTATATTGGCTTTGATTTTCCATATTGTAAGATATTAGTTGATGTATATTGTTTATGCTTTACTGATTTAGCTAACTAACTTGAATAGACATCTGTATTATTTCCATCTTCTGTTGTTTTAGTGTTCTTTCTTGCAAGAAGCATTTTTCCTAAAAACTGCTTGAATTTTAAGCTACAATGGAAGCGACAGAAGGAGCCATTTAGAAGTACTTTTCTTACAAGTAAGCCTCTAAACCTTTTTGTGTGTCTGCTCTGAGTTAGGAAAAGTAGTCGTATAGTCTTTAATCTGTTGTTCTAGACTGTCATCTGTCTAGGGAAGCATGTTTTATCCGTAATTCACAATTATGTCCAACAAATTGGCGACTCCACTGGGATTTCTCTTAGATCTAGGTGACTTAGCCTCTAATTTGCTTTTTTTATCCACCCAGTAGTTGTTATTCACAAAGATAAAAATTTTTCAAATATTAATTTGCAAAAGAAGTGTGTTAAATAGTGGTGTTTTTCGTTATACACTGCGCCCAACGCACTCTTGGATAGGACATAGTGCTTTGCATAGCACTGTCTCCCTTTTAGGCCTACGTTGCAGAGTAATGTCTCCCCTTAGAGACTGCGTTGACTCCTAAAGCCATCTAGATTCCATTGAATTTTTCTTTGCAAGTTGATATAGTTTTTTTTTTGCTATGTTTGAAAAGTTTGAACGTCATATTGACTAGTGAATCTATATATTTCTTCCTCCTTTGAAATAAATTTTTTTCAATGTTTGTTTAAAGCATTTTTCTTTATCATTGGAAAGTTTATTTCAAAGTATTTTTACTGTCACATTAGATCCATTTGCTTTTGAAAAAGGAAATTTTCGTAAAATATTCGTTTCCTGATAGGAGAAATTGTTGTTGCATTCCTCATTTTTCCTTCAAAAGAGAAATTGTTGTTTATATTCCTCATTTCTCAAAAGTAAAAGGCATTTGATTTTTGTTGATTTAGTGCATTTAGTTTCTTTTCTACATTCATAACATTAAAGGAACCAAAAAAGAAAAAATTGCATTTGCATGTAGGATTTTTGTGTGTTTTGCAAAAAGGAACAATTAGGAAATCTGCATTTAGTTTGTGTTTTCTGATTTGTTTGCTCACAAATTGTTTTCTCTTTCCCTCTAGTAGCTAGGATTTTCATTGAAAAACTGAAAGTGAAATATTTCTTATCATTTTTAGTTGCATTTTAGGAATTTTCAAATACATCATTGCGGTGAACCTTTGAAAGGCAAATTGTAAGCAAGATCAACATAAAATTAATCTCAATTTACCTAACAAAGCATTGGAACCATAACGATAACATTTAATGGTCTAGGCTAGAGACGTGTTCCAGCATCGTAAAACATAGCAGCTGTCATTAACTTGTCTGCAATACATTCACAGTGTGATACCTCACTCCACGTACATAAGTATACCGTAGCTCATCCATGTACTTTCGGGTATATCGGGCGGTGTTACAGTACGATAAATATAAAGGGGTGCTCTCACTGTGCAGTTTCGCATCAGATAGCGCTAATATGGACTTGGGCCTCCACATACCTTTGGGTATATTTAGGAGGAAAAATTTTAGGTGCTATCCATCCATAGTGAACCGAGTGAGCCAGCTTGTAAATTGTGATACACGGAACATAACATTCCAGGATATTTCCTGCCCGTACTTCTTGGTTCGCCAGGAGGTATTCTGAAATTCACAGTTTCTTGGTAAACCCTTTTGCCTAGCATTACCCTTTTATTTTTTTTATTTGTTTTTGGTTAAAATTAATCAGTAATCATGGAAGAACAAAATTATTTTCCCGGTTGTTCACGCAGAATTGCATTAAAACAACCTTTACCAACAAAAGTTACTTTTGGTAGGTGAAGGCGATCATGATCTTTCGAAACAAGTACAATCCATACCTCTGGTGAAACATCATTTTCTAATAAACCATAGTTAGCTCAAGTTTTTTCTACACAACCCGGTTCATCTACTGTTGTCGAAATAGAGTCTTCACAGTTACCTATGATCACGATCCATCCAATTAGTGAGACCATACCTCCTGGACCTGACGTTGTTCAACCAAAAATTGATCCAGATCCTGTCTCTTCTTTTCCAGATGATCTGAATCCTGAAGTCGAACAACCGTAAGTTGTTCGTACCTTGGTCATCCCACAAATTTCTATAGCCATTGAATCTTCCATGTTACACCATTTTTCGGTCATCTAACTTATTATCATTAGATGGACCCAAGTACACCATGTAAGACCAGTTTTACCCTAAGTAAAACTGCTTTCACTATGTTAAAACAGGAAACCCCAAAAGGAAATATTAAACAAACCTATATTTGTTTGATTTTCCTCATGGAATAATTAATTAAACCATAATTTAATTATTATTCCAGTCATGTTTAACCCAAAATCAAAGAAATTAATTAGATAAACCTTTATTTATCTTATTATTTTCTAGGAATAATTATTTAAATCTTATTTAGATAATATTCCTTGTTAAATATGACCAAATCACCCACAAAAAATTAAATAAATCATTATTTATTTGATTATCCTTCAACCACTTCCTTAAAAAGATAAATAAATCATTTATTTATTTATTATTAACAAATAAAGGGATTTGACCCAAGTCAAATACTTTTTCCCTCCAACAAATATAATAAAATATTCCATAAAAGGTGGATCTAGATTTGGTTAACATTATTTTAACTATGCACCAAGATCTAGAATGACCCAATATTTTTTTATAAATAGGAGGGTTTTTCCTACCATTCTTCACCTTTTGTTGCCTATTAGATCACTCTGGATCTATACACTTGGTCACCATTTTCTGCCATTTGCTCCCATTGAGCTCTACTCTTTGCATTGGGTTTTCTACATCAACTAGAGAGAGAAATCTTAGATCTGAAGTGCTGAGGACTTCCAAGAACCCATCCCACTGAGGGGAATTGGATACTCCTTCTTGTTTTCCTCCCAGGTGCCCCATTAATACAAAAATTCTTTCAAAAATTGTTCTTGTCTTGTCTATTGGTATATGGAGCAAACCCTTGTTTTTACTGCTTAATGTCTTTACATACATAGATCTGGTATTTTGCAGCTATTTTCTTGTCTAACTAATCGCAGATATGAAGATATTGGCAGCCACTTTTGTTGTTAGGGCTATTAGTTATGCGTAGCTAAAGTGGTCCTTTTTCGTACACTTCGACAAAGGATTCATACTAACAAATGGTGACTCCACACAGGTTTTAAATTACGACCGCTGTCGTTTTTCATATTCCTGCATATCCAGCTACTTCAGACCCTAGGGTTTCTTTTCAGTTGTTTATTTTTCCTATTTTTATGTTGTTTTTCTCACATAAAACCCTAAAACATTAAAATTTCTAACTTGTGTGGGTTTCTGGCCCTATTGCGCAGGTAAGCGACACCAGCCGCAACTGAGACGACAACTTTTCTGAAAATCTGCCACCGAGACAACCGGAACGGGGGGTCGCACTTTTTGGCCCAAAAACTGCGACCTGGACCTCCAGGTCGCACTTTTCTGCCCTTTTTCTGCGACCTGCACTGAAAACAGGTCAGAAACTGCGACCTGCCAGTTTTTCAGTGATTTTTCTGCAATTTTTCTGGGTTCTGCTGCAGCTTCTATCAAGGTTTTCCAGCCTCTGTCTCAGCCCGCTTTGACCAAGTTCTGATTTGTTTTTACTCATCTAAGTGGGAACCTAGCCCCCTAGGTCTTTATTACCCTCCACTTTTTGTGGAAGAGTTTTAGCTGTTTCAGCCATCTGTTTTTCAGAGCTTCAGCCTCTTTTTTTCCAGATCTGTTACCTCCCTTTTAGATCCTTTGAGATCAGCCTTTCTTCCTTTCAAATCACCTCCTGTCATTTTGTTTGGACCTCCTTTGAAGGCCTCCGCCTTGCCCCCTTCGGTTTTTGCTGATTTCCTTCCTTTTTCCAGCCACCTTGCCTCTGTCTCTTGGCTGTGATCTGCACCTCTTTTCAGCAGCTTTATCCTTTAGATCCCTGTCCCTTTTGACCTTAGATCTATTGGCCCCTTTTCCATGTGTTTTACATAGATTTTTCCCTTTCTTTTCAGATTAGTTTTGAGAGACCCACCTTCTTGGGTTAGATAGATGCACACGTAGCTGTTATTTTTCTATTATTTCAGCATTATATACTGTTCTCTGTAGGTTTATTTTCAGCTACGCAACACACTTTTTTCTTGCTCTCAAAACGGAAAGGGTTTAAAAATTAAAATTAACGCATGCCACACACTAACCCTAAGTGAAGAAGCACCTGGTTAACACCACCTGGCAAAGACTCTAAAATCAATCGTCACTGCACCTTTTCTGCCCTTGACCTTAATTGATTCTGTCCCTTTCTGCCCCTGTCGGTTTCCTTCTTCCTGTCATCATTGCACCCCCAAGGCGCCTTTCCCGGAGACTTCTTGTCCTTAATCCTCAGTTTCCGGTCGATCGACCTGCTCCGCCCCGCCGTCGTCGAGCCAGTCCTCCTTCGAGTCCGCACTCCGACTCCTCTCCTGATCCATCGGGTTCTCCTTCTCCTCCTGGTTCTCCCCCTGTCACCTTCACTATGTCTGGTCCAGGGCCTAACGCTAGCGGTTCTCCCAGCCCTAATGCCGGCCCCACTACTAGCGAAACCGCCACAGGAACTACCCCAGCCACCCCTGTGCTGCCGTACATTGCAGGCCTCAGCCTCCCCGATTTCCATCAGTTGATCAATGACCCCATTCACCACAATGCTAATTGGCCTGCTATGCCAACCAAGCTCCCCTCAGACATCCCTAAGTTTTAGGGCCTTAATGGCGAAGATCCAACCAATCATGTCCGATCTTTCCACATGTGGTGTTCCTCCAATTCCATTACCGATGACTCCATCCGTCTTCGTTTGTTCCAACGCACGCTCACCGGCGAAGCTTCTAAATGGTATGTCGAATAAGCCACCTCTACCCATACCACCTTTGAGACTCTTGCCCAAGCCTTTTTGTCGTACTTCCAGCTCCCTCTCTGATACGATACTGGCACGGAGCTCTTGACTTCCTTCAAGAAATCCTCTTCAACACGCCTTTCCACCCATGTTCAGGAATGGCGAAGAAGACGGAGCTTATGTCGAGCCCCTCCCTTCGAAGATCGGGTTTACATGGACTGGTTCCTTCGCACCCTTTCCGCTCCCATCGGCAAAGATGCCGCCTCTCATTTTACTCAAACTGAAGAAGCCGCCCTCCAAATAGCCTTGAAATATGCCCTGATCTATGCTCAATCTGGTTATGTTTATACTGTTCTTCCTGACCTCCCCAGGCCCGGTGGCGCTAACGCCCTGGGGGCATCTCATTCCGCCGACGGTATCATTGGAGCCCTTTCCCATCCATACGCTCAACCTCCTATGGGCTATGGTCTTCCTCAGGGAGGGGCCAGCTCCTCCAGCACTCTTCCCCCTCCCGGTAGCATGTATCCAGGATACGGCATGCCTCCTCCTTTTGCCCAACCTCCTGCTTACCTCAATGTTTCCCAACCTACCCATTACCCTTATCCGCAGCCTGGTGCGCCAGCTCCTCCAGCATATGCGCTTCCTCCTCCCTTGCCTCCTCAACCCCAGCACCAGCACCTACAGCCCCCTCCAGGGCAAGTATTTGCATAGCAGGGCGCGACTAATCCCCCTTCTTCTCAAAGAAGGCGGAGAGGCAATCCAAACCAATCTGCCCCTGGTACCCGCGGACCCAATCCTGGTGTGGACCCCAACACTGCCAACCAGCAACAGGGCACTCAGCCCAAGCCGGACAGGCCGCTTCGCACAAGTAAGCCTTGTTCGTGTTGCGGTGTTTATGGTCATTACACCCACGATTGTCCCCTATTACCCTAGATGCGGCAGATGTGGGAGTCTCAAGCCACATTGCGCGGACAGCACGCCTCCCCTCATGCTCCTCCTAATGTGGCCACTACCCAGCCAGCTGTGTTTATTGATCCTTTCCCTCAGCAAGGATTCGTGGCTACCCAACCGCCCGACAGCCAGGTAGCCGCCCCCCCTTCCCTTTCTGGTTCCTCTGATTACCAGATCCTTATGATGCACTCCGATCCTAACCCGTTCGTCGATCTTCACCTTCAAACTCGGTCTCGCCAGTACTCCAAGCCTCCTGCTCAGTCTGCTCCCGAGCCTCCTTCTTCAGGTTCTCCAGAGCCTCTTTCGTCACCCAGTGGCCCCTTACATATCCCTCAACCAAAAGTTGAGGTCCATACCAAGATACCTAAGGGCCCACTACGTCGAAACGCTGCTCCCAGTCGAGCTGCCCATTCATACAACATAGTAGATGATTTGGCGCAATCTCCTGCCGCCATTTCCACACTGGAGCTCCTCCAGTCGTGCCCTTCCCAAAAGAAGGCTCTACTATCTGCCGTGGGTGCTGTAGATCCTGCTAATGACCAAATGGTTGTTTTCTACGCCACTCAATCGGACCATCCTCCCCTCCCTCCTTCCGTCGCCTTCCAAATCCCAGTCAAAATCCGGAACGCCAACGTGTCTCGGTGTATTATTGATGAGGGGGAATCCACATGCGTGATGTTCGCTTCAGTTTGGAAGCAAATCGGATCTCTTGAGCTGGCCCCTTCCACGATCACCCTTCGAGCATGGGACGGTCATGCCTCCCAGCCCATTGGCCTGTTTCGTAATTGTCCTATCACCCTCGCCGGTAAGACTGTTTGCGTTGACGTCGAAGTCATCGACGCCCCACTAGATTACAACATTCTATTGGGGCGAAGCTACACCTATGCTATGTCTGCTGTCCCATCTGCGGTCTTTCGCAAGATGTCTTTCCCCCATAATGGAAAGATAGTCACCATTGACCAGTTGACATATCATGAGCCAAAATCTCAGACCTCCCCTGAGACAACCATCTCTTCTGTAGCCAACAAGCAAACCATTGATTCCTTGACCAGTGTCTCCCCCGGCGTTTACAAAGATTCCTCCCTGCTTGGTTAGGAAGTGGTTAGAAGATAATCAAATAAATAATGATTTATTTGATTATTGGTGGGTGATTTGGTCATATTTAACAAGGAATATTATCTAAATAAGATTTAAATAATTATTCCTAGAAAATAATAAGATAAATAGGGGTTTATCTCATTAATTTCTTTGTTTTTGGGTTAAACATGACTCGGAATAATAATTAAATTATGGTTTAATTAATTATTCCATGAGGAAAATCAAACAAATATGGGTTTGTTTAATATTTCCTTTTGGGGTTTCCTGTTTTAACATAGTGAAAGTAGTTTTACTTAGGGTAAAACTGGTCTTACATGGTGTACTTGGGTCCATCTAATGATAATAGGTTAGATGACCAAAAAATGGTGTAACAAGAAATAACAATGCAGCCACATAATTTAAGCCTTGGAAATAGCCAACATGGGAGTCATGAAAAGAGTATCCAACAAGCACCCTTCATAGAGATTCATGTCCCTCTGGAGTATCCAACCAGGGATGAGAAGGGAAAGTCTGTGGAAAATCATGATAGATTTTCCACATTGCAGCAGTGACCTTCCCTTGAAAAACCTTTAAAAGGTCTTCATAGTAGCTATCTGGAACAATGGAACGTTTCTTTGCTGCACCTGAAACTGACAGCCAGACCTTCGGCCTTAATGCAAGTGAAATCCCCTTCTTAATCAGCCTCTTCAAGGCAATGATATTAGAGAGCACATAAAGTGAGAGTGAATACACAACAATCCCTTCAGACAGAGAAGATATCTTGGGCTACAAATACCATCCATCCCCATCCAGATAAGTTGTGTGTATAGCAATCAAAAGTCAACACGACCCCGAGAGATATAACCAAAATGCTCACACCAACATATATGACGCCTGGTACACGTCTTTCAACAACACTAGGAACAACATGCACAACAAGGTGCAGTGATCCTTTAGGTTGCAATAAAATTTCCATTCGGAGGCTGTTTGATGCGATTTAAGTGCCGTTAGATTCTTCTTGTCGAGCTCATCGCGATGGTGCCGTTATTTTTGATTCTGAGTTATAATTTTTTTTAGCATTTTTCATCAAAAGACTGATACCTGCCCCCATAAAAATTGAAATTTTGCAAAAGAGCATAAATATAACTTGCAGAAAAATCATGAACTGCTTACCAATCCGGCACCAAGCACTTTCTTCTTGTAAGTGTGCTTTTCAAATGGTGGATGGAGCCTCCTTCTTCACGGGCTCTTTACAAGATGGCTACTTAATTTATGGCGAATTTCGGTGTGCAACTTCCAACACTTCTTCTCCCAATGGCCACTGATCTTGCAGAAACTGCAGAAATTATGTCGTTTCCCATTCAACAGTGTCTTCATGATAGGAGGATTCAGAAGGTTCTCATTCTTCTTGGTATCACTTCTCATGGGCACATCTGTCTTATTAACCCACACTTTCTTTGTATGATTCTTAACTACATCGCAGTTCGAATATCTATGGAAGAAATCATTTCTCTTATATGTAAAAGAAGAATTTGAATGACTATTAAACCTTCTTGACTTATCCTTGAACTGATGAGGACTAGGGGGCTTGATTCCCGTCTTGGAATCAGGTGATGAAGAGATGGATTTTTCTTCATCTACCTTTGAGCATTCTCCTTTCTCTTCCTATCCATAACCCAAGCCTGCAAATGGTTGTCTTGGTACAACCTCCAATGGCTGGGTGATTCCTTGGCCATTTATGCCAAGTCCACCTCCTCTATACCCCATCTTCGTGAGGATTTTCATGCCAACATTAGTTTCATATTGAGAGAGAACATAACATGAAGTAACATCATATACCTCAGTTTGAGATGTAGCCTCCGTCGTCTCAACCTTCTGCAACTTAGACAATAACTCCTCTTTGGCTCGTAGCATCTTTTGAAGCTCTTTCTTATCGAGAAAAAGTCTTCGCAATTCTGCATTTTCAGCTTGAATGCTTTCATTTATCTCTTGCAACCCTTGCATTATTTTAGCGTGCTTCACTCCTTTACCCATATTTCAAAACAATCACTTGCTCTGATACCACTTGATCTGATCACGGGTCGAGTACTACTCTAACCATCATGTACGGTATTAAGATATTTTAATTGAATATGGCTTATATAGGCTTAAATGAGCATGTTAGTCCATTGATTAGAGTGCATAAACACGTAAACATAAATAAATGAACTTAACATATTAAGCAACACAAACATGTATGTAAGAAAGAGACAATCAATTGGTAATGGAGTTCACCCCTCCATCTCTCTGGGGCTACATCTCTAGATATGATTCAACTGGAATGTAGATCCTTTATATTCCTTTGTCAAATTAAGCTTTCTTAAATTCAATATCTATGGCCGAGAATTAGCCAAACACTGTGGCTCTCAATGGCTAAGTATTCTCTCCTTTCTTCTTCCCCCTCTCATGGATTACATAAGGAAAATATATAGTTTTCCCTCACCCACTCTCCAACAAAGAGCATTAATTACAAGACCCACAATTGTATGGCCTAACTACAAGGAAGGAAAAGAAAAGTCCATAAAAGTAGGACCTCCAACTATCTCAGGCTCATAATTGGTTTCTCACATAAAAACCAATTTTCCTAATTACATTAATGAATAATGTGAGACAAAATTCTCTCATAGTTATTGATTTATATCAATAATGCATGGGTTTTTAATAAAAATGCATAATTAAATTCATGTGCATAATTTCACCCACTTAAATACTTGTCACCAACTTCAAACAACAGGGTGCAAAGCTCTTTTCATGTGCGAAGGTCCTTTCAGATCATGAAGAAGGCCCTGCATGGATTAAAAAAAGCTCCAATAGCTTGGTACACTATACTTGATCACTATATTCAAGAACAAGGTTTCAAAAAATGAGTTACAGGAAGAAATATTTAGGATGAAATATATTCATGAAGATGGACAACGAAAATATATTAATCACATTGGTATACGTGGATGATCTGATTTTTGGGAGCAACAATAATGAAACGAGTCATAAATTTTCCCAAAACATGTCAAAATAATTTTAAATTCTGATGATTTGTGAGTTGTATTACTTTCTTGGACTTCAAGTGACTCAAACAAAAGCATGTATCTTCATATCCCAAGCAAAATATCTTAGATATATGCTTAGGAAATTTGGGATGGAATAATGTGTGATTATGAGAACACCTATGATTACAGGTTGCAAGATAATTAAGGATGATGAATCTCCTATGGTGGATGCTACTCTTTAAATATCAATGATTAGATCTCTCTTATATCTGAAAATTTCACAACCAAACATCATGCAGATAGTAGGAATAATGGAAAGATTCCAATAAGCCCCTAAAGAACATCATATGATAGCTATAAAGAGAATATTCATATACTTGAAATGCACCCTTGATTTTGGGTTATGGTACCCTATGAGCACAAATATTTACTTGACATGATATACTGATGTAGATTGGGAAGGAAGCATTGATGATCAAAAGAGTACCGGTGGGAATGCATTCTTGGTGGGATATTTTATTGTATATTCTCTTATAAATAAACAATCATCTATATCTATCTCCACAACTGAAGTTGAGTACATAAAAACAATAGATTGTTGTTCATAATTTCTATGGATGAAATAAACTTGAAGGAGGTCAACATAGAAACAAATCAACCTATCATCATATACTATGAAAACACCAGTGCAACCAACCTCTTAAATAAAAAAATCATGCATTCAAATAAAAAACATATCCAATCAAGTATCACTTCCTCCTAGAATAGGTTGCAGAGAAAAACATCAGAATGGAATATTTCAACACTAAGGAGAAAATTGTAGATATATGTCTAGTCAATTTAGCGTCCTAAATTGCCAACATAAATTATCGACCAGGGCTAGTAAACTGATGAAGTGTGGCGCACTATATGTGCCTAAGAAACCTACTTCTTACTTCGTTGTTTTGATGTTTTATTGTTGTTTTGGGGGTTTTATGTTTCGATTATTAGTGTTCTACTCTGAACTAGAAAGATGAGATTAAGTCTAATTAAAAGGAAGGAAAAAGAAATGTTGTCAAATGAATTAAAGTAGAGTTTTATTTGCAAGTTCTGTTCCTAACTAAGAAATGATGAAAACAGAGAGTCCTAATCCATGGATATTACAGCTTCTAAATGAACATTCATGAAATGAAAAGTAACTCAAAACACTACAACTTAATCTGATTCATTTAGTTAGAGATTTGTTGGAAGAGCTTGTGAAAAAGATTAATTTTAATGCAATGAGGATCTCCTAAAACATAAAAGGAAATGCTGAAACAAATAGTAACTTAAAACATTATAGTGAAATCTCATTCATTTGATAGAATTTTATTGGAAGAGCTTGAGAAAAATATTACTATAATGTAGTAAGGATCTCCTATAAAATGCTGAAACAACTTATAACATTACAACTAAATCTCATTCATGAGTTAGAGGTTTATTGGAAGAGCTTGTGAAAGAGATTAATCATAATGTGATAAGGATCTTCAATGAAGCAAAACAATCAATAACTCACAATACTACAACTTAGTCCCATTCGTGAATTAGAGGTTTATTGGAAAATCTTTTGAAAGAGACTAACTACAATATAATGAGGAATCTGATCTAAAATTGTGTGAAAAAAATATTTCTTATACAGAGATTGAAAGTAGGGGCTTTTACTGGTTATTTCACCTTTACTAGAAAGGATGAAACCAGAAGCTTCTGGCCCTCTTACTGACTCTGCCTAAAGAAATATAATGTAAACACTAAATAGATCTGACAAATGAGGATCTTCTTTTTAACTAAATAACATAAAATGAAATGCTAATAACTCAAAATATCACAATTGAATCCCATTCATTTAAAAGAGATGTATTGGAAGAGCTTGAGAAAGAGACTAACTGCAATATCATGAGGATCCTTTATCTAAGCAAATGAAATGAAAAATAATGCTAAAAGCTATGATTTTAGAAAGCAATCTAAGTAAGGAAATATGACAAAACAGAATTGAAAACAACTTATCTAGAAAACATGTAAAACCTCCTTGAATAGCAGGGGCCCTCTGCTACCAATTTGGTGTAATCCTTAACTCCTTGAAGACGTGATCAAAACAACATCAAAGAACTGAACTTCTTTATTTAAAAACTCACAAATCTACATCCCATTCCATCTTAAGCTTTGTTACAAAATACTCTCAATTCCTTCCTCTCCTTTTCCTATTTTTTCACTACTCATGATAGGAGAAAAATTCTCCTATTTATATAAAATATGAGAAGTTATCTCATTAATGGGAGTCCATGAATCTCTCCCTCCATCTCTAGAGTTACAATCAAAATAGGAAATGATAAGACACATGTCTTCTTAGAGTTTCAATACAATTAGGAGATGTGACACATATCCTAATGATCCCATGATTCTTTCCACGCAAATTCGAATTTGGCCTTAGAGTCCCACATAAGGGTCTTCTAGAAGTCTCCTTTTGACCTACACATGTCAACAATCTCAACCCACTTGTTAGGTATAAGCATATGCACATTATTTTCTAATTTTTAACCACAAATTCACTTAAAAAGGCTAAGAATTAATAAAGTTTGGAAAAACATAAATGTGGCCCAATGATAATGAAAGTGGGATGAATGTAGTGGCATAGTAGTGAAATGGAGGTGATATAATGGACATAATAGTGAAAGTGTAATGGAAATGAATGACATTTTCAAGACCCAACAATATATTCACAAAACCTCTACCTCGAGAAGCATTTGAATATCTTCATAAAAATATGGGGGTCACCTCTCTTGCATCCCATTAAAGCATTACTTTGATATTGATGTCAAAGGGGAAGAATATGAAAGGTGGAGAAGCATGATGACAGGGGGAAAATCATGATTAAAGTGGGAGTATCTCATGAGGATATTATTGTTGATGGCATGGGGAGTAGCATATGAGTAGAGTGATTCCATCAATAGCAAAGGGGGAGATTGTTGGAATAATTCTTGTTATTGATGTCAAAGGGAACACTAGCTTGTAAATAATTTCAAGCTCTTTATGAAAAGTACTTACTTCCCCCTTAAATCTTCTTAGTCGATACAAATTTTAATTTTTGAATCACGAAATTCATATTTGTCTACTATACAAGTTGGCCTCATCCAATAGACAGGTTGGTTCATCACAGGTTAAAAAAATTATAAATAAGATCTATGCTCCTCCATTTCATCGGCCCAACTCAGCTAAGTTAATAGAAACAATTCATATATTGGGTTAAAATTAAGTTCACAACTTGTGAATTAGGGAAACAAATTAAGGGAGCTAATACATGGGTTATTTGGTGACATTTTATGTGTTTTGGGGATTTTTTTTTGGAGCATAGTCTATATTTTTATATGGTTCTTTTTTGGAGAAGGGTTTGTATTTTTTGTTAGTTCATTTTGAGTAGTGTTTATGATTTCTTGTGGTCCGCTTTGGAGTAGTGACTATACTCTTCATTTGTTCGACACCCCTGTTTTCGACCCCTCTATAATTCAGGTCTATGCCCAGAATACAATCCCTTCCGTGGTTTTATTTTTGGGCATATTTCAGGACCTATGACCAAGTTTTGGCCCCATGGAAGGTCTGTAACAGACCTTTGCAATTTCGACCTAAGTGCAAAACTGTGACAACTATATTTTTGATCTTGTGGAGGCTTGTTACAAGATAGTTTTCAACCCTATGAAAGGAGAAGGAATCTCAGTCTTCCTCAATCATTTGGAGGAGATTTTAAAGAATAACCTTCATCTTATCTTGTGTAGACATCTTAGTGTTATGGAGCAGAAAAATTGCATCCTTGTTGGAAGATGAACTTAGGCCCACTTGAACAGATTCTTGAATTCATTTGCAACATACTTTGGAGGCACCTTTGACCTATTATTGAAGTCGTGACTCAGCCCTTGTGGAATATACCTAGAAGAAAAATAAAAGTAAATTGTGTAGCATGCTTATTGAAGTAGTTTTGAACGTAATTTGAAGCAGACTTAGAGCTGTGGTTGAGCACCATTTAAGACCTTTTTGAGCAATTATGTAGAAACACTTCTCAATATATATTGGATTAGTCATTCATGGAGAATTTTTGAAAATTATTTTTGGATACTTGATGAATCACCTTTGAAGATAAACTGAAATTTTTTTAAGGTTTGTTGAAGTATTCTTGAGTATTTGTTGAGGAAAAATTGCAGACTTGCTGGATTATTTTCTTGAAGCATTGTTGAATACATTTTGAGGCCCTTTTTGGAGTAAGTAATTTTTGTAAAGTTATTCATTTGACCAAGTTGGAGCTTGGAGATGTTGAAAGGATTTGATTCCTTATTTGGCCAAGTTGGAGCTTGGAATTTGTTGAGAGTATTGGAGTCCTCATTTTGACCAAGTAGGATCTTAGATATGTTCAAGGTTGGTGCCTTTAAAAATTCAAAGATATTATTGTACATGTTGGATGCTATTTTTTTGAACAAGAGGATTTAAGTCCTCACTATTTTTATTAATACAATACTTTTTGTTTTATTTATTGTGTTATGATTTATTTTGTGATAAAAATATTAACTAGCATAAAATAAGAATTGAAAGAAATACTGAGACACCTCGCCTCTTAGTAGTTACAACAAATATATGGGATCCATCATTCATTATCAGCTCAAATGGAATTATATAATTGAAAAAAGGACAATTGGAGGTTGGGGAGATTATTATGGGCTTGAAAATAATTGTAAGTCGATAGATCTTTGAGTATGGAGTAAAAAAAGTTCCTCTTTGATACTATGGTCACCCATTTTATTTTATATGGATGGGAGGTTTGAGGTTGCATTACATATAGAGAATCATGGAGGAATATTGAACTGATCCAAAATTAATGCATATCCTACAACCTCAATATTAAAGGAAATACTCTCTACCCTATCCTATTAATGGAAGCTAGCCCTTCCCCCATTGAAAGCATGGCTATGAATAGGTATCTCATGTATAATAAGAAGCTATAAAACATGGAGGCTAAGAGGTTCCCCAAAATGCTTCTAAATCTAACCAAAAACCTAACCTATGGCTCAAGTGAGGCTGGCATAATGATGCCCAGTCTTGGCTAGACCATTAGGGGGTAAAGGGGAGATGATATTGGATAATAAGGATAATATTAAAAATATACTACTTCCAAATTTAAGGATAAATTGTGGGATGATAAGGAGTTAGAGGGAAAAAGGAAGCTAAGATATTATAAGGAGGTGATAAAACCTAATCTTGATAACCAGAATTATCTTTCTATCTTGACCAATTCTAAGAAGAAAATTGTTGGAGAATGTAACTAGTTTTGGTCTTCATAATTTGTACTATTATGTGTTTATGTAAAAGTCAAAATAAAAGAAAAAGAAAATTATTATAGTTTTTCTAGATAAGAATGTTCCTTGAGTCAAAAGAGTCAAAGTCCTATTTGACCTATTGTAAAAAAAGAAAAAAGATTTTAAATATGTATTTTTGGGTCACAAACCCCTCTAGGTACCAAGTCGACCTACTTGTCAAGTCAAAATTTCCCTAATGGACATGTCTATTCGTATCCGCTATGGATAATATAAATAGAGGGAATATGGAGCTAATTTGGGCACACACACTTGATGGATTATGGTATGGAATATGACAAAAAGGATAATGAAGAAATAGAGGGCTGAAGTCTGAAAGAGAGGTTTTATTCTTGAGCTAGAATATGTGGAAATTTTTCCTTGGTACATCTCTTGTTGCTTGTCTCCTGATGAAGGATTTACTGAGAAAAAGGGAGAATTTTACTTGGCATCTGGAGGTTGAATTTTTTTTTTGTTTATGGATCTTGGATATCTCATTTGATCTGATTCTATAAGAAGATAATTTTCTGGTTTTTCCCCTTGGAGAGATTTTGATTTGGCTTGGAGCCTATATCTTGTGTTATTTTGTTTTGTGATATTCATGTTCATGTTATGGTAATTGTTTGTTGAAATAATATTAATAAATATTAATAAAGAAAAAAAAAAAATACACAAGAAAAAAATATGGAAAGGAAAATATGAATTAATCTACATGCCTCCCGATTTTCCAACATGGCATCATAGCTAATATTTTACAGAGGCTTGAAGATCACATTTTTGTTGACATAGATATCATATATATTCAGTAAGTTCGTTGAATATATTGATAAAAATATGGAGCACCTTTTTTGAAGAATGATTAGACCTTGACAGTTGAAGAAGTGTCGAATCCTTGCAAAGAAGAAGACATGGTAAGAGGTATGTACAATTCGTTTTATATGCATTTTATGTTGTGAGTCAAGAGAAATGGTCTATAATGTATTTAGGGTTTTACAATAAATTTGTTTCTTTAGAATCTAGGGTTTGTAGGTTTTTGAAGCCTTTAATACTTTTGATGTTTAGGGTTTCATAACCCTAGATTGAACTGACTCTAGGAATGGAAACCCTAACCATAACTATTTTTTCCCTCTAAAGCAATCCCTAATTATTGATACCTAGTGTTTGCAAGAAGAATCTAGGGTATGTGGTAAAATCTCACAAGGATTGAAGTAAAAATGAAACGTAGCGCTTGAAATCAAAACCCTAGGGTCGATGTTTCCACTAAAAACCCTAATAAGGGTTAGATCAAGAAAGACAAGGTTTGTAACTATAACCCTAGAAGTAAACCTTCTAAGAAAGCATGGATACCATAGATTGAAAAAATTGATATCATGCTATTTTATTTGTATATTTTTGGTTGTACTTGTTGATGAGAATTGTAGGTGCATAATGAAGGAAGCAAGATGAGAAGGATGAAAGTAAAAACAAAGAAAAACTCATACTTGATGATGACGCCTTGATGAGGGTGACCATGATGGAAAGATGGAAATTTAAGGACCCTGACGAACTTAATGTTTAAGCTTCCAACTGATGATTTCATTCAAGGAACACATTGGTGATAGAAAGATGAAGCAAAATCTAGTTTCAATATGAAGAAAAAGAGTGAAAATAAATGCTGACTTCTTACGGAGAAAATATCATGATTTGACACCTTGTATAAAACATTATTATAATTTGAAAACTCTGCTATTGATTATTTTCTTGGGATATGACTTGGATCCCTGATAGGACATACCGCAAAAGCATGCAAAGAGGCTGTGAGGAAAATTTATTTGATGATATTGATCAAAATTAGATATGGCCTCCTAGATAAAGAGAGAGAGTTGAAAATAAAAACTACAAGGAAGAATATATTGTAGCTTGCTGATTAGTTTGTTCCATGGGCACTTTGAATGAAAAGTGAAAATCATGGAGAAGGATTCCTGTACAATATGCGAAAGGATGTTGATCTCAAAGCAAAATTTTTTTCTATATGGAAGAATGTTGCATAAATAATGGCAGTTGAGGTAAGTGTATCTCTAACTATTTGTTTTGAACTTAATTAAAAAGATACATGGATTGAGTGGATGGATTTGGTAATACTTGGAGGATCATATGATCAAGATGTCTACATAAATTTAGGATTGAAAGGTAGCAGTACAAAAGGATAACCTGTTGTTTATGCTTTCGATGACAAGAAATATATCTTTCAAGATTAGAGGGAGATGTCATTAGCTCTACTTTGATTGGCTCAATATAATTCATTTGTTGATGGCTCCATTATATCTAGAAAGATAAAGCTAAATATGATGAGATGCAAAGGAGAGGAGGAGCCATGCAACTACTTGAAGATATCCATGAAGAATTAGTAGCTGATGTATTGATGAAGACACACTAAAGAACTTATGACTTACTGATCCAAAATTAAAAAGTGAAGGTTTCATGCAATTATTTGAAAGCTAATTTATGTATTTTAGGCAATGGGTCGTAATTGCAACAACACACAAAATTAAGAACATTTTGTAGAATTTTAACAGTAAAAAATGGACAAACATGCAACATCAAACAAAAAAAATTGGTATCGGAGTTCAACCCTCCTGGGCTACATCTCCGGGTCCAACTTCCAATGGTAGAATTATTTATTATATGCTCAAATTATTAGTACATAATCATAAAAGTTTCAATATGAAAAAATAACCCTACATTACATCTAGAATTCCCAAAAACCCATATCTAGGCTCTTCTTGAGCTTAGAAAGGTTAAAAATTGAGCAAGATAAGACTCTTTCTTCCAAATTACTTGTAAAATACTCTACAAAAAGGTTTGGATTTGAAAATTGGGTAGTGAAATCTCCATAACCCAATTGGTAGGCCACTACGGTTAGTATCCCGTAGGTCACGAGTTCGATCCACAACTATCGATAGCGGTTTCGTTGTTTTGGTTATAATTTTTTTAAAACATTGGGCTGGAGCCCCCTCTGTAAGACACACACCTAGTCGCATGGCCACATGGGACCGAGGGGTGTGGGACATAGGCCATGTGCTCTCCCTGGACCTACTCCCAGTCATGTGGTTATCATATGACTTGGGCCTTGGGCACGAGAAGGGTGCCACACACCGCAACCCCCATCTAATCCGTCGTTGGTTATATGTTGTGCCCAAAAACTGTGGGCTAGGAATTTCGTTGAAGCCCCAAACTTCCACCGTTGGTTCCGTGATGTGCCATAAAAAATGTGGCTGGGAAAATCGAGCATGTCTGCTAACCCAAACCTCTCCCAAACTGCCACATTGTTTCTCTTTAAATATAAGCCGCCAACCCATATTTAATAGGAACCACCCATGGCCTATTGGTTATGCGGTCCATTGGTTAGTTTGAGGTCATGAGGTTGAACCCTGTAGAGCCTATTGATCACCATACAAATTTTTTGATGAAACATAGAGGGCCACATGGACTTCACCAATTGGGCCATGTGGTGCCCTCTTCTTGGGCCATGTGGCACACTGAGATTGGTCTAGATTAAACCAATCTAAAGCACCCAAATGTTACCTAATACACATGCCATGTTTCAATATCATCCTGGGTCCCATACTGCTCAGTCATCCTACTGATTCCAACAACACGTCAATGTACAGACTTCCACATGGCATCCATACCTTGCATAGTCAACCTTGCAAGTTGACTTTTATATTTTTTTCCAAAAACTTCAAAAAATGATAACTTCCTTATACATTGTATTGTTGATGTGATTCAAGCATCGTTAGAATCAGAATGACAAGATCTATGATTTCTCTCTAGTTTTGGGATATTTTGATCCCTTTCATTTTTGAGCATATTTTTGATCCCCTGGATCACTCCTCCCCACTGGAATATTTTGGACCACCAAAAGATTGTTTTACTTAGCAAGTAAATGAGGGTACAACTCCCTCACTTTCTTGATATCTATCCACCTCATTTTTCTTGGATTGGTATATTTGATCCCAACATGAAGACACACCACATTTCCTCTACGGGAAGTCCTTATCCTCCTATCAAGAATAGAGTCTTCCTGTAACTCATTTAAATATGAAGGGGAAAAATCTTCTATAAATGGAACAAGATAATTCTATTCTTTATCATCAATCATAGGAGGCTCATCTCAAATTCTCCACATTCATAACATAATAAATTTTCATATAAAGTGGAAAATATAATCGGAAAGTATTGTTACTAATATTCTCCAAGATTTTGAAAGGACCGTATCTAATTGGCTTGAGATTTTTACCTTCACCTTGTAATATTTCTTTGTTGATGTACATACAAACTTGATCTCCCACTTGGAAATCATGATCAACTGATGCTTATCATGTATTTCTTTGTACCTCGCTTGGATTTTCTCTAACTATTCTTGTACCCTTTGATGCACTAATTGGATTTGTTCAATGAAATGCTTAGCTTTGTACACATCACTATGTACATCTACCACAATATATTTACCAAAGATGAAATCCAATGGAGACTCTGGAAATTAACCCAAATGAGCTTCAAAAGGAGATACTTGTGTAGATGAATGCTTGGCACGATTGTAGGGATGCTGGATGTAATGAAAATTCTCATCCCAAATTTTAGGATGCTTACCACAATATCCTCGAAGGATATGCAATAAAGTTATGATCACTACTTTTTTCTGGCCGTTTGTTTGTGGATGGAATGTTGTGCTCTCCTTCAACTTTGGGTGCTTGATTTACCATAAACATGAACAAAAATTCCCAATAAATCAAGAATATCGATAAGAAATAATTGTAGTAGGTAAACCAAAATGAATCCATACTTTTTGGAAGAAAATATTTGTGTTTTTTTCAGCTGTAACCCATTTTTTACAAGGCATCAACATGTTAGCTCCCTGTAATCAACAATATTGGCAAAGTTCGACAGCAGGGAGAAACACCGTTTCTACCGCTTTGGGATTCTAGGATCTAGCCCTCCTGAATCCGATGAGGGATCTCTCCAATAAGTGCAAAGATGGATTTGTCTTTGAAGTTTGGGTAATGATATTAGGGTAGTTATGAAGGCCAAGGTTTTTTGTTTGTTTTGGATGGTTGAGCATGATTATTATTTGAGTGGAAATTTCTAAATGGAAAGAGTTTCAAAGGTGATAAGTTGCAAGAAAATAGAACAAGCTTTGGCCAAAAGATGGATAAATGCAGGTTTTAGTCCATTGGGCTATGGAGTCATAATAGGGTTTAATTGAAACAAACAGGTTCAAGAGTGGTCCATGGGGAAAGTCATCTATGTATAAGGGTCTCTTTAAGGTTGATTTATGGAATGAAATGATACAAAAAGGAGGGGAATTAAACAAATGAAGAACAAAGAGCAGCCCAGGATTTGGTAAGTACTTTGAAACTAGCCAGCCTTTGATATACTTTCAATATAAAAACATTTAAAACACAAAGGGAAACACAAATGATAACAAAGAATGGTCTAAGATCTGGTAAGTACTTCGAAACTAGCCAGCTTTCAACACATTCCTAGGGAAACTTTCGATCAGTCTTTGGGGATAAAACTAGGACCAGGGCTTACCATATCTTCCTTAGTTCATCTCTACTTAACATAAACTGAAAATAACATCTAAGAAAAATGTTTAGCTAAGACAGTAGGATGAGGGAACACCAACATTCCTAACTACTTAAACTGAATTAAATCATTCCTAAATAACACAAATTGGAAGAAAAAATTTAGATAAAGCTTATCAGTCAGAGAAGGGTATTGATATATAGTAAATCCTAACTCTATGCTTGTTTTTCTTTATCAGAGAAGATGAACAAAGTGGAAACATAAATAAAATAACAATTTACAATAAGAAATAACATCATCATTGACATAGACCAGGATCCCATAAATCAGCTTGTATTGATGCTTCAAACCAGTTATAGCTTTAAGTCCAGTGTTTCAGGTTAGCAATCATCTTCGCTACTCAGCCTAACTATTCTATCACAAGCAGAAATTCAAGAGCCAGTGAACACTATTTACAATCAGAATTTTCGAGTTCAAGTATATTTCAAAGTTCTACAACCAACATTTTCTCATCTTCTACAGAAGTATTTATAGAAGAAATGAGGAGGTGGGATATGATAAAAGATCTCCTAGGTAAATTAATATAGATTTAAGACTTATCTGCCTTTGAGGGGCTCGATGGAGAATTTTACAGATGTTTTCATTGTATTAACTGATTTACATTAAAGATTAAGCTCGGTGGAAGCTTTTGTTGACTTTTAAGGCTCTGTTTCAGGATATAATTAAATCTACTGATATTTTTGCATTTAGTTCTTTGGCAGAATTAACTATTCGGCTGCGCTAAGGAAAATATCTTCTTTCTGATTAATAACTTTGGCCTATGTTGAATGCTTGTGGCTACAGGTGGCACTGTGGTAGTTGAGAGGAATCAATTTTCCTCTGATGTGGTGGTGGAGGCTCTTCTGTCTGATAAACAATTATGATTTTATTTTAACCATGTTTTAATTTGGAGGGTTAGGCTTTTGATAATAAATCTTAGCCGTAATCCCCTAAAACTGTCTTCAATCCTCTGTTCTGCTGTGTTTTGTCTTCGACACTGATACTCTTTTAATTATTTAATGCATTGCTGTGTGTCTTGTTGATGTGCAGGGTCTGCAAAGGGTCTGAATGACATCAATTCCCATGCAGCATTAACGAGACATGGAGTTGGAACTCTGTGGAATGATCTTCCTCTTATGAATGAAAGTCTGGAGGATCGTCACCCTCGACTTTCCTTTCCCTTTATTATATTGGGAAAATCCTTAGAAATCTGTAAAATACACAAAATATTATGAAATCCCGCGTTGTGGGGTAAACTGCTTCAGAGGGTGTGGGGAGGGAGCGTGGCCGTTGGATGGCATCATCCAATGGAGGAGATCAGTTTGTGGGAGGTTAAAAGGAAAGCGGAGGAAATAATTAAGTTGAAACCGTTGATCGCGTAGAGATTGACGGTCAGGATTGGTTGTGACTACATAAAGTGAGTGAGTCACTTGGTTTGAAAAATAGAAGAAAATTGAAGAAATGGGTTAAAAACCTTTGTTTCGGAGGAAAATATGGTGAAACGGGAGTTTGGAGTTCGGGATGATCGTGGGCCATCGGATGAGATCGGCCCACAGATCAACGACGGAGATTATATTTTAAAAACCTTCAGCGAGGGTGGAGGGTGATATGTAAAGGCCAGATTAGATTTGGGCTGTTGATCTGCAGAGATCAACGACGGAAGGCGCGCACGAAATCACACAAAGGAAAGAGGGAAAGCGGTTTTGGGGGTGAAAACAGTGGTTTTCGCGCGGCAAAAGGGCACGTAGGAAGTTTTTTCTTTTGGAACGCGATATATGTCCCCACCTGACACAAGGCATCATAAAACCACCAATTTCATGTGGCCTTTGGAAAAATAAACTTCGCGCTTAAAGTTACGTGAAAATGTGCCTAAACCGTTAGATCTGGGGTCTCAGATCTGACGGTGGAGAGCAAGCGCGATTTTGGAAAGATGCGCGGGTGGTAGGAAGATGGGTGTTTTCAATCTAGGCCATTGGATCGAACAGATGAACGGCTAGGATTAAATTTAGGGTAATAAATGAAATAATACAATGGCGGGAGACGGTTTAATAAGGGCCGTTGATTTGCAGAGATCAACGGTCGGGATTTGGCCTAAAGCATTAGAACACAGGGCGCATAGATTTAAACCAAAGTCAGGAAATGCAATCTAGACTGTTCGATCTGGACACGTGGATGGTCCAGATGCAATCAGAGGCATTCAATTGGTGGGGGGAAGAAATTGCACAGTGCCGATGTGATTGAGCGCTGACTGTTGATTTGCAGATCAGATCGACGGTGGGAAATGAATTGGAGGGTTTTGAAGCGGAGGCAAGGCTAATGATTGGAGCAAATGTGGACCGTTGGATTTTGGAAGGCAGGGAGGAGACCAACGGCTCTCGATTGATCGGGGAATGACCAATAGGAGGGGAGAAACAAATGCACCCAACAGAAAATGCGATGTGATCATGCGCAGGTCGTTGATCAGCTCAATATCAACGGTCAATATTGTTTTAAAACTCACACCGGCGGAAACCCTTTATAATATATGAAAAATCCAAAATTTTAATATAATACAAAGTTTTGGCTGTCGGGCGGGTTATATATACATGAAGTGAATAGGCGCCCGTCTGCGGGGCCTTTGACTATATGGAAAACAAAAAGGTCCAGGGCTTATGTATAAGGGCCAGTTAGGATTGGAGGTTGGACCTTTGGGCTTTTCAATCTACCCATTCAAATTTGCGATGCGATTGGCGCTTGGGACTTTAACTCTCAGTCCCGGGCGAAGTTATATGGAGTAAAAGCAAGGGGGGGGGGGGGGGGGGAGTTTATGTAATGGGGCTCAATCGCATCGGAGAAATGATGCGAGTCTTTCAATCTACCCATTTTGATATTAAAAAACATAACTCTGGCACGTTTAGACCAAACTTTAGGAAAAAGTGGGTTTTTTGATTTACAAAGGGAAGTAATGGATCGGAGATCAATTTTTACAATGATTAGCACCTGATTACGGGCCCATGGGTTTATATGGAATAATAATATGATCGGGGGATATAAACAGAGGGCTAATTGCATCGCAGCTTTTAACTTAACCAAAAGACTTGTGCGCTCAGACTTTTGCGATGCGATAAGCGCTTAAATGGCTTAGCGCTTGGTTCTAGCACCAGGGAATATAATGGGGAAGTGGTTAGGACTTAGCCCAAGGGGGCTTAAGTCTGTAATACAAAAAAAGGTATTTTTAATAAAATTTTTCGAAGTTTTCAATGGATTTTGGGGTTTTGGCAGAGTTCAGAAAGGAGTTTTAAACTCTGTAATGTGGATTTCATGAAGGGGAAATGGGGAAGACTAAAAAATAGAGGAATTTCACGGGAATGAAAAAGGGGTAAAAATGGAGGTTAGTTTTGAAGTGGAAGGAGGGGAAAAATGGTGTTTGCAACAGTCTTTATCTTATGGAAACAACAAAATTTCAGAGTTTACAATGGAAACAACAATGAAGATTTGGACAAATGGAAAGATGTCTTCATGAGTCTTCAAGAGATAACATTTTTTTGCAATAAAACTTGTTCCTTGAAGGCTCCAAAAATGTTTTAGCCACCATTTGATATGAAAATTTTTATTGGTGGCTAACACAACACACAAATCTTGTTGAAACGATCCACTACAACATATAAATAATCTTGGCCTTTCCTAGACATTGGTATTCCCTCAACAAAATCCATTGAAATACTTTCCCAAGGATGCAAAGGGATAGGAAGTGGAGTGTTCTATTTCTTATCTTTCTAGTAGTGCACATAAAACATCCTTTTACATATCTTGATACATTTTCATTCATATGATGCCAATAACAATACCTCTATAACTGAGCAACTGTTTTTCCTAAACCAAAGTGACCAACAATAAGAGAAGTATGGGCTTCCCTTATGAAATTTACTCTTTCACCCTAGGGAATACAGAACAATAAGAGAAGTATGGGCTTCCATTATGAAATTGACTCTTTAACCATATGGAATACATAACTTTACAATATGATACAACGAATTGTTATGAACATGATAATACGACTCTTCAACATGATTTCCTTGACTCAAAGTTGCATAAACATATTTAAAATGTTAATTTTGAGCATAATGTTCAATATAATTTCATGCATGATTGAGTTATGCTTAAGAATGACAGATGCATTAACAATAGGGCTTGATAGCATATTGAAAAATTTGTTGTATATACCTTCTTTATATATGATAACTAAATGAAATTGTTGCAGGCATCCCATCCATCTAAAATGTCTAGCTTGGTTTGTGATTGTGTAATATTCCTAATTAGCCCAAGCTAATAGGAATATTTCATTTTGTCTTAATTTTATGTAGAGATGAATAAAATGGAGAGAAGGACATGAAAATCTCTGAAAAATCAAGAATAAGTCAGTGCCCAGTGTGAACAGAGACAAACCAGGGCTTTCTCAATAAAAGCCACTTGTGTGTGAACATGAAACAAGCCATTTTGAAGACCTAATGCAGTTCTAGAAGAAGGATCTAATGTGAAAAGGGTTAGCTCAATTGAGGTGGTTTAGGGTTTGCCAAGAAGACTCCAAGTTATAAAAAGGAGGTAGAGGCTCATGAAGAGGTTGTTGATCATATTTGGAATTTTCGAGTTGCTTGAGCAACTCCTTTCTCTGCGCTGTTTAGCAAGAGAAAGAGAGGGTTTCCTGTTTAGGAACTCTCCTCCCTTCCTTGAGAAGCTCTTGGAGGGAACTGTACTGCATTTTCCACTATCTGGCATTGTTGGCCAAGCTCCACCTATAGTAGCAACGCTGATCCTGTTGAGGGTTTTGCAGCTGCTGTGAGTTGCAGCAAATGGTGAACTAGATCTGCAAGATCTAGTTGTTTTGGAGGAAGTTTCTCTCAAGGAGGGTGTCTTGTGACCACCCGAAAGAGGATCTCACTCTCGTATCTTGATTTCAGATCTATACATTTCATCTATTTTCATATTTGGTTCAAGCTACAACGTTGCCCCTTTGGGCACTGCATTATTTCATGTGTTGCTACAAGTATTATTTGATTTTCCATTTGTAATAGATCTCAAATGATTGAGGCTTGCCTCTCATCTTGAAGATTCACATTGTAGCTTGCTAATATCTATTGCTCAAATCTGATATGTATTTTAATAAAAATCATCTTTAGCTATTTCTGGAAGTTTCTGCAGTTCCATGTAAAAAAAGTCAGATCTACAATTTCTAGTGAATTATTTTGTTAAAACCCCAAAGGGGACTTGTAAAAGAGGCTGAGTAGTTTCTAGATCTGGTATGGATATGATGTTACAGCCATATATCAGCCATAGATCTGATCTCCATTATTCAACTGCTGAAGCACACTTAGAGGGACGCAGTCCATTCATTTATGCAATTTTGTAAATGCCGGAGCTGTCTTTCCTGAAGAATTTCTGCTCTATTGTTCTGTAATGTTCCTAATTTTAGCCTTAAGATAAAATGGAACATTATAGTTGCATATTTTCATTTTGTTAAATAAAAGTGGGTAAAGTGACCCATTCATGTAATAAACTAGAATAAAATCCCTTACAATGTGAAAAGGGATCATCATGGAGTTGGATTTCACACCCTCATGTGTGAAAGAGGTTAAAATGCAAATGGACAAGGCCTAGTTGACCAAGTCAAACTACGTTGGCATGAGTTGGAAAGCACTAAGTGGGACAACGTAGTTTTAGTGGAGGAATATTCCATGGGGGAGGAAACTTCTAGAGGAAGGAAGATGGAGACTTCATTGTGTTTAAAAGAGGAGCAAGGAGCCCATTGAGATTATCTTTTGATTATTTTTATATTCAGACAAATTGCTGCCTCTTGCTGTTTAGCAGAGCTGCAGTACCTTAGGGCACAAGGGAGTCCTGTTTAGGATTTCCTCTCCTTATTTATTAGCTCATGAAGTATTGCACTCATCCTCCATATTACGGCATCCAGGCCATAGCATCAGCCTACTCCATCAGCGCAGTGTCTGTAGCATATTATTGTGCAGTGTTGTGGGATGTTGCTGGGAGGTTTCCTATAGCACCATTTTGAGCTGATCTTTCAGAGGAGGGAGGTTCTCTACTTCCGGGAGGTTGGTGAGAATGGTTCCATAGCTTATTCTACCATTATTGGCAGGAGGCCAACCATTTCCATCAGTTACAGCGTAGACCCTCTCATAGACTGTGTTCTAGTTGGAGCATATTTGCAGTGAGGGTGTTGCAGAAATTTCAGAGGGTGAGATCTTTGGTGTAGGGATCAACCTTGCACTTCAGATTTCTAGAGGAGAAGGGCTTTTGATCAGCTTCAGCCATTCATCCTTCTCCATTCTGTTCCATGTATTGAGTTGCTGCAGCTACCTAGCAACTCCAACATTTTTGCAGTTTTGCATATTTCAGCCAATCCTTCTAGGATTGACTTGAGGTAGTGATTGGGAGCTTAGATCTTCTCTCCCAATGATGTATGAGCCATGTATATGCAGGTCCATGATGTTCCTCACTCAGTGCAACAGTCTCCCTTCTATGACTGTGCAGTCCCTATTCATGGGCATTTTGCTATGGAGCAGCACTTTGTATTTTGGCATGTGTTTTCATGGAAGGCTTCTTGCCTTATTATTTTGATGTTAATTGTATCATTTGATGCTGATATTAATAATAAAATGGCTCAAGGGTTTCATACATTTTGGCATAATTTTTATTCACTTCTATTTCCAGTTTATGTCTTTATATTGCTGTAGCTGCATTTTTGGGTTATCTTGAAAGATTCCCAATCTTGTTGTATTCCCTCTTGGGAATATTGTCCCTTGACAACACTCTATAGACAGAGTTTGATAGTGGGCTAGGAAGCCTCTGGAGCTCATCCTTCTTTATGAAGGTGACAAATCCAGTAAATTCCCCTTCAGTCTATCTCTGGAATAGATTTGCTTGTCGATTGACAATGTTACTGAAAAAGGAACATTACATGTTCATATAACTTGCTGTACATTGAAGGAAGAATCCTTTATATTTCTGTTCTACTGTATATCACTGAGATTTGGAAATTTTAAGCTGACCTCCTCTGATTATTAGGCATTGTGCAATTCTGGTAGCTAGGTTTTCTTGTTGCAACAACTCTTCTCTTTAGCTGATTTTTAGCTAGTCAGCTTTATGGGAGATCTATTTAGGGGCCTTCAACTCATTTTTTTTTTCCTGAAATTCATAAAATAAGTCCTAAATAGCCTAAAATAGGGAAACCAAGCCCTTACCTACGTTATTTTTTCACCAAATTTCTTATACAACGTCCTCACTGAGCCTCTTGTTGATTTTCCTGAAGAGGAAATTTCCTGCTTCTTCCTTGTTTGGTTTTTGCTCCTCTTTGGATCCATTATTTAGATTAGTAGATCTAAGGATCCCAAGGGCTGAAAAATCCAATAGGAGTGTGTTATTTCCACCCTTGCTGTGTTACACCTATTTTCTATAGACAGAGCCTGAAACGGGCCAGGTAGCCTCTGGATCTCACCCTCTCTTAGAGGTGACACATCTAGTAAAATCCCCTTCAGTCTATCTCTGGTTTAGATTTTCTGGTGTGTTTCCTTATTGCTGTGATCCCATAGTGTAATATATTAAGATATTCCCTACTGAGCTTATTCTTCCCCATTTGGAACATTACAGTGGTATCAGAGCATGATCTCTGGCTCAGCCTGTGAGATCAAGCTATCAGAGAAGTGCCAAGGAGAAGAAAAAATAGAAGCAAAAAGAAGAGAGAAGAAAGCAGAAATTATGGAGAGGATGAGATTAATCTCATAAATCTTCAGATCTAAGGAGAACCTCTCCTAAGGGGTTGAACAATTGAAGGCAAAAAGATGCAGTGAAACTCCAAGAGGGTTTCAAGGGAAAAAGGACTGCCGTGAAACCTTTATGAGGTTTCAAGAGAAAGAAGAAGACATGGGGATTCCTCCTTCAAGAGAAGACCAAGATCTGATGTATCCTATTGAGGATGAGGCATTTCCCATCATTAATGAAAAGGCTGGGGGTGACAGTGCAGTCACAATAAGAGGCCCTTTGGCCTTTCAAGAAGAAGGAAGAAGAAGCAGTGAAGCTCCCAAGGAGTTTCAAGAAAGAGAAGATCTTCCAATTAGATTTGCAAGTTATGTGCATGAGGAACATCCAAAATCCTCATCTTATGGATATGTGCACTCAGCCATATCATCAGAGCCTCAAAATTTTTTTGGTGACTTCTTCATGAAGAGGGAGAAAGAAGGAGTGAGTTTGTTGGATGCGCTACCAAGGGTCAGATCTTTTTTGGGTGAAGGGGAGAAGGCAGGAGGTACTAACGCAGTCAAAACAAAGGCACCTCAAACACCACATGAAGAAGAGAATGGGGCATTTGCTCCAAGGAGTTTCAAAATATCTCATACATAGAGATCCTAATTCCACACCTGAGCAACATGCATCATCATTGTCCAATGATGAGATTTTAAGAAGAGAAGAAGGGGGAGAGAAGGAAGGGAATCATATGATGGAGAGCATACACCCTTCTCTGTTTCAAGGGCTGGAAGGGAAAAAAGGGCAAGAGGACTTATGCAACAAATATGAGGACAAATCTGTCCACCCACATCCTCAATCCACTCTATGCCTTGATGTCTCCTTATTTGGGGGAATTCCACCATGGAGTTCTCATGATGAGCAGAAGAACAAAGTGTCCCCTCAACCTTGTGCATCAATGCCATCTGTTTTCAAAGGGGAGGCCAACACCACATGGGAGACTTTGGGTAATAAGCATGCCTATGAAAATCATAGTTTCCTTTATGATTGCATGCATTCTTTTACTTTTTATATGCAGGCCATGACTCCCAAGAGGAGTGTTATACCATACAAGCTTCATGGCCAACTATGGGCCAAGGTTGTTCTCAAACATGGCCACTCCCTTGATGGGCTAAGGGAGATTCTACACCATGATGAGTGCTGTCCCAAGGCACCAAATATAATTTTCACTTTCAGCCATGGTGGGATGAAGGGAGTAGCAAGTAAGTGGCTTGTGAACCACTTACAACATTCAGATTTGATGCATGAAAAGGACAACTTGCGCTGGGTTTTGTTGGGTGAGTTTAAACACTCCCCAAAATATTTGATTTTCTTGTCACATGCCTTGCACTTCAAGAGAGGGCTGCATAAGAAGAAGGCATGGGTGTTTGGTTTGACAAGGAAGAGGTATGGACACCACATGATTAATCCCATGTCCATACTTTTACTTTTGCCTACAATGTATGTGCATGTGTTTTTGTTTAAGATGCATTTCAAAATATTGTATGTACTTGGGCTTGGGATAAATTGCAATATTCTCATGGGTTGGCATAAGGAGAGTTGTTCATATCATGATATTGATGCCCCATGCATGAGAGTAGGGATGACACATTGGGTGAACGTGATCATGGTGGATGAAATCTCGCATATCAATTCATGCTTCGAGAGGAGGATAGAATACTGCATGGTTGCTTCATTGTGTATCTTGTTTATTTTTACAAAGGGCCATGTATTGAAGTTATGTAATGTAGGGAAGTCCCTCACATGGAAGAATTTAGAGCATGACATGTGTTGTTTGAATCACATTCAACCAATACCCATTATCCTCCACTATTCTCAAGCTTTGAAGAAGCTTGTTGCAGCAAGAAGGTGGTGGGATGGCCACCTATTATACTATGGTTTGGAGCAGCATGGGGAGAGCTTTGAAAGAGGGCTACATTAGCGTTGTCAAAGAGGCATGAGCCATGTATGGATGGATCAACAACATGACTCTTTGGGAGGGTTGAATCAACCCACTCTTCCTTCTCTTGAGGAAGAAAATGGAACCATGCACCTCTCCCTTAGTTGGAGAAATATTATTGGTGAAGAACATGATCATGTTACACATGTTTTTATTTCTGATTTCATGCATTCTTACACCATTTTTTTGCAGGCCAAAGTTCCAAGGAGGAATGATAGATCATGTGAGCCTTTTCGCCAATATTGTGCTCCAAAAATTTCTGATTTGAGCCACTCCCTTGAGAGGGAAAAAGGGAGATTTTGCAAAAAGAAGGGTGCTGCCCCAAAGCACCAAACATGCATCACAATTTCAGGCATGGTGATATGGCATGGACAGCAAGAATGAAGTTTGGCATGTGCCTCATGAGAGGACCACTCTCCATGTATTTTCTGTTTCATATTCCAGCGAGGGCATGAGGCAAACCATGTTTGTTTCATATGATTTACTGTCTCCTTATGGGATGGGTTGTTTATATCCCATGAGAACATTGGAGAAGCAAGACATGGATGGATGGATTGGTGAGCACTTGGTCTATGGAGGGAGCTTATATTACGATGTTGCCACTAAGGAGGAGATTTTGCAGCACTCACCTTGCAGTTTCTTGAGGTCAAGCAACAATTTTGGAGGGGAGGACTATAATATTCCTAATTAGCCCAAGCTAATAGGAATATTTAATTTTGTCTTAATTTTATGTAGAGATGAATAAAATGGAGAGGAGGACATGAAAATCTCCGAAAACTCAAGAATAAATCAATGCCCAATGTGAACAGAGAAAAATCAGGGCCTTCTCAATAAAAGCCACTTGTGTGTGAACATGAATCAAGCCATTTTGAAGACCCAACACAATTCTAGAAGAAGGATCTAATGTGAAAAGGGTTAGCTTAATTGAGGTCGTTTAGGGTTTTACAAGAAGACTCCAAGTTATAAAAAGGAGGTAGAGGCTCATGAAGAGGTTGTTGATCATATTTGGAATTTTCGAGTTGCTTGAGCAACTCCTTTCTCTGCGCTGTTTAACAAGAGAAAGAGAGGGTTTCCTGTTTAGGAACTCTCCTCCCTTCCTTGAGAAGCTCTTGGAGGGCATTGTACTACATTTTCCACTATTCGTCATTGTTGTCCAAGCTCCACCTCTAGTAGCAACGCTGATCCTGTTGAGGGTTTTGCAACTGCTGTGGGTTGTAGCAAGTGGTGAACTAGATCTGCAAGATCTAGTTGTTTTGGAGGAGGTTTCTCTTAGGGAGGGTGTCTTGTGACCAACCAAAAGAGGATCTCACTCTCGTATATTTATTTCAGATCTGTACATTTCATCTATTGTCATATTTGGTTCAAGCTACAATGTTGCCCCTTTGGGTACTGCGTTATTTCATGTGTTGCTGCAAGTATTATTTGATTTTCCCTTTGTAATAGATCTCAAATGATTGAGGCTTGCCTCTCATATTGAAGATTCACATTGTAGCTTGTTGATATCTATTGCTTAGATCTGATATGTATTTTAATAAAAATCATCTTCAGCTATTTCTGGAAGTTTCTGAAGTTCCATGTAAAAAAAGTCAGATCTATAATTTCTAGTGAATTATTTTGTTAAAACCCCAAAGGGGACTTGTAAAAGAGGCTGAGTAGTTTCTAGATCTGGTATGGATCTGATGTTACAACCATAGATCAGCCATAGATATGATCTCCATTATTCAACTGCTGAAGCACACTTAGAGGGACACAGTCCATTCATTTATGCAATTTTGTAAATGCCGGAGCTGTCTTTCCTGAAGAATTTCTGCTCTATTGTTCATATAATTTGCTGTAGATTGAAGGAAGAATCCTTTATATTTCTGTTCTGCTGTATATTACTGAGCTTTGGACATTTTAAGCTGACCTCCTCTGATTATTTGGCAAAAATGCGCAATTCTGGTAGCTGGGTTTTCTTGTTGCAGCAACTATTCTCTTTAGCTTATTTTTAGCTAGTCAACTTCGTGGGAGATCTTTTTAGGGGCCTTAAACTCATTTTGTTTTCCTAAAATTCATAACATAAGTCCCACATAGCCTAATCTAGGGGAACCAAGCCATGATCTGTGTTATTTTTGCACCAAATTTCTTATACAACGTTCTCACTGAGCCTCTTGCTGATTTTCCCGAAGAGGAAATTTCCCGCTTCTTCCTTGTTTGGTTTTTTCTCCTCTTTTGGATAATTTCTTTAGATCAGTAGATATAAGAATCCCAAGGGCTTAAAAATCCAATAGGAGTGTGCTATTTCCACCCTTGCTGTGTTACATCTATTTTCTATAGATAGAGCCTGAAACGGGCCAGGTAGCCTCTGGATCTCACCCTCTCTTAGAGGTGACACATCCAGTAAAAGCCCCTTCAGTCTATCCCTGGTTTAGATTTGCTGGTGTGTTTCCTTATTTCTGTGATCCCATAGTGTAATATCTTAAGATATTCCCTACTGAGCTTATTCTTCCCCATTTGTAACATTACAGATTGTAAATATTTCAAAGGTTGATGGTCAATATGAAAAATCATTTCTTTATCCATAAAATAGTGCTTCCATTTCTTCACGCTTTGTAACAAAGCATAAAACACTTTATCATAAGTTGGATTGTTAATCACTGTATTGGAAAAGGTTCCAAAATGATAACATATTAGCTTACCATGCTGCATCAAAACTTCTCCCATAGCATATTCGCTTGCATTGATTTGAATTTAAAATAGAAGCTTAAGGTATGGAAGTCACTAGAATTGCTGCTATATTGATTTTCTCTTTCAAAGTGTCAAAATATTTCTGCTACTTCCCTCCCCACTAAAATACCCACTTCACACTTTCAAAGCATGTAATGGCGCTGCAATGAATGATCAGTTTGTGATAAATTTTATCCAATATTGGGATGCTCCCAAAAAGCTCCTAACTTCTGTTACATTGTTGGGTTTAGGCCAATTCACAATAAAATCAACTTTGGAAGGATTGATACCCAATTCACCACCTCCTACAATATGACCCAAGTAAACCAAAGAGGTTTTCCCAAATTTACATTTAAACATATTCAAATACAACTTTTCCTTTTTCAAGACATCTAGAACTTGTTTTACATGTTTGACATGATCTTCACGAGTGTTATTGAAAATTAGAATTTCATCTAAGTAGACTATGATAAAATAATCAAGGAATGGTTGCAATACATCACTCATAACTTTCATGAATGTGGTAGGTGCATTAAAAATCCCAAACGACATAACTAATCATTCAAAAAAACCCTGTTTTGTCTTGAAAGCAATTTTCCAAATATCATCTTCAACAATCCTTATTTGATGATAACCACTTCTCAAGTCTAACTTAGTAAAATAAATGACATCCTTTTACTAATATAGAAAACCATCAATGTGAGGAAGAGTATAACTATTCTTTATCATGATCTTGTTCAAATCTTGGAAATATACACACATGCACCATGTACCATATTTTTTTAGAACCAAAACAATAGAAGACCCACAAGGAGATGTACTAGGTTTGAAGACCCCTTTTTCAAGCAGCTCTTGAATTTTCTTCTTAATTTTTGCATCCTCCAAAACTAACATTCTGTACATTCCAATATTTGAAAGTGGTGCATCCTTCTGCAATTAAATCTCATGTTGGATTCCTGTTTTTGGAGGTAACCCTTCAGGTTCCTGAAACATCTTGTCATAAGCGTTAAAAAATTCAACCAATTCATGCTTGAGTTTAGAATCACATCCTGAGAAATATTCAGATTCATTAGTATCTTTAACTTTAATCATGAACATCACAAATTTTTAAGTAGCATTCACAAGCCTTTTCATATGTCCAACACTAACGAGAGATAAGTTCATCTTCTTAGTATGTGCTTTAACAATATACTCAACTGGAAGATTTTAAAATATGATTTTCGGTCATATAGATATGGATTCCCTAAGAAAATCCCACAAATATCAAGTGGTGCAACATCAAGCTCTACATCATCTATAAAATTAACAGTGATGACAAATTTTAGTTTACATTTTCTTGTCACTTGCAATTTGGAATCATAACTTACACAAACCAAGGGGTAAGGATTTGCATGAGGTGTAGTCTCTAAAATAAGTTTATTTATAATTGCTTCAGAGATAATATTGACTTGAGATATGATTGGAAATATATTGAAGGGGGGGGGGGGGTGGGCGAATCAATATTTCTTTTACAATTTTTATTTTACCAGTTTTAGATAACTTATAAACAGAAAAAAAATGAAAAATATATAATAATAATATTAGTAATGAGAAATATTGAGGACTCCAATCTTATTTTTACAATAAATCAAATGCAATAATGTTTAGGGCTCCAACCATAAATGAAGACACCGATCTCCAATCCACCAAGCTCTAGCCTATACTTTTCCAAGCACCGAATTGGACTTCACGAGGCTCCAACCTCTAGGGCTCCAACCCTATTTTCCACAAGGCTCCAACCTTGTCTCTATGAGGCCCCAAGCTCTAGGGATCCAACCCTCTCACTGGTACATGCTCCAACCTGATCTTCTTGAGGACTTGTATCCTCTAGGGATCCAACACTATGCTTCAATTCTTCAAGATAAGGCCAATGGTTCTTCAAGGCTTCCATTGTCTTCTACAACAAGCCTTGGAAATATCTTCAAGCTCTACAACACCTCCCTCTCTTAGCTTTTAATAACCATTTATTCATCAATGACAACTTTAGTAAGTGTTGCCAATACTCTTCATGATTACCCAAACATTATTCTTCAATGTCACTCCATAAGGACCTTCAACAATGCACCATGCTCTCTAAGAATACCTTCCAGATAAAATTTAAGATGTCTATACCAAGTCTTCAAGATGCCTCCAATTAGCTTATGTAAATAGATATTCAATAAGGCTTTCCCAAAATGCCTTCACAATTTCATCAATGAGATTCTTGATGTTGGCTTCCAAGGATGTTCTCTTATACTCCTTCAGAAGTATTTACCTCAACAAAGTTATTACTACACTAATCTCCCTTGACATCAAAATACTAGCTTCTATAAGCTACTCTTCAAGAGTAGTTATACAGGGTTTACAAGATGCTTACTACTGAAATATTTCCAAGGTTGCAAATTAATTCCAAAGCTGAACGTCTAACAAATGTCTGCAAGGTGTCATGGGTCCAAGTTCATATTCTACTACAAATCTGAGCTTTAGAAACCCATAATAGAAATAAGATTTTCACTGAACCAAATCCGCACGTCCAAATACAATTGTCTATTTACTACAACATCATCCTGAGTTGAATGTACGTTCCTAAAACAGGTCAAATATTTGCGTTCCACCGAAAACGATTATTAAATAAAGAGACTACAGATTTCTGTGGTCCAAGACTACAGGTTACTGTGGTTTGAGATTGTCAAAAGAAACATACTTCTTTGTTCTAAAACCCGAACTGTCACCACCTTGAATTTTTCTTCAGGTTCACGAGTTGTGCTCCTTCTTTATTCGGATTATTTTCAACGATTGTATTTCCATATATATATATATATACCAAAGGTGATGGTTGGCATACAGGGGAGTCGACATAATGGAAGAGTTGACCTGAATATAATATGTTTAGCGTCAAACGTTAACGTCCAACCTCCAACATGTAAAATGTCTAGAGTTTTATCACTATCGTTCAGTATGCAGCATCCAACGTCTACCATCCAATGAACATGCAATGTCCAACGTCCATTAAGCATGAAACGTACGGCATCAAACATCTTTTAGCCGACATGTATGAATGAGCATGTCATGTGGATTTTCCAATGTCCATCACGCATGCAGCATCAAGTTCATAATACATTCATATTTTATGTAATTCATCACTATTTTTTTTTTGTGTGGACAAGGATTTTAAATAGCAGCGTTGTATTAATACATAATACGTTAGTTTACATTTTTGACTAGGATTAAAGTTATAAAATTAAGTCATTAGGGTATCATTAGGAATAGGGTTTAAACAAAATTAGGGTTAGGGTTTTTATCAAGTTGAAAACAATATTAGGGGTAGGGTTTCTATAGGGTTAGGGTTTCATTATTTAGGATTTTATTAGCTAGGATATCATCATCTTTATGCTCCTACGACAATGATAAATATTTGGAATATGCATTTGGGAATTAGGGAAGCAAGGTTAGGTTTTCAATAAACCTAGGGTCATTATTGTCATGGACTTATTAGGATTAGGGCTTCAATTATTTATGCTAGGACTAGGACATCATGGTGTTAGGGTTTCATTAGGTATCTAGGATTTTAACTTAGGGTTAGGGTTTTACACCTTATATTTAGGGTTTTGCACATGGGGTTTTCACTTAGTGTTTTCTTCAACAATTAATCTAACATATTGACATCAATGCAAACTTTTACCAACAATATCCCCCTTTTTCATTGATGGAAATATTCTCTCCCCTTTTGACATCAATGGAAAATGGGGTATCATGATAATTCATTTTTCCATCAAGTGCTCCCCCTATCAAGCTTCTTCTTGTCATGTCATCATGTTGCTCCATCGTATTTTCTTCTTTTCTTCATCAATGATATTTCTTCATGATATATATGTTTCTCCCCCTGTAATCATGCTAGTCTTCATGTCATAGATTTGATTTATCTAAGTGTTTGAATTGTGCCCCCTTAAGCCTTTGCAAGCTTTCATGGAAATGGATAAGGTATATGATGTATTTATGCAAATTGTCAAACAAGATTTTCTGCACAATTTGTGAGAGACAATCCATCAAGAGATGTATCTATGTGTATGACTTGTCAAGAGTTTCTTATCAAGGATGCATTTTGCAAGAATGGTAAAACAATCAAAAGCTCCCCCTAGCACTATGCATTGTATCCTTTTGGAAAAATATTATCATAAAAAACTTGGAATTTCAAATATGTACTCATCAGATCAACACCATGAGTTGACGCCTTGAGAGTTCAAGAGGCTTTCTGATGCAATTTTCTTTCTTCTCCATACTTGTGTAACTTTACTTTCATGCTTGGTGTTGGGGCCCTTGTTTTGAAATTAAACAGTTTGTGTTGTGGAGAACAGGTGGCGGAGCGCAACCATGGTAGGCAGAGAGATGTCATGGTTGCGAAGAGGTGAAGGGCAAGTGGCGCGGATGTTGAGGAAGTAGGTACATATGGCAAAGGGAAGCAGTAGAAGACAATCAGTGGGACTTCCAGCAATCAGGGAAAGCAACAAACAGCCGAGCGGAAAAGAAGGAAGAATTGTCAGTCGCACTGGCGATGGAACAAATAGGCAGTCGATCAGCGGAACGAAGAGGTTGGCTCTATAGGGATCAGAGAGCAGGAGTCGTAGGAGAGCTCTGTTCATGTTGTTCTATTCTCTCTCTCTCATCGTTCTATTCTGTTCTATATCTTGTACTGCAATTGTAGTCAGTTCGGCCATGCACGCTCTGAGGAGTGTTGTAATAGTCTTTTGCTATTAATGCATCAATTTCTAATATAAGGCTGCTGTTTTGAGTTCTGTCATGTGTTATGGTTTAATGGGATATACAACTATTTTGAATTTTTGTTTATCATTCTGATCAAGTTCATGAGTATTGTTATTTGTCTGGTATTTACACTTAATCGAAGTACTTAAGTTATGGATGGTTTGCTTATTTACCATGCTTGATCGATATCTGACCCAACCCCAACCTTAGTAAGGTCGCGGAACGCCTCGGATGAGACACTCTGTTCGTTGGAGCAGG
The DNA here is from genome assembly GCA_034641835.2 of Pinus albicaulis. Lineage (NCBI taxonomy): Eukaryota > Viridiplantae > Streptophyta > Pinopsida > Pinales > Pinaceae > Pinus > Pinus albicaulis. The sequence goes on along the minus strand of MU968411.1, from coordinate 63,384,298 downwards.
GTGAAAATGCCGATGTTGTGCTAGACTACTGCGGTAACCCTTGTTGGCCACCTTTCCGAACCTGGGTCTCCCCCTAAGACCTCGTTTCTTGCCAACAAATGGTTCCATTGCTGGTACTTGAAATCTCATTCTGGAGTTAGATCATGGTATCATGGATCTTTGAGAAAGAAATACGGAAATGGTGGGATGACCATCTGGACCAGTTCATAGCTCAGCAAGCAGAAGTGAGATAGCAGAAAGAGAAGACTATCAAGAACCAAATTCTCTTCTCCAAGTCCGCCAGTGATATCTACGAGATCTTTTGGGGAAAGTTTCCTAAGGAGCTCTGCAACTCGTTGTGGAGATTACAGATCAAGGCAGTCCCAAGACGGTTGCGGACCATCTGCTGCAAGTGGGTGCACTCAGATCTGGTAGCACTCCATCGATTAGATACCGATTTGACCCAAGCTATAGATTTCTGGGTGAAATCTACCTTGGAAGGATACATAGTAGAGTTCATAACTGAATGCTACTAGTCTTTCTCAAAAGCGGAGGACGTATTCAGATCAGGGCTGCGTGAAGGACTGCTAAGAGAGATCCCTCTGTGGATCAAGGCATTGATGTTGGACGAAGGATTGATGGAGTTCCAAAAAGCTGATATGGAGACCTAAACCTCCAGTACTGGGGGAAGGGACTAAAGGAGAGATGCTACAAGTAAGTTGAAAATGGGGAATAGGGATATGGATGCCGAGAACTCCAGTAGGTTAAGGGAACGACGAGCACATTGGAGGGCGCAACTCACCGAGAAGTGGCGAGAAAGGGCTATGAAAGAATTGGAAAGACAACAAGGAAAAGGGAGAGAAAAAGCAGAGGCGCCTCAGACGACAAAGCAGATGGAAGGTCAGACGGGTTCCCAAGATATGGGGGGACCACCAAGGAAGTGCGGCAGGTGTATAGGACCCCAACCCCAGCAGAAAAGGGAAAGGGGTACGACAGAAATGATGCGCGTCCCGAGGAGACATTTGATGTAGAGCTGCATGTTGCGATGGTGCAACTATTCCGAGAAAGGTCGACACCCATAATCCCAGGTAACTCTATTCCCCAAAGCTCAAGTAGCTCTAATCCCAACCTTCCCCTGGTACTCCATCAGCCACTAGGTGAAATTTTTGTTAAGTTACGAGAATTAAGTAAGCCAAGGAGCATTCAATTCGCAACAGTAATGCACTCTAGCAACTGTATTGGTACTACCATCTCACAACCCGGATTAAGGGGATTTGTTCAAGTAAGCCCCACACAAGGAAACATGGTAGGATCGTTTACTCGGTACCTAGAGTTTTCTAGGAGGGGTAATGACGATGTGGAGCAACACTGGTACCTCTGTGAGGCCACATGGAGGGCTCGACAGTCACCATACATAGGTAAGTTGGTATAATTTCAAACTACTCTTCAAGATAGAGCTCTACGCTGGTTTATAAAGTGGTCTGAGACTCATTAGAGCCCAACATTAGATGATGTAAAAAGGAATTTCATAAAAAAGTTCAAATTACCTCAAACAAATCAACAGGGTTTATCAAAGATGTGGGAGATCAAACAACGAGAAGGGGAAACTACATGGGATCTGATGAGGAGATTCAAGGATGTAGTTGGAAAACTTAGCTACCCGATCGATCCCAATCACCAAAGGGATTGGTTTATCAAGGCCCTTTTCCCATTGACAAGGACCCTGCTGACACAACAAAATATCGAGACGTTGCAAGGTGCATTAGAACTGGCCATGAAGATAGAGACCATGGAAAGATACCTGCAAGAGTTTAGAGGAGGGGCATAAGCTCAAGACCCTTCCATACTGGGACTATAGCATCAAATAGCTAGCCTGACAGAAAAACTAAAGGAAATTCAACCCCTGTGTCCAGCGAGGCCAAATGTATGGTGTACGCACTGTCTAATGGAAGGACATGTGGTAACTGAATGTCCTCGATTACGAGGCTAGAACATGGGGACACCAGCAACAGGGGCACCAGGAGCTCCACCAGCAAGAGGGGTCACGCAACAAAATTCAGCAACAACTGAGTATTGCGTGATTTGCAAAAGCGTGGGCCACTCACCCTACCTATGCCCCATACTACAAAATTACTCCAATGTACTGAACAACGTATATTGTGAGTTCTATGCATCTACCATGCACAACACAGAGTAGTGCAGAGCTCTAGATGCTTTGGTAGAATGGTTAGACAGACCTTCATATAGAGTGAACAAGGCTCTTAGAGGACGAGGAGGAGGCATGAGAGGAGGCTGAGTGGGAGGAAGAGGACTAATATGATGCTAAAACTATGACCAAGAGGGCCATGTGGCTAGGGAATGTCCACTTCCTAGAAGACCCTGGTGCTCTCAGTGCAGGGTTAATACACACACAACAGAAGACTGCCGAGAGCTCATCAAAAGATGGGAAGAAAGGACCAGACAAAGAGGAAAAAATCTAGTAAATTCTGATCCAAGAATAATCGAAGCTCAAACCATGTAGAGCGTAGCTATAGTGATGTGGGGAGGAAAACGAATTGGGGAAGATGCACAAAGGATGGACCCGATAAAACTGGTAAGACCAGTATCTCCAAAGCCAACATTCAGGCCAGAGAAACATAAGCAATTCTTTCAAGAGGCAGCAGAAGCATTTGCCCAGCTTGGGGGAAGAAAAGGAATCGAAATGCCATGACCTAAGGAAGGGGATGAAAACCAAGCCAATACAGGCACTACAATTGAAGAATGGTTCCGTATATTTCTAAAAATTGTTAACAATGCACCCATGCTGGAACAATTAAAACAGAACCTGGAAAGAATAGTGCAGAAGACGACGGATCCAGGGGAATCATCTGGCATGACACATAAATATATACACAGAGTGAAGAGAAATAAGAGAAGGATAGGCAAAGAGTTCCGGGTGAATACTCAAGTCGCGAGATTCCAAATCAAGGACACAATGCTTGATCTGGGGTCTGACGTAAATATCTTGCCCAGAAAAATGTGGGAAGCATTGGGGAAACCAAGACTGACATACTCACCAATTCAACTTCGCATGGCAAACCAGTACTACATTGTGCCCATAGGGAGGCTAGAGGAGGTCGAAGTCAACGTTGCGGGAGTAAAGATGTACACAGACTTTGAGGTCATATACATTATAGGAGATAAAGATCCCTATCCAACATTACTGGGGATCGATTGGGATTTTGAAAACTATGCAGTAATAGATTTAAAGAAGGAACTGATGATATTTAAGGATGGAGAGGTCAGAGTCACCCAGCCACTCGACCTATATCAAGGTCCCCGATACACAGAGTCTGTTGATAACAGAGAAGATGCTTAGCTTCTCGACCATCTTTATCAAATGACTGCAGGAATAAGGGAAGGTTACATCAACTCGATGATGAGAGGATCGGTGAGCTGGAGGAGAATTCAAAGCTCAGACCTGGGCTCAGAGATAGCCTGGGAGGACTCGCAGCAAGGGGGATATGAGACCAGCACAAGGAGATGCGCCACCATTAGAAGAATCAATTGGATCAGGACTGAGGTAAGAGGTTACCCAGCCTTGTCCGATATGAACGCTATAGATACTTTCATTATCAAAATAGAAGTCAATGTACTGGAGGATCAGAGGGTCTCGCTCATGGATGTGGCCTCGCAATCCACGGCTGCAAGATGGTGGAAAAATCGCCATAACTCACTGTCGTGATGGGACATAATTTCAGCAGCACTGAAAGCCAGGTTCAAGGGAGAAGAAGGACCCCAATGCACTTGAAATTTCCAGGGGAATTCAGATCCCGCAAAGCATTTGAAGAAGTTTGAAGATCAATGGAAAATTGCAGGATACCCGCACGAGCTGTGGGTCCACAAATTTATACACTCCCTCGATTGGATTCCATAGGCCTGGTACCTAACGGAGGAGAGGAAAAGGGGAACTGGCACTTGGCAAGAAGTTCTGAAGAATTTTACATAGTGCTTCTTATTTGAAGGAAAGACAAAAACAGTTACCCAAGCGGTACAGGTCATTAAAAAAGTACTGTTCTTCCCAGAGAATCAGGAGGAGGATGAGCAACCACTCCCGAACCAAAACATCCAGCAGTCAGTAGCATGCAAGAAAATAGACAGTGAAATGGACGATGATAATCTAGAGGTACTTCGACATATATACTTTGAAGAAACAGAGGGAGAATGGAATATTCAAGAAAACTTGACAACCGAGGGAATTCATTTGCTCCCCCTCAAAGCTAAGAAAATGAATATTGGGACCAAAGGGAAGCCCAAATTAGCATCGATCGGGGGACTAATGGGATGCTGAGACGACCAAGGAAATATTCAGTCTACTATAGGAATATGAGGATTTGTTTCTGTCGTCCGTAGCTGACTTGAAAGGAATCAAAAGGGACTTGGGAGAAATGTGTATAATACTAAAGCATGATGCAAGACCAATCAAACACAAGCCCTATCGATTGAATCCAAGGGTAAAGGAAAAGAATAAAGCAGAAATCGATAAGATGCTGAAGGTAGGGTTGATATTCCCATTAGAGGAAGCAGAATGGGTAAGTCCCATAGTTATACAGAGAAAAAAGGATAAGGTGAAAATCTGAGTCTGTGTTGATTATAGAAGTTTGAACAATGCCTGTAGACATGACCCATTCCCCACCCCGTTCAGTGACGAATTCCTAGACAATGTTGTGGGGAATGAAGCATATTCTTTTACAGATGGATACTCAGGGTACCATCAAGTTAGGATAGCCAAGGAAGATAAGAAAAATAAAACCTTCACCACCGAATGGGGCTCCTTCGCATATCACGTAATGCCATTCGGCTTGAAGAATGTGCCAGCAGTATTTTAACGCATTGTCATAGCAGCATTCCGCGACTATATCCACAAATTCCTAGAGGTCTATATGGACGACTGGACCATCTACATCCTATTGAAAGACCATGCCACGCTACTGAGAATTATGTTTGATAGGTGTAGACAGCTACAGATTTCATTGAACCTAAAGAAGTGCATTTTTACGGTGCCATTTGGAACATTGCTCGGACACGTTGTATGCAAACAAGGAGTCTGCGTAGATCCAACAAAGGTAGCGGTGATAATCAACATGGAAGCTCGAGAAACTGTGAAAAAATTGAGGTCACTGTTAGGCCATACAGGTTATTATAGGCAATTCATCCGGAACTACGCGAAGATAACAACCCCATTGGAGAAGCTGTTATAGAAATCGGAACAATTCAACTGGACAGAAAGTTGCGCAACAACCCTAGACACCTTGAAGGAAAAATTGGCAAGTGCGCCACTATTGGTTCATCCAAATTGGGACAAGCAATTTCATGTCCACATTGATGCTTCAAGCATCGAACTTAGAGCAGTTCTAGCCCAACTAGGGGAAACTACAGTTGATCACCCAGTGTACTTTGCAAGTCGGAAACTATCAACAGCAGAACAAAACTACACCACGACAGAAAGGGAAGCATTAACAATGGTGTACTCCCTCCAAAAGTTCCACCACTACCTGCTAAGAGGAATGTTCAAGTTTTTTACAGACCATTCAGCTCTAAAGTATCTAGTGAAGAAACCGGTTTTGAAAGGAAGGATATGCAGATAGCTCCTCCTCTTTCAAGAATTCACCTTCGAGGTGATAGTCAAACTTGGGCGATTGAACGTGGGACCAGACCACCTGTCAAGGCTCGAAACCAGAGAAAATGAAGGATCTCTAGATGATCAGCTACCAGACGTTGATCTTTTCAGGGTAGTATCTATCCTAGAGTACCTGGATCAGATCACAACCTACCTAACCACAGGATAGTGCCCAAAGGAACATACCGCAGTACAGAAGAAACACCTAGTAGTCCGGGCCGCAAAATACCAGCTCATCGTAGGACACTTGTACAAAATGGGGTTGGACCAGATCTTATGAAGATGTGTCCTGGACCAAGAGAGGGAGGCCATAATATGGGAGTGCCACTCTGGAGTTGCGGGAGGACACGTAGGAGCCAAATCGACGGCTAGAAAAGTACTAGAAGTGGGTTATGGTGGCCGACGGTACACATTGACAGTAAGGAGTTCGTAAATAAATGTGATGTTTTTCAGAGAACAGGACGTCCATCGCATAGAGACGAGCTTCCGCTACACCCAGTAAAAGCACTACAACCATTCAAGAAATGGGCAGTTGATTTTATAGGCCCGACTGCACCTGTGGCAAGAAAATCGCAGGCCCGATATATCATCACCGCAACCGACTATTTGACAAGATGGGAAGAGGCAATGCTGGTGAAGGACTGCAAAGTTGACACAGTGACACGGTTCATATTTGAGAACATAATCAGCTAATTTGGTTGCTCAAAAATTCTGACCAGTGATCAGGGTATGCATTTCGTCAATGCGACCATTAAATCCCTACTCGAAAGCTTCATGGTACAACATCACAGGAGCAACCCCTACCACCCACAAGATAATGGCACGGTAGAGGCATTCAACAAAATCCTTGAAAAGGGATTAACAAAAATCTGCAACGCTCAATGAGATGATTGGGATGAACGTATACCAGCAACTCTATGGGCATACCGGACGACTGTCAAGAGGCTCAATAAGTAAACGCCATTCCAACTCGTGTATGGAAGAGAGGCTGTAGTACCAACAGAGTTTGCAATACCCAGCCTCCTAATCGCAACCTCACTCCAGCTATCAGAAGAAGAATCCTTGAAGGAAATATTACAAGAGCTGCAAGTGCTGGAAGAAGACAGGTTTTTAGCAGAATTCCACCAAACCGTCCAAAAGGAAAGACAAAAAGCGTGGCATGACCGCCACATGAAACACAAAAATTTCAAGGTTGGTGGAAAATTTTTACTATATGACAGCAGGTACCAAAGGTTTCCAGGAAAAATGCAAATGCATTGGCTAGGACCATATCATGTAATCGAAATTAAAGAATCTGGAGTGGTGCGCTTAGCACAGCTAGACGGCCAAATACTGCCAGGATTGGTGAACGGCGCACGCCTCAAACCCTACCACGAGTAAGTTCTGCATTTTTTTTCAAATAAGCTCTCGTAATCGAGAGAAGTCATTAGGGTAGAGTAGGTTAGAATAGATCGAGTCAATAACTCTCTCGCACTCGAGAAGAGCTTAGATAGGATTCCAAATAAAGGAACTTCGTAGCATAAGAAAAATTCACTGTTGTGTTGCGGAGACCGCAACGCAACTGATTGTGGTTGAGGGGATAAGGTCCAACGTGTCAGCCAAGTCATAAGGAAAAGCGTGTCGAGCATCATTCCATCATCATTACTCATAGTACCCATGTCAGTACGTAGGATTACCGAGATTTGAAAAATAATTGCCATAATTAGCATCACCCATACTGCAATAAATTTTCCATAATAAGCCATAACCATCACCTATCACGTCTACCCAAACCCCGAAACCACAATCAGCTTTGTCAGAACCCACCTCAGCTCAGTAACTAATCGCACGATTATAGCCGCGGGGAAAGGTAGGGAAAATTAATTAGTTGTGGGGTCTTATCAACCTCATGCGTGCTGGTTACTTACATAACTTGCATGACAGAAAGCGCGAGAATTCCAAAGAAGTTCAAGTTAGAATCAGAAATAGCAACCACAGCAAGGGAAACGTTGCCAGAGAAAGAACAAGGAAGGAGTCTAGAAGCAGGGATTTGTAAGGGAAGAGGAGGAATAGCACTGCAAGTGTATCAAAGGAGATCAAATATGACCAGGGTAGCACCAGTAGTCGTTGAGCATGGGCTCGATGAGAGGATTCACAAGATGGAATCCCTAGTAGGAAAATACAAAATTGCCTCGTTGATTAATACCGACCTTACAGACTCTTTCCAATTCCCAGCAATGAAGAAACAGGTCTACACGAAGAATTATGCAACAGAGGCGGGACAACAAGAACAAAGAGTACTTCCAGAGTTCAGAGGTGTGCAACAATCCACCATACTGAACCTATGGAACCTTCCAGTGTTTGGCACTACGAGAGCTGCAATGCAATGCACCAATTTTTTACTAAGCATAATTCACAATGGGTCGCTCTGGCTGGGAAGAGAGATCCCAATTCACGTTGAAGACATTCATAGATTGACCGGGTTGTCACAGGACGGGAGAGACGTCTCTATAGCTTTCTAGACTGTGCCCAAGAGAGCAATGAAAGTAGGGGACATGGACTACTACAAAAGGTATGACACCAAGAGAGGGGGAAAAGGAGCTAATATATACTTAATCAACAACCCGGTGATCAAGTTTGCGTGTTACTTGATCGCAAGAAAAAAAATGAGACATTATACAAAAGGGGAATTCACACTAGACACTATCTCAGTTGTGGAGCATTGTCTCTAGGGGCATAGTTGAACTGGTGCTCGTTTCTACTTAATGAGTTGTTTGAAGCATGTGAGGACAACTACAGGAGGGCCACGAGATTCATCTACGGGTACCTTGTCATGGTGTTGGCCATGTGGAAATGGAAATTTTTAGGAATAAGGCAACCACTAGAAGTGGCACTAGGCCAACCACTCATAATGAATTTCACATCCTAGAAAACATCAGGGGACCCCAACTCGAAGGAGGTGAATGAGGAGGCGTTCAAGTTCTGGTACAGCCAGATGGTGGACATCGCGATGAGCCAACAACGAATTCCATGGACCCTGCTAGACAACTATGTGGCACAAATATGGTTTGGGGTTAACCATAATTAGACTTACATCTGGCTAGCCTGCGTGCTGGAGTCAACCTTCAAGATGAGGCCGTTGAAATTAGAAATCGATGAACAGGCTTTTCACGCAGAGGTATGCTCTTGGCCTAGGGTAGAAATGGAGATCATAAGCGGAGTCTACATCTACTCATTCAATGGCATGCTGCCAGACCCGTTGCTAGGAGAGACAATAGAGGAAGTGATGGCTAGGATGTCGCAGCTACAACTGACTCCAATCATTGAGTAGCTAAACACCAAGGTACATAGCTTTAACCAGGTGGTCCAAAATTTAACTAATGATTCTCCTGTGTTTCCTACATTTACAGAATTTCAGGTAGCAAATGCAACATCCTCTTCCATTCTAGTCTCCCTAGTCACCACCCTACCATTGGACTTGTTTACTTCACCACCAGTGGCAACCACAACTCTAGTCAGGAAAAGTAAAGCCTCGAAGCCACCTGTAGCCACCCCCAAGGCTAAGAAGGCGAGAGTCGCAATGTTTAGCCAAGTCGGATCTGACAGGGGAAGATCAAAAGCAACATATGGACACAGGGGTCCCAATCAGAGAAGAGTCCGTAACAAAATCCCAGACGGCTCAAGAGCTACCTCCCATAAACCCCTATTCTTTTCTCAACATCCATATGTCACCTCCTCGCACTCACCAGCCCTCAGTCACCACCTCATTCACTTCCAAATATCACCCATCTTGCACACCCTCCACATCAGCCACCATATTTGACCCATTCAGGGTGAAAAATAAAACAAACAGAGATGCTGAGACCGAGGTTAACTCAGGTATAGCAACGATACCCGAGGTTAACCAAACCCTGGTTGGACCAGGTTCTTTTCAAGAACTTTCAAGGCAAGACACATCTTTTGTTGAAGACATAACAACTCAAGTCGAAGAGCCGAATCCATTCCAGCAGGCAAGGGTGATACTTCAGCGAGTCCAACCTAATATAAGCATGGGTAACCCCAGTGGTCCAGTGCCACAACCAACTCAACCATAGTCACCACAAGAGCACTCGGCAAGATCCATTGCCAGCGGTCAGCCGCTCCAAGAACGACAGCCGAATCAATATATCTTTGGAGTCGAAAGTATGCAGACCTGGGGAACAACCCAATTGTATAATTTCATTCAGAAGGCAGCGGTAGCAAGCAGAGGGGCTTCACACAGAATTTCAGTAGAGGTTCGAGTAGCAAAAAGTATAGATTATCACACTTACTAAAGAGTGCGAACAACTGAGAACAAAAAAGAGCCAACTCCAGGGCCAACTGGACATAGTGATCAAGGTCTTCCAGGAACTCTGGCCCATGGTGATAGCCCACAATAATTAGATACCAAGTGACCTGGTAGAGGACGATGTAGTCGGACGGTCCATTCATGTCCGTGTGGCCTGTTCGAATCTCAAGAGAGAAAACAAGGAGTTGAGGGAAGCATTGGAGGCTAGGCCCGTGCTGCCGGACCTGACCATCATTTACGTAGAGAAGATCACAGAGCGACAGACCTAGATTTTCGGGATGCAAGAAATCCCGAGTACTACAGCCAAGGAGGCGTATGACCTATTGAAGGGTCTACGCGAATGCTCCACCTCTCTTGCTTTGAAGTCACAACCAATTTCAGCAAAACTACAATAGCTATCCAAACAGATTCAAGGGGCCACAGACTCGAACAGACTTGACCAATTGTATGCTCAAGCAGAGGAGCTTGAAGTCTAGATACAACAGATTGAGGAAAATTTAGCCACAGCCAAACAAGCCCTACGAGAGCTTAGGAAAATGGTGAAGACCACGACACAAGCAATACAAAAAATAGCCACCGAGGCCAATGTCCAGATCTCAAATGTCTTCGGCAATCTACTGACCATCGCGAGAGAAGAGGAGGTCACCCACATCACAACAGAAATGGACCTGATTATGTAAGGATGGCAACAAGCCACTGACAACTTCCGAGAGCTGAAAGCTTCCGCACTAGAAAAGGTCCCAGAGTTGGGGCCCTTTTTTGGGCACGCAAAGGAGAAGGAGCAGACAGAATGGGCCACAGAGTCAAGCGAACCAATGGAAACCGAGGTGACATGAAACAATTGACTCGGGACGAGTCAATAGGATGTGGTTGGGGCCTGTTGGGGCCCTTGTTTTGAAATTAAACAGTTTGTGTTGTGGAGAATAGGTGGCAGAGCGCAACCACGGTAGATAGAGAGCTGTCATGGTTGCGAAGAGATGAAGGGCAGGTGGTGTGGATGTTGCGGAAGTAGGTACAGATGGCAAAGGGAAGTGACAGAAGACAATCAGTGGGACTCCCAGCAATCAGGGAAAGAAGCAAACAGCCGAGCGGAAAAGAAGGAAGAACTACCAGTCACACTGGCAATGGAAAAAATAGGCAGCCGATTAGTGGAAAGAAGAGGTTGACTTAGTAGGGATCGGAGAGCAGGAGCCATAGGATAGTTATGTTCATGTTGTTCTGTTCTCTCTCTCTCATCGTTCTGTTCTGTTCTATATCTTGTACTATAATTATAGTCAGTTCGGCCAATCACACTCTGAGGAGTGTTGTAATAGTATTTTGAAATTAATGCATCACTTTCTAATATAAGGTTGCTATTCTGAGTTCTGTCATGTGTTATGGTTTAGTGGGATATACGACTATTTTGAATTTTTATTTATCATTCTGATCAAGTTCACGAGTATTGTTATCTGTTTGGTATTTACACTTAATCAAAGTACTCAAGTTATGGATGGTTTGCGTATTTACCATGCTTGATCGATACCTGACCCAACCTCAGCCTTAGTAAGATCGCGACACACCTCGAGTGAGACACTCTATTCGTCAGAGCAGGGTGAAAATGCCAGCGTTGTGCTAGACTACTGCGGTAGCCCTTGCTGGCCACCTTTCCGAACCTGGGTCCCCCCCTGTGACCTCGTTTCTTGCCAACACTTGGTAGTCATGGTTTTATCTTCTTTAGGAACACAAGTCAATTTACAATCATTAGCCATATGTCCAATTTTATGGGACTTGAAGCATTCCATCTTGTTCATTAGTGAGGAAGCATGAATTCTTCTTGCAAAGATGTTTCTAGGAGACTGATGGGGACCATTATAGTGGCATTCCCTATAATACTTTTCCATGTGACCAAAATTTGTACAAGAATATCAATAATGAAAAAATATACCTTGGTACGTGGAGGATGGAGCTTGTCTTGCTGTACTTCTGGAGTATTTTTTCCTTATGATCCTTTGATGATATCCATTGCTTTTTGCATTATTGACATTATCTGCATATCTTATTGGAGTAGGGTTTCTTCCAATGTCATCTTGACTCTTCTCCTTGCTTTTTCTGAAACTGGGGGCATCAATATTTCTTCCAATATTCTCCACATCCTTGTTTTTTTATGTATTAGGGTTTGCATCATTTATGTTTGTGGGTTCACCTGCATAACCAAGAACTGATTTATCAAGGGGAGATATTTGATGACTTAGGATGTCATCTAGGTTTTGAGATATCTTTAGACTCTTGTTCAGATGATCAACTTCTTTTCTCAGGAGATCAATTTCTTCTTTCATAATGTTGCATTCTTCATCCTTATTTTTGAGATGGTTCTCTATTTCTTCCTTCATCCTTGTTGTTTCACATGATTAGGCCTTAAGTGAGGTGATATCTGATTTTAATTTGGTGATATATTCATTCTTTTCTTCTTGTAGGCATGTCATGGCATTTCTTTCCTTTTCTGCTTCATCAACTTGTCTTTCCACAAGGGCCAAAACTTCCATTGCCTTTTCAGCTCCTTGTGCTTGTTTATTTTCCTTCTTCCAATTGTGATTTAAGGGATGAGACCTCTTCCTTGTATTGAAATTTTTTTCTTCAAGTTTGTTCAAGTCTTCATTTTTTTGTTCAAGATGGATTGAAAAAATGTCTTCCATTTTATTTTTTTTATGCAATTTATTTGTCATGGATATGACTTCTTCATGATGCCTTTTATTTTTTTGATGCAATTCCTCCTTAAGCTTGGTGAGCTCCTTATCCCTTTCTTGTACTTGAAGCTTAAATAAATCAACTTCCTTCCTTTTCTTGTAAAAGTCATCGTTACGATCTTGTGCTTGCTTCTTGAGCTCCTCATTTTCCCTATTCAATCTACTTATTTTTTCTAGCGCAACTTCAAGTTTTTCCTTGAGATATTCTATGAGGTATAATGGTATTCATCATTTTATTCATCTTTTTGGTATTTCTCGATATTGATGTCTTCATTCTTTTTTTTCAGCTTCCTTTATGGGTTCTAGATTTCCTTGTTTCTTTCATCATCTTCTTGATTAGAGGTCATGGTCAATGCTTCTTTTGAGTGAATATATTGAATTTTATCCCACCTATCCTTCGTTGAAGAACATTTTTTTCACTTTGTTCTTTATAGGATCTAGTAGCCTACTCAAGATTTCCTTTATTTATCTTGCATTAGATTCATTGGAATATTCTTACATTGTTCTTTTAGTAATCACTGATTCCTAGACTTCAAAACCTCGAGCCATTAAGAAATTCTTCATTCTTTCCTTCCATATTTCAAAATTTCCATTGAACAATGGAGCTTTCTCAATTCGATTATCCATTGATGACGTGACACTTTTGGATGGTTTCAAGCCTTCTTCCTTGAATTTTCCATTTCTATTTTAAGGATCTACCTTCTAGCTTTAAGTCTGAGACTAAAGGCACTGGCTTTGATTCCAATTGTAGGAAATAATCAGAGGGTGGGTGAATAAGTATTTCTCTTACAATTATTATTTCACTAGTTTTAGATCACTTATAAACATAACATAAAATGAAAAATATAGAACAATAATGTTATTAATGATAAATATCGAGGACTCCAATCCTCTTTTTACAATAAATCAAATGCAATAATGTTTAGGGCTCCAACCCTAGATGAAGACACCGATTTCTAATCCACCAATATCCAGCCTGTACTTTTCCAAGCACTGAATTGGACTTCACGAGGCTCCAACCTCTAGGGCACCAACCTTATCTTCCACAAGGCTCTAGCATTGTATCTATGAGGCACCAAGCTCTAGGGCTCCAACCCTCTCACTGGTACATGCTCCAACCTGATATTCTCGAGGAATCCTATCCTCTAGGGCTCCAACCCTATGCTTCAATTATTCAAGATAAGGTCAATGGTTCTTCAAGGCTTCCAATGTCTTCTACAACAAGCCCTGACAATATCTTCAAGTTATTCAACAATTCCCTTTCTTATTTTTTAATAACCTTTTATTCATTAATGAAAACTTTAGTAAGTGTCACCAATAATATTAATGATTACCCAAACATTATTATTCAATGTCAGTCCATGAGGACCTTTAACAATGCAGCATGCTCTCCAAGTATACCTTCCAGATAATCTTTAGTATGTTTGTACCAAGTCTTCAATATGCCTCCAAGTAGCTTCTGCAAATAGATATTCAATAATGGTTTCCCAAGATGTATTTTCAATTTATTCAACAAGCTTCTTGATTCTGTATTTAAAGGATGCTTTCTATAATATTTCAGAAGAATTTACCCCAACAAAGCTACTGCTTCACTAATATCCCTTGACATAAAAATATTGTCTTGTATAAGATACTCTTCAAGAGTAGTTCCATGAGGTTTAAAATATGATTACTACTGATATATTTCGAAGGTTGTAAATTAATTCCAGAGTTGTGCCTCTAACAAAGGTTTGCAAGGTGTCATGGGTCGAAGTTCATCTTCTACTACAAATCCGAGCTTCAAAAAACTTTCTACCACAGGTCTAAACTACAAATGATAAGGGTCTTTGCCACAGGGTACCCAATCTCCAATTGTGCCAATGTATGTATGATATAGGTCTAAAAGTGCAGAGATAATGTTTTAGAATGAATGTTCAATAGAGAAACCCACAACATAAATAACATTTTCATTGAACTAAATCTGCACGTCCAAATCCAGTTTTCGAATTACCACAACACATCATGGGTTGAATGCATGTTCTTGAAACAAGTCAGAAGATTTGCGTTCCATCAAAAATGATTTTGAAATAAAAAGAATGTGGGTTTTTGTGGATCGAGATTGTAAAAATAAACAGACATATTTTTCCAAAACCCGAATGGCCACCACCTTGAATTTTTCTTCAGGTTCACCAGTTGTGCTCCTTAATTGTTTATCCTTTGTGTAAATTATTTTCATATACATTTTTTCGAAGTCTTTTCAATGAATGTATTGCAATGTATATATATATATATATATATATATATATATATATATATATATATATATATATATATATATATATATATATATATATATATATATATATATATATGTATATGTATATGTATATGTATATGTATATATATGTGTGTGTGTGTGTGTGTGTGTGTGTGTGTGTGTGTATACACATGTATATATATGTGTATAGATATGTATATATATGTATGTATATGTATATGTGTATATATATATATATATATATGTATGTATGTATGTATATGTATATACATATATATATGTATATATATACATATACATATATATATGTATATATATACATATACATATACATATACATATACATATACATATACCAAAGGTGACGGTTGGCATACAAGGGAGATGACATAATGGAAGAGTTGACTTGAATATAATATGTTTAGCGTCAAACATTAATGTTCAACGTCTAACGTGTAATATGTATATCATTTTATTATAAACGTCTAGCATGCAACGTCCAATGCCCATCAAGCACGTAATGTCCAACTTTAAACACATTTTAGCCAAGATGTATGAATGAGCATGCCATGTGCAATGTCCAATGTCCATCAATCATGCAACATAAAGTTCATAATACATTCAAATTTTATGTAATCCATCAATATTTCTTTTTTTTGTGGACAAGGATTTTAAATAACAACGTTGTGTTAATACGTAATATGTTCATGTACATTTTTGACTAGATTTAGAGTTATAACATTGAGTGATTAGGGTATCATTGGGTTTAGGGTTTTGGTTAGGTTTTAAAAAAAATTAGGGTTAGGGTTTTATCAAGGTGAAAACACTATTAGGGTTAAGGTTTCTATGGGGTTATGGTTTCATCATTTCGGATTTTATTATCTAGGGTATCGTCATATTTATGCTCCTACGGTAGTGATAAATATTTGGCATATGCATTTGGGACTTAGGGTGGCAAGGTTAGGTTTTCAATAAACCTAGAGTCATTATTGTCATGGACTTATTAGGATTAGGGCTTCAATTATTCATGCTAGGAATAAGAAATCATGGAGTTAGGGTTTCATTAGGTATCTAGGATTTTAATTTAGGGTTAGGGCTTTATACCTTAGAGTTAGGGTTTTGCACATGGGGTTTTCAACTAGTGTTTTCTTCAAAAATGCATCTAACATATTGAAATCAATGAAAACTTTTACCAACAGATCCACTGTCAAATAACATATCAACCTTTGTATGTTTTGTAATGACCTTGATATGAAAAAACTCACTTCTTTCTTTATCATTTTGAGATTTAACAGGCTTTCTAGAAGAACTAGTACTTGCATTAGAAGCTATACCTTTCATTCCCATGGTTATGATTTTGGTTTCATCACCTGAATCATATCTTAGATCTTGTTGAGTTGTAGCAACAATATTTTGTTCCCCCCTGTTATTGAACTACTTTGGTCTCAATTCTAGTTGTAATTTCGAACGTTGGTCTTCATCATGGCCAACTTTTGAGAAATGTTTACAATCAAGTTTCTCTCCCTCTTTATTGACAATAGCATTCTTCTTACCTTTGCCTTTAAATTTCCCCTTTCTTTTATCTCCAGATTTAAAGGGTTTCTTGCTGGACCCTCGAGGAACATTCTTTCCTCTTGATTCTAAACGAGTTTCCTGAACACATACTTCATCTAGTATGTCTCAAATAACTATGTAATCCACCTATATACTTAAGGAGAGTATCTTTTAAGGTCAAATTAACACTTAAGATTAAAAATATTCTTCTAAATTCTTGTGTGCAACTTTGGACACTTTTACCTTTAGCTTGTTTAAAATTTTTCCAATCCATAATTGATTTTTGCATGTAAGCTAATGAATAAAATTACTTTCTTAATGCAACTATAAAATCATTCTAAGAAGATATAATTTTACCAGTTTTCTTCAAATATTCTTGAGTTTTGGCCTCCCATTAGATGAGAGCCACACCTTCCAAGTGAAGAGAAGAAAGATGGATCTTTGTAACATAATAATCTATCTTTTTAATCCTATAGTAGACTTCAATTTAACGAACCCAATTATCCAAATTTTCAGCATTTACTTCCCCATTTTACATTGGCAATTCAAAATTGAAATCAAATTTAATCAAAGGATACTTAGCATGTCCTCTTGGAGATATAGGAATAGGTATATGTGAAGAAGGAGATGAGGAAGGAGGTGAATATGGAGGTGAAGGAGGAGGAGGAGGTGGAGGCTTACTCCCATTACCACCATCAATTTTGGTTAATTATAACCGTCTCCTTGCAACCAAGTTTTTCTCTCATTGTACAACACTTTCACCATCTCAGTCATATCAAAGAAAGGTTTTCTAAAAGCTCTCTCATCCTCAAATATCAACTCTTGTCCTTGTCCTTATTCATTTTCCATGACTTGTTGATTTTGTGGCCTCGTTGAGCCAATTTGCGGGTTAGGTTATTCAAGTCATCCTTACCATATTATCAATTTAGACCTTGTAAGCATTCAGAAACATTGCAAATTCTATCAATCCTTCACAAAAATCATGTTCTGATACCAAACTTATCCAAAATTAAAAAGTGAAGGTTTCATGAAATGATTTGCAAGATAATTTATGTATTTTAAGAAATGGATTGTGATTGCAAAAGCACACAAACTTAGGTAAATTTTGTATGATTTTAACAGCTAAAAATGGATAAACAAGCAACATCAAACACAACAAATTGATAACAAGGTTCACCCCTCCTGGGATAAATCTCCAAGTTTAGCTTCGAATGGTGGCATTTTTTATTATATGCTCAATGGATAAATACATCATCATACAAGCTTGAATATGAAAAAATAACACTTCTGTTGCATCCAAAATTCCCAAAAGCCCCTATCTAGGCTCTTCTTGAGGTAAAAAAGGTTAAAAATTGAGAAAGATAGGCCTCTTTCTTCCAATATGCTTGTAAACTACTCTGCAAAAAGGTTTGGCTTTACATATTGGCCAAAACAATATCCATAGCCCAGTTAGTGGGGACATGAGGTTAGTATCCCGTAGGTTGCGGGTTTTATCTACAACTATCGACGATTTGTTTTGGTGATCGGTATCTCGCATTCCCTGATCCTGATTGTGTCGTTATCATATGGCTTAGGCCTTGGGTGTGGGCAGTGTGCCACTTGCCCCAACCCCCATCTAATTTTTCATCGATTATATGTTGTGCCCAAAAAACATGGGTTGGGACTTCTGTCGATTCCCCAAATTTCTGTCATTGGTTCTATGATGTGCCATAAAAATTGTGGCTAGGTCAGTTTGGAACACTCACCGGCCCAACCCTCTCCCCAACCACCACAATATTTCTCTTTAAATATAAACCGTCGGCCCCTATTTAATAAAAAGCACCCATGGCCTATTTGTTAGGGAATCCGTTGGTAAGTTGGAAGCCATGGGGTCGAACGTCGCAGATCTTGTCAGTCACCATAACAATTTTTTGACGAACCATAGAGGGCCACATGACCTTCCCTAATTGGACCACATGGCTCCCTCTAATTAGGCCACGTGGCACAATGGGATTGGTATAAATTCAGCCAATCTAAAGCACCCAAATTTTACCTCCTGTGCATGCCACATGTCAGTCTCTGATTGGGTCTCGTACTGCTAATTCATCTTGCTGACATCAACAACACATCAATGTATGAAATGCCACATGGCATCCGTGCCCTACATAGTCAACTGTTAACACTGGAAAATTGTATAGCAGAAGATGACATTAATTAATGTCAAGCCAAAGGATTTACAGGGCAGGAAGAAATTATGGAATCAAGAAAGTATTTAAAATATCTAAGGTATTGAGAAAATCAAATTTGAACTAGTCATAAAATGCTATTTGCGTGTATTATCCTTCAAGAAGAGCGCCTTCGGTGCCCCTTTTTGCCCGATAAGCGCACATTTCTGAAAGTGGAAAAATGTCGCTTTCTGGGACCACACAAAGCAAAGGATAGTTACTCCTTACATGAAGCCACCTAAGGATAGCCACCAGCGCCTCCTTGGAAATTATGTGAGCACACAAAGTAATATTTTGAGCACACAATGGAATCATACCTCTCCCTTGGGTCACCATCCACCATGTACCAAGGGAGGGAAGGAGGATTTGAAATCCCCTATATAAAGCCACCATGAGATGAAGAATGGGTGATCACATTGTTATGTTGGCTAGAATTTCCCAAGCAATACCAGCAGTGTGTGATCTGGAGCTGGAGATAGAGGGGAATCGATTGTTGGCCATCCAACAATATTAGTCGATCACAACAGAGAGAGAGGGAGCTTGCACCAAGGCGAGCTTGGAAAAAAACATCCTTGCATCAGGACCTAGAACCATTGTCTAGGGGCCCTTTGGAAAGTGGGTAAAATTTCTTCTTTGTATCAAACTTTAATAAGAAGGGGCTTAGAACCACTATTTGCACTGTTATCATTTGAATCTCTTTAATAGCATATGTATATTTGTGTTTTAGTTTCAGTTTAATTTGAGTATACATTTGCATGCTTTTTCCTCTAGATTGTATGCTTTTGAACTCCACCACTTTCTGCCTGTTACCTAGATTTTAAAGGGCCAAACCACACCCTTTAAACTGGAGCGATTTCATACATTCGTGCACCAAATCCACCACAACAGGATTGGCGACTCCACGTCAAGGTCTCCGGTGTGCATGATGTCCACAACAGGATTGGTGACTCCACTAACATTTTACAAGTTTATGTGGTTGTGCCTTCTTTTGCAGGAGACCTTTGTCTATGCTGGAGAGTAGAGCTGATAGTCCTTTGATCTATATTGCAGTCCCTAGATTCACTTTGAGTGACAGATTGAAGAAGAGTAGCTCCTAAATTTTTTACTCGTAGGAATTTGTGCGCATTTTTTCCTCACAGATGCGCAGGGCGCACGTTTAGTGCCGACCCGCGTACAGGAAAGAGCACCTGTCACAGCTTTTTGCGCGCAATTTACAAAATGAGATTTCTCTCTCAAGATTCTATTTATTTATACTTGTAAGGTGCTTGGCAGCCCCTAATGCATCTAAAAACACTTGTTGTGATACCCCACAACTTGTTAGAACTCACTTTTTAGCTGCTTTCTATAGGCTTAGAGTCAGTTTTCGATTCAAGTTGATTTTTGCAAAAAAATTTCACATAGTATAAGTAGGGGGGAAATTAACTTGTGTTCTGAACAATTTATGTTTTGAAATTTTTTGGTATTCACACCTAGATAAATAGTCCAAGTAAGTGGCCAAATACCATGCGTGCATAGCTAGTTTTCTTTCCTTTAGTGTAGAAATTGTTTAGTTTAGTTCAATTTTTGCATTAGGAATTGTGGGACCAGGATCGAATTGTATATACAAGAGTAAGTAATCTCTGCTACCTTTGCACCCTCCGGTGATCCTAGGTAAGCATATGAACACTCTATATTCACAATTTTCCATCTCCCTTTAGTTAGTCACATAGATTAACTAGGAAAATTTAAAAGTGGCCCATTATCCGCACATGTTTTCCATTTGAGCCAGGAACAATATAACATAGTTTAAATAGGGGTTTGTTGTAAAGGATCATCGATATTCACATGTTCAAACAATGTGCTTGTTCACCTTATGCTCACACACAATCACCCACTAAGCAAAGAAAGACACCTAAAACTAACTTAACCAAACTCACTAAATTCTCCCCATAGGGGCCACAAAATAATTTATAGTTTAAGTTAGGATCAAGGGGGTAGGCATCTAATAATACACCTTGATCATACTTCATATTGAAACATATAATTTGTGTATTTAGGGAGCTTAAAATCCTCCTATCAGCCCACGGAAAAGAAAACCCAAGCGCGACAGAGACCCTATTCAGAGGGGGTTAGGCTTAGGTGTAGTGCGTGCGGTATTAGTTGGGGCTACCTGACCTGGCTGATACTCGGTACTGTTAGCTGACTACCAAGAAGCCCAAGACTCGAATTATCACGTGGGATGGTGGTTATTAGTGGCCAAAAACTAGGCCATCCTTTACCCTATAGGTGACGGTGCAGGCAAGCACCAGACCCTCTACCCTTACCTTGGTGGATTCTCTTCGGCTGACTGGGGGCGTCGCCAACTCTTACGGGACGTTATGCCAGCACTCGCAAGAAATTTTCTCAAGGCCCAATTAATTTTGATTGTGTGAGGAAGAAATAGGTCTTCTAGGATTTTGATTATCATACACAAACAAACAAAAACCACTTTTTTTCTTGATTGACCACATAGATTAATTTAAAGGGAAAATTTATTTTATTTTCACTTTGTTTTATGTATGTGGCCATAAATTTTCTTTTATCATAGACTCTGCCCTCTCAAAGTTTTCCAAAAACCTAACCTGGTTGACACCCAAATGGTCCTAACGGAACCTCGTCAATCCAGGCATATTTTGGATCTCCCCCCATTACCAGGAGGGGTTCCAGGTCTTTCGCCATTTAGGCATCAAAGACAGAACATTGCCACCGTCATTGGTTCATCCTTCATTGGAGCAGCCATAGTTGGGAACCCTAGTCAGTCTCCCAACACCACACCATACACTACTCCCCCGTTGACCCCTAGGGGGAAAATGAGTGCATCCCATTCAAGAAGCTAGCTAAATACGCAACAATGTACGTCACAGAATAACCCTCGTTATAACCAGAACTTTTTGTCTTCACACATTGCAATGGAATCAACCTCCCAGTCACCTTTCTTAGCTTCGTTGAATCTACCCAATTTAACCAAGCTAACAAACAACCCCATCGCACACGATCCTTCATGGCCTCCCATGCCCATGAAGCTCCCTTCAGATATACCAAAATTCGAAGGCAAGCAAGTGAAATACCCAGGTAATCATGTAATAACCTTTCACCTGTGGTGCTCATCGAACAGTATCATCGATGACACTATTCGATTAAGGCTATTTCAACACACTCTTACAGGAGTAGCCACAAAGTGGTACGTGGAGCAACCTTCTGCTTCAAATGGAACCTTTAGTGCCCTTGCTATCACGTTCCTCACATATTTTCAGTTACCCATTCACCATGATTCAGGAATGAAATTACTGAATCAATTTAGACAAACCCCCGCCGTCCATATCTCAGAACATATTCATGAATGGAGGCGGCATCGCAGTTTATGTAAATCTAAACGTGACGATTGGGTCCTCTTAGATTTATTCTTGAAAACTCTGATGACAGAGATTTCAAAGGATGTGGCGCAGCAAAACCCCACATTCGAAGAGGATGAAATCAATAAATCATAGAAGCTTGAACTGATTTATACGCAGTCATGATACATTTACAACATCCTTCCTAACGCCCCACAGCTGCAAACTTATCAAGAATTTCTTAGCGCGTCGAACTCTATTGACGAGCTAATTGGATCAATGACCCAAGGTTACCTAGGAAGCAGTAGTCAAAACCCTAGTTACACATATAGCTCTACCCAGAACATGTCTCAACCCAGATTTCAAAGTCATCATATGCCTCAACAAAATTTGACTAATAGGGCGCAAGAATATCACCAGGGGACCTTATCCTCCAGTTGAGGAGACCCAGTACACAGAAAGAAACACTGACGAAAGAGCTTGCCTCCAATGGCCAGGTGCAAACTCAGGACAGTGTTATGCTCAGTCCCAGCACACGACCCACCTACAAAAACCAATGCACAGGTAAACTTTGTGCAGCTGTCCCAAAACCAACCACACCAGTATAACTAGGAGAACTACCCTCCTAACGTGGTAAATAAAAAATCCAAAAACAAGCCAAAAGGGAACCCTGGACAGGGGGGCAACAACCAGTAGCACCCACCGCGATCCCAGGCTAGAGGTAACTCCAACTGGAATCAGAACCAGGAGCCTGGCAATGCCCAGTGGCAAGGAAAAAGGCCACCTCTTCAAACAAACCATTCCTATTCGATATGTGGAGATTACGGGCACTATACTCACCACTGTCCCAATCTCCCTGAGCTAAAAAAGCTACAGAGTAACTGAGGATAAGGACGATCTTCCCAGCAACCCACTGTGATGCAATAAACTTCCCCCACCAAGGGAAGGTCAGCACTCAGCAGAAAAACCTAGATGATTCTAGGAAAAGTGACCATGAAATCTACATGACTGGAGAAGAGATGTTTTTCCAAACACAGAATCGCAACTATGACACCCCACCAGACACCACTACGTCAGGTGCTAGTACAAGTGCGCCGAATGCACCTTTGAGAATTTCAAAGATGCCTATAGAACCATTTCCAAAGATGGAAAAGGGACCAAATATGCGAGCATGAAACTACTCTAAAGCGGCCCATAATTATAACATTGTGGATGATTTAGCTCAATCGCCCGCTGTAATGTTAGCTCTGGAAGTACTGCAGTCGTGCCCAAAACAAATGAAAGCCCTACTTTCTGCGTTAGCTAGTATCAACCCTAACGATACGCGCCTGATGGCTTTTGACTTAGATAAATCCACCCCCTGACTTCCTTCCATGGTCACCTTCCAGATACCAGTATCGGTACAGAATATCACTATTCACCTTTGTGTCATAGATGAGGGTGCATCGAAATGTATCATGTCAAAAAATGTTTCATAGAAGTTGGGTTATCTCGAAGTAAAACCCTCAGTCATAATGCTTCGAGCATACTACGGTCATCCCTCGACCCTCGTCGACCTCTACCAAAATGTCCCAGTCTGCTTAGCCGGAAAGACGTTCCACATAGACATTGAAGTCTTGGACACTCACTTGGATTACAATATACTCCTTGGGTGGAGTTATATGTACGCCATGTCCACCATAGCCTCCTTCGTCTTCCGAATTATGATGTTCCCCCATGAGGACCGCATCATTACTGTAGACCAGTTGAAACACAACGAGAAGCGTCCCCTAACCAACACGGATGTAATTCTACCCAATGTAGATACAACCTCAAATCGTCTTTCATGGTACCAAGAATATGGCCCTGGCCAATTCAAAACTTCGTCCGTTCTAGGGTAATTCCTAGGAGATCCTCCCATTATCCCTGAGGCATTTCCTAATGTCACAGGGGCTCTAGTGTGCATGATGTCCACATCAAGCACCAAGGCTAGTCAGGACACAGACTCAAGAAGTAATGACACTAAGGCATAGACCACATCAGCCTCTCCAGCCTACGCCGCCTCTCAAACCCCTTTCCTCTACCCCTCAGTTGGCTTTGTCTCCCAATAGGTTTTGGCAACACTGGTATTACCCAACATATCGTTGGAATTCCTAGTGTGGTACCTCGTTCCTCCTTTCGGGATAGGAGCCACCCACATTACTACCACAGGGTTAAAGCCCCTCAATCCCGAGGAGTCCCCACCCATCCAAGAAACGGTCGAGACCACCCTCGCGAAGGAAGCTCCCATTGCGAAACTGGTAATCACGGCCAAGAAAACTGAGAAGAGAGGAAAGAAGATGGTGACCCCCA
Organism: Pinus albicaulis; assembly: GCA_034641835.2. NCBI lineage: Eukaryota > Viridiplantae > Streptophyta > Pinopsida > Pinales > Pinaceae > Pinus > Pinus albicaulis. Next base: position 63,359,935 of record MU968411.1, on the reverse strand, counting down.
CCATTCAACAGGAATCACCCGTCTATGCCATATGCGACATGATAGGTCATCCTACTCATATATGTTTAGAGTTGGATGAATTAAAACCACTCCTTGGCTCCGAAACAGACATCTCGACGCTGCGTTCCCATAAAAAGGAACCTACCACCAAAGGTAAAGGAAAAGTGCTACGTACCAATCATGCATGCGCTATCTGCAGCATCTATGGGCACTATACCTATCATTTCCTAGAGATCCTGTGATATAGTGATGCCTTACATACGATCGAGCGATCCTATCAAGAGGATCCCTCCATCTAGCCCATCGCCGATGAGCCTCGTATCATCCTATACTTACAGGAAGAATGAAGATCACCTAAAAGGATCCCCGCCATAACCCCTCTCCCAATCTAAAGATGCACACTTTATGATGAACTTGAACTTTTCATCATTGACTGTCTAGCTTTGGAAATGTTCCAATGATGGTACCCAGCCCATATAGCGTATCGTGGTGAAATGGACGTCCCGTACTCATGTCAGATATGTGGTGACAACCACCCTGTACATCGTTGTCACTATATACCACAATTTTGCATAGCTTTAGCCTGTATGAGATCAACCATAGTCTGCCTCTCCCAAGAAGATGGCACAGAATCAGAATCCATGAACAATATTAAAAATCAAGAGGATGTGACAAATAGATCCATCCCGTCATGGCCATTAGGAGGACGACCAATTAGGGAAATTCATCCCCCGCCAAGCGTTGACGATACAACACAACATATACGATTCATGTCATCATGTATCAAAACCATGACTTGAGCTGTCTATGTTGGACATTGGTTTCAATGCTCCCCATGTGTTTTGCGACATGGACTAAGCACCTCTCATGGATCCTAACTCTAGCAATTGTAGCGGAGACTAATGCTTATGGGTTTTGGTCTAACAGAAATCGTGATTCCAATAAGTGGTATCTAAGTTCTTTTAGCTTCAAGGGGATGCCTTTGCTGCTGAGGGTGTTTTTCTCTGGAATGTGGTAGACCCTGTTCAGTGGGAGATATGTGGGATTGATTCTTGTGGTGAAAGATTATGGTGACCGTCGGGAAGATAGAGATCGATAAATTTAATGGTCAGAGTTTTGAGCTGTGGAAGCTCAAGATGGAGGATCTGCTGGTGGATAAAGACCAGTGGATCGCGGTAGATTTAGGTACTAAACCAACGACAATGTCAGATGAATACTGGAAGAAGTTGGATCAGAAGGTGAAGAGCACAATATGTTTGCATGTATTTGATTCGGTATTGTTGACTGTATCTGGGGAAGCTATAGTGAAGAATTTGTGGGCAAAATTGGGACTTTGTACCACTCTAAGTCTCTGGTGAATAAATTGTTCCTACGGAAAAATCTGTATAACCTGAGGATGAAGGATGGAGACTCGGTGACATAGCATATGAACGCCTTCAATACTGTGGTAAGTCAGTTTTCATCTATTTATATTAAAATCTCAGATGAAGATAAGTGCATCAGTTTGTTGTGTTCTCTACCAGACTCATGGGACAATTTGGTTATTGCAATAGGTAGCAATTCAACTACCTTGAATTTTGATGACATTGTCTCAGCCTTGCTGTCAGAGGAAATGAGACGGAGAAATATGGAGGTTCAGAATGGATATGCCTTATCTAAACAAGGAAGGTCCCAGAACAGAAACAAGAATAAGGTTTCAAGTGGGAGATCTAAATCTAGAGGGAGATCAAAATCTCCTAGAAAGTTTGAAAAGGTGTGCTGGAAATGCGGAAAGGAAGGGCACTACAAAAAGGATTTCAGATCTAAAGCTCCTGAGAAAGGAAAGGGATCTGATGATGCTCCTTCTGCAGAGGCAAAAACCACCTCAGATGAAGGTGGGGATGTGCATTTGGCTTCTTATTCAAATACACATGTAGATCATGAGTCATGGTTGATTGACTTGGGTGCATCCTTTCACTTCACTCCCCATAGGGAGTGGTTTTGCGAGTATGAGAAATATGATGGTAGTGATGTCTTCTTAGGGGATGATAGGAAGGCTAGAATCATCGGACGTGGAAAAGTTAAGCTGAAGTTGCAAGGTGGAAGGATTAGAACACTTCCTGGTGTTCTGCACATTCCTGCATTGGCCAGAAATCTGATTTCTGTAAGCAAGATGGATGATGCAGGTGTAAAAACAATGTTCGAGAAATATGCCTGTAAGATGGTTCAGGGAGCACTGGTATTAATGCGGGGAGTTTGGATTGGAACTCTGTACAAGCTTCAGGGCAACACTATTATTGATGGGTGCAATAGTTTCGTGGTTCCTGAAAGTGGAGTGGAAAGCCTAACGGTCTCTGGAGAAAAGACCATGCTATGGCATCAAATGCAAGGACATATTGGAGAGAAGGGCCTTTGGATACTGCATGGAAATGGTATGGTAGAAGGTATGTATAATAGCTCTCTAGATTTCGATTTCTGTGAACATTGTGTATATGGGAAGCAGAATCGATTGAGTTTTCCTTCTGGTGCTAAGAGGGAAAACAAGATATTAGAGCTTGTGCATAGTGATGTGTTTGGACCTATGTTAGTTCCATCACTGGGTAAGTTTGTGTACTATGTTTCATTAATAGATGAATTCTAAAGGAATGCATGGATATATTTCTTGAGGAAGAAATCTGAAGTCTTTGACAAATTTAAAGAATTTAAGGCTCTAGTGGAAAACCAGATAGAGAAAAAGATAAAGGTGCTGAGGACAGATAATGGTGGGGAGTTCTGCAAGAGGGAATTTGAAGAGTTCTGTAAGAAGAGTGGTATCAGAGCCATAGGTCTCAAGTTCGAAACTCACCCGGATTGCGTTGGGGGGGAGATTTTTGGACATTGGTTTCAACGCTCCCCATGTGTTTCACGACATGGACTAACCACCTCTCCTGGATCCTAACTCTGGCGATTATAGCGGAGACTAATTCCTGCGGGTTTTGGTCTAACGACAATCGTGATTCCAACGGTCTGCTCATTTTCCATAGGTGTCGAGTCAGCTGCAGCTACAAGAGTAGTTGTCCCTAAAAAAATGTAGGTCTAATCTTTCTGTACTCTGTCGACCGTGTCTGGTTCCACCACATCCACGATGGAATCCTTTTCGTGTCTCTCATATAGCTCCACCTGGATTACTCCCATTCAATATAAACCTACACAGGAACAATCTCCCTTCTGGTCCTTATTTCATTCAAATGAGGATATCCTAGAGGCCATGACAGGGACAGATTACCCATGGAATGCAAAGCATCACCGTTCGCTATTTCTCCCCAAGAAAACATTCAGTCCTAACAAAACAACTGAATGAGAAACCTATGCGATCGAATCAAAAGACTTCCTGCCATCAGGAAAGGTCGATTGGTTCAAAAACCCCATCCCAGCATCCAATGCATTCGAGGAAGGAAATATGTCAAATATTTTGCCTACCATTAAGGTGAACATATCCCAAAATCCGACAAAGGCCGAAGAAATCTCACTGGGGGCAGGTGGAAGTTGACTTTATTTTTTTATTTTTTAGCAAAAACTTTACAACACGATAACTTCCTCATATAATGTTGGATTGAGGTGATTCAAGCATGGTTGGAATCAGAATGATGATATCTATAATTAGGCACTAGTTTCAAGATCCTTTTAGCACTTTCATTTCTGAGCATATTTTTGATCCCCTAGATCACCTCCCAATTGAAAGGAAGTAAGAAATCTCCTCCCTGGTTGAGAGAAAGTAATGATGGAAATTATATTCTCTTCTTTATCTATCATGCATTAGGCAAAGACTAAAAACCATACGTCTAGTGAAGGCCATGGAGCGAGAATTGGGTTCAGAGGATTGGATAAGCATATGAGAATGGTACTCCTTGAGGATTGGGAATCCAAGATAGGAATTAGTCCAGTGAACCGAAACTCCTTGAGGATTGGACAATTATTCAAGATAAGAGTTGTAGAAGAGGATCAATATTCTTTGAGGATAGGTAATCCAATATAATAATAATTCCTAAAATCTCATACCTAGTGAACATTCGGATGGGATATGTGCCTTAGAGGTAGTGTGGTCTTTCACGTAAAGCCTCCCAACATTATGCTCTGAAATAAAATGAGCTTTTCAATTAAAGACCTTACGATGATGATAATGATAGTTATGGTGTTGATGCTTAAATATGGCTTATTAATCTGAATCTTCTTATAAGAATATTTCGGCTTCAAATTATCCTTTTATCGGGTGTAAAATTATGAATACCTTCCTAGTTAAGAGGGAGTGTTGGAGAATGTAACTAGTTTCGACCTTCATAATTTTTACTATTATGTATTTAAGTAAAAAGTAAAATAAAAGAAAAAGAAAATTATTATTATTTTTCTAAAGCATATTCTTATGCTTCTATATTTTTTAGTCAAAAGAGTCAAATTCCTATTTGGACCTATTGTAAAGAAAAGGGAAATTAATTTTTAATTATGTATTTTTGGGTCACAAAACCATCTAGGTGCCAAGTCGGCCTACTTGTCAAGTCAACCCTGCCCCAATAAACATGTCTATTCGCACCCCCTCTGGAAATATCAATAGAGGGAAGATGGATCTCATTTGGACACACACTTGATGGATTGTGGTCTAAAATATCACAAAAGAGAGAAGAAGTGGAGGGCCAAAGAATAAAGAGAGGTTTTATTCTCAAGCTATAATTTGTGAAAATTATGCCTTGGTACATCTCTTGCTACTGGTCTCTTGATGAAGTATTTTTTGAGAAAAAATGAGGGTTTGACTTGACATCTAGAGGGTGAATTTTTCCTTGTTTATGTATCTTAGACACCTCATTTGATCTGATTCTATAAGAAGGGGATTTTCTAGGTTTTCCCCTTGGAGAGGTTTTTCCTTGGTTTGGAGCCTATATCTTGTGTTATTTTGTTTCTATGATCTTCATGTTCATGTTATGGTAATTGTTTGATGAAAGAATAGAAACAAATATTAATAAAGAAGCAAATTGAATTCACAAGAAATTATTATGGAAATGAAAATATAAATTAATATACAGGCCTCCTGATTTTCCAAAAAAAATGGAAATTTCAAAGATAAGAAATAATTCTCACGAGCGTCAAAGTGAAACCAAGTGTTGGAAAATTCCCAAAACACCCTGGGAAAAAAGAGTCTGTCACCTTTGCGATACTAAGAGGGTTGACAATGAAAAAATATTTCTCTTATATTTCCCGCCTCTTACTCACATCCATTCTATTTCAAAATATTTTCCACACTACCAATTTTCTGGACTTGTTCAGTCAACAAAACTATAGTGATATATGAACACTTCTCTTCCTTCTTTTCAATCATAGAAATAAAATATTAAATAATCTTAACTAATCTCTTACTTTATTAAGGTCTGATAAAACATATTGGTCTTAATGGAAATTATTCTTATTCATCATAATCATTACTTAGTCAATTACACCCCACATATATCCACTTCATATTAAGAAATCATAGTGTCTTTGTGACTTTAAACTATGTTGATGATCCTAAGGTTTGTGGGTGCTAGCCTATTGTCACTCTGTAACTAGGGGAAATTATCAAGGGCATACTTCCTTGGCCTTCTCATCCATATCCTTCTTGGATTTCTCCTTTAGACTAGTTCATATTTCTTGATAACTGTTGTCCTACTCTTCCTTTTGTTTCCTTACCGTGAACTAGTTCAGGATTTCTAGTCAACCTTTCTATTTCCTTATTAGTCTATTGCTATTCCCTTTGCATATGAATTTTTTTGGATGGTTTAGCCCTATGAATTTGACATCAATGATCTTACTAAAAATAATATCCCCCTTTCTCATTGATGGAAAAACCATCAAATAGTCTAGTCATTAATGTGCTTGGGATAATAAGAATTCCCCCTATCTGCTGAATGATTCCACTTAAATCTCCCCCTTTGAAATGAATGGAAAAGGACTTGATTCATGATTTGATGCTACTATCTAACTGCCCCAAAATTTATAATATATGGACTATTATTAATGATATATGTAATGCCTTCAAGTACACCTTGACTCCCCCTATCTTGGTCAACAATACAAACATGGAAAAAATATAAGTCCCCCTAATCTTGTGCTATAGTTAAAAAACACTATATCTCCTGCATTGTTTTAATCATTGTGAGAGTGATTGAAAAATTACTCTCAATATCTATTTGAGATACTCAAATGGATCTATTGGTAGGGGTTTAGTAAATATGTATGCAATCTTATCCTTATTAGGTACATATTCCAATTTAACTATCTAATCCACTACTTGTTCTTTGAGAAAGTGATATTTAATAGGAATTTTCTTTCTTTGGAGTACATCACTATATTTTTAGATATATTAATGCACTAGCGTTATCACAGAAAATAGATATTAGTTGAGTGAAATCTGCCTGAATGTCCTTGGTATTTTACATCATCCATATAATCTTGGTACAATAGGAGGCAACCAAAATGTATTCTGTTTCATTAGTAGATAAAGAGATAGGGTTTAGTTTCTTTCTTATCCAAGTATCAAGAAAACTCCCTAGAAAGAAGGCTCCACCACTAGTGCTTATTCTGTCATCAATATTACCTACCTAATTAGCATCAATAGAGAATTTTAATGTAAAAATTGTATATTTGGGGCACCATAAGACAAAATCCATTGTACCTTACACATATTTAAATATCCTCTTGATTGCTTGGATATGAGTTTCCTTAGGATTTGATTGAAATCATCCCACTAGTCCAACTGAATCCATGATATCTGGTCTTATAGCCATGAGATAATGTAGTATGCCAATCATTTATCAATACATAAACTGGTTAACTTCTAGATATTCCTCATCCTTGTTTAGTATATAGCATATTACCATGGGTCTACTTATAGGTTTAGAATTTTCCATACCAAATTTTCTCAAAATTCTTTGAGATACTTAGTTTGAGAGATAAAAATCCCTCTCTCTATTTTTAGAACCTATAATCCAAGGAGAAATGAAAATTCCCCAAACATATACATCTCAAAATTTTGATGCATAGCTACTAGAAATATTTGAATCATTGGTTCAATATTGCTACCAAAAATTATGTTATCAACATACACTACAACTATCAACAAGTTATTACCTTCAACCATGATATAGAGATTGTTGTTGACTGTCCCCTTTTTAAAACATTAATGGTGCAAATACCTGTCTAATCTATATTACCATAGCCTTGGTTCTTGTTTTAATCCATATAAGGTTTTCTTGAATTTGTAGACATAATATTTATTGTTGGATAGTGGAAACCCTTCAAGCTGCTCCACTTAGACTTCTAGTGGAAACATCGATTTGATAAAATTTGAATCTTCTATAATAAGATAAAGCTAGAAACATCCTAATTAATCAAATTATTGCAACATGAGAAAATTTTTCTTCAATGTCTACTCCTTCTTTCTCAACATACTCACATACAATTCTTGCCTTGTTTCTAACAACCCTTCCATCTTCATTAAGATTATTTCTGAAAACCCATTTAGTTCCTATCTTGTTTTTATCCTTAGGTCTTGGAACAAGATCCCACGTTTCATTATTTTATATTTTTTATATAATTCATCATTCATTGCTTTGATCCAATTCTTTTCTTGACTTGCTTGTTCAAAGTTTGCATGACTAGATGTTGCTAGGATTTTTCTTCTATTTTTCACCCCTATTTCTTTGTTTCCAAGAATTTGACTCTCAGGATGTTATTTTTGAGCATACCTTAATGGAGCATTTGTATGTGGAGACTCAACCCTTTCCTTGATTTTGAGCATAGAGGGAAAGTTCACACTATTATATGCACATATTCTTCTTCTTCATCCATACTTTGGTCAAATCTTCCTTTTTGTATTGCTTGTAGGAAGGTACCAACTTGCTTTTGCACTCATTCTATTTATGCCCAAATTTGTTTCATATGTAACATTCAATTTCGTCTAGGAGGGGAGAGAATGCATTATTGTAAGAGATTATAGTTATTTCCATTTCATGTAGATATGATTTAATCATTTCATTTTTAATTCTAAAATATCTGTATGCTTTGCAATGTATCACCTTATGAAAAAAATTATAATAAGTGAAACAATAACCATATAAAATCTTTGGCTACCTAGGAGTGGATTATCCTCTTGAGGACCTTGATCTTTGTTTGATGATTGGACAAAAATATAGCCTTTTTTTCTTCCTTGCTCCATTGTTACTTGTGTGGTTAGATGATTATTCTTCTGCTGATCCTTTCCTTCACCACTCGATTCGACGTGTTGGCTAATTTTTCCTTTGAGAGCATTAACATAGATATTTGATTCCTTTGTTTTTTAATGTTTTGGAGCTCTATTCGCCTTTGACTTGTTCAAGTGTTTCTTTATAACCGAGTCCTATTTTGATTTATGGATATCACTAGATGCTAATGATATTGTATAAAGTTACTGTACCTCTTCACAAATTTTTGGTTCAGATTCAACTAAATTTTAGACTTCTCTAAATATTTTCTCAAAGACAAAATTTTTAAATCTATTTTTTCAAAATATTTCTCTTTTTATCATAACTAGTTCATAAAAAAATGATCCATTCATTTTTATTATTCTAGTTGTGTTCTTAAAAGAACCATTTCTTCATCAACATTATCATGTTGTTATTTGTAGGCTTGGATTTCCTCTTTTTATTTTTTTCTTGCTTCTAAGTTTGTTTATTTCCTCTAGTGCACTTATGAGTTCACCTTCCATGTCAACAATTGCTTCACATTATTTTGGACTAATTTTATCTTGACCAAGCATATGGTTTTCAAGTTCCATGATGAGATTATCATTGGGGTTTACATCAGATTCATTTTTGGAAAAATTTCCATTGATGTTAAAGGTGAATAGGCTAGAACATGTTTGGTTATTTGCATGCACAAGTTAATGAATTTATATGGAAGGACCTCCTAGTTTGGTAGCCCTTGTATCACCATTTTGTTTGATAGGTGGTATGCCATATGGTTCTTCTTAGTTGGAGATATATTGATTTTAATTTTGTGCCCCAAGGATAGGTTTAGCACCAACACCTCTTCTTGAAACTTTTATGATCTTATCACTTCATTGCAATCCTTAGAAGAAGGTCAAAATTATAATTTAAATTGACCTCTATCCATGAGTCTAGGTCAACCTTAAATAAAGATATTAGGAAGACAAAAAAGATAAAAAATTAATTGACTAAATCTCCTTTGTAGGTCATCATAAATCATTAAGTCGACTCTAGCATTTAGTCATGACCTTTCATGAAATTTGTTTATTCTAAGTATAGTCGGCCCCAATATAGGGTGTTACACTAATTTTTGGTTATCTAAACATTTACAATTAGATGGATCAAATTACACCATGTAAGACTAATTTTACCATAGTAAAATTTCTTTCACTATAATAAATAATTTAATAAACCATATTTCATTAAGTTATTTCTGGTTGAAACAGGAAACCCCATGAGGAATAATTAAATAAATCATTATTTATTTGATTTTCCTCTAGGAATAGTTAATTAAACCACTGTTTAAATAATATGAATGGTCATATTTAACCCAATTATGATAAATAATTAGATAAGTCATTATTTATCTTATTTTTCTCTAGGAATAATTAATTAAATCATTATTTAGTTATTATTCCTTGCTACATTTGACTAAATCATCTACAAATAATTAAAGAAAGCATTATTTTTTAATTATTCCTTAACCCCATTCTCGAAATGATAAATAAATCATTTATTTGTTTATTATTTCTAAATAAAGGTATTTAACCAATTTAAATTCTTTTTCCCTCCAACAAAATATAATAAAATATTCCAAGCAGTTAGATCTAGATCTTGGTTAATAATATTTTATTATTCACCATTATCAAGGATAACTCAATATTTTGTTACAAATAGGAGGGTTTTCCATTCATTATTCACTTTTATCACTTTCATTGTCATGCTTTGATCTTTCTCATTGCTGCTACTCTTTTCTTTCTTCTTGAGCTCCCATAGAGTTCAACACATGTTGGAGCAGGGTCCCTTAGAACTGCAATTTTGAGTAAATTATAGTATATTTTTATAATTTTGAGTCATGCACACTAAGAAATGCACATTCAAGGGGCTTTGGGGAGGTTCAAAGCCCCTTCATGAGTTTTAATGGGCTAAAGGGTAAAACTAGGATTCACAAACCACATTTTGCAGACCTTAGGATGAGGGTAGGCTAAGATATAAATAGAAGCATAGATTCAGATAGGACAGATTTAGATGGAAGTTTATATATGTTTTGAACTTTGAAACAAATCTGTAAGAGTCTATGTCTGAAAGGCTCCTACTAGCTGTGTGCGTGGAGACCTTAGTCTGGTTGTGTGCGCGGGTGAATTTGAAGAATTGTAAAGGGTTTTGCGACTATTGATGAATAATGAAGTGTTTTGTATAATTTTGAGTACTAAGTGCATCTGTGATATATTTATCTGATCTTTTTTGCTTACGATTTATGTTATCTATGATTGGATTGGTTGCGTACATGTTTTGTTGTTTAATATTAGTGTTAGTTGCATAGATCAATTGTTGTAAGACCTGAATATCACTTTATTAAGTCCGTTGAAGGGATTGCGAAGCCACCATATGTGCCTATGCAGGGTAGCCTACGTAAGTTGACCTAGATTTTTCAGGTTAGGGTTTTTGGTGCGTAAGATAGTATGTTATTATTATATATTTGTGGACACCAACATCATTTAATTATCTCTCAGGGTGTGGAAACCTAGTTCCAGCACCCCCCATACTGCTTCAGGTGAGACTTTAACTTGCACAAGTAGGTCATTGTCGAAAGGACTAGTAGTAAGAGGGTTTTTTTGGTTACACTTAACTCCGAACCTGGGTCAGGACCCCTCAAGCCAACAACACATTTTGGGTTTTCTACACCATTGAGAGAGAGAAACTTTTGGATTTGAAGCGTTGAGGACAACCAAGAACCCATCCCATTGAAGGGGACTGGTAACATCATTATTTGTTCCCTTCCCAGGTGTTATAATACATATAAAATTATTTATAACTTGTCTTGTCCATTGGATGCATGAAGAAAATATTATTTATTTTTACTGTTTAACTGATTTTACTACATAGATATGGGTTTTTGCACCATTTGTTTCGACTATCTATTGCAGATCTAAGGAAGTTAAGCAACCATATTTGTTGTTAGGGCTGCTTGTCACACACAACTAAAGTGAGCTTTTTTCATACACTTGCATTAAGAATTTAAGCTAAGTGAGCTCTTTTCTTACACTTTCATTAAGTTTACGTTAACAAATGGCAACTCTGCTATGTTTTTAATTACACATTGTCATCAACAAATGGTGGCTCCACTGTTGTAACAGGTATTAGCTGCGCCAGAGAGGGAAACGTTTTTCCCAACCTGCCACCCGAGGATCCCAGATCTGGAACTTGCAATTTTTGGCCCAGAACCTACGATTTCTGCCTAAAATTGCAATTATCAGCCTAGAAACTGTGATTTCCACAGTTTACAAGTCAGTACTTATGGGTTGAAACTTTTTTCTAAGTTTTTTCTATGATAGTCAGGGTTTGACGCAAGCACTGTTCAAGGTTGTTTGACCTCTATCTAAGCCTGTATTAAGATTGGATGTGCTCATTTTTTCTCCTTGAAGTAGAACCAATCCCCTTAGGGTTTCAATATACTTCCACCTTTCTAGGAGGGGTTTAGCTGAGTAGGTAGTTTGAGATTTTGCAGCGCTTTCAGCCATTGTTTCGGGTCTAATATATCCTTCTTTCAAGTCCCTTTTGATCGGTTATTATTCCATCAAAAACCACCTCTTGAGTTTTTTTTGGTCTCTCCTTGAGGGTTCCCTTGTTTCCCCTAGGGTTTTAGCCTTTCACCTCCCATTTTGCAGCATATTTCCCCTCTGGTTTCTTACTGTTTTCTGCACCTTTTACAATAGATATGAGTCATTAGATGATTTTCCCTTAGACCTTATACCTTTTGGCCATCTTGTGTGTTTTGAGTCACTTTTTCCCGCCTCTTAGACTAGTTGTTTGGGAAACCTTCTTTTGGGTTGAGTTTATGTATTTGTAGTTGTTTATTTTACTATTGTTTCAATTTTATTTACAATACTTCAACATTTTTTCATTTTATTTATACAACCATATGGGCTTAATTAAAATTAACACATGACTTGCACACAATCTCAACTAAAGCTAAGAGTGCCTGGTTTACACCGCCAATCCAAGACATAAAAATTGTAATTAATTTATTTGCGTCACTGAGCCTTTGTTTATCACTCTTCACCCTTTTCGTGTCATCTGTGTCTTGCCGTGATTTTTCCCCCATGGCATTTATCTCGGAGAATCTAAGTCCTTCATCCTTAGTTTCTATTAGGAAGACTTACTCCACCGCATAGGATCTGAGTTAATTCTCTGTCAAGTCCCCATACTGACTCTGATTCTAGTTCATTGGGTTCTTCCTCTGATTCTAAACCTAGTTCCCCTCCACCTCATTCCATCATCATGTCAAGCTCCAATGTAGGTGTTGGCCCTCAAGCTGGTAGTGGCCCTGACCCTAATGTTGGAGTTGCTTTTAGTGGAGCTGCTACTAGAACCATCCTGACTACTCCTATGCTACCTTTTATGGCAGGTTTAAGCCTTCCTGATTTCAGACAGTTAGTCAAAGACCCTATACTCCACAACCCAGGTTGGCCTGCTATACCAACTAAGCTTCCTTATGAAATTCTTAAGTTTGAAAGAAACACTCGAGAGGACAATTCTAATCACATCCTCTCCTTTCACATATGGTGTTCAACCAATTCTATCACCGATGACTCTGTCTGCCTTCGGTTATTCCAACGTACGCTCACTGGAGAAGCTGCAAAGTGGTTTGTCGACCAGGTCTCTACCTCTCATTCCACTTTTGCAACTCTTGTTAAAGCGTTTCTATCCTACTTCTAGTTACCTCTCTGCTATGATACCGGTATCAAGTTTTTGACCACATTCTGCCAAAATTTTTCCACTCGCCTTTCTGACCATGTCTAAGAATGACATAGAAGGAGGAGCTTATGTCGAGCTCCTACATTTGACAACTGTGTCTATATGGATTGGTTTCTCAGAACACTTTTTCCTTCTATTGGTAAATATGTCACGTCTCACTTTCCTCAGATCGAGGAAGAATCTCTCCTAGTTGCCTTGAAATATGACTTGATTTACACCCAGTATGGTTATGTTATACCATTTTACCGTATCTTCCTAGACCTAGTGGTGCCAATGCACTGGGGGCATCTCACATCGCTGATAGTATCATTGGATCTCTTTCACATCCATATACTCATCCTTCCATGGGTTATGGTTTCCCTCAGGGAGGGAACAACTCCTCCAACACTTATTCCCCTCCCGTCAGCCTGTATCCAAGATAAAGCACACCTTACACATTTTCCCAACTGCATCAAGTGATGCCAGGGTCAACTATTTCTTAACCTATTTACCCCAATTTTGCTCAAACTCCTTTCTATCCTCATCCACAGCCTGGTGCTCCAGCCCCTCTAGCATCAACACCCTAGCCTCCCGTGCCTTTTTCTTTGATGTTGAAAAATCAAAACATCTCCCCTTACCTTCATCCATTGCCTTCCAAATACCAGTCAAGATTCGTAATGCTAATATCTTGTGATGTATCATTGACGAGGGCACATCCACCTGTGTGATGTTTGCCTCTGTTTGGAATAAAATTGGATCACATGACTTAGCTCCATCTGCCATAATTTTGCATACTTGGTATGATAACCCTTCTCAGCCCCAAGGCATGTACCAAAATTATCCTGTCGCTCTTGCGGAAAAGACTGTCTATGTTGAAATTGAAGTCATTGATGCCCCCTTGGATTACAATATCCTCTTGGGTCATAGCTATACTTATGCGATGTCTTTTGTCACATATGCAGTTCACCATATGATGTGATTTCCTCACAATTGAAATATTGTCACCATCGATCAGTTAACATATTACAAACTAAAGTCTTAGAATTTCCTCGAGTCTATCATATCTTCGGTGGCCTATAAGAAATAAGTCACACCTCTCACCCATGTTTCACTAAGAGTCTATAAATATTCCACCTTACTTGGTGCATTCCATGGTCACCACCTTCTTATCATTGATCCCAACTCGTCGAATGTTTGGATGATGCAATCATGTCGGGCTAGCTACAAGCACTCTGGTTCGACTAGCCAGAAACCAACAACTCCACAATCTGCTACTGGTCACTCGACATAGCTGTCAATACCTTCTCCTCAAGGAACTTCTTCCTCTTCTGGTGTCTCTTCCACCCCTTTTCAATCAGGAGTGATTTCCCCTAGCATTAACCATTTGGGAGCCATTCCGCCAGGCCATTACCCTTTATGTTAGATACCGTTTCTAGCTCCCCCCCTTTCGAGTCTTTTTGGTGACTATTATGGACATGTTGAGCCTTCCCAGCCTTCCCAATTTGACCCTGGGGATCCCAGAACGGTACATTAACCCCCTAGCCAACACTCTACGTAGTCAACTCAAACCTTATACTGCTTTGACCCCTGTTCAACCAGTCACTATGTCCCCTCCCTTTACTTCAGTACCTTAGCCACCTCAACAATAATATACTCCTATTGCGAAAGCACCTAGTGAGGGGAACAAAGCCAAAAAGAAGGAACCTAAGGACAAGGCTCCCCAAAAAATCCCTACTCCTCCTAAGCCTCCAAAGCAGTCACCTCCATGTTCTTTGTGTGATTTTGTTTGGCATGCCACCCATAATTATCCTAAACTTCCTTGTCTCAAACCTGTGGTCAATGAGATGTTTCCTGAATTTGATACCCCATAGCAGGGAAAATTTTAAGGATGGAAAATTATTTTGAAGTTTAAAAAATTGGCGAATCTCACTAGTCCCTAATGTGAAAAATATAAAATGTTTATTGATGTATTTGTAAAATTATTCAAATCTATAATGATATTATATATATTTTCTATATAATGTTGGCCATTTTTAAGGGAAAATAATTTTATATTGTAAAATTTGGGCGAATCACTTTTATAAACAAATGGAAATTGGCGAATCTTTTTTTTGGAAAAACCATGGAAAATTAGCCCACCTACGAATATTAGCCCCTAAAATTTTCCATTCCCCAGAGGTCCATGTCACCTTACCCGATTCAGCTACAAAACTCAAATCTTTGTGTATGAACCACCCTTGTGATTTATGTGATCTTTATGACCACTATTCTCATCATTTTCCTCATTTTGAGGATTTTTGCGATACCCTTTATTTTTTTCGCTAAATATAGGCTGCTCGTAGTGGATCTTGTACTCTTCTATTTGTGAGTTTTGCTTTAGTAGAAACAAAGGAAAAACCCTTTCGCCACTATTATCTATCTATCATCATCCATGAGATCCATGGTGGAAGACCCCTCCGGGGTATCCCCTTATGTTTTGAATGAACCTCCTTCGACGATCACCCTGGTCTCAACATCGGTAGATGTTTCATCTACTAGCTCTTCATCTACCCAAAGTAGCAATGTGTATTTGAACCATATTTCTCACGGTGATGCGCCAAATAGTTCCATTGCATCATATGGTCTCCCTTCCTCTATTCTTTCTATCTTCCATTTAGATGAAGACATTGTTGTATCTCAAGAAACAATCCCTTGGCTATGGTAAGGAATCAATGCTTAAGACATTTTATAAATGTATGTCACAATTACGATATCAAATGGCCTCTATTTAACACCTTTGGAATTTAATTACTTAATACCCTCAATAATATGATGTAATGAAAGCCTTCACAATGACATAAACTGCTGATATTTTAATGAAATGAAAATAAATACTGTAAGAGAAACTCAAAATGATATGTTAAGAAACAAAATCTATCACTTTTAAGTTTTAGAGGAAATTATGGAGAGAGAGGAAAATAAAAATAATATGTTGTAAACAAATAATCTATTACTTTAAAGTTTCATCAAGAGTTTGTGAAAAGAGAAGAGATGAAGTGAAGAAGCGCAAATTAAGGTGATTTAACTCTTACTCATAGATGTAATTAAGAGACTGGCTGCTACATTACTTCACTTTATTCAAAGAGGAATAAACACAAAGAAAAACTGGAAATACATATCAACATCAACAAGTGCAGGAAACTTGATCCTCTTTCTTTAATTTCTCAAAAAATTCAGTACCAAATTAATAGTCATCCAGAGGTCTAAAACTCAGAACCCTTTTTCTTTATTTCTATCTACTTAAATACATCAAAGTAGTTCATAACTACTGAACTTATTGAAACTATTCGACTACCTAAACTATTAAGATTACTTATGCAATAATACAAAGAAAACAAATAAAAACTGGAAATATTGTTCGTTTTGAAGAATCTGATGTTATTGATGCATCCTCACGAAGTGCCGAGGTGTCCTTTCTGGTTATGATGCAGCAACTACACAGTTATGTAATGACGCCTTGGTGCCCGACTTGACCCAACTGTCGTGCTTCCCATAGTGCCACTGTACATTCTTCTTCCTGACTCTGCCTATGCCTCTTTATTCATTGGCCACCCCTTCGCATTACCTTGTCGCATACACGGCTGCAACTTTATATAAAGCCCACAGACCTGTGGTTTACAGGCCCACACACGACCTGACCAATCAAAAGCAATCAAACTTCACAACTTATTCGATATCGCACGCCGGAAACCATACAAAATAGCTTAAAGGGTAAACAATAATAATGCTGATGTGTGAAACCGATGTGTTTGCAATTTAATCTCCATATTTTATCTGCGCCCCAATCCAATGGTCATGCTGTAATGTCTCACACCGCCATCTCTAGTTTTTCACATCGCAACCAAAACAATTTACCTTGTGAAGAATTAATGCTAAACTCTAAACCTGCCGATGTGAGATATGTGCTGAATCACTGTGCCAACACGTGGTTCCTCCCTTTATCGCATCGAAAATTATTTTGTTTAACTTGTGAATTCCTTAACGCATAAACTAAAAAATCGCTAATGCAAAATCGCACTATGTCGATATGTGTCCACTTCGCAACTTTTCAAACTTAACTTTGATATGCAACCTAGTTGGTCCATATCTCACTTTAATTCTGTGACTTAATCCTCACCATTAGATCACCTCCTTTGGGAATATTCTAAAGGTTTTATTCCTTAACCGATTTCTCTATTTCTTCGGCTGTCGCCGCTCTACAACTCCATCTTCTCCACGCTACTCCCTGCGATAGTTCATTCAATGAACTCATGCAACTCCATCTTTCTCCACGGTGTTAAACCCCTCCTGAGATTTATTCTAGTTATCCAATCCTTCGACCTACCTTCACATCTTATCATGAAATGTTAATGTACCAACATATAAATAAAAATTCTTCTTCGACATACAAAATTTTAAATTTTCTAACATATATTCTTTTTTGGTGTTTTGAAAATTATTTCAAAGGTAAATTCAAATGAGCCACAACATCTGGGTCCACTTGGGATATTTCTTTTTTCCACGGAAGCCCTAATAACCGAAAAGTAGTGCCTTACCCATTAGGCATGGAGTCAAATATTTCTTGGTGACATATGAACAATGAGCAATCCGGTATTTA
Organism: Pinus albicaulis; assembly: GCA_034641835.2. NCBI lineage: Eukaryota > Viridiplantae > Streptophyta > Pinopsida > Pinales > Pinaceae > Pinus > Pinus albicaulis. Next base: position 63,342,334 of record MU968411.1, on the reverse strand, counting down.
CAATGGTGGAATGTTGACTTTTAATGCTAGAAATAATGCTTTAGATACTACCCATTCACAGGAAATTGTACTAACTCTCCATCTAGATCTTCCAGAATGAATGTTTTATTTGACCTTGCCTCAGAGATTCTGTATGGACCATACCAGAGAGGGTCAAATTTACCATTCTTCCCCTTTTCTTCTCGTCTGGTGTCCCATATAGTACCAAATATCCTACTTGAAAGAGAACTTCTTTTGCTTTTTTATCAAATATATACTTCATCTTTTCTTGATAAGTAATCAAGTTATCCCTAAATTTATTTATGTTTTCACTTATTCAATTATCTTGTTCAATATTCTTACCAGAGCATTAGGTTATCCCTGAGCTTCTTGAAGGAAATAAATCGCAAGTTTGGCCAACTGAGTAGGAAATAGTGCTTCAGTCCCATAAACCAGTTCATAGGGAGACTTCCCAGTAGATCTCCTGGGGGTTACTCAAACTACCCAAAGGGAAAGCTTCAACTTCATATCCCAATCCTTCTGATTCTTAATGATTTTCTTCTTCAATATTCTTACCAATGTCTTATTTTAGGACTCTACCAATCCATTCCCTTGGGGATGATATGCCGTGGAATGTGATAAGGTTACATTATATGTTTGACTGAAATTAATGAAATGAGAAAAGTTGAATACGTGAGCATTATTAGTTACAATTTTGACTGGACATCCAAATCTGCTGAAAATGTTTTCCTCTAGAAAATTCATCACTACTTTGTCATTTTCCTTATTAGTAGGTATTGAATCAACCCATTTTCTAAAGTAATCAGTGGCAATCAGAATCCACTTGAACTGTCCACTTGATGGTGGATTGATCTCTCCAATAAAATCCAATCCCCATTTCCTGAAAGGTTCTTCAATAAATACTGGGATGAGAGGTAACAGAGAAATTTTTCTCTTTTCAGCAAACAACTGACACTTTTGACAACTTATGACCAGTCTATAAACAACTGAAAATAGGGTTGGCCAATAGAAGACCGACTTGAGAATTTAATGAGCAATGACCTTCCAGCTATAATTTCCTCCACACAGACTTTCATGATATTGTTGATGACTTCAATATATTATCCTTCGGTCAAACATAATAGAAAAATACCAGTAGGATCTTTCTAGTATAGCTTTTCTTCTATGAAAACATATGGCTGAGACTTGAGGTTGAGAGCTCTATATTTTGTTCTATTTAGTGAAGTTGGATAGGAAAAGAAACACATGTAATGCACAATATATTTATACGAATCAGAGCACAAAAATTTGTGTTGAATATTTGTTTTGGACTTGTTTTGACCCTTTTCATTAACATCTTCATCCACTGGTGCCAACAGATTGATTCCCAAGGCTTGAAAATTTGTTTCTGTCAACAACTTCAATAACCCATATCCCTTGACCAACTTGGTGGGTTTGATGTCCAAATCATACTCTTCAATTTTTGTTGTCCACTTCCCCCTTTTTCCTTCAACATCGCTTTGGACCAACACGTCTTTCACAGTATAATTAGGAACATAAGTAGTTATTTGGGACTGTAACACATAAGTCCTGAAGGCTTTCAGTGCTTTGACCAAAGCATATACTTGTTTCTCTAGAATATTGCATTTGAGCTCAACATATATGAGAAATTTACTGAAAAATGCAACTGGCTACTCACTATCTTCATTTTTCTGCAACAACACAACAACAATAGTAGTGGGGGATGCAAATGAGAATAACTGAAAGGCCTTTTGATAGTCTGGACTAATCAGAACTGGAGCTTCCTGCAGTGCTTCCTTTATTTTAGCAGATGCTTCTCTTGCTCCCTTGTCCCATTTAACTTCTGCATTTTTCTTCAACATATCTGTTAAAATTCTCACAATCTTAGCATAATTGGGCACAAATATCCTCAGAAAGTTTAATTTTTCCCAGGAATCTCTGGATATATTTCTTGCTTCTGGGTAAAGGAATAGTCTGAATGGCTTCCACCCTTGCTGGGTCAATCTTTACTCCTTTTTTATAAAATATGTGACCCAATAATTTACCTTCTTCTAAGGCAAATAAAGATTTCTTGGGATTTAATGACAGACCTAACTTTCTACACTTTTGAATTTTTTTTTGCAAATGCTCCAAGTGTTCGTCATTTGACCCTGAAAAAAGAACTACATCATCCAGATATATAACTACAAACTTGTAACCAACGAAGGCTATGTCCATGACCCTATGAAATGTTGCATCTGCATTCATAAGGCCAAATGGAATCCTTGCATTCATGAAGGTGCCCTAGGGCGTAGTGAAATCTGTCTTCTTCTGATCTTCTTTTTCTACTGATACCCGATTATACCCAGAAAATCCATCAACCATAGACAACATGTGAGCTCCTGTCACCTTCTGTAAGACAAAATCCATTTTTGGCAAAGGATAATTATCTTTTAGAGATGCTCAGTTAAAGTTTCTGAAGTCTACTCACAGTCTTATCTCTCCATTCTTCTTTCTTACAAGGACCAGATTGGAAACCCAGTCTGAATATTTGAGAGGGACTATAATTTTTGCTTGCAACAGTTTCTTCACTTCTTTTTTGATTGGAGCTAACAAAAATGGATTGATCTGTCTGAGCTTCTATCTGTGTGGTTTGAGTCCTTCCTTCAATGGATTTTTAGGTTGAATTATGATTTTTTCATATATTTTTAGGTATTCATATGACCAAGCAAACACATCCATATATTTATTAAAAATATCAATGTATATTTCTTTGTAGTTTTTGGGAACACCTTTGAACAATTTTACTATTTTGGGTTCCTGCTGAGTTCCCAAATTACAATCTTCAATCTCTTCTTCTTGATGTGCTTTCTTTGAATCAACATCAACATCAATAGCATCGAATAATATTTCAAGGGGAACCAACCCTTTGGGGAGCACATTATCTTTTAATTGGATAATCTTCTGTTCACCTATTGAATGCTTAAGGTTTCTTATTTATGATTTCGGCTCTGCTTGTTCTTCCTCTTGATCTATCTCAACATCTTCAAAGTTTCCAATCATGGCCAGGAACTAATTTATTTGCTCATCATCATCAAAAACCTTCCAACGTTTCACATTGTCAAGGATAGAAGGCCTACGTCTAATTTCAATTTCATACCTTAACCTTGGATTTATTGAAGATTTGAAGGTGCTGGTTGCAACTGCTAAATAATTAGCCAATCTATTCTCCTCCATTGGAATATAATGAAGATTGAAGGCTTCAAAATAGTTTTCTATTGGATCCCAAACTTCATTCCTATACGATCTCAATCTCATATGCTTGGTTTGAAAATGATTTTTAATCTACCTTATTATCGAATCAGAGTCACCGAAAATTGAAATACATTGAACTCCCATATGTTGAGAAACTTGAAGGCTTGAGATTAAGGCCTCATACTCATCCACATTGTTTGTTGAATCAAATTATAGTTTAAAAGAGAAAGGCATGAAGTTACCTTTTGGTGATATCAGCAAGAATCCAACACCTATGCCCTCCTTAGAGTAGGCACCATCAAAGTAGCACGTCCAAATATTCCTTGAGTGCAGCTAATTATTTACAATTGCTGAAGAGAGATGCTTCCCTGTGTCTTCAGAAAATTCTGCATCTTCATGTAGCCTGAAACAAGAAATATTTTCTGTTTCTTGACTATAAATGGGGGAATTTCCTGCATCTTTCTTGGAGGTAGTATTCACAAACCTTGTTTCCCTGTACAATCTCCTTTATTCCCCATTAAAAAATGGAATGATAGCAGAAGTGAAATCTAATTTTAGTACACCTCCCAAATTTTCTCCCCAAGATCTTGACAGGAGCATTCTAAACCTAGCTAGGATGTGAGCAACCACTACACCCATAACTATACTCTTTGTTGGGATTTGTGCCAACGAAACTTCTACATATTTAATTAATCCAACACATTTCGCCCTTTTGGAATCAAATGAATATAGATCCCTATAAGGTTTGGTAATCTGCAAGTTAAGTTCCTTCATAACAGACAATGGCATGAGATTATGGCATGCTTCTGAGTCCAACATGAAATTATTTAGAGTAAAATCATGAAGAAATAGAGAAATATAGAAGGGTGGAACAAAAGGATATACTTCTTCTCCATGAGGACCAAAGGTGACCACTATATTTTATTCTTGTAAGTTCACTGTGTCACTTATATCTTCCACCTACGTGAGATTAATAAATTCTGAAATTTCTTTCTTGTGAGATGGTATTTTAGCTAATTCTAGAAGAGGTACCTAGATTTTAACCTTCTACAACTCTTTTTCCTGACTGAAAGCATGAGTTTTCTTAAATTTATTTTCAGGTTCTTCTTCACTCTTTCTATAATTTACCACTTGTTCGGGTACATGAACAACTTTCTCGAAAACATTAGTGTCAACTAATTTGTTCTTGGAATATTCAACCTGCTACACATTTGTTCTATTAAGTGAATTTACAGGTTTTTTCCCCTTACTGACATGTTTCAAAGAGTCCTTTTTTTGTGGAGTCATCATTGGAGGAGGAAAAAAACCTTATTTTTCACCTTAATTATCCTGCACTCTAGATCTCTTTATAGACCTTAAATCATACTTTTTATGTAAATCAAATTGCATGAAATATGTGAATTATATACAGTATTCATCCATTTCATCTTGATCAAAATATACTTTAGCTTCAACATATTACCCCTCACAATATTTCTCTTCATCCTCTTCTATTGCATACATAGCAGATACCTGATTCTCGACCTCCCTTTGGTCATCTTCTGCCGGCTCTGGGGGTGCTGCTTCTATATGCAACAGTACTTGAATCTGGTCTTGATGTATTCTTTCCCACTGCAAAATTTGCAGGGGATGTCTTCTAAATTGAGGGTTAAACCCCCCTTGGTTTTGTTGTATTTGTCTTTGGGAGTTTTTATTTTCCAATTCCAACTTGGCTAGCTTATTGGTTATATGCTTCATCACCTTTGTTATATATTCAATTTTTAGATCTTGTGATGATTCTTATTTTTCTTTCCCCTTCTCTTGGACCAGCTGTTTCCCTTTCACTTTTCCAACTGCAGTCATATTAGCTTCGATCTCTAGAGAATCTGTTTGTATTTTCTCAAGAGTAGGGGCTCTTCTCTCTCAATGTTAAGCTAAAATTAGCTTCAAAAGCCCCAACAAAAACTACCTTTTCTCTCACAGAAGGTGGGGGGGGGGACTTAATCTCTATGGGTAAACTATTGTACAATTTGTTGAATCTTTTTACAAACTCAGAAATGCTTTCATTAGGCCTTCTTTTAATTGCACTAAACTCTGTTAATGAGTAACCATGATCTCTCTTTTCTCCCCATCTCTGAGTGAATTGAGTTTCTAACTCTTCCTAGTTATTTATTGAACCATTTGGTAAACCTTTTAACCATTTTCTAGCCACTCCATCTAGAGACTGCAAAAATATTCTCATCACAACATCAAGATGTTCTACATTTAAATTCTCAGCAAAAGTGGAAAACAAGGGTAAATGTTGTTCTGCAGTTACTTCATCTTCTCCAGTGAAACAAGGAAGTAATTTGAGGTATTCTTGAGGCATGGAATTCATTGGTTGCGCAAGATTTCGTGGAGCATATCTATTCAAAAAAAAGGCAAGTGATACCATATTTACACCTTGGTTAACTATTCCTTGGGTAGTTGAGGTTGATGAACCTACTATGAAAGTGAATGAGGGTGGCGGAAAAACTGATGTGGGAGTGGGTTGATGAACAATGGAAGAAGAACTGGAAACTATATTTGGTTGAGCTTGAGTGAAGGAAAAAGACAGACTTGAATTAATGTTCTTCTAACTTAGGTTCTTGAAAATGAATGGGCGTGGAAGGAGAATATTATTCCAAGGAAGAGAGTTCCTCAGAAATATCTTCAAACAAAGGCTTATGAGAACTACTATCAGGAGGAGACAATGTAGGATCAGATATTGAAGGAATTTCAAGTTTCTGAGCCTTTTTAGAAACCAATATTTCCGGGTCTAGCAATGTAGGAACTATCTGCTGTGAGGTATCTGACCTCGTGTGAGGCCTTTTGAAAGTCAAAATTTTGAAAATAACAAACAAAGCCCAAGATTTCCTCCTCATTGAAAAACCATAGGAAATAATGTAAAAAACCTAGGGAAAAATAAACTTCATTTCTTCGTCCCCAGAAACGGCGCTTGAAAATGTTGTATCTCAAGAAACAATCCCTTGGCTATGGTAAGGAATCAATGCTTAAGACATTTTATAAATGTATGTCACAATTACGATATCCAATGGCCTCTGTTTAACACCTTTGGAATTTAATTACTAATAACCTCAATAATATGATATAATGAAATCCTTCACAATGCCATAAACTACTGATACTTGAATGAAATGAAAAGAAGAACTGTAAGAGAAACTCAAAATGATATGGTGAGAAAAAAAATCTATCACTTTTAAGTTTCAGAGGAAATCATGGAGAGAGAGGAAACTTGAAATAATATGTTGTAAACACAGAATCTATTACTTTAAAGTTTCATCAGGAGTTTGTAAAAGGAGAAGAGATGAAGTGAAGGAGCACAAATTGAGGTGATTTAACTCTTACTCATAGATGTAATTAAGAGACCGGTTGCTACATTAATTCACTTCATTCAAAGAGGAATAAACACAGAGTGAAACTTGAAAGACATATAACATCAACAGGTGCATAAAACTTGATCTTCTTTCATTAATTTCTCAGAAAATTCAGTACCAAATTAACAGTCATCCAGAGGGTCAAAACTCAGAACCCTTTTTATTCATTTCTATCTACTTAAATACATCAAAGTAGTTCATAACTACTGAACTTCTTGAAACTATTCGACTACCTAAAATGTTAAGATTACTTATGCAATAATACAAAGAAAACAAATAAAAACTGGAAATATTGTTCGTTTTGCTGAATCTGATGTTGCTGATGCATCCTCATGAAGTGCCGAGGCGTCCTTTCTGGTTATGATGCAGCAAATGCACAATTCTGTAACGATACCTTGGTGCCCGACTTGACCCAGTTGTCATGCTTCCCACAATGTCACTATACATTCTTCTGCCCAACTCTGCCTATGCCTTTTTATTCATTAGCTGCCCCTTTGCATTACCTTATCGCATACACGGCTGCAACTTTATACAAACCCTGCAGACCTATGGTTTATGGGCCCACAAACGACTTGGCCAATCAGAAGCAATCACACTTCGCAACTTATTCGATATCGCACGTCGGAAACTATAACAAATAGCTTAAATGGTAAACAATAATAATGCCGATGTGCAAAACCACTCTGTTTGCGATTTAACCTCCACCATTGATCTGCACCCCAATCTAATGGTCCCGCTATACTGTCTCACACCGCCATCTCCCATTTGTCGCATCGCAACCAAAATACTTTACCTTGCAAAGACTTAATGCTAAAATCTAAACCTACCGATGTGCAATATGAGTTGAATCACTGTGCCAACATATGGCTCCTCCCTTTATCACATCGCAAGTTTCGCTTCTTACCACATCGTAAATTATTTTGTTTAACTTGCGAAGTCCTTAATGCATAAAATAAATAATAGCCGATGTGAAATCGTGCTATGCTGACACATGTCCACTTCAAAACTTTTCAAACTTGACTTTGCAATGAAACCTGGTTTGTCCATCTCTCACTTTTATTCTGCGATTTAATCCTCGTCGTCAGATCACCTCCTTTGGGAATCTTCTAAAGGTTTTCCACATTAACCGATTTCTCCTTGTCTTTGGCTATCGCCACTCTACAACTCCATCTTCTCCATGCTACTCCCTGTGATAGTTAATTCTATGAACTCGTGCAACTCCATATTTCTCCATAGTGTTAAAACCATCCTGAGCTTTATTCTGGTTATCCAATATTTTGACCTACCTTCACATCTCATCACGAAATGTTAACGTACCAACATATAAATCAAAATTATTCTTCGAAATATAAACCTTTAAATTTTATAATATATATGTTTTTTTGGTGTTTTGAAAAATATTTCAAAGGTAAATGAAAATGAGCCACAACAGACATCATGGAAGCCATGACCACCTCTGATTTTCCCTGGGATGATATGCACAATTGTGCGTATTTACTTCCGCAACACACCCATGATCAGTATGATGTGGAGTCAAAAGACTTCATCCATATTGAAGTCGATTGGTTCAATAACCCCTTAATTCGAACCCATGCATTCAAACCACATACACCTTGTGGCCATTACATTGACACCTAATGTTTGGGCAAGGGGCACCCATAATTAAGAGTCCAGGAGAAGCAATTCTCTAATACTCTCCTAGTGCATCTGGTAGTGTCAAATATAGTACCATTATTCTTCCCCATTTAGAAGAACCTCTAGAGTCTCATATCACTTCAAACTACTCTAGGGATGATCCACTTAATCATTCCTTCATATTACATCAACAACCTAGTCCCTTCGACATTGTTGTTGACCAACATCAGTATTTTCTAGGTGAGCACCAGTTCATTATATCTAAGGCCACTCTTTGGGATAGTGACACCATGTATGCAAAACTTGAAATTTAGTCTATTTGATTCATATATGCAGTGCCAAATGATATTGGTAATCCATCATTTCATTTATCTAATTGTATCTATCCATTCCTCCCATAGAGGATAACCATAACATAAACAAATGGTGAATGACATCATAAAAATGTGTTTAGAGTCCAATATTCTAAATACATTTTGCATGTCCATAGCCTACTTGGGGGCACCTATTCCCCTATATATTCTCACGATCCTCTTGATGATTTAGTGCCTATGATACTAAATGCCTTAATCCATTATTTTAGCACTTAGAACACCATGCTACTCCACAAACTCCTCTAGATAGGGGAATCATTCCCACCTTTGTATACCAGATCACTCCCCTCCATCACATATGCTTGGGGGCATGATGAGGCCCCTAGCCATTTTCTCACTTGATTTACATAAGTCTCGGATTATGTTGGGTGTGGAGCCTGATTATCTTGTTTACTTTGTATCACAACATTGGACCCCTGTACCTTAAAAGGGGTGGCAACGCCACCTGTAATTAATCGCTGCTGTGGGGGGTCCAGGGGGGGCGACAATGCTTTTCGGAGCCTCCTCCTGGTGAGGGTTTTCGGGGGCAGTGCCCCCGAAGCTAAAAACAGATGTAAAATTGCCTTGTAAAAGTATAGTAATTTCTAGTCAATCTGGGATGTTCATTAGGCAAATGATCTGATGGTAGAAGTTATCTTTAGATTAGGGTTTTTTTCCCTAGAAGTCAACCCTTCGATTTTATGAGGGCATTGCATTGCAGCTGTGCATTGTATGTGTATTCTCGGAGCGAAAAACAGAGAGGGAGACTGTGAGAAAGAACAGAGGATATTACAGCAGATCTGCTGTAGGTTTTGTCTTTTCATTTTGCTGGATAATAGAAAGGAAGGACTGGCTGTTCGGGGTGGACGTAGCCCAAACTGGGTGAACCACGTATATCTGTGTCTCTCTGGTTTTATGTGTTTTTTTGTGTGCTTGTATTTTCCGCATATTTTATGTGTTGCATTGCTCCATAATATATAATTTTCTAACAACTGGTATCAGAGCCGAAGGTATATTTGGCTGATAAACTCGTAGGAAAGAAGGGTTCCTGGTTCGAGTGGGAGCAATGGTGGACGATGGTAAGTTTAGGGTCGAGAAATTTAACGGCCAAAACTTCCCGCTGTGGAAGATGCAGATGGAAGATTATCTGTATCAGAAAGATCTATACCTACCATTGAGCGGAAAAACAAAGAAGCCGACGACCATGACAGACGCGGAATGGAACATTCTCGATAGAAAGGCACTCGGAACAGTACGGTTGTGTCTTGCGGCGTCAGTCGCCTTCAATATTTCGAAGGAAACAACAACAGAGGGTTTGATGCAGACGTTGGCGAAACTGTATGAAAAGCCCTCGGCCTCAAACAAGGTATTTCTTATGAAACTACTATTTAATATGAAGATGTCGGAAGGTGGATCTGTTGCAGACCATTTAAATGAATTTAATATAGTTACCAGTCAGTTAAGTTATGTAGGGGTAAACTTTGATGATGAAGTTAGAGCTCTGTTATTCTTGTGCTCATTGCCAGAGAGTTGGAATGGTTTAGTAATGGCCATTAGTAACTTTGTCTCTGGATCTAGTACTTTAAAGTTTGATGATGTTGTTGGTGCTATCCTTAGCGAGGAAATGCGACGGAAAAGCTCCGGTGAGACATTAGGTAATGCTTTGAGTGCAGAGTCTAGGGGAAGAAGAATGGAAAGAGGAAAGAGCTCGGGATATCGCAGTAAATCAAGGAAAGGCAGATCCAAGTCTAGATCGGGGATAGTGTGCTGGAATTGTAGAAAGAAAGGACACCTAAAGAAAGACTGTAGATCTTAGAAGGGAAAAGAAGGAGACACACAACAAGAAAACAATCATGAAGCAAATGTGATAGGTGATTTGTTACAAGATGCTTTGATTCTTTCTTTCGAAAATGTTACTGATTCTTGGGTTGTAGATTCAGGGGCTTCATTCCATGCTACACCTGATAAGAAATATTTTCATGACTATGTTCAAGGAGATTTTGGACAAGTTCGTTTGGGTGATGATAAACCCTGTAAAATTGTTGGAATGGGTAAAGTTATTGTAAAACAACAGAATGGAAACCAATGGCTACTAAAGGAGGTAAGGCATGTTCCAGATATGAAGAAAAATCTGATTTCAACAGGGCAGTTAGGCAGTGAAGGTTGTGTGACAACTTTCACAGATAAAACTTGGAAGGTCACCAAAGGAGCCCTGGTAATAGCGAAAGGCGAAAAGGTTTGTACATTGTATTTATGCAATGGTATTTCTAACTCTGTTAATTCTTTAACTTCCAAAGGAGAAGATGTAGCATTATGGCATCATAGGCTCGGACACATGAGTGAGAAGGAGATGAAAATTCTTCACTCAAGAAATTTGTTGCCAGGTTTGAAGAATGTTGATTTGGATTTCTGTGAGAATTGCATTTATGGAAAATAGAAGAGAGTCAGATTTCTCAGAGTTGGGAAAGAAAAGAAGAGCGAAAAATTGGAGCTTGTGCATACAGATGTATGGGGACCTGCTCAGGTATCATCTCTCGGTGGCTCTCATTATTATGTTACTTTTATTGATAATGCAACTAGAAAAACATGGATTTATTGTATTCAGAATAAATTTGATGTATTTGATACTTTCAAGAAATGGAAAGCTTTGGTTGAGATTGAGACAGGAAATAAGTTGAAGCATCTCAGATCAGACAATGGAGGTGAATATTGCAACAAATATTTTTATAGGTATTGTTTAGAGCATGGAATTTTCAGAGAGAAGACAGTTCCAAGAACACCACAAGAAAATGGTGTGTCAGAAAGGATGAAAAGAACAATCATGGAGCGTGCAAGGTGCATGAGATTGCATGCAGGATTGCCTTTGCAATTTTAGGCAGATGCTGTAAATACTGTTGTTTATCTAATAAACATAGGGCCTTCAAGTTCCTTGGATGGTGGTATTCTAGAGGAAGCATGGACAGGTAAAAAGGTAAACTACTCTTTTTTAAAGCCTTTTGGTTGTGAGGCCTTTGTCCATATTAATAAAGAAAATAGAACAAAGCTTGAGGAAAAATCAAAGAAATTTACCTTTATTGGATATGGTGCTAATGATTTTGGTTATCGCTTATATGATTATGAAAATCACAAAATCATTAGGAGCAGAGATGTAATATTCAATGAAAAGGTCTTGTATAAGAATCAGTTGCAGGAAAAGAAACAAGAAAAAGAAAGCAAGGAATACACGGTTCTTGATGAGATAACTGAAAAAGTAAAGGTGCCTGAAAATAATAATAATCAACAACCACAGCAACAGTAACTACCACAACAGCAACAGGCACCTCAAACACCTGAAAGTGGTGTTAGAAGATCTACCAGATAAGTAGACCCCCTGAACGATACTCTCCTTCATTATATTATTTATTATTGACTGATTCTGGTGAACCTGAATGTTATGAAGAAGCAATGCAGGTTGAAAGCAGGAAGAAGTGGGAGCTAGCCATGGAAGAAGAGATGGACTCCTTAATGCATAACCAGACTTGGGACTTAGTCAAGTTGCCTGCAGGTAAAACTACATTGTAGAATAAATGGGTTTACAGGCTGAAGGAAGAAGATGGAGGAAAACAGAGGTACAAAGCTAGACTTGTGGTGAAGGGGTTTGCACAAAAGAAAGGTATTGATTTCGATGAAATATTTTCTCCTGTTGTTAAGATGAATTCAATCAGAACTATCTTAAGTCTCATAGCAACGGAAGATTTACATCTTGAACAGTTAGATGTAAAGACAACATTTCTCCATGGAGATTTGGAGGAAGAGATATACATGCAACAACCAGAAGGATATGAGGTAAAAGGGAAAGAAAAATTGGTGTGCATGTTAAAGAAGAGCTTGTATGGCTTAAAACAGGCCCCAAGGCAGTGGTATCTAAAATTTGACAGGTTTATGTCCGAACAAGGTTATACTAGATGTCACTCTGATCATTGTGTTTATCTGAAAAGGCAAAATGATGGCAGCTATATTATACTGTTATTGTATGTAGATGACATGCTTGTTGCAGGGTCTAACATGCAGAAAATAAATGTGCTCAAAAGAAAATTGGCAAATTCATTTGCAATGAAGGATTTGGGAGCTGCAAAACAAATCCTTGGTATGAGGATAACTAGAGACAGGAAAAATCGCAAATTAACACTGTCTCAGAATGAGTACATAGAGAAGGTGTTGAAAAGATTTAATATGAAAAATGTAAAACCAGTTAGTACACCTTTTGCTAGTCATTTCAAACTTAGTAAGGAGATGTGCCCAAATACCCAAGAAGACATGGATTATATGTCTAAAGTTCCATATGCATCAGCAGTTGGAACCTTAATGTATGCAATGGTCTGCACAAGGCCTGATATTGCACATGCAGTGGGACTTGTAAGCAGGTACATGACCAATCTAGGAAAAGAACATTGGATGGCAGTAAAATGGATTCTCAGATATTTGAGAGGTACCACAAATCAAGCATTATGCTTTGGTGGTTCAAACATTGCTCTACAGGGATATGTTGATGAAGATATGGCAGGTGACAAAGATAACAGGAGGAGCACTACAGGATATTTATTTATTGTAGGTGGAACAACTGTCATTTGGGTTTCAAAAATCCAAAGTGTTGTTGCACTTTCAACAACATAAGCCGAGTATGTTGCTGCTATAGAGGCTAGTAAAGAAAGGATTTGGTTACAAAGGTTTATGGATGAATTGGGTAAGAAGCATGATATGGGCACACTATACAGTGATAGCCAAAGTGCTATTCATCTTGCAAAGAACTCAACATTTCATTCCAAGACTAAACACATACATCTCAAGTACCATTTCATACGGTCAGTATTGGAAGATGGAGAGTTGAAGCTGGAAAAGATACACACTAGCCAGAATCCTGCAGATATGGTAACAAAAGTTGTAACCAGGGAGAAACTGAGAACATGCTCAGTTTCAATTGGTCTTCAAGGATGACGATGAAGATGAGAAACAACAAGGTCCAAAGAGGAGTCATTGTCCAGCAAATGAAGCAGTGGTGGAGTTGCTACAATCAGTATCCAAGTGGGAGATTGTTGGGTGTGGAGCCTGATTATCTTGTTTACTTTATATCACGGCATTGGACCCTTGTACCTTAAAAGGGGCGGCAATTCCGCCTGTAATTAATTGTTGCCGTGGGGGGTCCAGGGGGGGCGGCAGCGCTTTTTGGAGCCCCCCCCTGGCGTGGGTTTTCGGGGGCAGCACCCCTGAAGCTAAAAACAGATGTAAAATTGCCTTGTAAAAGTATAGTAATTTCTAGTCAATCTGGGTCGTTCATTAGGAAAATTATCTGACGGTAGAAGTTATGTTTAGATTAGGGTTTTTTCCCTAGAAGGAAACCCCTCACTTTTATGAGGGCATTGTATTGCGGATGTGCATTGTATGTGTATTCTCGGAGTGAGAAACATAGAGGGAGACTGTGAGAAAGAACAGAGGATATTGCAGTGGATCTGCTATAGGTTTTGTCTTTTCATTTTGCTGGATAATAGAAAGGAAGGACTGGCTGTTCGGGGTGGACGTAGCCCAAACTGGGTGAACCAGGTATATCTGTGTCTCTCTGGTTTTATGTGTTTTTTGTGTGCTTGTATTTTCCGCATATTTTATGTGTTTCATTTCTCCATAATATATAATTTTCTAACAGATTGTACCCCACGGATATAGGTATGGTCAATCATCCTCCCATTCCTTGGATTGTTGGTACTAACGGCCTCTCCGACGAGCCATATATCGTAGACCCTTCATACCATATATTCAAATATTATACTTTATATGATACCACACTTATCACTTGGTCGCCATGTTTGACTTGGTGGGCGGGGATGATTCTAGACCTTCTCTAGTAATTCATTCCTGGATTCCTTTCTTACCTTGATTGAACACCAGGAACCATCCTTCCAAGAAGCATTAAGGCTAGCTTTAGACAAGTAAGGCCACCTACCTGAAAGCCGTAGATCCTAATTCTAACAGTTGGCTTGTTCATTATGATCACCACAAGATTTATGGCCTTCTCATCCTCTCCAAATTCACCACAGATCCACTAGAAAATGAATCAAATTGGAGGGAAATCACCCTATTAAAAGAAAAACCCTAATTTTTATTTCTCCAATTGCGACCAAATCGTAGCTCAATTTAAAGAATCATCAGCACCGTTGGAAAACTCTCACTGAGCACTATAATGGGTATCCTTTTATTTTCGGTAATTTGACACTTCACCAGGAAGCCATTTTTCCAAGAAGGGTCACTGTGACGCCTCTTAAAATCAGATTTCTTCACTTGTGCTGCTTGTAGTTGGGACACCACTTTGCCTTCATACTTGTCAACATGTTTGTCAATTTTCCTCATGAGTAACCATATTTTTCTCATGTTTTTATGGTCCCCACCGGGCCTATTATATGTGGCAGCATCATCGAGTCACCCTTGTTCAGAGCATCCGATTTGAGTCACCACCACATCATGGAGTCTGTCCTGAGTTCCTTTGCCTCTTGTTACAGTATTCCATCCATTTTTTCCTTATACCTCTCTCATGTTGCCCATTTTGGCTCTAATCATACATTCCCCCATCCCCTCTGGAGTTGAGTCAGTCACTGCCAGGTCATCCATGCTTTTTTATGTTCTTACAAGGGAAGTCGTTCGTCTGCTACTCAGTATCCCCTATTCCATCATCATCCCTCGTGTGATTTGATCAGTCACTTTAATATGATCCCTCGTGCCTTAGTTGAGGATTACTCATTGCCTCACCTATGACGGACCTCCTTATGTCGACATCAACACATTCATTCCGGAAGACAGGTCTAGAGGGCGGTGCAACTTGGTTCTAGCTTCCATTATTGTTCTATGCCTTGAATCAGGCAAAGGGACTCCTCATTGCCCATTGACTTGATTGTTTCTCATCCACTCAGCTTCATCCCCTTATCGCACGATTGATATTTGTATACTTGATGATTCGGTGATTCAACAGATTTTACCAGTGATTCCCAAGTGTGTGTGAGATGCTTCAGACCTCATGAGGGGGTGGCCCTTCAGGTAGCCCCCCACATGCCTAGATGACCTCACATTATGCTACAAAATCAGATGCAACTCCATAGATTTGATAGGTTTGGTTCTAGCCGCTTGCAGTGCCCAGAGCATGCATGTATCACTCAGATGATCCATTCATATTTTCAGAGCCCTTTCCTATTTATCAGGGCTTATTTGGTTGTTATCATGTCTCATGTACTCATATATTATTGTATTTAGTCGTGACTGTTGTCCCAAGCATAGTATGTATGTGGGATCCATTATATTTTTCTCTGGCCCATTTTATGCCAGCATGTCATGCACTAGTTATCATGTACTTTATAGTTTAGTCCCATTTTTCTGGGCACACCATTATTATCTGTACTTTGTCATATTTACAGGCATGTGTATTCCTCCCCCGCCTCACTAAGAACAGGTACCCAAGCATTAAAGGAGACTTCTATAATTTGCAGGTCTTTCCCCCTCGGTTATTGTCCTCTCTTGCTTCACTCTGTCTATGTATCTCTCTCTGACTCCCCTTCGGTGTCTAGTGATTGTGTTTTGACAACATACATTGGTCATATGATTAGCTCCTAACGCTCACACTTTGGGGGGCAGTTCGTTACACAAATTTTTGGTCATATAAACATTTATAATTAGATGGATCAAAGTACACCATGTAAGACCAATTTTACCATAGTAAAATTTCTTTCACTATAAGAAATAATTTAATAAACCATATTTAAGTTAAGTTATTTCTGGTTCAAACAGGAAACCCCATGATGAATAATTAAAATAAATCATTATTTATTTGATTTTCCTCTAGGAATAATTAATTAAACCACTGTTTAAATAATATTCCTGGTCATATTTAATCCAATTATGAGAAATAACTAGATAAATAATTATTTATCTTATTTTTCTCTATGAATAATTAATTAAATCATTATTTAGTTATTATTCCCTGTTAAATTTGACTAAATATCCTATAAATAATTAAACAAATCATTATTTGTTAATTATTCCTTAAACCCATTCTTGAAATGATAAATAAATCATTTATTTGTTTATTATTTCTAAATAAAGGTATTTAGCCAATTTAAATTCCTTTTCCCTCTAACAAAATATAATAAAATATTCCAAGGAGTTAGATCTAGATCTTAGTTAATAGTATTTTATTATTCACCATTATCGAGGATAACTCAATATTTTGTTATAAATAGGAGGTTTTTCCATTCATTGTTCACTTTGATCACTTTCATTGTCACGCTTTGATCATTCTCATTATTGCTACTCTTTTCTTTCTTCTTGAGCTCCCATTGAGTTCAACACATTTTGGGTTTTCTACACCATTGAGAGAGAGAAACTTCTGGATGTGAAGCGTTGAGGAAAGCCAAGAACCCATCCCATTGAGGCGGAATCATATCATCATTCTTTGTTCCCTTCCCAGGTTTTATAATACATAAAATTATTTATATATTGTCGTGTCCGTTGGATGCATGAAGCAACTCTTATTTCTTTCTATTGTTTAACTAGTTTTATTGCATAGATCTGGGTTTTTGCAACATTTGTTTCAACTATATATTGCAGATATAAGGAAGTTAAGCAACCATATTTGCTGTTAGGACTTTTTTCCACACACATCTAAAGTGAGCTATTTTTGTACACTTGCGTTAAGAATTTACGCTAAGTGAGCTCTTTTCATACACTTGCATTAAGAATTTATGCTAACATAGGGCCCCCTTCTGAATGTGTATTTATATGGCTATCATTGAGCATAAAGGTAATTCATTGAGGCTTTCTGAGGCCTTGTGCTTAACGAATATCTGAATAAGGGAGGTCTAAGTTGCTAAAGACTCTGGATTTATTTGGTTCAAATTTCTGTGAACATATTTCTAGTTTGAACAAGTTTTTTCGAGGTGTTTAAGGTCCATATTAGAGGTTATATTCTGAGTCATTTCAACCTCCTTGATGCTTGTTTTGGTCCTTCTTAATGGAATCTTCAACCTTGTTCAAGGGAATCTCTAAGTAGTTTAGACCTCCTTTATATGGAACCTTAACCCAACATTCTAAGTCTCTTTGCACTAATTTTGTAACAAATTTCAGACTGGTTCTGAGGTGGAATTTTGACCTTGTTAGGGAAAGTTCTCGAGGTCTCTTTTGCGAATATTTTAGAGGATGAATTTTGGACGCCTTCCTTATTCTATATATTTTTTCAAGGTTCAGTTTGTAAGGCATCTGTTTAGTCTCTTGTTTCATCCTATCCTTCTATGAGTATTTTAGGGTGTTTAAAGGAAAATACAATACTATTTCAGGGTCATAACATAGCTCTTTTGGAGAATGATCTAAGGAAGAATGAGATCTATTTTTATGGAAAAAAAATACATTATTAGGGATAATTTTGTAATACCCTCTTCGCACATCTACCCAAGAAACCATCCAACCAGGGTAAAAGTGCGACAAGAGGCTATTAATATGAGATTCAACCTCCTAGATGACCTCAAGGAAGTGGAACTAATGGAAACAAGACAAAAACACCTTACACAACATCAAAAACATCCCCAGGAGGTAACCCAAACTTCTAGGCACCTGAACCTTGAGGGAGACTGAATTTTTGACCAATTTGAGCCTTAGCCGTGTACATGCCAAGGCAAGGTAGTGGCTAAAATCTTATAGCAGCAGGAATTCCAAGGCAAGGTAGCAGCCAGGGCTCAAATTGGTCAAAAAGTTAGTCTCACTTAGGTTTTAGGGGCATGGAAGGTTGGGTTACCTCATGAGGATTTTTTTGCTGCTGTGTAAGGTGTGTTTGTCTTGTTTCCATCAGTTTCGCATCCTTAAGGTCATCTAGGAGGTTGAATCTCATATTAGTAGCCTTTCGTCACACGTTTACCTTGGTTGGAGGGTTACTTGGGTAGATGTGGGAAGAGGCTGTTACAGAGTGGTATCAGAGCATGGTTGAACTCTCCTTGGGTGGTGTTTGGTCTCTGTTCTTGTTGTGTATATCTGATACCACAGAGTGGTAACATAAACAAGACAAACACAACTTACATAATATCAAAAACATCCTCAGCAGGTAACCCAACCTTCCAGGCCCCTGAACCCTTAGGGAGACTAATTTTTTTACCAATATAAGCCTTAGCCGTAGGCATGACAAGGCAAGGTAGTAGCTAAGGTCAGGTTTGGTCAGTTTTGTGACTGCAACTCCAGGAATTGTGCCACCTTTTTAGCCCAAAGCCCAGGTCACTGCCCATAACTTCATGAAAATGTAGGGAATGATAAATAAAATTAAAAAAAGGTAAATAAGAAACCACATCATCAGGAACTCATCTAGACCCCTCCTAACCATGATAGAAATTTCTCCAAATGTGTCACAAACATTGCATATACAGGTATAAACAACATATTTAAACATTGGGGTCTCTTACTTATATGAGAATCACTAATAAGCATTGCTCCCCTACATAATAAGCTACAATACAATCCATTTTACCATATATACATTGTGCATTCATTTACAGGTTAAAACATGGATATAGCCATAAATCATCACTGATTGAGTACATGCTTATAACTAACACAATAACAATATAAATACAATGAATATAGTAACACTAAAATCCATACATAAACTAGTACATTTGCATACCAAATACCAGAGGAATGAGCTCTTCATTACTGAATGTAAGAACCAAATGGAGATGGGAATTCCATGTTTCACCTGACCATATATTGGCTGAGCCAAGTCTCTCTTCAGCCAATCACCCCTGTGCCATATTACAAGCATGAATTTGGGATCTCATCAAACACATCAATCACAATAAATCCAGGGCTTCTAGAGGCCAAACCACCTCAACCCTCAACCAGTGAATCCACCTCACGGTCGGATATCAGAACCACCATAGATTGGTCTCTATCCAAGCTATTCTAGGGTACTAGTGTGCTTTTTCCAACCAGGGCTTCCAGGACTAGTAAATCAACCCCAACTGTTATAGGGCTTCTATATCTTTTGTCCAACCAGGGCTTCCAAGACTAGTAACTCAACCCCAGATGTTTCTGGGCTCTAGAGAATTTTTCCAACCAAGGCTTCAGGGCTAGCAAGACAACCAACCTAGGGATCTAGAGCATTTGTCCAACCAAGGCTCCAGGACTTGTAACTCAACCCGACAACTATCCACCGGGCTCCAGAGACTTTGTCGAACCAAGGCTCCAGAAATTAATAACTCAACCCAACAACTGAATGAATCATTAGAACCAACCAGAAAAAATAAATGGAAATAAACCCACAACACCATGGCTATTGAGGAACTGGAAAGGCTAGGAAAATCCACATGCATACACCATGCATACCGAAACTAGTGAGGAAAATATACATGTAAATCAATACCTGCACTCCAAACCTACTGTAGATGTTGATCCTGCTGTCCTCTTGCACTTTCCTTCTCTTCCTTTTCCTTCTTGATCCAAATCACCAAGTATCTACATTCTCTAGGAGTGCTCCGAGAAAACTCTAAGTATCCAAGAGTATGAGAGAGAGAGAGAGATAATAATGAGAGAGCTCCAAAAACACACTTACAAAAGCTTGAGCCAAAAGCTTTCCAACTGATCTTCATAATCAATTTTATTAATGAGGCCTCTATTTTCTTAATTTTCCATTATTTTCCTTCATTTTCCTCCTCACATGCAACCTATGACCTTTCACCTTCCTTATCTCCTAATATCCATTATTTTCATAAATTAATGTGCAAAAAATACCTTTTTCCTCTTTAATGCCTTTCCATTGCCTTTTCCTTTTCCTTTGCCTTTTGAACACCTCCACTAGGATTTTTTTCTCACCGTTCAACTTGGAATAAACATCCCATCAACCGTGGTCTTATATATATTTTTACATGGATTTTTAGCAGGGTTGTTACAGAACCCTCCCCATTTAGGGAAAACCTTCCTCAGTGTTCAATGACACCTATAACCAACAAACTGCTAAAAAAAAAACATAATGCCTATGGAGCTTTATAACACAACTCGTTATAGTATTTACAATGACCACTGCTAAAACATGGAAAACATACTGTTTACTGAGCTTTATAATGCAACTCATTACAATATTTACAATAACAACCACATTTGATTCAACCAACAAATAATCATACTATCTATGGAGCTTTATAAATATTGCTCGATACAATATTTACAATAATATAAAAATATAAACATATGCACATTTTCTCAACCAACAAATAAAAGGATTCAATGTCCGTATCAATCAATCAAGGGAGTTTAGAGGCTCACACCTCCACCCTCAAAAGTAGTACTAGGATTCACCTCCTTCACAGGAAGTCCAAAATCCACTGCCAAAGTCTAATTCTACATCTAATGTCTAGTGCTACAATCCTGCGCTACTGTACCTTCAGTGAACATTTACTGACTCATTTTTTCATGGCACACTCCCATTGTGCATTGATTCCATATGGAAATTCTAATGACCAAAAAAAATATATCCCTAACCTTACCTTCTCTGCTACATAGTCCCTCGGGAAATTCGGTCACCCCTTATGTGAAGTTACTCACCTTCCAAGTTCCATTGGCACCCCCATCCAAGGAAATCCATCCCTTGGCAAGGTTTCATCGCATCAGAAGTTCAAACACCCAAGGCATATACTTACCTCAAATCCATCATACCGGTCATAGCATGCTCATGGAAATAAATGGACACTATTAGGTACCAGTGTACCACGATGGCCCTACTCCTGAAGTGCTTTACCAACATACTGTTGCATGTTCCAATTCATTTTTTTGTTGCTGCTACTACTTGCAATCAGTTTCAACCACCCAACCAGGAATTTCCATGCTTCCTGTACCAAGCACATAACTTCCATTAGATTCAAAATAAATTTAAATAACTTCAAATCATACCTCATTGGTAGCTCGTCAATAAGGCACACTTGCAATCCTATTTACTTCATGTCACCACAAGTCAAACTGGTTGTTTGATCAAATCATCATGTATAAGCATAACAAATCTAGTTACCTCAAAACACAACCATCATAGGTCAAAATCATGAATCACATGAAATCATCATAAATCACATGTAATCATCATAAGTCAGAATTGTAGATCATATGCATAGTAAAATTTCAATAAAATACCAATACTTATCCTTCATCGGTCCTCACTTCTGCCATTGTTCTTTATGTACACACATTAGATCGGTTGCCACACTCGACAAGCACCCAATGCCTTCTCTTCAATCCCGTACACATACACACACATATGACATACAAGACCATTCAATACATACAACCACACCGACATACGACACATACACATACACCCAGTGTACCATAAAACACAATACATATGCCTACACCGACATGCAACACATAAACCTACACCCGATGTATAATACAATACATTACATATACATATACATATACGCACACATAGTACAACAAAACGAATACACATGTTTTGATACCATGAATATACTATGCACATACATAGTACCACATGCCCTCAGCACAACATGTACGACATGCACACAATACCACATGTATACTTGTACCATATGCACAACATGTAGACAATACCTCTTGTACACAACACTACCTGCATAACGTGTGCACACATCACATGTACAACACCACTTGCACAACATGTTCACGACGCCAAATGTACACTGCACCACCTATAAAATGAGTACACAATACCACATGTGCACAACACCATATGCACGACATGTACACGACATCACATGTACATAACATCACATGCACGACATGTAAACAACAACACCTGCACACAACACCACATGTACAACATGTACACAAAACCACATGCATACAAAACCATATGCACAATCATGCACACAACACCAAATGTACATAACACCATAATTAAATCACGAACACAACACCATATGTACATATCACTCCATATTCAACATGCACATATCACCATAGGTACGCAACACCACATATCCAACATGCGCACAACACCATATGCACACAACACCGCACATCCAACATGCACACAATACGATATGTACACAACACCACATATCTCACATGTACATAACACCATCTATACCTAGCACTGCATATGAAATATACACACAACACTGTATATACAACATGCATACAACATCATATGTACACCATACTACTGTTAGTATGAATCTTTCGTCGTAAAAGATCACTTTAGCTACGCATAACAAATAGCCCTAACATCAAGTATGACTGCCAATATCTTTAAGTTTGCGGTTAGTTGATCCAAATAATGCTGCACAAATCCAGATCTAAGCATAAAAGACATTAAGCAGTAAAAATTAAATATGGCTCCACGCATCCAATAGACAAGACAAGAACGATGTATTTGAAAGAATTTTTTATATTATATAAAAAGGGGGCACTTGAGAGGAAAACAAGAAAGGTGTTTTCCAGTTCTCCTCAATGGGATGGGTTCTTGACAGTCCTCAGCATTTCAGATCTAAAATTTCTCTCTCTTGTTGGTGTAGAAAACCCAGACAAACATAGAACTCAATGGGAGCTCACAAGGCAAAAATGGAGGAAATGTGACCAAGTGTATAGATCCAGAGTGATATAATGCAATCAAAGGTGTTTAATGAATGGGGAAAACCCTTCTATTTATAAAAAAATATTAGGGCGATCTAGAACTTGGTGCATGAATAAAATATTATTAATCAAATTCTAGAATCACCTTTTAGGAATACTTTATTATATTTGTTGGAGGGAAAATGATTTTTGACTTGGGTCAATTCCTTTATTTATAAATAATAAATAAATAAATGATTTATTTACTATTTTAAGGAAATGGTGGGAATATAATTAAATAAATAATGATTTATTTACTTATTTATAAATGATTTAGTCAAATTTAACTAGGAATATTATTTAAATAGGATTTAAATAACTTATTCCTAGGAAATAATCAAATAAATAAGGATTTATTTAATTTATTTCCTTGTTTTGGGTTGAATATGACCAGGAAATATAAAAAAATATAGATTTGTTTATTATTTCCTTTTGGGGCTTCCTGTTTAGACCATAAACAACTTAATAAAGGTGTTTTACTAAGTTATTTCACATAGTGAAAGCAATTTTACTTAGGGTAAAATTGGTCTTACATGGTGTACTTGGGTTCATCTAATGATAATAGGTTAGATGACCAAAAAATGGTGTAACAAATTTCCCCCCAACGTACGAGTGTATCGTATGACCGAAGTACATTGTAAGAACTCAATCACTAGACATCAAGAGGGAAGTCAGAGAGAGAAATGTAAGGTAGTCTAATGTGCTAAAGGACTAGACCCTGAGGAGACGAGAATTATAAGTGCAACAAGTCTCTAGTTTATGAAGTGGTACCTATGCGAAAGGCGGCGGGGGAGGCATACCTATGCCCGCCGAGACAAAGTACAAAAGAATAGTATGTCCAGTAAACAAGGAACTGAACTGTAAAGTACATGCTGGCATAAATACAAGCCATAAAATAGAATGATGAATCTCACATACATGCTGTGCCTGGAATAACAACCAGGGCTTATACAATAATATTTTAGTACATGAGATACAAATACACCCCAAATTCCCCCTATACATGGGGAAGGGATCGCAAAATATGACTGATACATGCAAATCAAAAAGGCGCTGCAAGCGGCTGAGGCTGACATCATAAAATGTAAGAAGATGCATCAAAGGCTGAAATGAAGAAGTCATTTGGGCATGTGGGGGGCTACCTGCAGGGCCACCCCCTCATGAGGGTTGATACATCTCAAACACACCCGAGAATCACCAATAGCTGCGGCTGCATCACTGGACCATCAAGTATACGGATCGCGATCATGTGGACAGGAGCTCGAACCAAGGTACACTGCCCTCTAGAC
The DNA here is from genome assembly GCA_034641835.2 of Pinus albicaulis. Lineage (NCBI taxonomy): Eukaryota > Viridiplantae > Streptophyta > Pinopsida > Pinales > Pinaceae > Pinus > Pinus albicaulis. The sequence continues at coordinate 63,317,791 of MU968411.1, read as the reverse complement.
CTGGCTTCTGGAGTAAATGAGCTAATGTCGACAGAAGGAGGTTCACCATAGGTGAGGCAATAAGGGGTCCCCAACTAAGGCGTGAGAGACAATAGTGGAGTGACGAACAGACAGACACTAATGATGATGATGAAATGAGGGATACTGAGTAGTGGATGGACGACTTCCCTTGTTAGAGCATAAAGGGCATGAATGGATTGGAAGCGACTGACACAATATCATGAGGGATAGGGGACAATGGTATTGAAGGCCATAATGTGAAACACGAGAGAGAGACCAAGAAATGAAGGATGGAGGACTATAGTGGGATACGAAGGGACGCGAGATAGACTCCATGACTGATGATGACTCAACTTGGATGCGTTAAATAGGGGAGACTCGATGGTGCTGCCACACAGTAAAGGTCCAATGGGGAACCATAAAAACATGAGTACAATAGGGTATCTCATGAAGAAAATCAACATGAACAAAGACAAGTAAGGAGGCAAAGTGGTGCCCCAAGTACAAGTGTTGTAAGTGGAGACATTCAATTTGGAGGAGAGGTAAATAGACCCTTCATGGACAAAATGTGTCGTGGTGAAGTATCAAAACATGAAAAACTAATAGATACCCATTTGAGTGCTTGGTGAGAACTTTCCAACGGTGCAGACGGTGTGTCAAACGGGGCTACGGTTTGGTCATAGCGGGCAAAAGAAAAAACAAGGGTTGTTCTTCTAATAAGGCATTTTCCCTCCAAAATCATTCATTTGCTTGTGTAGCTGTGGTGAATGTGGAGAGGAGAGAAGGCCCTAAATCTTGCAGTGATCGTAGCAGAGAAACTGACCATTAGAATCGTGATCCATTAGTTGCAGGTAAGAGGCCTAATCCTACTCTTTGTTTTTGATGGATTCAAAGTTCAGATTAGGGCCTTAAATCTCAGTAACTGCTCCTACTTCATCATTACAGCCGGGTTGCACTTTTTGGGGAAAAAATTGCGACCTGGGATGCAGGTTTGGGCCTTAAAAGTGCGACCTAGCCCAGGATTTGGCCAAAAAGTGCGACCTGGTAGATGGAGGTGGTTTCAGTGCTGGTATGGGCTAAGATTCAGTTTTTCTGTGAGTGAATGCAGTTTTGCTTATCTGTAGATTGACAAAGATGATGGTTTTGTGCAGATATGGCAGATATACGGATCAAGTGGAGAGAGAGAGACCTAGGTACATTACGGACGGAAATCCAAGCGGATTAGGGTGTCCGTCGTGCATTGGCTAGGTTTGGGGTTCTAAAATTTGTTAAGAACCCTTTGATGAGGGCTGGGGAGCCCTTGTTAGCCTGGATTATTAGTTATTGGGATCCAGATCATGAAGTGTTTATAGTGTAGGGGCATAGGATTGAGCTGATAGTCCAGGATCTGTATTTCCTGACTAGTCTCCCACCATTAAGGATGGTGGGAAATACACAGCCAGTGTTACCGCGGGGGCATAACATCATGGAATTCGTTGAGAGAAATTTTCGACCAGGTGTCCGAGTCAAAGGGACTCAGATATTGATTAGGGATCTAGAGAGGTTGGAGAGTTGGGCAGTGGCAATAGCAGTGTTGTGGATCTTGGGCAGCCAGGTGTTCCATCACATCACTGGAGGGCAAATGATGATTGTAGAGAGTGTGTTGAGTGGGACCTACTATGGGTGGGCTCAGATGATGTTGGTGTCGGTGAAACGATAGCTGTCGCTATGTAAGCAGCAAGTGAATCATGATTGTGCTTATGGGACTGTATTGTGCTCCTTCTTTTTTGAGAAGATCCTGACCTTACGACCTCGTGTACAACTACCTTATGGGGGTCCGAGAGAGCCCCGGATGTGTCGGTGGGGATGACTACTATGTAGAGGAGGAGGAGGGGAAGTCGGACGGGTGTTCCGACCAGAGTTCTTCTCCCATTGCGATCAGATTCCATTGTACATAGACGACTATCCCTATAGTGGGATGAGTTATTGGGGAGATTCGGACTTGCCGCTTCCGCCTGGTCGAGTATGGGGGCCCAATGGTAAGTGACAAGTAACTAATCTGTTATGTGCATTGTAAAGTTTGTGAGTAGTATTCATGGTACTAATCCTTATACTTTTTGGAATGCAGATATAGCTCCGGTAAAACCGGCTGGATATATGGGATGACCTGCAGCAGCTGGAGCTATAGGTGCAAGTGGATCAAGAACGGCACAGAACGAGGATATGGCCACTCTGTTGGAGGACATTCGTCGTAGATGTGAGGGGCTTTTGATCGGTGTTTCAGAGCGTGGTTGGCAGGATTTAGATGACCAATACATAGAACTATGTATTGGGCTACCCTCGGAATGGCGAGGTATCATGCGACGCATGGCGATGGCCGGTCAGACTGTACGTGATCTATGAGTTGCGGGATCAGAGCCATTGGCTCGGGATCCTCGAGAGAGTGATTAGATGTAGGGCAGGTGGTGCCCCCCAGTGTGTATGTAGGGGCAAGTGGTGCCCCCCAGTTTTGTAGTTTTGTTTTTGTAACATGCTATGGGCATGTCATATGTTTCAAAGTAGAGGGACTCTAAGAAAAACATGTTATATGATATATATTATGTATATTCATTGGGTTGATGGTGTGAAATGTTATTTTCTTGTGTATGATAAATTCCAGTATAGAACATGATTTGCAATTCTATCTACATAGTGATTTTGACTTCTAGGTACATGGTTGAAAGTAATGAATCTAAAGTCACGTATCAAAAGTTCACTCGTAAATATTGTCTAAACAGGATAGGATTATGCACACGATAGACACCATTGAGTTGTAAAACAAGAAGCAGGGAATCTAAATGAACGTGCAGATGGAGGATGCGATGAGATAGGGCATCGGCTAAGAGACCACATACTGCATCATATTCGGCCTGATTATTGGTGGCATTACCAATGCAGACCCCATTCGAAAGAACGAGGGAATGCAAGGGGGTAAAAATGGCCCAGGCGGCCGAAGCGAGATTCCAGGAGTAGTGACTGGCCCCATCGGCATAGCCAATATAATGTGTGGGTGAGAGGCCCGGAAGAATAGTGTCACAAGACAAAAAATTGGAGGAAGGAGAAGCATGAGGGCAGTGTGAGTATAGGGTAGACATTAAATGGCTACTATGGGAGGGAGTAGTCTGGGTAGGATGGCTAGGACTCATAGATTGACTAGAGGGTTATGAATGAGAATGATGGGAGGAAAAGTGAGAGCTCATGTGGCGACGGACATCATAGATGCGGATGGTATCCTCCTGGTGATGAGAGGAAAGGGAGAGGTCGAGAAAACCACATGATGCTGCAAAGCTACCTAAATCATCAACATGGGAAGAAAGGCGCACATACGGAACGTCATGGGGGATGACAGAAGAACAAGTAAAAATATGGTCAAAGCATGTAGAGCCCAAGAATGTTGCTGAAGGGGAATCAAGCAAAACAGATGGAGTGGATTCGGAGGGAATTTACTTCAAGGGTTGTGCGGAGGATGATATTTATAGGAGGGGGGCAGCAGGTTTCGACATCTAAACATCGGGGGGAGGAATGTCTATGGTAGCGGGGGGATCCTCGAGTAGGCCTAACGCATACCGAGCAAGGATGGGAGAGGCGGATTGATTTTTTTCGACCTCGTACTCGCGAATGACCTCTAAAGAGGCTCGGTAATGCATGAGGTGAGGACAATGGTGAGAATAATGGCCATGGACACCACACAGAGCACAGGGTTTGTTGGTGTGAAGAGTCTTTGTGTTCTTGGCTGCAGATGAGGAAGAAACAAAGGTTTTAGGGACTGTAGATTTAGGGAATGCGACCTTAACCATGGGTTGGATACGGGGAAACTTAGGACAAGTATGGGTGGCATGACCGACACCATCACACAAGGCATAAGGCTTGGCGGGTGGAGGAGGGGTAGGGTCAGGTGCGGTGGCCTTGTCTTTGGATGCCCCCTTGCGAGTTTTTTGTTTCTTGCCCGTAGCTGTCACAGTAGGAGAAGGGTCCTGTTGAAGTGCGGGAAGCACTATGGTGATGGGAATTGGTTGAACTGGTGTCAAAGCAAGGTATGGTTTGGGATGACCTGGTGGGGTAGTGGCTGGAGGGTCATGGTACCAGACGGGAATGCCTAGGGTCAAATTAGGGAGGGAAAGGGTGGCCATGATGGGGACCGAATAGACTCCGGGAGGGGGAGCGAGGAAGGGTATCTGACCAACGGGGTAATGGCTAGAAGGGATGGTGCCAAGATGGGGGGAACCAACCCAAGAGGGTAGAGAGGCTCATGGGTACCAGCTGTAGGGGAAGGGCCAACAGGAAGTGGTCTGGTTGGCGGTGGCGAAGGGCTAGGAGCAGATGGCGGCGGACGAGGTTGAGGTTGCTGACTAGCCGAAGTGGGCCGCGTGAGGTCGGTCCGAGACGATTGCATCATGCAAACATTCGCTGAGCTGGGATCAGAGACAAGAGGAGGAGGGAGACCAGGGAAGGTTCCAAGCAAGGAGGAGTCTTTGTAGACGCCGGGGGAAATATTGGTCAAAGAATCGACAGTTGGCTTATTGGCTATGGAAGAGATAATTGAATTGGGGGAAGTCTGAGATTTTGGCTCATGATACGTCAACTGGTCAATTGTGACTATCTTTCCGTTATGAGGGAAAAACATCTTGTGGTGGAATGCAGATGGGACGGTAGACATGGCATAGGTGTAACTATGCCCTAAAAGAATGTTATAGTCAAGAGGGGCATCGATAAATTCAACGTCGACACAAACAGTCTTGCCTGCAAGGGTGATAGGACAGTTACAGAAAAGGCCGATGGGCTGGGAGGCATGGCCATCCCACGCATGAAGTGTGATTGTGGAAGGGGCCAGCTCAGAAGATCCAATTTTTTTCCAAACCGAAGCAGACATCACATAGGTAGATGCCCCCTCATCAATAATACACCGAGCGACATTGGCATTTCGGATTTTGATTGGGATTTGGAAAGCAACATAAACAGGAAGGGGGGGATGGTCTGACTGACGGGCGTAAAAAACAATCAATTGGTCATCTGCAGGATCTACAACACCCACGACAGAGAGTAGAGCCTTCTTTTGAGAAGGGCACGACTGGAGGAGTTCCAGTGTTGAAATGGCAGTAGGAGATTGTGCCAGATCATCTACTATGCTATATGAATGGGAAGCCCGACCAGAGGCAGCATTTTGGTGTAATGGGCCCTTAGGAATCTTGGTATGAACCTCAGCTTTGGGCGGAGGGATTTGCAAGGGACCATTACTAATTCACTTTCTATTAGCCCTTCATATAGCTATAATGACCTTAATTCCCTTCCTTCGCAAATTGCTGACGTTAATCTGTTCAGGATCAATTGGATTGAAGCTATACCATCATCATTGGCTGGAATTGGGATATCCACGAGATCTGGATCACAATCTGTATCAACCAAGCAAATTTTCGGAATACCCAAAGTTCTACATTCCCCAAGAGCAATGGATTCTTCTCGTTGATTGGTAATTATCGCAATATCGGGTAAGCTCCTCATGTATCTAATCCCACCTAGATATTTCTGCAATTGGTCTAATTGTCTCTTGAGCATAGCTGCTTCTTTTTTTGGAAGTTGATTGAATCATCCCGTATCTTGTTCTTTTTTTAAATCCTTGAACTTCTGAAGTCTCGTCTCTGTAGTAGACCAATTAGTTAACATACCACCAAGCCATTTTCTATTTACATAATGACATCGAGCTTCTGTAGCAGCTGATGCTACTAAATCAGTTGCTTGATATTTCGTACCGACTATCAAGAATTGTTTTCCTCTACCTGCTATATCAAACACCAAATCACAAGCTTCTGATAAAGAACGAGCAGTTTTAGCCAGATTAATAATATGAGTATCTTTACGCTCTGTAAAAATGTAAGGTGCCATCTTAGGGTTCCATTTCCTAGTTTTATACCCTAAATGAACTCTTGCTTCCATCATCTCTTCCAAATCAATGTTCCAATATCTTTTGCTCATTCTCGTTCGCTTTCCTCCCCAAAATAGCGAAATAAAATGTATCATAATATCTAATTATTCCAACGGAATCGATTACATCTTAAAGATTGCCTGTCTGTCTAGTACGTGGTAGAAACGTTCTCACTCATAGAATATTTCTTATTCTTCCTATTATAGAAGATATATTCATGAACATAAAAAAGAAATCTCTTTCTCAAGACTCTTTTAATGGCTGTTTTAATATATTGTGATAATTTTCTTGAATGGAAAAAAAAGATACTTTGTCATGATGAAATAAAATATCCTTCACTTTGTTGCTAAATAGATTCCTATTCCCTATTGTTGGATCTATTCCGTTCCGTTTCCCTGAACGGTGAATATGTTGCCCAGTACCGGCAGGTATCATCCCCCCGAGAATAACATTTTCCTTCAAGCCTTTCAACCAATCGATACGACCTTGTAGAGCAGCTTTAGCTAAGACCCGAGCAGTTTCTAGGAAACTCGCTTCGGATATAAAACTTTGAGTATTCAGAGATGCCCTTGTTATTCCTAATAACATGGTTTGATAGTAGATTGTCTCTTCCAGAGCACGATCCATTCTCTGTACTCGTGATAATCCAATGAGTTCCCCCGGTGAAAAAACATTAGCCGTTCCATCTTCTGAAATTAATACTTTCGATGTCATTTGGCGTACAATAATCTCTATATGCTTATCACCAATTCGCACCCCTTGGGATCGGTAAACTTTTTGAATCTGATTGACTAAATGAATCTGACTTTGTTCCATAGTTATCCTAGCGCTGATGAATAACCCCCAAAGACTTCCAAGAAATCTTGTCATATCTCCGGTCCAATTTTCAAAACTTTCTTTCGGATTCATCGATATTGAATTATTCAAACGGGCTTCTGACAATTGTTCAACTTTAGGAAGACCTTGAATTATATCACTGGATTTTAACCTTTCATATATCAATGTTATCAATGTATCTCCTTTGTCAAGAATTTCTCCATAATGACCATGAACAGTCGCTTTTCGAGTAGCCAGATAGGGTTTAGCTGATCTAATGACTAAATATTCCTCATCAACTGCTATGATTTGACCAGATTCGGGGAGTGGTTCATCCTCGGATATCCATACACTTTCAGGAATCAATTGTCCAAGACTAACTACTGGAAATGTTTTTTTGCAGAAGTCGGATGAGGAAGAGCACCAATTTGGACCCAAGAGATTGGAAATGATGTTCCTGCACGGATCGAAATGAGAAATTCTCATATTTTCGTCCATGAAATAATTGTGGAAAATTGAATGTTTCTTTGATAATACTTTTTTATCAGTTATAAACTGGGAGGATGGAAAACGGCTGGTTATACTATGTAAATGACCCAAGAGACCTGAAAATTCAATGATTTTTCTCATAGGATCCTTTCTATTTGATTTATTTCCCGTATCATAACATTTAGAATCATTGAATAGAACGATTCGAAAACAATCGGATGGTGATAGAACCATAAAAGATCCACTGTCTTCTTCCCCATTCGATAATGAACAAATAGTCCCTTGATGCTTACTAATTAATTGACTCGCCCCATTGGAAGAGAAAAGATTAGTGTGGTCCAAATTGTTATGGAACATCAAATTTGAACTTGCTTTATTGTCCCTTCTCCCCATGAAAAAAGGGGAGTATTTCATCAAGCTAATTTGAACCATATTGTTAACGATCTTATTTGTTCTTACTGAAATAAGAGAAACATAAGCCTCAGATTCTATAGAATCTATTTGTTCCCAATCAAATCCTAGACAAGTTCGAACCAATGGAATACTTGTATCACTCATTACTTGGATTCATTCACCATCTTCATACAAAATGGAATTGCTAATTTGAATCTGCAAGTTGTCCCCTTCCCTCGATAAATCTAGGGAAAAGGGTGTTGTCATATTCGGCCCATCCGGTATTCCATGTTCTACGTTAGAATATCCAAAAATGGAGTTTATCTGTAGAATACCACTTTTTGGTATTCTAAGAATCGCATCAGGACAAGGTATTATTCTTTTTCCCCATTCTTTATCACACTGCAACGAGACGATGAATCGATTCATTTGCTTTTTCCCCTTCATATTGTAATTCTTAGGGGAAAAGGTGACATAAATAGAGTCTCGATGCTCGTTGAATATGGTCCGATCAGTTTCAGTTTCTGAATAACTGAAGATTTGTTCTTCCTTCCCATAGCAGTTGGAGTCACCTGATCTATGTTCCACTTGATCCACGTAAGAATCGGTATGTTTGGCAACAAAAGGTTGAACATCTACTTGATCCTGATACTTATGAAATGGAAAGGGTACTACACCGGATCCGTATATACCTCCAGATAATATCCATAGATAACCCGTCCTGAGTATAGAATGAACATTACCGTGTACATATTCAGGTGCATGACACACATTGGTACTCCAGTGCATTTCTCCTTCTAAGTCAGAATATATATTTTTGTGAACTTTTTCCTTGAAGGAAGATGTTCTAGCACGAACCTCGGCAATAATTTGTTCCGATTCCACATATTGATCATTCTGAACCAAAAGCAAACTTTGTGGTGGAATGGTTAAGTTCTGTACTTGATTCTGACCATCAATAGTAATGGATAAGTTATTATGACATAGATAAGCGGGATGTCCATTACGTGTACGTGTGGGATAAACCAAATTCTCATTGAATTCAATCTTTCCATTGAAAGGGGCTCGTATATGTTCTGCAATATCACCAGTAAATACCCCCCCGGTATGAAAAGTCCTTAGTGTTAGTTGAGTTCCTGGTTCCCCAATGGATTGGCCTGCAATAATACCTACTGCTTCTCCTAATTCAATCAAGTGACTGTGAGTAGTACTCCGACCATAACATAATTGACAAATCCGAGATATACTCTTGCAAGTAAAGGGGGTTCGTATATATATTGGTCGTGGTCGAATGTTTCTTAATTGATTGGCAATTCCAACTCCAATATCCTGATTGCGCGTGGCAATGCATCTCCTATTTATATATACATCGTCTGCTAGCACACGGCCAATCAGTATTTGTGTTCGTACAACAACTTCATTTATGTCCCTCTCTCGACCTCGAATGGGACTTACGAAAATACCTTGGCCAGTGCCACAATCTGTTCTACGTACTACAATTTGTTGAACTACTTCAACAAGTCTACGTGTGAGGTATCCAGCATCTGCTGTTCGTACAGCAGTATCCACAACTCCTTTACGAGCCCCATACCAGGAAATAATATATTCCGTTAAAGAGAGCCCTTCGCGTAAATTCCTTCGAATGGGTAGATCGATGATTTGTCCTTGAGGATCTGACATTAATCCTCTCATACCTACTAATTGGTGAACCTGAGATGTACTTCCCCTAGCTCCTGAGAAAGACATCACATGTACTGGATTTAATGGATCAGTCATGCTAAAATTCGTATTCATTTCTTTTCTCAAATATTCACTGGTAGCATACCATATCTCGATCGATTGACGTAATTTTTCCACTGCATGTAAATTCCCATAATGATTATGTTTCTCCGAAACAGAACCTTGTTGCTCCGCATCTTGGACGAGCCATCCTTTGGAAGGCGCTGTTAAAAGATCATCAATTCCTAATGAAATAGCTGTATCAGTAGCTTGTTTAAAACCTGAAGTTTTGAGTTGATCCAAGATATGTGATGTATATGTCATTCCGAAGTGATCTATTAATCTGCTAATAAGCTTTTTAATGGAAGTTTTATCCATCACTTTATTATAAAAGGGCAAATTATCAAAGGGCAATCTAGTTTGTTTCTTCATAAGTAAAAATCTCCATATTTTCATGAGTAGGATTAAGCAATGGGTCCAAGCCGATTATTCGAAGGCTTCCTCGATCTCTATATCTGCACTAATGAAAAAATCATAAGATCAATAACATTAGATCCTGAGAGCTGGTAGTGATTTCTTTGGGTGTTCAAAACAGGCAAACCCTTGTATAGCTTCTTCCATTTCTCGATTGAAACGAGTACGACCAACAGTTGTTCGAATGTATATATTAAGGATTTCCCCCATTCTACCTTTTCTTATTCGATAATGTTCATGGATTTCATGGAAAGTACCCAAAGATTCGTATTGAACTTCGATAGGGGCTTCTTGGTTTACTGAGGTAATGATACGTAAATCCAATTCCCCCCACCGGAGCCATAAGGGGCTGTATAAGTCAATTCGTTTCTGTCGGTAAGCTCTGAGCACATCATCATAACTATAAAAGGAAGGTTCCTTACAAGAAAAGCTTTTCTTTTCCGAGTGATACGGATGGTACCTATTCCCGTAAATACCTTGACTATTTTCGACCGTTGATATATAAAGCCCAAGAAGCATATCCTGAGTTGGTATAGAAATAGGATCCCCGATAGCTGGAGACAAAAGATTTGTCTCAGAAAACATGAGTAAACGAGCTTCTACTCTAGCTTCCAGAGATAAAGGTACATGGACAGCCATCTGATCTCCGTCAAAGTCTGCATTAAATCCTCCACAAACCGATGGATGTAAACGAATGGCACGTCCTTCTACTAAAATAGGTTGAAACGCTTGTATTCCCAATTTGTGTAAGGTAGGTGCTCGATTCAACAATACGGGATATCCTTGCATAACCTCTTGAAGTACTTCCCATACAATGGGTCCCTTATCTCGAATCATACTTTTAGCAGCTCTTAGGTTGGGAGCAATATGTCGTCCAATGAGACTACGAATTACAAATGCTTGAAAAAGCTCTATTGCTATTTCTCAGGGTAATCCACATTGGTACAATGATAGAAAGGGACCCACCACAATAACGGAACGACCTGAATAATCAACTCGTTTGCCTAGTAAATTTTCACGAAATCTTCCCTCTTTGCCTTCGATCACATCTGAAAACGATTTATAAGGCCTATCATGGCTGTCTCTCATTGGTTGTCCGCAGATACCATTATCAAGAAGTGCATCTACGGCTTCCTGGATCAATTTTTTTTGACAAATAACAAATGACTCAGATCCACTTCTTGCTAATAAATTTGTAAGAGTATTATTCCGATTGATAACTCTTCGATAAAGTTCATTTAGATCTGACGAGGTAATAAGTCCACCTTCACCTAATTGAACGATTGGCCTCGGTTCGGGAGGAAGAACTGGTAATAGGCATAAGAACATCCATTTTGGTTCTATATTTGTTCGGAGAAAATGTTTAGCCAATTTAATGCGTCCAACCAGAAAATCCTTTCTTCTTCGAATTTTTTCATCCTCCCATCTATCCACAGTGGATTCTTGGTTCTCCTCCAATCTATTCCATTTCAATTCCACCAAGTTCTTCCATTCCATATGTGAGCGATCTATAATCATTTGCAGATCCAGACCCGTTAGTTGTTCCCCGATAGCATCTCCCCCAGTAGCTATTTCTCTCTCTTTAAATGTTCCAGAACCCCGAGCAAAGAGGTAATGAGGACGAGCAGAGAGGTAATGAGGAATAATATCTTTCCGGGATTGAATCTCATAATTGAATGTACCCCGTGATCTCAATAAAGTTGGTTTTTTAGCTATGGGCCTAGCAAGAAAAAGATTTGGATAGGTTATTCTAAGATTTCCCCCCCCTCAGGATCGGACGTGAAAGTTTCCTCTCATCCGGCTCAAGTAACTATAAAAACAAGATGAAAAAAAACTCTTTTTCGCTCTGAAGAGAGATCGCTACTCTCTGCTCAAGTTCCAAGTGAAATTGAGTATTCCTTTATGTTATGATTCTACAACGTAGATATGGAATTATTGAGCAGTCTCCTCCCTTCCGAACAATACTTTTCTTCTTGAAAGACCTTCAATTAGGGATTTACTTGTCTTTATCTCGTTCCATTTGATCCTTTAGGTTCCTGCTTGCTTTGCTTTACTTCGATGGTTACAATACTATTGATCGAAGCATATGTGCGATGAATAGACTCCTATAGCCATATCTTCGGTCCGGAATACCTCTATTTAGGGCTAACCCAAATAAAAGAGAAGAGAATGACTTTCAA